>OY728152.1:1733920243-1735170243 GCA_963277665.1 Viscum album | reverse complement strand
AAGAATTATAGAGTTTAGAGAAGAGTTTGGTTGACAAATATCGATAGAACATGAATTTGGAAATAAATTATTCCTTTATACATTCATATGGAAGATATTCATGAGGGTTGGGAAGAAGTAAAATCTACATCCCAGATACATTACAACATTTTATAATATTGATCACATTAGAGATGTTTCCTATTGACTAACACTACCCCAGAAACCATTATCAAGTGAAATATGTGTTCCACGTACCCCTATTAAAGAAGTATATACCAGATATATCACATGAAATAAATCCATAGGCGGCATATTTGGAGCATGATCTCTATTATGGGGTGAATATAGTGATGATATTAGACTATATATAAAATGTTCTAGGCAATAAGACAACTCACCTTGCCAAAGTATTTTAGCAGAACCAAATGAATGAAGAGGAAACATGAAAACTTAAGGATGAAATAAAGACAATGTACCCTAATTTTTTATATTAGTGTTTGAATTTCATTGTTGATAATGAAATTTCAAAATGGGATAAATATTTACTGACACAAAAATTTATATAAGGAGTTTTCTTTTTGAATAAATATGTATTATATTTTGTTATATAGTGTAGTAAAAAACACGTACACTACATGATAGAAACTGAAAAAATATTATTTAGAAAATTATATTTATAGAATATATATACCTAAAAATATTCAAAGCAGCACAATGAGAGAACAAACAAAGAAAAATAAAATAGCCATTGCTGGAAGATTTGGAATATTTTGGCCCCCAAGAATAATCACACCCACCAAAATGAAAAAAATTAAAAAACATTAGAAATAAAATGATGATTTTTAAAAATGAAGAATATATACTTGAGAGGAATTGATGTGATTAATGGAAGATGAAATATAAGGTTTTTATAGAAATTAGAAAACCTATATAACCTTTGTATTAAAAAAATCATATATTTGTATCTTAAGAAATAAAAATATAAGAAATTAATATCATAATAAATGTCATTAAAATCAATAAATATGTTAACTTTTTTTCATAATGAAATCATACATGATTTTTTGGTAAATCCTATATGTTTAATTTTCAAAAAATATATTTTTATAGAAAATTTTAAAATTGGAAAAAAAATATTTTAATAAAACGGTTATATAAAACACTAATTATTGTTATATAAATTATAATATATGTTTATGAAATCATAAGTAATATTTCTAAGGGTTTTAATTTTGATAGTTTTAGAAAAAATAATATGTTTCAATAAATAAATATTTTATTAAAAAACTAAATTTCATAAATTTATATTTTATTCAGAAAATGATTTTTTTTAAAATTAATTCATATTGGTTTTGTTCGGGTTAATGGTATTATATTTTTTGGGACCTAATGATTAATTAATTAATTTTCCTTCTTAGAAATAGTCTAACAAGGAGTGGGGTTGAAACCACTGGTGAGGTATGTGATGAATAATTAACAACCAAATTATATGGAAATAAATAAAACAAAAAATAGTAAGAGTAGTGTGTGATAGTGGTATGTTTTTTGAGATGTGATTAATAGATAGAGAGGTAAAATTAAATAAATGAAAGAATATGTGATGAACAATAATCATATAGTAAGAGAAGGTAGCAACATGTTATTTTACAAATAGGGAAAATTTAATTTATCTATCGTTAAATTAATTATATTTCAATTCTAATGATATTATTTAAGTTGGGATTACATATTTTATAATATGTAACTGACATCTAATTTCAACATTGATAGTTCTTGGTTGGTGATTTCATATGTGTATCAATCAAGGAATCTACCAAGAATAAAATAGAAGAATATGGTTTTTACAATATTGAATTTTCATTAATAATGGAGAGAAACATCCCAGAAGAAGAAACTACTAAAAATAAATGTTAAATATGTATAATTGAATAATGTAATCCCCCTTGATAGTTTACAAAGAAAAATTTTATTGATAAATTTATTAAAAGTTCATTACAAATAGTAGAATGTGAAAATTAGGAGATGTGGGAATGAAGAATTATATATTTATGATATCTCATTTCCTCACTAAAACTAGTGTTGATTCTCCTTACTCGCCTCCCAATCATTTGAATACTCATATGTTTATTAGATGATCCACTAAAAAAGTCCAGGTTATAGTGTTTTTAATGGAGTTACATGCAAACTCTCCATGATTCCCCTCAATGATAGATTCTATGATATCATATCTAAAGTTTCCATGTGGTTTAAATCAATATTCATCATCTTATTGAGGTTACGTAGTTATAATTTCAACACAAATGTCACAATATCACAAGGTTTCTTAATAATTCTATTGGAAAGCTTCCTCAACAATCATAAGTAGTGCGCTTCATCTTCATATTTGAAGGCTCGAGATAAAAATTTGGTCCCTACTTAAAATTTTAATTGATAAGTTAGGGTTGATGTGGTATTTTAATACATTATATATGGTGAGTTCTAAATATCCCAATGTAATGAATCACGATTCAATATTAAATGTTCATACAAGATGGGTGCTGCATTCAAATTCATATGCAGCTAAAGCCATACACTGTTGTTGGGTTCATGAATGATATATTTGAACTGATAAGTTCTATACAACATTACTAATAATAAAATTTTAAAACATCATAATTAATTTAAAAATTAAATGTCATATGCACATATCTTGAAAAGTCATATGCAAAAATAAATTCTTCGAAAATGACATATAATGTACTATGGGAATGAAAAATAATAAGGAAGTAGTGTGAGTCCTATAATATTTTAAAAGTATTTCTTGATAACTAAAAATTTCAAAAGGATGATTTAAAAGTTAAATAAAAATAAAAGACTTGGAAAAAAATTCAATATTCTTCAACAAACTCTTATACTTCAACCGATGTGTAAAGACCCGCAAATTTCAAGGAAATTTTTTTTTCTTAATTTTCTTTGGAATTTTACAAGAGCGCAGCTTCAGACGGCACCTGATTCCGAGGCCCGGTGTGCCCGGAATCAATTTCCGAAGTTTGGCTCGGGTACGTTCAGTGAACGGACGAGCGGGTTTTTCTATCTTTTGAACCGGTGCCCGGAATCAAATTCTGAGGGCACCGATGAAATCGCAGCGCCGGTATTTGCTTAGAAACGCCTCTTCCGGAGTTGCGTTTGCTCAGACGTGGTTTTTAAATTTTGCGGCTTTAAGTCAGAAATAAAATAAAGTTTGTGCGACAACTTTATTTTATTTCACTTAAGCTGTTGGAAGCCACTTGAAGCCACTTAAAGACGGCTTGAACTGAGTTGAACTGGATAGGATGCTATCCAGAAATATCCTACCCCTTGGTAGGATATTTGTGCGGTGGGGCCCGCACGAGCCCCGCCGTTTCTTTCGCTAAGTAACGCACCCGCGAAAACCCGTCAAAGTAACTGAAAAGTCAACCGACGCGTTTTCTTTAATTCTTAACAGACCATTTAATTGGGCGGTTTCTTTCGTGAATTAAATGGGCTGTTTCGCTCGTTGAATTAATTCAACAAACTGATGGGTCGTTACTTACGCGTTTTGCGTTGGTTGGCAAAATAATAAAATAGACAACTTGTCTATTTTGGAGGATTGCTATCTTTGTGCAATTCCTCTGAACCTCCACTCTCCCTGCGAAGAACGCGAAGAACGCGAAGAACGCGAAGAACGCCGGAACTGGAATTCGACGACGCACGATCCGCGACGTCAACAACTTTTCCGCGACCTTCTTCTTCTTCTTCTTCTTCGGTGCCTCTTCTTCCGCGGCGGACCTGCGATCGGCGGTTAAAGGTGAGAATCGAAACTTCTAAATTCTCCCATTTTTATAATTCGATATCAACGGATTTAAATTAATTAAATCCGTTTGATCTTGATCCGGAGATTGGCGACGCGACGCCGGATACCGCGACGACGCGACGAACCCCTTCATCCGCGACGAGCAATCCCGCGACGATCCCCCGTTCGGCAACGACAGCTGCGAGGTAGGGATTTATTTTCTTGATTTTCCTTTCCCGTGATTTTATTTCTTTTAAAATAAATAACCGATCACGGAACAATTTTAAATTTATTTAAAATTGTTGATTTGGTTATTCCTTGTTTCTCCCGTTGTTTATGACTAATGCGGAGGGTGCGGGTCTAACGAACAAGACCCGGCAACCCTCCGCCGATCTTCCTTTATGTGCGGATTTGGCGGGCGACGGCAAAAGCACGACGCAAGGGCCATTTGTTGATTCCACAGTGGAGGACGCGTCCCGGGAGGAACAATGGCGCAGACGGGAGGCAAAACGGGCCACCGGAGCAACTCCGGCGGCCCGCGGAAGGTGGCGGCGGCGCCCGGCGCGCCGCCGTGGAGAACTTCCGCCACGGCTGAAGCCGCGGCGGCGGCGGCCGGTTCCGCGGCCGCGCGGAACCGGGAACGGACGCGGCGGCCCGGCCGCGTCCGCGTGACAGGCGGCCCCCCGCGGGGGCCACGTTTCCCTCAAAGCCGCGGGTCAAACCCGCGGCTGTCTGTTCGGCCGCTCGGCCGAAGCCGAGCCGGCCGGTCCGGTCGGCCGGGCCGCGCCCAGGCCGGACCGGACCCGGCCGAGCCAGTTCGGGCCGGTTCGGGCCGGCCCGGTTCGGCCGACCCAGGGGGGGTTCGGGCCGGGTCGCCCCGGGCCCAGAACCCCCGTTTCGGGCCCTCTTCGGTCTTTCGCCCATATCTTGGACCTGGGACCTCCGATTGACGAACCGTCAGCGGCTACGCGATCCATGGATCGAGAAGGTCGTTTCGGTATATTATACTCAAGGTTTCGGAAGACTTTGGGTTCGGCCGGGTTGGTTCGTACACGAAACCAACCGGGCCCTCGGAGCGGAAACGCTCATAACTTGATCTACGGGCGTTCGAACGACGTACCGTCAGCTGTGGTAGTTCCCTCTAAGTGAGGCGGAACTTTTGGCATACTCCGCCCGAGGATCGGATACAGGCGGAGTACGGTCGGGTTGGTTTTGCCCTAAAAACCAACCGGGCCCCTGGGACGAAAATGCCAATAACTCTCAGACCGGGCGTCCGATTGACGCGCCGTCTGTCGCGTTGAGATCCTGTTGTCGATACGGAACTTTTGGATACATCAACTTCGGACTACGTGTCAGTTGATGTATCAGCCTCTCGGCTCGTGGATCGGACCCTCCTAAACGAGCTCGCTTTGTGCGGGAACCCTAGCGCTGGCTGTGACTTCGACGACAGAGCAGAGATCCTCCGTGGACTGCGACGACGGCAGAGCAGAGATCCTCCGTGGAATGCGACGACGGCAGAGCAGAGATCCCCGTGGACTGCGACGACGGCAGAGCAGAGATCCTTCGTGGACTGCGGCGACGACAGAGCAGAGATCCTCTGTGGACTGCGTCGACTACTGCATTCAGCGATCCTACGTGGATCAGTGCTGCAGGTTCTGTGTGAGCCCGATCCTGTGTGGGTCCTTACTACAGGTTCTGTGTGAGCCCGATCCTATGTGGGTCCATACTACCGGTTCTGTGTGAGCCACTGCCTACAGGTTCTGTGTGAGCCCGATCCTGTGTGGGTCTTTTGCGGGGGTTAGTACCTATCGATCCTTCGTGGGTCCGACGACTTAGATGGATCAGTGATCATCTTTGACGTCATCTGAAAAAGTATACCTGGTTGAGCTGAATCTTATGTTACTCTCCTTTGTGGATTGTGTTGAACTATCCTATGTGGATTTACTGTTTACTCTCCTTTGTGGATTTGAGTCTTTCTTTCCTTTGTGGATTGAGTTGTTCTTGAGCTCGTGAGCAGAGCTGGAATTGGGGACTTAGGTATATGTATGGGCATATACCTAAGTCGAGTCAGATGTTACTTCGTGATTGCATCCTTCTTTTGTGCTATATCCTTTGTGGATTTCGAGAGACCTTCGGGGGTCTCGGGGTCCTTACTGAGTAGCTTGTACTCACCCCTGCACGGGCTATGCCCGCACCTTGTTGTGTTGGTTGCAGACGACGGACAGCGCTGATCACGGTTGGGGCGTGGAGCAGGACGGTACCTGGAGGTGGACCACTGGGCGGGACGTGCTCGGAGCGGACGTGGGACCCGAGGAGCCTGGAGGCTATCTGTACCCACCCTTCAGGTGGGATTTCCAGTGGACGACACGAGGCCGCCGTCTTTTCTTCAGTTGCTGTACATTACTTTTCAGTTGTACTTTACAGTTGGGCTTGTATTTCCGGCCCCCTTTACTTTTCTGCACTTTACTTTCCGCTTGCTGACTCTGTGTGGTTGTTTCTTATAAAGGCAATGCCTTCCCTGTTTACTGGGATTTTACGCCTTGGTGCTAGTCGCCAGCCCCTGGCCTATGGAAGGCGGGCTTGGGGTAGTCACGGCACGGGCCCCGAGGACGGGTCGTGACAAATTGGTATCAGAGGCGGTCGGTTCTACCGCAGACTCTGATCGTCCTTTCTTTCTATGTGAAGCAATAGTGTTTAGTGTATTGAGTGTGGTTATCAGTTCAGGGAGCCCAGTGTTGGTGCGGCGGCCGACGTATCCGTACACCAGGACCCTGACTCCTGATTTCCGACTTAATGCATGAAAACATTGATTGCCTGTGTGTTTCAAGTTTTCTTTGTGATTACTTGTGTCAGCTCACCGGGTATACTGATCTGCTTTATGAAAGTCTCATGTTTTCCCTGTGATTGCTTGTGCCAGCTCACCAGGTATACTGTTCTGACTGTGGTGCTCTTGTTCTCCTTTTCAGGATGGCCCCTCGACGACAGCCAGCTAGGGTTCCGAGTGTAGGGCGCGACGACAGCCCACCGAGCGACGAGGCCTCGGTGCAGGGCCCTTTGCCAGCAGTGGCACCGGCGGTAGCTTTACCCGCCGAGCCACCGATGCTGCCAGTACCAGACGCTGACGATGCACGTCGCCTCAGGGCACTGCATGAGTTTCAGAGCCAGCGACCGCCCAGGTTTCGCGGTGAGGCGGACCCCCAGGCCGCCGAGGACTGGCTAGAGGCGGTGGTACGGATCTTTAGGCTAGTGAGGACACCAGCGGATCTCATGGTGATTCTCGCAGCGAGCCTCCTGCAGGAAGCGGCAGGACGATGGTGGAGCCTGATGCTCCAGGTTCACGATGAGGCATCCTTGCTCTGGACGGACTTCGAGAGCCTCTTCCGCTCTGAGTTCGTCCCAGCCACCCTCCGAGCGGTGCGCATCCAGGAGCTTCTCCAGCTGCGCCAGGGCAGCATGATGGTATCTCAGTACGCGGCGAGGTTCACTGACCTATCCCGCTACTCGACCGACATGGTACGGGACCCCTTCTTCCGGGCCCGGACCTTCGAGCAGGGCTTGCGACAGGAGATTCGGGCGTCGCTGATCTCCCTCAGCATTCCGACCCAGGCGGGAGTGCTGGAGCGAGCCCTCCTGATCGAGAGCTTCCTGGCAGAGCCTTCTTCAGCAGCGAGACCTAGCGCAGGGCGGCAGGTAGCTGAGTCTTCGGCAGCGGGTAGCCGACGGACGACTCTCGGGTCCAGGCAGACCTGACCCCCACGCAGACGGCCTCAGGACACCGGCTCAGCAGTACGGGGCACACAGCGGAGTGCCAGCCTTCCGAGAGGCAGGCTGTGCTACACCTGCGGCGGGCAGGGTCACATGGCTCGTGACTGCCCGACTCGCCGACCAGAGGAGCAGCAGACGGTGGAGGGGCCACCCAGGCAGAGGCAGAGGGTCGACTGTGGCGGTCCGCAGGGAGGAGGCGGACGAGGCAGAGGAGCTGGCCGAGCAGCGGGTGGTGGGCGACACTTCCAGGCTCTACCCCCACCACCACCAGGAGGGCCACCTCGACCACATGGAGCTGGCGGGCAGGGACAGGCCCAGCTCCAGGCAGTGGAGGCCTACGACCCCGACTTGCCAGAGATGATTCGAGGTACGATCTGTGTCTATTCCACCCTTGCTGCAGTACTTATAGACACAGGAGCGAGTCACTCTTTCATAGCCTCTGCCCTTGTTCGGAGCTCGGAGATTCCGACTGAGCCGTTGGCTCGATCCTTACGGCTAGAGACTCCTACGGGAGCAGACTCGACGATTACGCACTGGTGCCGGCAGTGTGAGCTTACTCTAGGAGGCGAGAGCTTCGGCTGCGATCTCCTTGTAGCGGCGTCGAGGCCTTACGACGTCATCTTGGGCATGGATTGGCTATCCACGGTTCATTCCCAGATCGACTGTTTTAGGCGCAAGGTGCGATGTGTTCGCACCGACGGGAGCAGGTTAACCTTCACCGGCGAGAAGGGAACCTTTGCAGCACAGGATGGACTTCCGCAGAGGAGAGTGCAGCCCATCTCTCATCAGTTGGCTAGCCTCATCCTAGGAGCAGTGGACATGCGGAGTCCGGCTTTTCCTGCAGTGGTGGACCAGTACGTGGACGTCTTTCCCGACGACGTTCCAGGGCTACCTCCTCGTAGAGAGGTAGACTTTTACATCGACTTGTACCCCGGGACAGCCCCGATATCTACTCCAGCATATCGGATGGCCCCCGCCGAGCTTCGGGAGCTGCGGGTACAGTTGGAGGACTTGCAGAGCAAGGGGTTTATCCGACCCAGTGTTTCACCCTGGGCTTCCCCGATTTTGTTCGCCAAGAAGGCGGACGGGTGCTTGCGACTATGTGTCGACTATCGTCGCCTGAACCAGGTGACAGTGAGGAACAAGTATCGGCTGCCACGGATTGATGACCTCTTCGATCAGCTCAAGGGAGCGCGGTGGTTCTCAAAGATAGACCTCCGGTCAGGCTATCATCAGCTCAGAGTTCGAGACGAGGACGTGCAGAAGACGACCTTCAGGTGTCGGTATGGCCATTATGAGTTCTTGGTTATGCCGTTCGGCGTAACCAATGCTCCAGCAGTGTTCATGAGCCTCATGAACAGGATCTTCCAGCCATACCTCGACCGATTTGCCGTGGTCTTCATTGACGACATTTTGGTATACTCGACGACTGAGGAGGAGCATGCCTACCACCTGTGAGTTGTGCTAGACACGCTCCGAGAGCACCAGCTTTATGGAAAGCTCTCAAAATGCCAGTTCTGGTTACGTGAGGTCCATTTCTTGGGGCACGTCATTTCTGAGGCGGGAGTTGCAGTGGATCCCGCGAAGATCGAGGCAGTGCTAGCTTGGGAGCCACCCAGGAGCGTGACGGAGGTGCGGAGCTTCTTGGGCCTAGCCGGATACTATCGGAGATTCGTGCCAGACTTCTCCAGAGTTGCGGCACCACTCTCAGCTTTGAAAAAGAAGGGGAAACCCTTCGTGTGGTCAGACGGATGTCAGCAGAGCTTCCAGGAGCTGAGGCAGAGGTTGACCAGCGCACCTATCTTGAGGTTGCCTGAGGAGGGAGTTGGATACGTAGTTTACTGCGATGCATCAGGGACTGGACTCGGGTGCGTCCTGATGCAGGAGCGGGCCGTGATCGCCTACGGATCACGTCAGTTGAGGGCGCATGAGCAGAACTACGCCACTCATGACCTGGAGTTGGCAGCAGTGGTCTTCGCTCTGAAGACTTGGCGACACTATCTGATGGGCGAGCGCTTCACAGTCTTTTCTGACCACCAGAGTCTCAGGTATATCTTCTCTCAGAAGGACCTGAACCTGAGACAGCGGAGATGGCTTGAGTTCCTCCAGGACTATGACTTTGAGATAGTCTATACTCCTGGGAAGGGGAACGTGGTAGCCGATGCCCTCAGGAGGAGGACGGGCATTCAGCTACTTGAGGAGGCGATAGAGCAGCTAGCCTCCTTACAGATATCCTTCGTGGATAGAGACGGAGCAGCCTTTCTTCAGTCTCTCACAGTCTCTCCTCCACTTCTACAGTGGGTCAGAGAGGCTCAGCGTGGGGACGCTGACTGTGAGACCCGGCGTGCACTGATATCCTCAGGTCAGGCGCCTGATGGTTTCTCCCTTGGAGCAGAGCACGACATCCTTTTCAGAGGACGTACCTTCGTACCAGTCGCTTTACGAGAGGAGGTGCTGAGAGAGTTTCACACTTCTCCCTTGGCGGTACATCCCGGAGTGGGGAAGATGTACCAGGATCTCAGACGACAGCACTGGTGGCCGGGCATGAAGAAAGCTGTGGCAGAGTTCGTTTCACGATGCCTCACCTGCCAGCAGGTGAAGGCAGAGCATCAGGTACCAGCAGGCTTGGTACAGCCCTTGGAGGTCCCAGAGTGGAAGTGGGACAGCATATCTATGGACTTCGTGACTGGACTTCCACGCACTTCCAGAGGTCACGACTCCATTTGGGTGATTGTCGACCGACTTACCAAGTCGGCACACTTCTTACCCATCAGAGAGCAGGGCTCAGTGGAGAGCTTGGGACGTCTTTACGTCCAGGAGATCGTACGGCTTCACGGTGTGCCATCGTCTATCGTCTCTGATCGAGATGCTCGTTTCACTTCCCGGCTTTGGAAGGGGTTGCAGGAGGCATTCGGGACACGGCTCCATCTGAGCACAGCCTTCCACCCTCAGACGGATGGTCAGACGGAGAGGACCATTCAGACACTCGAGGACATGCTCCGTGCATGTGTTCTCGACTTTGGTCGCAGCTGGGAGGACCACCTACCCTTGGTGGAGTTCGCGTACAACAACAGCTACCACTCCACCATCGGGATGGCACCATACGAGGCGTTGTACGGCAGACCCTGCAGATCACCGTTGTGCTGGACAGACCCTGGGGAGTCAGCACTCGTGGGACCAGAGATGGTCCGAGCCACGACAGAGAAGGTCCAGATCATCCAGGAGAGGATGAGGACAGCTCAGAGCCGGCAGAAGTCATATGCTGACAGGAGGCGGAGGCCACTAGAGTTCGAGGATGGCGACCACGTCTTTTTGCGTGTCTCACCTCGACGTGGTTTACGGAGATTTGGCCGAGGCGACAAGTTGTCTCCACGCTTCATCGGGCCTTTCCAGGTCCTCAGCAGGATAGGAGAGGTGGCTTATCGCCTGGCTCTACCACCTAAGTTGCACCGGGTGCACGACGTCTTTCACGTGTCTCAGCTGAGGAGATATGTGCACGACCCGACGAACATCATCGACTTTGGGGAGATGGACGTGGACGATGGGGTGACTTTTGCGGAGGTCCCAGTGGAGATCGAGGATCGACAGGAGCGGGTCCTACGTGGGCGGTCGATTCCTCTTGTGCGCATCAGATGGCAGCACGGGAACCTCCAGGAGAGCACTTGGGAGCGGGAGGCTCAGATGCGTGCTCAGTACCCCCATTTGTTCCCCTAGTTTTTGATGTATCTTTACGGGGACGTAAAGCCCTGAGGTGGGAGTGATGTAAAGACCTGCAAATTTCAAGGAAATTTTTTTTTCTTAATTTTCTTTGGAATTTTACAAGAGCGCAGCTTCAGACGGCACCTGATTCCGAGGCCCGGTGTGCCCGGAATCAATTTCCGAAGTTTGGCTCGGGTACGTTCAGTGAACGGACGAGCGGGTTTTTCTATCTTTTGAACCGGTGCCCGGAATCAAATTCTGAGGGCACCGATGAAATCGCAGCGCCGGTATTTGCTTAGAAACGCCTCTTCCGGAGTTGCGTTTTCTCAGACGTGGTTTTTAAATTTTGCGGCTTTAAGTCAGAAATAAAATAAAGTTTGTGCGACAACTTTATTTTATTTCACTTAAGCTATTGGAAGCCACTTGAAGCCACTTAAAGACGGCTTGAACTGAGTTGAACTGGATAGGATGCTATCCAGAAATATCCTACCCCTTGGTAGGATATTTGTGCGGTGGGGCCCGCACGAGCCCCGCCGTTTCTTTCGCTAAGTAACGCACCCGCGAAAACCCGTCAAAGTAACTGAAAAGTCAACCGACGCGTTTTCTTTAATTCTTAACAGACCATTTAATTGGGCGGTTTCTTTCGTGAATTAAATGGGCTGTTTCGCTCGTTGAATTAATTCAACAAACTGATGGGTCGTTACTTACGCGTTTTGCGTTGGTTGGCAAAATAATAAAATAGACAACTTGTCTATTTTGGAGGATTGCTATCTTTGTGCAATTCCTCTGAACCTCCACTCTCCCCGCGAAGAACGCGAAGAACGCGAAGAACGCGAAGAACGCCGGAACCGGAATTCGACGACGTACAATCCGCGACGTCAACAACTTTTCCGCGACCTTCTTCTTCTTCTTCTTCTTCGGTGCCTCTTCTTCCGCGGCGGACCTGCGATCGGCGGTTAAAGGTGAGAATCGAAACTTCTAAATTCTCCCCTTTTTATAATTCGATATCAACGGATTTAAATTAATTAAATCTGTTTGATCTTGATCCGGAGATTGGCGACGCGACGCCGGATACCGCGACGACGCGACGAACCCCTTCATCCGCGACGAGCAATCCCGCGACGATCCCCCGTTCGGCAACGACAGCTGCGAGGTAGGGATTTATTTTCTTGATTTTCCTTTCCCGTGATTTTATTTCTTTTAAAATAAAGAACCGATCACGGAACAATTTTAAATTTATTTAAAATTGTTGATTTGGTTATTCCTTGTTTCTCCCGTTGTTTATGACTAATGCGGAGGGTGCGGGTCTAACGAACAAGACCCGGCAACCCTCCGCCGATCTTCCTTTATGTGCGGATTTGGCGGGCGACGGCAAAAGCACGACGCAAGGGCCATTTGTTGATTCCGCAGTGGAGGACGCGTCCCGGGAGGAACAATGGCGCAGACGGGAGGCAAAACGGGCCACCGGAGCAACTCCGGCGGCGCCCGGCGCGCCGCCGTGGAGAACATCCGCCGCGGCCGAAGCCGCGGCGGCGGCGGCCGGTTCCGCGGCCGCGCGGAACCGGGAACGGACGCGGCGGCCCGGCCGCGTCCGCGTGACAGGCGGGCCCCCGCGGGGGCCGCGTTTCCCTCAAAGCCGCGGGTCAAACCCGCGGCTGTCTGTTCGGCCGCTCGGCCGAAGCCGAGCCGGCCGGTCCGGTCGGCCGGGCCGCGCCCAGGCCGGACCGGACCCGGCCGAGCCGGTTCGGGCCGATTCGGGCCAGCCCGGTTCGGGCCGGCCCAGGGGGGGTTCGGGCCGGGTCGCCCCGTTCCCAGAACCCCCGTTTCGGGCCCTCTTCGGTCTTTCGCCCATATCTTGGGCCTGGGACCTCCGATTGACGAACCGTCAGCGGCTACGCGATCCTTGGATCGAGACGGTCGTTTCGGTATATTATACTCAAGGTTTCGGAAGACTTTGGGTTCGGCCGGGTTGGTTCGTACACGAAACCAACCGGGCCCTCGGAGCGGAAACGCTCATAACTTGAGCTACGGGCGTCCGAACGACGTACCGTCAGCTGTGGTAGTTCCCTCTAAGTGAGGCGGAACTTTTGGCATACTCCGCCCGAGGATCGGATACAGGCGGAGTACGGTCGGGTTGGTTTTGCCCTAAAAACCAACCGGGCCCCTGGGACGAAAATGCCAATAACTCTCAGACCGGGCGTCCGATTGACGCGCCGTCTGTCGCGTTGAGATCCTGTTGTCGATACGGAACTTTTGGATACATCAACTTCGGACTACGTGTCAGTTGATGTATCAGCCTCTCGGCTCGTGGAGCGGACCCTCCTAAACGAGCTCGCTTTGTGCGGGAACCCTAGCGCTGGCTGTGACTTCGACGACAGAGCAGAGATCCTCCGTGGACTGCGACGACGGCAGAGCAGAGATCCTCCGTGGACTGCGACGACGGCAGAGCAGAGATCCCCGTGGACTGCGACGATGGCAGAGCAGAGATCCTTCATGGACTGCGGCGACGACAGAGCAGAGATCCTCAGTGGACTGCGTCGACTACTGCATTCAGCGATCCTACGTGGATCAGTGCTACAGGTTCTGTGTGAGCCCGATCCTGTGTGGGTCCTTACTACAGGTTCTGTGTGAGCCCGATCCTGTGTGGGTCCTTACTACAGGTTTTGTGTGAGCCCGATCCTATGTGGGTCCTTACTACCGGTTCTGTGTGAGCCACTGCCTACAGGTTCTGTGTGAGCCCGATCCTGTGTGGGTCTTTTGCGGGGGTTAGTACCTATCGATCCTTCGTGGGTCCGACGACTTAGATGGATCAGTGATCATCTTTGACGTCATCTGAAAAAGTATACCTGGTTGAGCTGAATCTTATGTTACTCTCCTTTGTGGATTGTGTTGAACTATCCTATGTGGATTTACTGTTTACTCTCCTTTGTGGATTTGAGTCTTGCTTTCCTTTGTGGATTGAGTTGTTCTTGAGCTCGTGAGCAGAGCTGAAATTGGGGACTTAGGTATATGTATGGGCATATACCTAAGTCGAGTCAGATGTTACTTCATGATTGCATCCTTCTTTTGTGCTGTATCCTTTGTGGATTTCGGGAGACCTTCGGGGGTCTCGGGGTCCTTACTGAGTAGCTTGTACTCACCCCTGCACGGGCTATGCCCGCACCTTGTTGTGTTGGTTGCAGACGACGGACAGTGCTGATCACGGTTGGGGCGTGGAGCAGGACGGTACCTGGAGGTGGACCACTGGGCGGGACGTGCTCGGAGCGGACGTGGGACCCGAGGAGCCTGGAGGCTATCTGTACCCACCCTTCAGGTGGGATTGCCAGTGGACGACACGAGGCCGCCGTCTTTTCTTCAGTTGCTGTACTTTACTTTTCAGTTGTACTTTACAGTTGGGCTTGTATTTCCGGCCCCCTTTACTTTTCTGCACTTTACTTTCCGCTTACTGACTCTGTGTGGTTGTTTCTTATAAAGGCAATGCCTTCCCTGTTTACTGGGATTTTACGCCTTGGTGCTAGTCGCCAACCCCTGGCCTATGGAAGGCGGGCTTGGGGTAGTCACGGCACGGGCCCCGAGGACGGGTCGTGACAAATGAAAGGTAGAATTTTTCCTAAAGATTAAATTTTGTGATCAAATAATTTAAATTATAATTATTATTTCCATCACATGATAATAATTTACAAAAAATTAGAAATATATAAATAAAAAACCATAATAAATAAAATAATTTTTATTAAAATATTTTAAAATTAAATTATATAATGTTTTATCAATCAATCCAAAAAAGTCAAAATTTTCTTGAAAATATTCAGAGTGTCACAATTTTCAATCAAAGAAAAAAGAATCCTAATAATTATAATTTATGAAAATTTCACCAAAAAATATTTATATTTTTAAATAAAAGACAGGGATAATATGTATAAAATTAAATTCACATCAAATTTCCCAACACATAACTCACTGATTTTCCCCGAGAAATCAATTTCATCAAATCCATTAGAAGGAAATTCTAATTAAAATATAATATTTGAATTAATAAAAAATATGTAATTTTGAAAAGTGTTTCCCACATGGACTTTTTGATGTAAAATAAATTATAACCCATATTAATAAAAAATCAGTTGGAGAAATTTTTCTATATGGTATAATAATAATTATTGAGACTGAGAAAATTGAAAAGTCTTAAAAACCATACATTGTAATAAATTTTTATTACAAAATCCTCCTTTTCTATATGGTGAAGAGACACATATATTTTTACACGTAGATTTATTATACATAACTAAATATATGATTGAATTCACCAATTTCAAGGAAGCATAATAAAATGATATATAAAATTTTGAAAAATAGATAAAAATAACAACTAGGATTAAGGGTTAATTTCATATAACATTTGAATACAATGTTTTTGAGTTTAAGTATATATAAGAATTTAAAAATCTGTAAATATTGTTAATTTTACTCTTTAAATTGATCAAAAATAATATTTAAGGGATAAATATAAATAATATTATTAGATTGAATCCCTATTGGAATATAAAATATAAACCACTCCAATTAAAAAGATAATCCTCAAATTCATGAAAAAATTAGCAACACTGAAAATTAAAATTAATGCTTAAAAAAAGAAATTTTAGAAAAAATATTATGTAATTCCAATGAAATATAGTTTTATACAATAAAATATATCACTCCTCTACACTTAAAATTCAATATTTTCCCCAATTTTTAACTTCAAGGTGTAGAATACATTTAAAGTAGTTTTTATATCAAATAGATTTTGAAATTTAGAAAATTTGATATAATTTTTGTGGTTCGGAATGAAGTCTAATAACATATTTTTCACTCATAGAGTAAAAAATACTCAAACTATGTGAAAAACCTTACCAATAGTTAAAAATTGTTAGGCAAAAAAGTGTCTTAGATACCCTAAGTGGGAGTTAATTACAGTATGAATATTATTTTTTGAATTCTTCCAATCCTATTAGATCATGACCAATATTTTATAAGGGTAATATTTTTTTATATTTTTGTTTTATATTGATCCTATACTTTCCAAATATATCTGATGATGATTCATAATATGTAATGAAATTAATCAATAAGAAGGAAACATATATTTTACTTGGTTCCCCTCACTGGACTTTAACCAAGGAGTATAAAAAAGAAATGTTGTGATGTACCAAATAAAATTAAGATGACTGTTATTGGTTGAGTATAGTTCACTTAATCCTAGGACTACCAACCATAAATATTTGTATGAAATGCACTATCTCCCCAGGATAAATTCCCTCAAACATATATATTATGATCATATCTTTATAAGGAAAAATGTCGATGTGTGATAATGAATGATATCATAAATTGTAGAGGGTTGCAGAGAATGTGGGATATGTTCCTTTGAAAATAACATTCTCATTCACAACACTATTGTAAAAATCCACTTGATCATCACATTTCTATGAGAATACATGGAAACAACAACTGAATTTGGAAGGTTCTTCAAGATATTCCAATAATTAATATTTCCATAATAATTCTAGAAATCCATTCACTTACTGGAATATAAAAAATCCTTCTTCCATTCATTTCCATTGATATAGTAGTGAATAAACTAATGCTATAAATATTGATAGGTGGAATAGATCCAATATGATCTATGGGCTCCATGTGATCCTTTAGAATATTCTCACAAAAAGGTACAACAAACTAAGCCCTTAAGATCAACCTTTATCCTACACATGTACGTTCCTCACATTATAAACCTAAACAGAACTTCTTTTCATGATTATTCTTCATAAATAGTCCATATTTAGAATCAATGTATTTTAAAAATCACCAGCCTCATTGATTCCCCCTATTAGCCTCTCCCCTATCTTAATCAAGAGTTTTCTCCACATTTTTCAATGAACGTAAAGGTCACTCATATGTGGTTGAAACACGGTAAAGAATAAATATCAGCACATATGTAAAAACAACATCATACCTTATAGAGAGGGGTCTAAAATCAATAGAGTTTAAGTGGGGTTATTTGATTGAACACCATGATATAGTTGTTGTTATCAATATTATTGATTGGGTAAGGCCTTTGTTAGGATGTCTGTAACATGTAGTTTAGTAGTATATAATCCAATGTCATAGGCCTATGCCCCACTTTCTCCTTGATGATGTGATATTTGATTTCAATTTAATTTCTATTTCCACGATAAAATTTATTTCTTATAATATTAATAGAACTTGAAATAAAAAAATGGATACTAATTAGAGACTTCACTTCAATCTCCTCCTTTATTAAATAACTAAAAAGGGAATTCCTTCATCTATGACTTTAAACACCATTAATAAATGATCATCGTGCATTGAGTTTTTAATTATATAAAAAATCATTAGGGAAAACACATTATATTATAACACATGAAATCCAAATAAGGATAACTCCCCCTTTGGACATACACCACTAATGGTTCCATGTTGAAATCTATAGACTGCATGGATACATTAAATATTTTAAATTCCACATTATATGCCATTTATCATCTTAATATTTAATCTTTTCCCCTTTTAACATTTTTATAATTTTGAGACATATTATTATTTATTTTTACACACAACTAATGTATGTGAAATTAACCATTGAAATTAATTCATTGGAAGGTCCTTTAATCCAACTTAGTCAATAATACTTTTAGGAAAAAAGTTATTAATCCAATAATCCCCAACTTTTCCATGTCAATCACTGATTTCCATGGCTTACTATAGAATGTCATTATAAAATTCTTTAGATAAATCTATATTCATATGAGAATAAATCAAAAATATTGCTTTCCAAAATATCTCCTTGAAAACCTCAATCTCTGGTCTATTGCAGATTATTAATACTGATTGTCGAGTTGGGGGAAGTTATAAGAAAAATAGATTTATCTTTTAGAAACTAATTGGTATCCTAAAAATAGTAAACTAATACCACATTTTTATAAAAATATATAATCATTAAAGACATGAACATAGATACTTCTCCATGAATATGTCTTCTCCCAGTGGAAAAATACCACTTAAACTAAAAAATGATATAAATTTTTGAAAATAAAATGTGAATTAAAACCACAAGAACATTCAAGTATAGATTTGACCACATTTCATTTTAACATCATGATTTTCATTATATAATATGAATTTTCTAAATAATGTGCCTTAGAGATATTGATTAATATAAATTATTTATTGTGTAATAGACTTGTTAAATCCGATACTATATGTGAATTTCAAGTGTTCTGATTTTTCTTATTGCATGTATCTCAATTCAACTAATACACGCATTAAATTTGAGTACACACACCTTATAGATCATATCTTTCCATTCCACAACAATTTAAATTAAATAATTGAAATAAAAGTTCTCAGAATGGGGATTACATATGGAATCATAAATAAGAGGATTTTTTTTGATCCTGATGGACCAAGCCTTTGAAATTTTCTTATAGAGCATCATACTCTTTTTATGTCTGATCTAGCTATCCTACCAATGTCAACTATTCTGAAAATATAACTAGACATTATTTACCCATATTCTCAATCTTTTTATGTTATATGGGTTTTTATGGTTGTGACTTTTCTAAAATTTGTAGTTCAAACTCACTAGTAAATATTTATTTTTTGATGCTCCAACTATAAATCATTTTGCAGGATTAATTTTATCTGCATGAATATTTTCATTGGTCATATTCTCTAGATTATTCATGTATTGGATGTCTCTAATTATTTTGTTTTCTTATCTCCCTATGGATTGAAATGTGAATATTTTAGGTCATTATTTATTCTTTTTTATTATATCAGTTATCTATGTCACCTCACCCTTTTTTTATTGTAGTGATTGGCTCACTAAAAATACATTATTTTTACTCAAAACTAGAGTAGATCCTACATTTTTCTTATAGGTTTATTAATATGTTTTCTACTAGATGTGCCGTGAGTGTAATATAAAAGGTTATTGGTAAACCTTTCATTTAGATGCATGTTTTTAAACTAATAATTTAAACAAATTTTCCATCTTATATGGTTTTCTTCTACCATAGAATTTCTCTTTATTCAACCCTAGAGTTAGGGATCTACTTTTGAGTTTCATTTTCTTCACCACTTTATTCCACCTATAGTTTCATTCCAAATCTCTATTATTAGATGATATAAAACATATCCCCTTAAAAACACACCTCTAATCACCATTTCATGTTTGAGATGTTGATGTTTCAAGAGTTATTATTTTTATAATGATCCCTCAGAATACATGACACATAATCATGGGTCTTCCCAATCATCCACAACTGTCTAATTTCATGGATAATTGTTTCTTAGAGAGTTTTCTAACATAAATTTCAAAAATATTTGGATTATTCTATGATTTAGAAATATTTATATCATTACTGTATAAAAATATATTCAAAATCCTCAGAACAAATACATGAAATTTGACCATGTATCCAATAAAAATAGAATATGTTTTTTAACTTCCTAAATAGGACTTTTTAAATATGTTTCCTACACCAACATAATTTTACCTATTTTTGGTGTTGTTCACATATCTCTTCAACTCATGCATGAGAGAGGGATCATTATAGACAATACCAATTTTTCATAAACTACATGGCCTTTTGAATGAGACAATAATTTCATTTTTATCCTAAAAAATAATAAATTTTCTTTAATTTTATTATTAACTACATATGATTAGTAAAATAATAAATTTAATTCTTCATTAAATTTATTATTTCCATAGGAAGTGAATTCCTCTACTTTATCGTTGAATGATTTTAGTTCTTTCATAAATTTTTTTAACTTTTTTACCCTCGATTATTTTTCTGAATTATGAACTCTCTTGTGAAACATACCATTATTCATCTCATCTTCTAATTAAATAGAGATAATATCCACTATGTCACTAGTCTCCATTATTTTAGATTTTATATGAGCTACAGAATCATTAAAAAATTTATTATCTTATTGTAGGCATGCATTCTCATATACTGGATCTAACATGTGGTAAGAAAGATCGTCAATTTAGGATTTCAAATTCTAAATTTCTTCTGACTTCATATTATTTCCATTGTTATCATTTAGTTTTTCTATATTTTTAGACATTAATTGTATATCGTTATCTTGGGAATCATTATTCTCTCTTAGATTAGTGTACACTTCAACATGTGTTTTATTTAATAATTTTTTATTTTAGAATTTAATTTCTTATTCTCAGATATAGATATATTAAGAATCATTTTATTAATTTAATTTTTGATCAAATTCCATTATTATATAGAAAGATTCCACTTTTGGACTTCTTCTTCATCTACAATAGTTCAAGAATCAATTGTCATTTCAATTTTCCACTTTATTATAGCATCATTGAATGAATAAATAATATCAAAATCTAATAAGTTATTAGTTTCCTTAAATTAAATCAAACTATTTCCAAAGAATATTCCACAGTGATGAATTACACCAAACTTATACTTATTTATTAAAGTTATAAATTTTTATGGAATGAAAGATAAGATAAAAAATCATCAATTCCAATATTTGAATAATCCCATAAAAAACCCAATATAATTATACAAATATTTAGTGATAATTTTTATTCCAAAAAGTTTCTTATATTCCCTTAGAGGGGTGTGAATCAAGTTACGTATTTTCATTTGTAAATTCTTTCTACACCACTAAATCTTGAACATTTAATTATAAAGGTCACCTATTTTTATCATACTGGTTTATGTTTATCATATCATTTAAAACTATAGCTGATGATGATTCAAAGAATGTAATGGAAGAAAAAAAGCACAAGTAAACCAATATTTTTTCATAGTTCAACCTCATTAGGATTCTTCCAATGAGTATAAAAAGAAATTTTGAAAATGTTCCAAATCCACAAACGTTAACTATAGTTGATTTAGGATAGGTCACTCTTACCCGGGACAACTAACCTTACAATGTTTAGGGTAGATGTATTAGCTACCCAAGATCACATCCCTCACACATCCCTCTTATGATAACTACTTTATAAGGGAAAACAATCAGAACATAAAATAATGAAAAATATAATATATTGTAGAGTGTTTCAATAAATGTAAGATATTTTCATTCAAACACCACAATATACTTCATATCCTTAATGTGAACATACCCTTGAGAATTACCTTTCCATGAGATATACTAGAAACTCAACCTAATGCTGGAATGTTATTAAAAATATTAAATGTATTAAATATTCTATAATGATTATATAAATACCTTTTCTTGATGGAAATAAGTGCCTCTTTCACCCTTTCACTACCTTAGATGTTGTAGTGCATGAATTTCTTCTGAAAATATTTTCATCTGGTGTAGATCTTCTTTGTTATTCTTATTTTTCTATATTTATATTTGATAGTGGTATTGTTCTTAGAGTAATAATAACATGTATCTTATTTTGTTAGACCCTACTATGCAACCCTTATTTAAAAAACCTTATAAATACCCCTTCATGATTATCTATTTTCTTCACATGTATCACATGACTTTGATAGAAGACTTTGTTTTCCTTACATGGATCGTGAGACCATTTTGTTCTTATTCAGATCATGTGACTTCAATGGATCCTACCTATGCAAAAAACACCCAATATATAACTCCCCCCACAATACACCTTCATGATACTTTTATATGTTCACATGAATCATGACTCTAGTATGATACCCTATATAGGGTACATTGATCATGTGATACCAACTAGTCTACATACAATGATTTTGGCATGGAAAATGGCAATACATTTTCGGTAGCATAACGATGTGACATAAGACTTCATAAAAAACGTTTGATGACTGAGAAAAGTGTGTATAATAATATAAACATGAAATGGATAGTAAATTGGTCATATAGATACATGTAACAACATATGAAATGGAATTTGGATTCATAATACCAAAGAGTTGCTTGAATGTAAATGAGGAGAGAGAAATTCCTTATAGAATTTCGGCATGTTAACAGGTGTACATGTAAAGAATTAATGAGAGAGAAACGGGGTATATAATCCTTAAAAAATAAATATAGAATAATGGGGGAGGTGTGAAATCATACCCTATAAATTATAATTGAAAATAAAATGGAATACCAATATTAAAAAAATTGGATAAAATGAGAAAGGAAGGAATCCCTAAATTGGAAGTGTGATCCCAAAGGCTTTTAGGAGGATTTAGAGAGGCCTCTTGTGATATTAGGGTGCATTTTGAGTATTCTAGAGAGAGGAGGGAAGAGTTTGGACAAACCCAAAAGGCTTTGACTGAAGAGGAAGTGGGAGATTCGGTGGGTTTATATAGGAAAGGAGAGGGAATTATTTATTATTTAGGTTTCAGACACCACATATTAAACTAATCAAAATAACAAACCAACCCATGGTTTTTTCCTATGTGTTTCTTCCAAAGAGGAGTGTAAAAAAATTTTCTATAAGTATAGTGTCATAACTTCTTAAAATAATATGGTTTCTTATGTTGAGGTGAGTCACACTCTCAAGGAAATCAATTTAAAAAGTTAAAATGTTTTTTAAGTCTTGAAGGGTGAACTAAAACATTGTAAAATAAATAAAAAAACATAAAATCATATTATTTTAATGCTAAAATATATATTGTTATAAAATAATATTTATAGTATTTTATTAAATCACTATTGGGTCATTATGATGTCATAAAACATATTATATATTTAAAAAATATTTAATTTTTACCCTAAAATTCGACTGTCTCAAAAAATTATGAAAGATTCACTGTTGGATAATTTTTAAATATTGATTCCAAATATAATATTAATTTTATCTAACTAATTTTCTAAATATTTTAATGTTTTTAATTTTAAAAAAAATGACATTTATAAACAATTCATGGGTTGTGATAAAAACAACTTTCAAACCTTAATAAAAATAAAAATTATATTCATAATAATTATATGGTCATTTATATTATATAAATAGTAATTTATTAATAATATAAAATTAAATTATTATTTTATAATAAAATTCCATTAATTCATCAAAATAGGTTTCTTTATTAACTAAAAAATCTATTTTAGCTATTAAAACTATTTACAAAGAATCAATAATTAAATTAAAGTATATTCTATATAAAAATAATGTACATAATCAGAGTACAAAGGATTCATTACATAATGACTTATATCACCCACATAATACTGAATGGTAAGGTTTTCAATGGTGACAAAATCATGTGGTGGCTCAGATAACATTTCTTGGGTAGTAGTCTCTATTAACATCCACTTCTCTCATAGGCGGTTCCGTTCAAGATTAATGTGTTGAAGCTCAGATTTTGATTGGTCAAGAGTGAATCCTAATGACACCACCTCGTTTCTAAGCTCCAAAAAATGAGCTTCCTATGGTGCAATTCTATTGGATGAGGCCATCACTTCCTTTGTCTGAGTAAATTGGATTTGATAAAGCCGTATATTTGTACAAATCATGTGATCAGAATTTAATGGATATATTAGCAATGGTCACAATTATTAATAGTATTTTAAAATATAAAAACATCAATCTAAGGGAGTGAATATGTTATATTACCATTTTATATAATAATACATTGAATTAGAACAATAAGAATTTCCATTAAAAAAAGTTTGGGTCATTACAATCTTCCCCTTTATAATATTTCACCCTCAAAATTTAGTTTTACATTCTAAGCTACAAATAGGTGCACGTACTTTTCCTTCATTACCTCCTCCAGTTCCAATGTTGCCTCTTCATTCTTATGTTTTTTCAACAGTACCTTGACATGGTGGGTAGTTTTGTTACATAGAACTTGATCTCTATGATCCAAGATCTTCACTAGCTTCTCCTCATAAGAAAGATCATCCTCATAACTATACTAACATAAAAGTGAGTACATGTGAAGGGTCTGATATGTACTTATTTAAGAGGGATACATGAAATAAATCATCTACTTTATCCACGGTAGGTGGATGTGCAAGTCAACCATCCACATCCCCAACATGATCAATAATCTTGAAGGGGACGATGTACCTAGGACTTAACATCCCATTCTTTTCAATCCTCATGACCTTATTCCCTGGAGATATGCGTTGAAATACCATGTTTACAAATTTTAACTCATGTTATCATCAATGGTTATCTGCATAACTCCTCTATCAACTTTGGTATACATTGATATGATGCAAAATGGGTTTCACCTTGTCTTCCATTTATTCAACGATTTCAGGTCCTAGAAGATTATGACACCGACTTCATCCTAACACGTTGGTGTTCTAAAACATTTCCCATAAAGGGATTCATATTGTTCCATTAGGATTCTCGAGTGGAAACTGTTATTGTAGGAGAATTCAACAAGTGGAAGATGTTGGACCCATCCGCTTTTGAATTCCATAGAACATGATCTTAACATATCTTCTAGTGTTTGAATATTTCACTCAGATTAGCCATTAGTTTGAGGATGATAGTCCATAATGATGTTCTGTTTTGTGCTTAGATCATGTTGGAAACTTTTCCAGAACTATGAGGTGAATCTCAGATCACAATTAGATACAATTTATAGTGGTACTCCATGTAGCCTTACCACTTTTTTGATGTAAATCCATGCAAGTTGATCATATGAGAAGTTCTCTCGAATCATGATAAAGTGATCTGTTTTCGTAAGATGATCTACAACAACTTATATAACATAGTTTCCTTTTTATTTTCTTGGAATTCTAGCGAAAATGTCCACGGTAATGTTATCCCCCTTCGATGTTGGTATGGGTAGTGGTTGTATCGTCCCCTTAGAGTTTTTCCTCTCAGCCTTCACAAGCTGACATACCAGACAGATTAATGTATATTCAACAATCTCGATCTTCATATTGTCCCACCAAAAGTTTTCTCTTAAATCCTGATACATCCTTGTGATACCTATGTGAATAGAGAAGGTTTATCTATGTGTATCATTCAGAAGCTCCATCTTGATCTCTGGATCAGATGGTACAT
Organism: Viscum album; assembly: GCA_963277665.1. Taxonomy (NCBI): domain Eukaryota; kingdom Viridiplantae; phylum Streptophyta; class Magnoliopsida; order Santalales; family Viscaceae; genus Viscum; species Viscum album. The sequence continues at coordinate 1,735,144,999 of OY728152.1, read as the reverse complement.
ATAATCATGACCCAAATCTCAAAATTCTGTCCTTTTCATCCATGAACTCTAAGGATTTTCCATTTTTGAAGCATCCACCCTTTTCAGAATTTATACATCCTTTCATTGATCATCCTTTATTTTCTCCATGAGAAATGGTTGAGAAATAATTTGAGAAAGGATTAATGATTTTTTCCCTTAATGATTCCTAGTTCCATTCTCTACAAATATAAGAAGATTGGATCCTTTTCAATTCTCATCACTAAAAAAGATACAGGATCATTTTTACTTAGAGCATCATCCTCTTTGTTTTCCTTACTGTGATGGTAGTGGACTGAGTAGTTTTAATCCTTTATGAACTCTATCCATCTTCATTGGCGCATATTAAGAACTTTGTGTGTGAATATATATTTTAGGATCTTGTGGTCGATGTATATCTCACACTTCTCCCCATATAGATAATTACGCATGATTTTCAACATAATTATCACAATATCCAACTCCATATCATGTGTGGGATTGTTTTTCTCATGGAATTTTAGTTGCCTTAAGGTGTAGGCTATCACTTTATCATTTTTCATTTTCACACATCCTAAAACCCTCTTTGAAGCATCATTGTACACCATAAAAGTTCTTCACTCATTGGAAGTGTGAGTATTGGTTCAGTGATATGCCTCTTTTTCAACTCCTTGAAGCTCTCTTCATATTCATCACTCCAAGAAACAATTACTCCCTTCAATGTTAGCTTGGTAAGAGGGTTGTAAAATTGTGATAAATTACTCATAAATCAGGTATAATATCCTACTAACCCTCCGAAGATACGGATATCCATTATTGATATTGGCCATGTCCATCCCTAAATTGCAGCTATCATGGAAGGATCCACAGATAACCAACTTCTTGTGATGATAAGACCAAAGAGTGAGACATCCTTCAACCAGAACTCACACTTGTTGTACATCGCATAGAGCTTCTCCATTTTGAAGGTCTATAGTATAGTGCTTAGATTCATATCATGCTCCACTTAGGTGTTGGAGTATATAAGAATATCATCTATAAAGACTTCTTCAAATTTGTCAAGGTATTCTATAAATAAACTATTCATCAAGTCATTGAAGATTTCTGAAGAATTGGTTAGTCCGAAAGGCATTACTATGAATTCATAGTGCCTGTAACTTGTACGAAAATAAATCATGGGGATATCATCCTTCTTCCCCTTTACTTGGTAATATCCTGACTATAGATCCACCTTGGAGGAGTATTATGATCCACGTATCTAATCAAAGAAGTCATCAATTCATGGTAGAGGATAACTGTTCTTTATTGTGATTTTGGTTAGCTCACAATAATCAATGCAAAGGTGCATTAACCCATACTTCTTCTTGACGAATAGGAATAGAGAACCCCATGGTGAAGCACTTGGGAAAATAAACCATTTATCTATTTTCTCCTATAGTTGTTTATTCAGCTACTCATGTTCCAAAACATCAATTCTATATGGACTCTTGGATATTATAAACAACCTAGGAATAAGGTAAATTGAGAATTCAACTGCTCTTCTAGGAGGAAATCTAGACAATTCATCAGGAAAGACTTCTGAAAAATACCTCAAAATATGCATTTCTTCAAGGATGATTCATTCCATAGAATTAATCATCTGAGCCAGATAATGTTTCTCATAGGGTAGTAATATCCATGCTTGTGATGATGGTGCTAAAGAAGATTAATCATTCTACTTGCACTTGTATAGAATCAAGGGTCGATTCTAAATATGGAGAGTGATTTACCTCTCATGTCAATTTATGTTGGCTTTATATAAGGAAAGCCAATACATTCCATCAATTGCATCAAATTCCACTAGGGGAAGTATGAATGGGTTTGTTGGGAAGTTCAAGACACACGTTCTGACAAGGGAGGAGTTATATTCAAGGGATTCAATGATTTCCCTATTTTCATTACTCATAAGTATCTTTACTTCCGTGATTTTAGGTGGTGTTGGGATTATTATTATTATAGTTCTGGATATGAAAGAATTCATAGAACCAGAATCAAAAAGTGCATTCTCTATTCGTTAATTAATAACTAGCATACATGTCCTCACTTTGTTTTCGATGTTTATTTCGGCGGTAGTGATGTAAAAATCTACCCCTTACTGCCTTGGAGGTTTTTGGTTTCCTCAAAAAACCCTTGGATTATAGCACTAATTTTCAAGGTTCCATGGTTCTTTGATGTTGAATAAATGAACAACGTGTTGAGTGTTGAACAGAGCATTCCTATCCTTTGTCATAGCTACAGTTTTTTCGTGTTGGCAGTTAACGGCTACGTTCTCTTTTCTTCCACTCTTAAAGCATTTCTTCGTCTCCTTCAGTCAATTTCTTGGGTGCTTATTTTCACACCTTTGTCAAGTGGGGTGATGTATTTTCATAGCACCATTGGATTTATCCTTAAGACCACCATAATTAAAGCACACCTAGAGATTATTATCCCCATAATACCCTTGGGATTCGCTGATCTCCATTTTGACTTTGATGGAAAATTGGAAAATTTCTTCATAACTATCGAAGACACAGATCACCAGGGCTTTCTATAGTCTAGGTTTCCACCCAACAAAGAAGCGGCCAACCTTTCATTCAGGGTTAACGAAAATGCCGGAGGCATCTCATGCAATCCTTGTGATGTTTCCCTCATAAAATTAGCTGGATTCGACATCTTTTTTTCTTGTGGTCCTGGAAGTACCTTTCCATCTTATTTCGAAGGGTGGACGTAAAATATTTATCAAAATTTGTTTTCCAAGAATCCTTCCATTCTAACTCCATGATTTTTTCCTCAGGCTTTTTATTTATGATTAATGTCCGGCACTGATCTTCTTCACCCTCCATACGATAATCTTCCAGAATAACTATCTCTTGTTAAGAACATTGATGGAAGGAGAATATATTTTCAATGGATTTGATTCATTGTTTGGAAATTGATAGATCCGATGATCCATTAAATGTATGAGGCCTTTGCCTCATGAAGGTCTCGATTGAAACTTGTTCTTTCTTTGGGGGGGGGGGGGTTACAAGTTCATCTTGACCCATGTTTCTATTCAAATATTTAGTTAAATGAGAGATTATTATGACAAACATCATAATTCCTGCTCCCATCAGATTGAGAATATCATTAGAAAAGCCATCACATTGATCTTCACATCAGTTTTTAGCCCAAGTCTTCATATTACTGTCCATTGGATGGAATAAAAGAAAATTTAGGGGTAGCACATGAAGGGTAACACAAGGACAAAAACATATAACTTATAAATAACATTTATCTCCTTAAATTTTGAATCTATAGGCTTTAATATATGTTATCCATGATCTACATTCTAACAAATATTCTTAGGGGAATTTTTTAAATTTCATTAATAATGGTTTATACTAATATTGCGAATTTAGCAGAGCATATCTCCCAAGAGTTTCGGAACCAATAGTTTATCAAGGACCACTATCATGTACAGGGATACCCCAAGTGAAGCCCAAAAATATTTTTCGGAGTTTTCACTCCTTGGTACATCTGTTCCAGATCCGCCTCTACCTACTTGTATCCAGAAATGGATATTTTTTTGATAAAAAAATTACTAAATACCCACAAAAATTTAGTTATGTTATTATTATTCTTAGTCTTATCCCTAATGATTTTAGTAGGTTTTCATAATCGTAATCTGAAAAATAACTAAACCTCTCTTTGATGCCAACTATAACAACCATGCTCTTTATTACACAATTAAACATGATTTATTAATTAAAATATTCACTTGATAAAATATAGAATATTTATAGGTCTAGCGTCTTTGGGGATTATGAACATTACATAATGACTTAAAACATGAAACGGAACATCTTTATTCAAATCTTCCTTTACATGTCCATTACATCCCTCGTACTTAGCATTTCATGGGTTAACATGAGAAAATGCATAAGAAATGAGTGAGATATAATGCATAGTAATGTATTAAACAAGGAATAACCTAAATTAAACAATACATGAAAATAAATAGGCATATCAATGGAGCACAATATAAACATGAACATAAAGGCATGGTATAGCATGATTATCATAACATGGAAATGTGGAAACAACACTTAACATGGTATTAGCATAATCCAAGGATCAGTTCACATGGATCATGAGTAGACACCCATTGAAATTGAATTAGAATGAGTAAAACCTAATTTCACTTGACTTATCAAGATACTAATATTTACCCAATTCATTAGAGCGCTATCAGGGCACACCCTTCTTAAACATTTCATTTCAGGCATAAGTGTGCTACAAGATCATACAACATAGATTCATAAAACCTCATACTTTATTCCACTGTAAAGTAATGTGGAATTAATAAAAGAAACACTCCAATTAGTAAGTAAATGTGCATAATGGTGAATACCCTTGATAGAGAAATCTTAATGGTATTCACTACACATTGATTTTGGCTTGGAAAATGGCAGTGCAATTTCAGTAGTATAACAACGGGACATAAGACTTCATAAAAAAAGGTTGATGAGAGATAAAATGGTGTGTCAACATATTAACATTAAATGGAAAGTAAGGGGGTTAAATACAGATAAGTACCAACATAATTAATGGAATTTGTATTTATAATACAAATTAATTTCATTAATGTAAACGAGGAGGGAGAAATTCCTTACGGAATTTCAGCATGGTAACAGGTGTAAATTGGAGGCATAAATAATAGATAAAAGGGCTCTCTCATTATTCAAACAAAAAGTGGAAATTATGGGGGAGGTAAAAATTAATAAACAAACATTTATAATTGAAAATTAAAGGGAATAAAAATATTATGAAAATTGGATTAAATGAGAAAGAAATGAATCCATTACTTGGAAGTGTGATCCCAAAGGCATGGGAGAGGATTTGGAGAGGCTTCTTGGGACTTTTGGGTTCCTTGGGAGGATTCTAGAGAGATGAGGGAAGAATTCTTAGGAACTACAAAGAATTTTAGTAATGTGGAGTGTGATTTTGGGTGGGTTTTATAGGAATGTAGATGGAATTCTTTATTATTAAGGTTTGGGACTCCAAACATTAAACGAATCAAAACCCCAAAAAAACCCATGGTTTTTCTAAAGGGGAGTGTAAAAAATTATTTTATAAGAACAATGGCAGAAATTATTAATATAATATGGTTTCTTATGTGGAGGAGAGTCACATTCTCATGGAAATCAATTTAAAAAGCTAAAATGTTTTATAAGTCTTGAAGGGCCCACTAAAGCATTGTAAAATAAATCCAACAAACATAAAATAAAATTATTTTAATTGTAAAACATATATTGTCCAAACATAATTTTTATGGTATTTTAATACATCAATATTGGGTCATTATGAAATCATAAAACACATTATATATTTAAACGATATTTAAATTTTACCCAAAAAATCGACTGTCCCAGAAAATTATGAAAAATTCACCTTTGGAAAATTTGGATGTCCTAATTAAAAAAAATATTCATTTTATTTAAATAGTTTTCAAAATAAGTTAATATTTTAATTTTAAAATAAGAAACAATATTTATCGAAAATTCATGGGTTTTGACGAAAATAGCATTCAAACCTTAATAAAAATAACAATAGTATTCATAATATTTATACGATCAATTATATTATATAAAAATTAATTTATTATTAATATTTAATTAAAATTTTATTTCATTAAAAATTCCATTAATTCATTAAAATAGATTTCTTAATTAAAAAAAATGGCATTTTTTCATTAAAAACCTATTTACAAAGTAACAATAATAAAATGAAAGTATATTTTCTATAAAAAATAATGTACATAATCATAGTACTAGGGTCATGTTACATAGCCCCATATAACACCCACATAATACTGAAGGGTAAGGTGGGTGCCATTGATAGACTATTGGGGTGGATCAGATAACATCTCTCATGTGGTAATCTGTATAAACATCCACTTCTCCAGTAGCTGGTTTATTTAGAGCTTAACGTGTTTAAGAACAACATAGGCATCGTCAATAGAGAACCCCAATGATGCCACCTCCTTTCCGAGCTTCAAAAAATGGGCTACATATGGAGTAATTCTACTAGATGTGGCCATCACATCCTTTATCTGAGGAAATCCAATTTGTTAAAGACCTATATTTATACTAATCATGCAATCACTGTTTAACGACTATATTATCAACAATCACAATTATTAATGGTATTTTAAAATACAAAAATATAAATCCAAATAAGTGAATAGGTTATATAACCATTTTTCATAATAAGACATTTAATTAGATCAAGAAAATTTTCAATTAAAAAATTTTCGGGTCGTTACACTACATGTGAGTGAAACACCCTACCATAACTCACTTTTCAAGATGCATTCATGACACCCCTTTAGGAGACTTTATAATGATCATATAGATAGTGAGACTCTGATGAAATATTTATTTATTCTTATGCCAAATACTATTTCTTCATACCAAACCACTTATGAAAGATTCTATATTTTTAAGGACATGTTAGTGGGTATTTATATACATAAATAAACTATATTAACTCTCTAAATCATGATTATCATTCCATTCCACAACCTAGACAATCGACCTTACATGCTATGCGTGATCCCATCATGGGATCAAAGAAAATTATGCAGTGGCTAGTGACATTGCCTTCCAATGCATCTTGGGATCCAAAGACAATCATGTTCACTTTGCATTATCCCAACATAAGATCCAAATACAATCATGTGGTCTGTAACATTTTATTCTACCACCTCACATGATTTCATCACCAGATCTATAGGAAATTATACCGTCATATGATTTTTAATGTCAATGAATTGTCCTTGTCATTTTTATCCTTCCTTCATTATATTTTTTTGATCTCTTTGTGAGTTAACTTGAATATATTATGGTGTATTCATGTGATTCTCATTGTCACTTCATAATATCCCTTGACAATCATGTAGTTTCTTCATGTTCATTCCATGATCTACTCAAAAGTTACATTGACAATAATTTAGTTTCTTAAATTACATCATGTTACCTCTTTGTGAAATCCTTTCATGCACATGTAGATCATGTGATGTGATCCCATTATATCCTTCTACTCCCCTGATTATAAGAAACACATGTCCATACTGTCTTCATAAACACAATCCATGTGATCCCATAGAACTTATGTGATCTGGAATGATCCTTAAGGACAGTCATACTATGCCTAATCCATTTGGACATTCTATTTTCATCTGATCCTTTAGGATATTCATGCTCTGTATGATCTTTTAGAAAATTCATGCTCCATGGAATCCATTTGATAATTAATGGTAACTCCTCACACCTTCGTAGAAAAACATAATTTTCAATAATTTCAAACCATATCAATAAATATAATTAACTCCAAAACACCATCAAGAGTGATTTTTTTTGAAACAATATCCCCTTTTTTGGTTTTTGAAAATACTTCATGAACAAACTTATTGACAAGTCATGCACATGTGAAACCATTTTCTTTATAAAATCCCAGATAGTGATTGAGGACTTTCTTTTCATATACTTTAAGACCACATCAGTCAATATCCAGAAACAAGAGTAACTTGAAAAATTCATCAATGAATCACTTTTTTTTCAATCCTGCCACTGTAAAACTTCCTAACACTAAAATATTGAATAAATTTTTCCCTTTATACCAATTTTTATATTTAACATTTAAACTGAAATAATCATGAACTGAAATTATACTATTTTTCATGAGGTTTCTTCCTTGATATACTAGCTATTACATATCCATATTTTTAAAACTTCCCCTACTTTGCTACTCCCCTATCATCTTTTCCCTTAACATAATCATGACTTTCTACTCCCTCACAAATTAACCCAATGGTCACTCCTCTACGGTTTGAAACATGGTAACTAAATAATATCATCAAATAAGAAAAAATAGACCATTCAATAGTGGGTGGGGGCCCCATATTAAAATATTTTTTATATGGGGAGTCAATTAGAATCCATGATCCAGTTAATTCTATTAAAATTAATCAATGGGTAAGGCCTTAGTCATGATGTAAACAACCTATAGTTCAGTAGGCTCATACTCAAAATTCAAAATCCAATAATCAACTTTATTCTTGATGAAGTGATATTTTATTTCAATTTGATCTCTTTTTTAATGATTGAATATATATTTTCTATGATTTATAGAACATGAATTATCAAAAGGGACACACAATAGAGACTTCATATTAATGTACCCCTTTATTATATAATTTCATTGAGGATTACTTCGTCTATGACTTTACTCCCCCTTAATAAATGATTTATATGAATTTTATTTTCAATAATCTACAATATATTAAGAGATAAAAAATTATATTATAACTCCAAAATTAATGATAATGATATATCCCCCCTTTGGTCATACACCAATAATTAACCCATGTGACTTCATAGGTTGACATCTGAAGACTACCTGGATACGTTGACTAATTTGAATTTCATATTTGACTCAATTTACATGTTTAATATTGAATCAATTCTCCTTTTAGAAGTTTTCAAGGGTATATATATATTCTTTTGTTTAGAACCACACTACTAAAAAAATATCAGTATGAAAGATTACTATGTTACATCAAGTCATTGATAGATCCTATAAACATAATGAGTTGAAACTCTTTATAGGGAAAAAATTTAAACCAATTAACTCAAATGTTGTCTATGTAAATAATTTACATCCATTTATTCTTGGAGCTTGACATTCTTTAATCCTTCAAAGAACCCTATTTTCACATGCGGCTATATCACCTAAAGGGTTTATAACCATATCTCCATAAAAACCACTTGAAATGGACTGATACAGACTATTAGTATTGATTGTTGAGTTTAGAGAGATTTTGGAAAATCAATTTATATTTTACTAGCTTCTTGGTATCCTAAAAATAGGTAGATAATAACAAATTGTTATAAAAAATTAGATAATATTAAAATAAAATAACATGAATGATTCTCCATCAATGGGTCTTCCCTCAATGGAAAAATTCCTCTTGAACTGAATCTTGATATCAATTGTTTAATATTAAATGTAACTTGGAACCATAGGAGAATTAATGTATAGCTTTGGCTACTCTTTAGTTTCACATCAATCTCTTCACTATATAATCATCATTTTCCATAGCATAAAACATCCAAATACCTATTTGCAAAAGGTTTGTTGTGAAACACTACTTATTGAATATGATACTATATTATAATATCAAGAGTTGATATTATTATTTTTTCATCTTTCTCCATTAAAACTATGCACCCATTCCCATTCATTACACACACACACACACACATCATGTATGGTATTATCCCCGTATGCCAAAACCACTTCAAACACATAGTAGAAATAGTTATGTTCATGGAGAGATATGTACCTACATAATCCTCAAGAAGAGGATTACATATTTTCTTCAGGTATTTTCCCTTTGATATATTATTTTAAATCATTATAATATTTTTTTTCTTGATCCAACTGCCTAAAAAACATCTTATATTTTGGACATTAAACTGGAAATTCATTACCCACACTCACAGTCTTATTATAATATGCATGCACGGTATACTTTTAATTTTATTGAAATTTGATTTCTAAAATCAATAGTATAAATTTATTTATTTGAAACTCCAACTATATAACATTTTTCAAGATTACATTTTGAGTAGATATATTTCCATGATTCATATTCTCTTATTTATTTATCCATTAGATGTATCTTTCTATTTCTTAAACATTTCTCCATTTGGCATGATGCATGAATTTTTATGGGCATTCAATATTAAATTTTCTTTTATTAGTAATCTAAGTAACCTCACCCTTTCTTGATGGGAGTGAGTCTTTAAATAAATTTACATTCTTCTTACTTACAACTAGGGAATTTCTTCCCCTTTTCTTCTATATTAATTCAAATTCTTTCGATAAGAGGTATTTTTAGTGCAACATTGTCTGTTCTTTGTAAGTCTTTTTTCTGAGAACCTTATGTTTCCCCATAAAATTTAAACATATTTTTTAAACATATAAGGTTTTCTTCCAGTATATAATTTTCTGTTATAAACCACTTGAGATGGGGATGTCCTTTTAGGTTCCATTTTCCTTCATTGTTTTTTCAAGCTAAAATACCTTGCCAAATTATAATAAATAGAACATATAAAGAACATCTGATTAAAAACATACATTTCATAATAATTTCTTAGTCAATACCTTGATGCTACATGAGTTTTTATTCTAACCTCAATCACTTGAGATTCTTGAATCATATTCATGTTGATTCCTAATCTTCTAAAATAGTAACATTTCACAGCTACTTTCTCCTGAGATTCATTTCATTTAGAAATTTCATGATTCTTATACTTATTCACATAATTTGAAATATCTCTTCTTCATAGTGTGAATTATATTCCAAATCCTCAAAAATAGGACATGAAATAATAGTATTCTTTCCAGAAAAATATAAAATTATTTAATTTATTTTTACAAATATATATTATGTTATGTTTCCAAAACCTATATAATTCTCCATATTTTTAGAACTATTTATATATCTCTTACCCTCATAAATGATATAGGTTCATCATATACAATACTAAATTTTCCAAACAATACATGGACTTTGGGATGGGAATTTTTTTCATTTTCCATTATAAAAATCACATTTTATTTTTCTTTTCATTATATCTATTGAAGGATTATCAGATAATAAATTCGTTACATCCTTCAATTTTGGATTTTCTTTGGCATAAAATTCCTCAACTTCATTCATGACTTTTTCTAGATCTTCTAAAAATTGTTAAATCTTTCAGTCCCTTGTTTTTTGTTGTCCATGAAGTTCTCTCTTCATATTATTCCATCTAGTCATCAAACATTAAAATTTTTGGGAGAGATTTTCCACCATGTCAGCTTGCTATATTATTTTATATTTTATATGAGAAAAACATATTTAAATCATTCATTATATTGTTTTAGCTATTAATTATCCAATACTAGTTCTTATTGGTGTTAATCAAGATCATCATTAATGTCTTCTAAAATCTAGGTTTCTTCTTTGTTTTGATTCTTTCCCTTGTTATCAAATTTGATTTTTGACATCTTTTTGACATGACTGATAGTTCCTCTTTATGGGAATAATTATTCTCTCTTACATTAGTTCTAATTTTTATAACAATTTTATTTTAAACTTTTATATTGTTTACTTCAATTTCATGTTATTGAATCTAGATAAATTGATACAAATTTTCTTATTTTATTTTATAATCCAACACAATTTTTTATATGAAATTTTTTTACTTTTTCATTCTTATGATTTCTTCATCATTAATAATTCTCTAATCACATGGTGTTTTAGGTACCTAAATTATTTTTTTCATCATTGAATAAGTAAATAGTCTCAAAATATAATATGTTTTGGAATCTTTTAAGTAAATCGCCCTCCTTCCATATAAAATTCCACAATTTAGAATTTCAATACACTTATTAGAATTATATGAAGTTATTACATTTTTCATGGAACAATAAGATAAGATAAAAATAAAACATCAATTTCAAAAGTTGAATAAACCTATTAAAAAAATTGAAGAAACCTATGATTTGAAAAAACATTTTAGGACCAAAAGGGTCTTAGATACCCAATTAGGGGTGGGAAATTAGTGTATGTGTACTGTATTGTGAATTATTCCTACCCCATTAGATCATTACCTCTGTTTTATAAGGGCATATTATTTTTATATTTTTTGTTTATATTGATATTATTATTTATAACTATATTTTATGATGATTCATATAAACTAAATAAATAAATAAATATTTGGAAACATAAAATTTTACTTCTTTCACCCTCAATGGGATACATCCAAGGAGAATAAAATGGAAATGTTCCAATGTACCAAATCCACTAGATAACACTAGTGTTTATTTAGTATAGGTCACTCTTACATGGGATCACTTCCATTATAATGGTTTGGAATGATAAACTATCTCTCTAGGATCAGTTTTCCCACACTTCCCTCTTACTGTCCCTAATTTATATGGGAAACATGTTTCATATATAAAAATGAACAATATATTTTATTATTTAGTGTTTCACTGAGTTTAATATAGGTTCCTTGGAACATCATGTGCAGTTTCATAGACTTGATGTGAACATCACCGTGAGCATCTTCTATCCATGAGATATCATGTAAACTCTTCCGAACATTGAAAATTTCCTCAAGAGATTAAAATTATTCATCTTACCAAAATGATTCTATAAATCCTTTCTCTTTTTGTAATGAAATCCTTAATTCTTCCTTTCAAAGCATTAGATTTAGTAGTGAATAAACTAATCCACCAAATATTTTCAAGTGGGGAAGATCCTCTGTATAATATTTATTTTAAACATCGATATAAAAATCGTATTTTCATAAGGTAACCCATGCATGTATATTATTGCATAAAACCTTGGTGTGTAACACCATAGCAATATCCCTTTATAATAATCCTTGAGGAGACCAATTTTTATGTCCCAATTAATACCATAAATATCACATTACTCTGATGAAAGTCTTTTTTCTACTTAGAGAGATCATGAATCCTTGTTCTTATTATGAATATAGTTTGAATTTGATGGTTTTTAATATTCATAAAAATTACAATTTCATATCTCACTTAATAATACACCTTTAAAAGACCAATTCTTGAGACCATATAATGTTCATGTGAATCTTGTGACTCTGGAATGAGACCCTATTCAGGTTACACATATTGTGTCAAACCAACAAGTATTATTATTCATGCATATCCCAATACATAATCTACTATTCAAGATAGCATCATAAGACCCCTTAATGAGAGTTTCTTCTGATTATGTAGGACATGAGACTTTAGTGAAAGAATTTGTTTCTCATGAAAAATACAATTACATCCGATCAAATCACATAACAATAATTATCAACTAATTAAGGGTGAAATGGGTGAATATATAGGCATAAATCCACTAATATAACTCTGAAAATCACAGTTAGTCATATGTTCCACCACCATAGTAATCAGCCTTACGTTCTACATCTGATACCATCATGAGATTTATTGAAAATCATATGGAATTAAATTAAATTTTTTTCTAGAAATTCATATAACCCCATCATGTGATCTAAAGTCAATCATTCATGGTTTATGTGATCCTAATATGAGTTCCAAATTCAATCATCAGGGAAGTGACATTGTCTTCTGTATATTCATGTGATCTCATCATAGAATCTAATGGAAAACATGTTGTCACATGATTGAAAATGACTATGAGATGTCTCCATCATTTATAGCATCTCTTCATTCATTATTTTCATGAGATCCCTTGAAAATTATGTGGTGTCTTTATGTGATTTTTATGATCTCTATGTAATATCCCTTTACAATCCAACAGTCTCCTAAATGATTCAAAAGTTCTCTTTACAATATCAATTGATAACCCTATAGGGTCTTCATTTAAATCACATGATATCATCTTAAAATAATTTTATACTCACATGGATCATGTCATGTTACCACATGATAAACTGATTCTCTCATGATTGTAAAAGATACATGTATTCCTTGTCCTAACCAACACACTCCGTGTAATCCCTTATGAATTATGTGATTCTGCATAATCTTTTGACACCTATACTCTCTACATGATCCTTTTTGAATTTTTCAATTTATATGATCCTTTAGTAAATGTGTTCTATGTTTGATCCTTTAGGGCATTCATGCTTCACGTGAACCTTTAAGACATTGGGCCAAACCCATCACACCACCTTTGACAAACAAACTTCACAAACCACATAAATCATTGTCAATAAACACAATCAACAGAAAAGTATCATCAATAGATATTTCTTCCAAATTATTATATACATTTCAGTTCCATAATTACATAGGACAACATTATTACACTTAAATTTCAAAAAAAAATCCATAGAAGTCAAAACAATATACATTGGAAAAATTTAATAAATTAATGTCATGAAATTAAAAGTAGTAGCTAGATTATTTTCAAGATATTTCAACATGGAAAATAGATTTTTGATTTTTTTTCAAATAATTAATTAATAAAACGAACCAAATAGTTTTTATATATTTTAAGGATTAGAAAATGTAGAATATATACAAGAAAACCTTACTATGGAAGATTAATCCTCTGTGTTTAACTAATGGAACCCACCCGTTTTTTCATTAAGTAATGTTAATTTGGTTACTCATATTTTTACTCCCATAATTTGAAATAGGATAAATTTTGATTCTAAAAAATTAAATATCACAAGATAAGTAACCAACTGTTAAAGTTAATGATGTGGTGTTTCAATTTTATCTAGCTTTTAAATCCTCTTGGTTGATGAAAATCAATTGGTAATATACTCTTAATGTGAATAAGAGTAGGTTTCGATCTTCAATGAACACTACGAGAAGCCTGAAGTTATGTTCCAAGATGTTCCTATGTTCTAAAAACTATTTCAAACAATTCTATGGAGTGTAAAATGATATTTTTTTAAAAATTAAATGAAATATCTATTCAAAAATCAAGGAGACAAAGAAACTGTCTTATTCATATTTAAAACTAAATAAAAATAATTATAAATACCACAGGTTAAATATAAGAAATCACTATGTATTAATTATTTAGTTATATTAATGAAGGTTCATTTTTAAATCATATTGTTATTTAAGCCCCTTGGATACCCCTTAATTTAAGGGTTAACCTTTATTCCCATTAACTAATAATGTCATGTTCTCTTCTCTTATCATCTCCACAGATATATCGAATAATACTCTATGTAATGTGAATGGTCTATTGCACAAGGATTTAAGATTTCCAATGAAAAATTTAAGTCCATAATTGAAAATAATCACCCTCTATTCATCCTTATAATGTATTTTTTGAATGATGGAATCATAAAAGGTATTATTCCTTTCTTTTTTTAACCTATAATTTTCATAAGATTATATTATAAGATCATCATTTTCACCCAATAACATCAATCAAATGACTTTAACAGATTTAAAATCAAAATTTAAAACCATATCAACATTAAAGGACATAGGTTGAATTTCCGTAGGAAAATTTTAGGATTTCCCAAAAATAATCTTGTAAGGGGACATTTCAAAATGAATTTTAAAGGTAGCCAAACAGTCTCATATGAGATCATTTTACTTCATAGAGAAATTCTTATTTAAACCAGAATCTATTTTACATAGATTTTGTTTGAGATCCCTATTTGTAACCTTAGATTTCACACAAGATTTTGGGGGTAATGTATTATATTTTTATGCACACAAATATATTTCACCAAAAAAATCAGGAAATTAATGTATTTATAGCAGGTTCCATTGTTAGTTATAAAGGATTAGGGTACTAGAGATCTATAAAAAATATTTATTCTTAATTAATTTGAATAAACTGTTGTACTGGTTATCTAGAAGTTACATAACCTCAACCCATTTGGAAATATCATATAAAATTTCTAAGATATACTCATTACTATAAGAATATTTGAATTGTACCATAAAATCCTCCTCAAAACATAAAAAATATCAACTTCCAAAATTATATTTTGAGTAATCTATTAGATTCTATCTATATTTCCTATAAATTAGAATTTTTTGAAATAAAAGATTTGTATTTAAGCATCATTACAAAGAATGTTTCAATAAAAACTACCTTTTAGCCTATTATAGGCAATACAATATAACCCATGGATTCATTAACATGGAAAATAATGAAAAATATCAAGAATAGAAAACACCTCTTCCTCCAGAACACAACACCAAATTACTTCATCAACAAACCCCAGAAACAACAATCGTTCATCCCAAAAGAATTAATTGCGCTCTGAAATTAATTTCTTTCATTGATTTCGTGTCAAAATAAAAGGAATGACTCCTAAAAAAGGGAAATTGAAAAAATATGAATAATAACTAGATTGTTTCACAAAAAATGAAAATAGATTTTCATTTGATAATATAGAATTTATCTTTTTAGGGTTATCAATTAGTGGAATTGAAAATCATGATAATTGGACATAAATAAAATTATTTTCACCATTCGTTTAAAAAAAATCCAAATAAAACTATTAAATTAGGTGAACCCAACCAATGAGAATTGGTTTGGCCTATTACTTAGAAACAAGTTACTTCAAGTATGTATTATAAATTAATACTATAACCTTGTACCTAATTAATTATTGTCTAATTTTTGTTAAAATCAAAATAGATTTCCAAAAATTCCTTCTCAGTTGTGGTCTAATTTTTTAAAAATCATAAAATAGTATAATATCATAGTACACCATGTATAAAATCTTTCCCTTTATTTTCCATAAAACCACGCCAACAATAGGATCACTTACATCTCACATTTACCCAAAAGGATGCATCTATTCAGGGGTACATATGACCAAGAATTATTCACTAAATGACCATAGGTTAAAATTTCATCCAATCGGAATCCATATTGTCCTCTAGAAATATTTTCAAGACCAATTCCAAATTTTTTTAATCAAATTTATAAATTTATTCCAATAATTTCAAATACATCCAAGAATATGTCAATAATCATGTCAATCATGTTTGAAAAGATATCCATCATATTTCATTAAATGTTATCAAGGGAACCATATAAGCCAAAGGGAATTAATTGGTAGGAATATATTCCAAAAGGGAATATTTGAGTTTTTTTTATATTGGTACTTATGTTATTTAGGAATATAGTTTTTACCATAATAGAGATCAATAAAAAATTACAATTAATTACCAACTAGTCTCTCATGAATTTTGGTCCAAGAATTTTATTGGAAAATGATCCTTTCCATTCAATGAATTGAGTTTATTATAGTCATTATATCTGCTTATTTACTTCTGTAGTTTTAATTTTCTCATTATTTTTATTTTTTATGAAAATGACACCTCTTTTTAGGATTACATACATAGGGATAAAATTAGGGCACACTGAAATAGAAAATATAATTCCATAATGTTGTAAATTAATTATATATCCCCTAAAACAATATTTTATGTTAGATTTATCTTTATTTTTCCCTCACATCCCAACTTGTGATCAGGAACCATTTGGATCCTAAGCAAAAAAAATGATGGGCTAATCTAGATGAAATAATCTATATTCTAGAATAAAATTGTTTTTCCTATTTAAATCATCAAAGAATATTATCCTACTGACCATATAAAAGTTTTTAAGATATTATAATAGGAAGAGAAGAGTATTAAACTAGATATGACTATATTACATGAGATATAAGTTGTTTAAGATGAAAATATGGAACTTCCTGGATGTAGGGTACACTCTTAGGAGGAGTTTTACATTTTTTATGTAATGTGTTTCTTAAATGATGTGTAAAATCATGATATAACCTAATAATCACTACTTTTACATATAAATAGCACCTTAAAGTACGATTATAGGTTTCCATTAAAAATATTTTCATGAGAAATATAATCTTGGTGTTATAAAATATCACCATTAAACTCATTTAAGGGATCATATTCGTTGGTCAAAAGAATTCTCAAGTTGGTTTTAGTTGATGTCGGTCTATTATAAATCTCAATAATAATTCATCAAAAAATTCTTATTCCTCACCAAAAGGTTCATTGTTCAAACAAATTATCTATAGAGACATTCTAAATTTTTGGAGGTGTCTTAAGACTATGAAAAAATTAAATTATTCACTTTTTTCACCCATCATGAAATTAAATTTTCTTGGTGAACTATTTTGATTAATCCACCAGTTTTTAGGAAGGACATATGAAGAATTATAGAGAATTTCTGGTCACACACCATATAAAATATAATAAAATAATTAGGAGAAAAATATTTCCTATACATACTAAATTGTTATCCACAATCAATATTTGGTGACAAATATATATATCAAAATAACTAAAAGAAACTTTTTATGGGTTACAAGTCTCATAATCTCAATTGTAAAAATTGATAGTAAGAAATCATGATTACACTTGAATCATGTTCACAAAGCTAGTTTAGTATGCCACTATTTCATGGTGTTCATTAGATGAAAAACATTCATTTATCATTAAGATTAGGTTGAATTTTGTATTAGAAAAAAGCACTAAAATCCATAGTGATGAAATAAATTTAAAACTATTATATGTTTTACTTATTTAACAAAATTTTATTTAATTATTTAAAATATGGTTTTATTTGAGCCTAATCATCATGAAAATAAATATTTGATTGGATATTCTAGAGAAAATTAAGGAATTTGAGTAATTTAAGTTCATTATTTATTTTCATCACTCATTGAGGGAAATGGTTAGTTGATAATATGTTATTCAAAAAAGTATTTTTCCACTAATATTCCTTCTCAATATTTTTTGAACCTCTATTGTCTTAATTTATAATTATTTTTCATCATTATGATCATGTGGATGGATATGTTTGAAATCAAATTCATCCTTCTTATGTATTTTTTTTTCAAATTATGAATTCAAGATTCATTCAGAATATCATTTTTAATATCCATAGAATCAATTATATATTCTAGATTAGTTTATAAACAACTTGTTTTAGAGACACCTATAGCCTTCCATTGAGGGTTTACCTCAATTATTCATGTAAATTTTCATTTTTGTCTTGTGTTCATATCCATGTAATGATTCTCTATGCGAAACTCTATGTTATGCATTGTAGCATCTCTTTCAGATTAATCTAATTAATGTTTATTATATTTTGAATCATATTATCCTAAGAATTACTGAAACATACCTCTTGCCTAATATTGACAGTTATTAGTATAGAACATGTATTGAGTCTAAATTTTTTGTTTCAGTTTCTGTGGTAATCAAGGGACTTGAGGTTATCATAATATTCCTTTCTCTCAATATGAATATTTCTGGTGGTTTCTATAGCATGGATTTTAATTTTTGGGAAAATGGTTTCCTCTATCATATATATTAGGTCCATATAAATTTTTTAATATTTTTTTAGGTTTGGGATAGCATGTAAAACTTTGGAAAATAAGTTTAAGAGTGTCCAAACATGACTCATTTATGGAATTATTAAATAATATATTTGTTTTGAATTTGATTTCCATTCAGTTAACATTTTTTTACATTTTTATTAATTAGAGATTGTAGTTGGTCTTTAATTTCTACAATTTGTGAAATTATTTCCATCCTTAAATAAATGGTTTAATCAACCCTATTTATTTTCATCACATTGAATATTTGTGATGTTAATAAAGGGTAATAATATTATTATATATATTAATTCATTATATATATCGTCTTTGTAATTACTTCTAGAATATTCTTCCACAAAGTTCTAACCTAATGGTGAAGAAAACGTATATAAGGCATCCACAGGAATATGGGAAGGGATATGATGATATGGGAATGAAATAATTTGGTTACTAAATCTATTCCATGACTCAGGTATTTACTCAACAATATCCATATAAAAAATAGTGATATTGTTACTGTGTTTTCTATTATGACTTCTAGGGTAAAATTTCTTGACAAATGAATTGTAAACATTATCTGAGTTTTCAAAGATTTTATCATCTAAATATAAAACCCAAATTATAGTATTACCATTAAGATTGAAAGGGAATAATCAAAATTTAATTTAATTTTCACTTAACCATTGAAGTGGTAAATATTTCACAATATTATAAAAATCACTAATAAAGGATATAGAGTCATAATTAGGCATTCCTTTGAATATTGGATGTAGTGGTAGATATGAACAAATAAACTAATAATCCATAGCACTAAAAGTTAACCTAATTTATGGTGAGTTTCTTGAAACATTAGAATGTTTAAATTCTTTCCATTTAGTCCTTCTAAATTTTATTGAATGATTCTAGGTTTATGGTTCTACTCATTCCCTATAGAGACAATCTCTTTTAACTAATAAATTTCAATTTTTTCATTATTTTCAGTATGTTATCAATGATTTTTGTGGGTTATAGAGATTATGGGCACTATATTTATAGGTTTTGTTCTAGTTTATTGATAAAATAGATCTTGTTTCCTTTAATAATAAAACATAAATGGCTTTAGTGGTTTCATAAATATATTTGTTTTATTAAAAATTTATTTATTCATTTGTTGAAGTATTTTGATTTACTTTTGGTTACCTGAATCCTTCCCTGACAACAACACAATAAATTGGTAAAATTTTAATATAGACTTGTCAATTTATTATTTTATTTTAAAACATAGAACAAGATCATCAATAAGTATTCTCAAAGCCACAAGTATGGTATGTGTAGAATCCAGAAAATCCTAAACAAAATAATAGAGAAAATTATATGATAAGAAACAATGGTGAATTATAGTGTTATTTTATGTGATATGTGATTAAAATATATAGAGAGAAAAATAATTAGAAGAAATAAGAAGTTGATTAAAAAATTAAGTAGTTGTAATAATTAGTAATTAATGATTTTATGAGTGGGAGAAAAGTGAATTGTATTTTTTTAAATCGATTATCATTCAATTCTTTTGATATTTGTCAATCAGGGACACTAAATTTTAAAATAGGTCAACAACGACTTTTTTGCGGGTGTAAGTTCTTTTTAGGTGAATTCAAAGGCCTTGCAGCAACTGAATTCACCATTCAAAAAATATAATAAGATGGATTCTCCAAGTTTCATTTTTCACTGATCAATGAGTGGAATGTCCCAAAAGAAGAAATGATTTTAATGATATTTAAAATATTATGAATAGAATAATTTTATTTCCCTATGAGATTATAACCAAGTATTTTTTTCATTAAAAAAATATAATAATTTCATTACACACAATAGAATGAGAAATCAAGGGGAAGGGATAAATAAGCCTTCTCTATCAAGGAGTTCCTATATCCTAACTCCAACTAGTGTAGAGTATCCTTGATCATACTTCTTACTCGTGTCAATATTCCTTAGATTATTTAATATTTCCTGAAAAATATCTAGGTTTTAGTTCTTTTAATATATTTTCATCCCTACTTCCCATTATATCACTCATAAACCTATTCCTTCCAATCATCACTTGAGTCACCTTATGGTTTCTGTATCAATTCAACATCTTCCTAATTTTACTCCCGGAGAATATCCTAGAAAATTTTATGAGCTAATGTAGTTTATTGATTATTTTGTTACTAATATTTATTGGGAAGCATGAGCAGTTACCTTCAAATTCATTTTTGATGGTTCAATATCTACATTAAATCCATCCTTCATTTAATTTGAATTGTGATGACATGGATAATGTCGATTTTTAATCCATAAATGTATTTGAGCCCCAAATCTTATAAATTGTTGAACAAATATTCACAGATGAAAAGCCATTGAGTTAAGAACATTATATAAAGTCGTATATTGCTAAATATATATTTATCCACTATCCTAAAAGTTGTATGCCTATGGAAGTTGTTTGAATGTAGAATGTAGTCCGTGATGTCTAACTAAACCTTTGGTGATTCATAAATTTCACAATGAAAAAATTCATATGAAAACTAAAATCCATATACACATATTTGAGAAATACATATGAGAAACAAAATTCATACCAAATAATATGAATGTATTATGAAAATGAAATAAACATATGAAATAGAGATATTAATACATGATTTTTAACGTCCTAAGGTATTGGGAGAAATTCACATAACATGTCTTAAAATTAATATTAAAATAACTGAGTTAGAAACAATTCCATATTTTTCAATAAAATCTCACACTTCATCATATCAAAATCATATTTTTTCTAAAACAATATGTATTATGATAAAACAATGGAACATTGAATTATTAATTCCATCACATAAACATCATTTCAAACACTTCAAAAAGATTTTAATAAAAACCCATAAGAAATTAATTTTAGTTCTTAAATAATATGAAAATTAAATCAAAGAAATTTTTATCAATTATGAACGAAAATCATAAACATCATGAAAAAATTAGGAGTAATAATATCAAATAAATGCGAAAAAATATTCAAAATATTTTCTATTGAAGAATATTTCAACATAAAAATATTTATATTTTAGTATAAAATTCATGGAAAACATGTATCAAAAATTAGAGACCCATATTTCATTACAAGACTTTTAAATATTTTAAAATATATTTTTAGAGTTAGAAGCTGAAATGATGTACTATTCCGAGGACCGACGTACCCTGAATTAATTTTTTCAAAAATATTAAAAACATTTTTTATTTAATGTGAATATTTTAATAAAGATAATAGGTTAAGTATTAAAAGTAATCTCATATAAAAAATTTAATTCCATGATCTAATTAAAACATTTAGTTGACACTATGTGTGACCAAAAACTAGTCAGTACAAGGCATTTTGAGATCCTATTGATTAGAGATATGTTGACTCGAATAATTTAACATCTAAATTAGTTAACTAATTAATTTATCCTAACATTATTTTCTTTAAAAAAAATTATTATGTAAATCTACCTAGGGGAACCCACGTAACCATGGAATCTCAAAGCTACCTTCTTCATCTCCTACCGTTGGTGAATCAATTTAATCTATGATGAAACTCTAAATCAGAGAACTTCATAGCACAATGAACCCAAAAAAATTATTCCATTCATTTGAGGGTTTTATCATTGATGAATAATAAAAATATCTAGTTAGGACTTTTCAAATATTTTATTACATGATTTTTGATTAAATTGATTGGGTAGATAATTACCCTTCGTTGATCTATTCCATTTGTGGACTTTTCAGGCACCTTTGTAATGAATAAATTGTTTATTTAATTGTTTTACAACCTTGGATATCCTCATTCTTGATCATTGTCCATGAAGTAATTACAATTATTGATTAAATGGTTGTTGTGGTGCCTTTATTCCCAATTGCATGACATTCTTCACATATAGGGCCCTGTGGTCTCGGTTAGACCTTTTCAGGCAGTACCAAGACTGATAAGACAACCATAATCATGATGAAACAATGAATGAGGAATGGATCAAAAAATATTGGTAATATATATTTTATTTATGATAAATGGGTGATTGTTTCGAAATAAATATCAAATCATTAAACCTTGTCGAAGTCGAGGCATGAAGGATTGAGTGAAAAACCGCTATTGTGATGAAAACTGATTCCCAACCACATGATGTCAAGAAAACGACAGATCCAGACTAAATCCTCTAATATCATGTGGAAATTAAGAGGGTGATATGCTGGTATTATTGGAATAAAATTGTATGTTGTGAATATGAGAAACTATGAAAAACACAACTACACACCATATACCGTGATGAACAACAAACATGAAACCCCTTAGATGAGGCAGTTAGGGTTTTTTAATTTAATATGGATGGAACCCCATGTAGACTCTCTAAATTCTATTTACCCCCTTAGCCATGTGGATTATCCATGTGGAGGAGTACACGAAACGAAACACACCATGTTCCTAAGTACAAAAGCATGATTAGAGACATAGGTAGTACCCCATATAAAGATGTATGATGTGTAATAAAGTACAAAAAACGAATGATTTATAAACTGGAATGACAAAGGACATGATAAGGGCCACTTGTGGCATGGGAATTCCGTGTATATCCCCCACATGCTGTGTACACCTACATGGTTGGTCAGACTTGTACCTCTAGGGACACAACCGATTGAAGGAGTGGGACCACACGCTGTGTGGGTCCCCTCACAAACCATGTACCCCTTGACCCTTTTCAGGAAAATTCAATATTTAATATATAATTCAATAGAATACGTATCTCAAACCATGAGTAGCCTATCCTAGATTTTCTCCCATGTAGAATGTGATTATTATATCCTATGAGGATTTTAGGATAAAATTTGAAATTTTCTAGGGAATAATGATTATTTAGGAAGCTCTTGATGACAATAATAATTAAAAAGTGGATCATCAATGGCGTTAGAGTAGAAAACCCCATTATCTTGGGCACAAGTCACTACCTAACGATTGGATCACCATATCAGATTAGTAGTGGGTCCTCATGACACCAGAGTGGAAACTATCTATAGTACCAGGTCCCAATTCATTAGATTGAAACTCCCCTTCAACTTGGACGTGGGTACTTTACCTACCATGTTGCACCCTCCTGTCGAATAAGGTGTGGGTCCTATGACTACTTAGCAAAACCCCCTATCTCGTAAGGTGTGGGTCCTCATCACAATAGAGTGGAACCCCGTAACACATCAGAGTGTGAGCCTTTTATGGATACGTACAGAGTGGGAACCGTTGATGAAATAGTACATGGGTCCTCTACTTGGAGTTTGTGCCCCTAGATTGTGTGACATTGGGATGAGTTATTGGAATTAACGTAGTTACTTCAAGAAGAAGATTGAGATGGTGGGAATACATGATGGTCTTTTAGAACTCCATGGGATAATTTTTCTTGGATGAGCAATGAGATAGAGATCCCCTTTCTCTCCCTTTTGGTAATCTTTTGACTGATTATATATATACTTCTTTATCCATACCTTTATATTTGGTTACTCTCTTTAATTGGGTTGTGAAGATGCGTGAGTTATTCCACTTGATTTTTGTATTTAGATTCTTTGGTTTGGATGAGTTTAATCTCTTACTAGGGGTGGAAAATACATAGTGTGTAGTCTATCTACATACCATGTTGAGCTCCTTATGCTTCAATGATGTTACTCTTTCTATTACATTGGGTTGACCAACATCCCTATAACTTTTTTAATGTATTTCTATTCATTTTTTATCTCTTACTACCCATCCTTAATCATTCATGAAGTCCTACAAGGTCTGTATATAATCACCCATTAATGTGATTTTCTAATAGTTTTCATACCTTATACAGATAACAGATAGTAAGTAGAGACTATAGTAGAGCTTATGGATACCTGGTACATAAGATTGCATGTGGTGATCATATTTTATAGATCAAGAGTTGGTATCAATCAATATTTTACATTCTAGTCTTATTCGATTGGGATATATTTCTTGATGGGTATAAATTTTACCCCATTACATTTTAGTTTGTACTCACATACTCTTGTACACTCTAGAGGTTTTTTTATTCCCAGTTTACTTTCTAGATGTTATAACATTGTTTTTAATATTCTTCCTCACTTATGAATTCATATTGTTGGGTGTGAGAGTATAGGGACATTAGGAAAATGAATCCCATTTTAGATATGGATTTAGATGAATGTCTCCATCTCCTAGCCTATGGTGGAAATCTTGGGGTAGTTGAGGATCGAGCCTTGGTTAGGGTCGAGCCGTGATATATTTTTATTACAGTAGTTCATTCCTTGGGATTTTTTTGGAGTAGTACCCTTATGATGAATTGGTTGGGGTTAGTCTAATAGTTTTGAAGAGTCCAGTGTACGACTCATATGTCAGGGAGTCAAATGATGGCATGAGAAACTAGAAAATCCTTTTCCTAGGAACATAAATAACAGATTCTCGACTGGGAGAATCATGTAA
This sequence comes from Viscum album, assembly GCA_963277665.1. Lineage (NCBI taxonomy): Eukaryota > Viridiplantae > Streptophyta > Magnoliopsida > Santalales > Viscaceae > Viscum > Viscum album. Next base: position 1,735,119,547 of record OY728152.1, on the reverse strand, counting down.
TTATTTGTATGGATCCATGGTATATGAACCATATAGAATGGAGTCTTTGAATTTACTTCTTATGCCAGCTCCCCATTGTTTTTATATATACATATTCATCTAATCTTATTATGTCATGAAACATATTAGGATTCCTTTGTGATGACAGTTGTGGATGATACAAGTCTCGGGTCCTGAAAAGGATCTTATCAGTGATGATGCCTCATTTCCTGTCCTCCCCATGATATTCATCTTTTATGTGGGTAAGTTACAACACCTCCACCTATCAGGTAGCAGATCATCCCAAAAGTGTAGGTTGAGGATGCATGGAGGCATATCATGTTCCGTGATTTCTAGCACTAGAGGCCGATGAGGTCCCTCAACAAACTAGATTCTCATTAAGAAGAAGAAATTCTAGATTCAGTGGTCCATGAGTTCAATATCATCTTGAAATTAACAGATCATGTGGTTGTATTTCCAGATATTATTATCCATGGAGTAGTTAGCTGATAGTGGGGTCTTATTTACCAGATGCATGATGAGTCAAAAATAACAAATTCTAACTTCCATTAGATATTTACTGAGTATTGATAACCATTATACATGAATTCATCCAGTATTATAGAGTTTATAGAGCTACACTAGGGAGGGATGAAAGTGGGTATTTACACAATGAGGCTCACAGACCTTACCCGGTACATTGTTGACATGATCTAGGATGGCCACATACTGTCAGGGAATTCTACTAGAGACTATATAGAGATAGTTATGCTATAATGGTGCCCTTATTTACCCCAAAAATTCTAGGGTACTAGAGAGGGAGCTGCTGAAGGATAGATTCCATTCATTGGGATGCCAGGAAGATGAATCTAGCAGAGGGTGTCACATGGATGAGTCATATATAGCATGTAACAATCAGTAGATGTTGGGATCACCTCACATGTGACTTCCTTGTGATCAGACTTAGACCTTTGGTTAGGGGAATCATAAAGGACCAGGGAAGGTGAAAGAGGGATGGTGGTAGACTTTGGATGGGATAGGTTAGATGGCACAAGACATCCGGACTAGATGTGTTGAGTAGCATAAAATTATAGCTAATATACCTCCAGAACCCATAAAAAATTGTGATTAGGAATCTTCCAAGGGAGTTATAGTTGGTCCCTAGGTTGGTAGGATGGGAAGAGTTGGAGGATATTTTGGTAGGTAGACAATTAAATGAGATCCTTCCACCACCTGCACAATGTAGCCATGTTAGGCTCCGTCAGCTAGCGGCCATGGATGCAAACAGCTGCAAGCATTAGAGGCATATGAAACCACAACACACAAGATGATTAGAGGCACAATATTTTATTTTATACTCTTGATTCAGTATTAGTAGAAAATTGTTCTAGTAATTTAATCATCTCCATAATTATTTTGTGAATCTTAGATCTCCTAGTTGAGGTGGTAGCCCATGATATTTGTCTTGAGGTTCCTATAGTAAATGCTTCATTTATATCCTTTATATACTGGTACTGTGAGATATATCTTTGTTTAGATATGTTCATGTGGGACCTTTTGGTCTTCATGATGGAACCCTATGATGACATCTTGGAAATTATTGGTTATCAATGGTTTAATAACAAATTGTTTGTCAACACAGATGAGTTAGATGCCTTCACACTAATGGTAGGAGACTCACCTTTAGGGGAGGGAGATATCTCATGGTGTGACAGGTGTGATATTCTAGGAGTCTACAGGACATCACCCATCAGTTGGAGACTGTAGCACTTGGTGTAGAAGGCTCTACTGGTATCTGGGTTCCTTCTATTGTGGATGTTTATATGGATGTCTTACCCAATGAATTTCTAATACTACCTTCATAGTTGGAGATGGATATTTGTATCTACATGCATCCCGATACAACTATTATATCTTATATAGAATATTATATGGACCACACTGAGCTCTATAAGCTATAGATGTAGTTGTAGTACCTTTGACTGTATGTTTTCATCAGACCTAGTATTTCCCCATGGTCAGCTCCCTTATTTGTGAAAATGGAGGATAGGAGCTTGTGGCTTTTCTTGGATTATCATTGCCTAATCCAGGACATGACAAAGAAAAATTACCCCTTTTGGATGAGTGACGAACTCTTTGACTAGTTATGAGGTTCAAGATGGTTCTTAAAGATCGATCTCTAGTATGGATAGAAAAAGTTGAGGTTTCATGATGATGATATTCCAAAGCAGGCAATCTATTGTTTCTATGGATAATATAAGATCCTAGTGATACCCTTTGGTGTGATGAATTAACATATCATGTTTATGTTTTTTATAAAAAAGGTCTTCCGTCCATACTTAGACCAATTTATAGACATCTTCATCAATGAAATACTCATATGATCTGCACTAGGGGATGATCATGTAGGGAAATAGAGAATGGTTATTGATTTTTATCAAGAGAACTACATTTATGGGAATGTCTCTACGTTCTAGTTCAGGATTCATGAGGTTCACTTTCCAGGGCATGTCATTTTTTAGCATGGTTTAGTCATATAACCAGTGAGGATCAACGTAGTGTTTCATTAGGAGCCACCCAAGAGAATGTTAGAGATGCATACCTTTCTTGGTATGAGGGGCACTAAAAAATGATTATGGTAGAGTTATACCAAATTGCATCACCTTTTACCACATTGACATGGAATGGGAAGTAATTTACTTATAATTGGAAGTAAAAGAGGTCCTTCGAGCTATTAAGTCTGAGGCTGATGAGTGTTGTTGTGTTGGGACTGCCAAAGGAAGGAGTGGAGTTTATAATGTGTTAAGAGGCTTTAGAAGGTGACATTGGTTGCATGTTGATGCAGATGAAGGATGTTATCACATAAGGTCTAATGCAATTGGGACTCCATGAGAATAACTATGTGACACACAACATAGTGCTTGTAGTGTTAGAATTTTTCCCTTAGGATATAGATGAATATACTTCTGGGGTAGCCCTTTCTAGTTTAGTCATACCATTATAGTCATAGGTACGTCTTCACATTATGATACATGAACATGATACAATGACGGTGGTTGGTGTTCTTATAGGGATATAAATTTGAGATGGACTATACCTAAATAATGGGAAGAATAGTATGATATTACCTTAGAAAGAAGTAACATACTCTATTGGTGAAGAAGGACTTTGAGTAGTTGGCTTCTATGAAGCTGATACCTCTAATTCTCGAGCAGTTGGATTCTGAAGAGGAGTTAATATTATACTGTACTGGTGGAGTAGGAGGGTAAAACATTTCTATATTTGATGGTGTTGACACCTATACTTCTCGAGCTTGTGAGGGTGTCCTAACTTGGATACATATATTGTGAGGTATCCTTTGAACAAATATCTAAATTTTGTTTACAAGATGGATAATACCAAGGTGAGAATCACATCATCTTTTTCCATGTATGGACGATGGTTCCAGTTATGATGTGGGAGGAGGCAATGTGAGAGATCCACATATATATACTAGTTATACATACCAGTGTGGGGAAGATGTACAGAGTCCTTCAATGGCCATTTTTTGTAGTTCTTCATGAGACATAAAAAATCAAATTTTATCTATCGATCCTTCACCAATCACTAGGTGAAGGTTGAGAACCCAATTATGACAATTTTTTAAGCCCCTTGAGATCCCGAAGTGGATGTTGGATGACATATCCATGTAATTTTTTACATAGATTCCATGAACAACGAAGGGCCAAGATTACATCTAGGAAATAATTATATGACTAATGAAATCGACACACTTCTTTGTTATTAGAGAGTATAGTTAGGTGGAGAGTTTTGGGACGTTGTACAAACGAGAGATAGTTAACCGTCATGGGTTTACCTAGATGATTATCTATGATTGTGATGCACATTTTACATCATGAATGTGGAGTGGTTGGCATGAGATATTCATGACCCAAATGAGGATGAGATCAAACAGTCACCCATAGATTGATCGGCAGACTGATAGAACAATCCAAGGGTTGGAGGATATGTTTATGGATTGTGTGTTAAACTTCATTTGGAGATGTAATGATCAATTAAAACTATTATATTTTTCATAAAAAATATCTACCACACTACTATCTGCATGAATACTTTTGAGGCCCTATACAAGAGACCCTTATGGTCACCCTTCTTCTATACAGTGATTGGTGATACATCTATTATGGGTCCATAGATAGTGTAGGTGAAAACAATGAATGTACATGTCATCTATGAGCAGATGAGGGAAACCTATAGATGGAATAAATCTTATATAGATTGTATTCATAAGAACATGGGGTTTGAATAGAGAGACCACGTTTTCCTGAGAGTCTCCTTACGATGAGAAAAGTGGAGGTTCAGTTGCAGAGGAAATCTATCTCTAAGGTTTATCAGGCTGTTCAAGATCACAAATAAAGATTGAGAGGTTGCTTACCGCCTCTCCCTACCCACATAGTTGGATCAAGGGAATCATGTATTCTATGTGTCACAACAGAGGATATATGTTTATTCTCTTATGCTTGTCATCGACTGGGGTTAACTAGAAATCAAGGATAGATCCACTATTATTGTGAAATCGATGGTGATCAATGATTGATAGGAGAGGGTCATTCATGTATGGTCCATCCCCTTGGTTTGTGTCTTTTAGAAGCATGAGAATATGCAAGAGAGCTCATGGGAGTGAGAGATCTAGATGTTGTATTACTATAAAATGTTGTTTCTTAATTATTCTTTTTGGATAAAAAAATATTGAACGAGGGAATGATGTAGAGACTTGGTTTTTTATAATACATTAAAATATTTCTATATATATTTCTTGAGTTAGGTGCTGATACATAGTGTGATTTTGAGGCCCGGTGTGCCTAAACATAATTTTATAGAACAATTAAATATTTTTTTATTATGCATGAACAATTTCATAAATATTATGTGATAAATCTTAAATGGAAAATGAAATATGAAATTCGAGACCATGGATGAATCCGAAACACTTTTTTTTATCCTAGACACAACATAAAATAGGTCGGTATGGGGAGTTCGGATATCTTTCCCACTGGCGGTATATTTGATAGATTAATTGATTATTCAAATTAATTAACTGATCCATTTATCCATATTGGATTTTATATAAATCAACTCTTAAGTAAATTTTCCCATGGTAAGCCTTATTACCCTATAATTTCCAAGCGACATTCTTCCTCTCGTTTTGTTATCTAATAGTGTCAGATGATGATGAAACTCTGGATCAGAGAAGATCAGAGCACAAAAAATAAAAATAATTATTCCATTAATTGGATTACAAGATCTTTGATGAAAAAATATCTGATCACCAAGTAGGACTCAAAAAATTCTATATAATTCCTTTTTTAATTTAAATAATCTATTTGATCAACACCCTCATTTGGGCTGCTCCATTTGTGTCAATTCCATTAACCTATGTAATGATTAAAATTTTTATTCAATTTTTATTCTGACCATAAATACCCATGTTCTTTATGTTTGTCCATGATTTATTTAAAAGTATAAATTAAACATTTTTTTGGTGGATTTCTCCCCAATTTATTCAATTTCATAACTTATAGGACCCCGTAGTCCCCATTCGACAATGTTGAGTGGAACCAAGCCTGGTCAGACCCCTAGAATAAGTGGGAAATAATGAACAAGGGAAGAATAGATGAATCAAATAAAGATAAGGGTTATTTATGGTAGATGGGAGATCTTTTGACAAATAGAGATGAATTCATCAACATCGATTGAAAGAAAGGGGTGCAGGAACAGGTGAGGAATCACCAATATTAGAAAAACCAATTTATGACCAGAAGATGACAAAAAATGATAGACATATACTAGATCCAATAATCTCATGTAGAAAAGTGTGGACATATGTGGTTGAATGGATGAATTAAAAGAACGGGATAAATATCTGAGAAACTATGAAAATCAAAACTGCACATCATGTAATGTGATGAACATACAATGTGTAGCCGCTTGGTTGGGACCACCTGAGTTTTGAAATTTTATAAGGATAAAACATCAGGTAGACTTTCTAAATGCTATTTACCCCTTTCCTGTGTGTTCAAAATGTGTTGTGGAGAACAGGACTGGGGACACACTATGTCACCAAGTATACAATCACATCTAGAGACACGAACAATATCCCATGTGAAGAGGAATGTAGTGTACATAAGTAAACAAATAGAGGATTAATACATGGGAATGACCAATCATACAGGTGAGACCCCAGAAGGCATGTGAATTCCAAGTATATCCCCCACAAGCCATATATTCCAATATAGTTGGTGAGTCATGTTCCACTAGGGACACGACCAGGTGAAGGAGAGGGGCCACTCGTCGTATAGGTCCCCCCCACACCATAAACCCCTTGGCCCCTTTTGAGGAAACTTAAATCTACAATATATACTATGTTTGAACTCAAATTTTGGACCCTGATTAGCCTATCCTAAGAGTTTTCTCATATAAAACATAATGGTTTTCTTTGTTCTAGATTTTGGGATATGACATGAAATATTTTGGGCACAAATCTTATTTATATATCACTCGATGATGATAGTGATCAAACAGAGGATCATCATTGAAATTATAGTGGAACCCCTTTCAGCTTGGGAACAATTCCAGTACCTATCGAGTGGAACCCTCTATTTGATAGGGAGAGGGTCCTCATGAATCCTTAGTAGAACCCCCTTATCACACCTGGGTGTACATCCTTGACCTATAGACCGGACCTCCCCACATTAGATTGGGAAGAGGTCCTCTACCTACTTAGCAGAACTCCATATCTAATAAGACGTAGGTCCTCTACCTACTGAGTGTAACCCCCTATCAGATATGGAGTGGGTCCTTATTATACTAGATTGTAACCCCGGACACATTAGGGAGTGGATCTTCAATGAATACTTACAGAGTAAATCCCATTAACGCACTAGTGCGTAAGTCCTCTACCTAGAGTTTGTTCCACCTCAACTATGTGGTATATTGGTAAGGTGTGAGCCTTCACATAGTTACTTCTGAGTATAAACATGAGTTGATAGGCATTGTTGATGGAGTTTTAGAACTGTTAGAGACTCCTTTAATTTGATGATATCTTGTTTATGGTTTTTTGAATGGATATATATATATATACCCAAATCTTTATCCATAAATCTTGTTGTTATTACTCTACATCCATGAGATGTTAAGACTTTTAGGGTATGAAACATTCATTCCATGTTTTGATTCTCATGGTTGGATGTGTTTTCTCTCCTGTTATGGCTGGAAAATACATGACATGAAGTCCATTTGAAAACATTGTTTAACCCCTTGTTCATGGATAATGTTACTCATTCACTTTAATTGGGTTGAACTACATCCCATGTACTTTTATACTATATTTCTATTTATATTGTATCTCTTACTACACCCCCTTCATACTTTGAGTCATCCTATTGGGTATGTATATTCTCACCCCTATAGGAGATTTTCCCTTACATATTGTGTCTTATGTAGACAAATAATAGGATGGTGGTGACAAAAAATGAGCTTTGGGATAGTTGGTCCCTTGGAACATATATGATGATTGTAGCTTTGAGATCCAGAGCTAGGATCTCTTAGCATTTTAATTTCTAGTTTACATAGTTTAGGGAAGACTCTTTCTTGGGATTATATTTTACAGCAATAATTTTAAGTTTTTAATATCATACACTTATACACCATATAGGTTTTTCTTGCTGGGTTTACTTTCTAGATGATGCATATTTTTATTATTATTCCTCTGAATATTCGAATTTGAATGTTCAGTTGTGTGATTATAATTTTATATTTCCAAAACCTCCGATTTTGGATATTCCTTTTGGTGTTTCTTTCCATTGGTGGCCTATATAGGCGGGCTTGAGTTAGTTACTGCTCAAGCCCTGGTTAGGGTATGTTTTGTAAAAAAATTAAAACCGAATTAGTTATTTTTTGTGATTCTAAGAAAATATTTGAAAAATATGATGTTATGGAGTTAAATAAGGAATTTAAAAATAATAAGTTTAATTTCCAAAACCTATGTTTGATTTTTTATATATTAAGTTATATTTTATTCAAAAAAAGATCATTTTATTTATTTATGTATTATTAATATTCTATTTGGGGTTTTCTTGGATTTAAAGTCAAATAACCCTCATTTTTTAATTATAATCCAATAAATATATTACTACTCATAGTACATGAGATAAAAGATAAAATAATCAATATTTTATTTTAAAACACCCGTCTCCTCCCTTAATAAACACCACCATTCACCAACTCAATTCTCCACATAAATTATGTTTCCATGTTCAACCAAAATTTTCTAAAAACAAGTCCCCAATAATTTTATCCAAATCACATAGTTTTAGGTCTCATAAAAATATCACCATTTAAAGGAACAATCAAATTATAAAAGGTTTCATCCCAATATGCAATGTAAGAACTCATAATTCCTCTTTCTAATTTCTATTAATTGAATTTTCTTGTTCTTCCTCCAAAAAATATATTCAATACATCCTAATATAATGATATTAGTTTCATTTTAATAGATAAATTTTATTATTTTAATAGAATAACTATTTTACACCTTCCACCCATCCATTCTATTATTAAAATACTACCCATATTATGGTCACTTTATGACCTCCATTGATGACATATATAATTTTACACCACCACCTTCATGGATGGTTATAATATTAATTCTATTTTAAAATAAAAGGATAATAATTATATTATATTTTCTTCCATATTATTTAATAGGTAAATAATCCTAAGGTTTAAAATAAACTCATTAAGTTTATCGTTGTAAAAAACTGTGTAAATAATATAATTGTTATACAAAAATATATATATGAATTTTTGGAACCATATTTGACATTTTGAATTTTTTTTCTATAAATAAATTAAGTCCTTATAATTACACTTTTATTGCTTTGTTCTCATTTCATAATAACATATATATAATAGATAATCCAATGCAATTGTGGAATTATGTAATAAACATCAACATGATGTTGAACACGAAAAAATTATCATAATGAAATGATCATGCGAAAAAATAAAATAACATTACTTAATCAAATATATATTAAAATGTTCATGAATTAAATATTTAATAAACATAATTTAATTTTTTTCATGATTTTAGATACACATACTAATAGAGTCGAGACCTGAGGTAAGGGAACCCTCGAACCACCTTCATTTCCTTCAGGTTATGAATTTTATCTATATGATCATCTCATATACTTATTAAGTATTATTATATATATATGTGTTTTGTTACATATAATAAATGTTTATTTTTCCTCTATTGTTTGGGTTATACATATTTCAAAGTCTAATTTTCTATCTATCTTTAAAACAATCCTTCTTAAATATAAAATACATATTAATTATTCCTTTTCATTTTTCAATCCTTTAATATTATTTCAATTAAATTATTTACAAAAATAATAACACTTTTATGGAAAATCAATCTGGATTATTATTTGTTAAAAGAAAAAACTACGGGATCACCTTTTAATGATTTTATTTACCCATCTCTTCAAACAGTATTCAAGAGGATCATTTCTAAACCTACTTTTATACTTTTTTATAAATTTTCTTCATTTGAACATTATATTTATGAATTATTCTTCTTTATTGAAATATGTGCATAAAAAAATACTTAATTCTATATTCTATTGTAAATAATTATGATAAAAGATTTTGTTATATTTTGGGATAAGATTGTGTTCACCATTTCAATTTATATGGGTTTTTATAAGCTTATTCTATATGATTTAATAATTTATATAGAACACAAATGACTCTACATGTGATGATGTTGAAGGTGGGAATAAAATTAAATACCCTCATAGTGTATTAGTTATTGTTTCCATCCCATTAGATATCATTTATTATGCATGAGAAATAATCTTACCACACTATTTTATATTGTCTTGATAGTGATACATGATTTATACTTATGATGTCATATTTTATGTTGTTTCAAAATTCATAAGATGCCATGATCATATGATATATACTTCTTGATGACATTATTCTATTTGATTGTCCTATTTTTTATATCATATTGTTTCTATTGACTATTATGTAATATTTCATTAACATGTTAGTTCCCTTACTGGGATTTATAGATCACCCTTTAATTATAAATATTTAGGGTGTATACATTGAAGAATTAAAATAAATAATTCAATTAGTATGACAGTATGAGGATCAAAATAATATTTAATTAGTTTATTATTATATTTATGTCTTATGTTTCTAATCTCCCAAAGACACTCAACCTATAAATTTTGGGGTTATTTTTTATTGAATTTTATGTTAAAATACATGTAATAATATGTGTATGAGATTTGAGTTTCTATAATCACCCTTAATAAAAGGTAAAAAGAATCCCCTATTCAAGAATGAATTTTCCACTTTGAAGCTAAAGGTCTAAGAACCACCAATTCTATCAGGACGAAGACCTTTCACCATGAAGTTAAAACCCACACTCAACTACTACACAATTGTAATCTTATAGATACCGTGGATTGATCTTCTCTAAACCCACAGTCTTATAAAAAAACATGATCTCGCACAATGAATGTTTACTCTATAAATTAAACTTTCATGGTATGTCTAGGGAAATACTCAGACACCTAATAACATCTATCGTAAATCATTTAGAGAGAAGGTTCACCTCACATGATCAGTAAGATATAATATTTAGTTCACCCACTAATTCCCCACATAGAATCTCATCCTTAGTAAGTAGTCAATTGTATATACTAGTACCTTTTCAATATTGATCCATAGGTCACCCATTGAATTCATCCACGCCCTATCCCAAGTTCATAAAAAAGAGATCCACATCCAAAAACTCAGCAAAATTCTTTTCATAGTAGATTATGGTTAGCTATCCTAAGATCTAGATGTTTATTTCATAATGATACCTCTCAGTGGGCCCACACACTATTGTAGACTGATCTATACCCATATACTCAATTTTCATCACTTCACATCACTGGAAATAAGAAACCATAATTAACAGAGGTGGGTACCACGTAAACACTTCATTACCATGAGGAATATTTGAAAATAACTCTTCCTCTATAACATCCTAGCATAAACGAATCACTTGGGAAGGAAAACAATGTATCTCACATTACGTGACATATCCAAGGCACCAATGGATGAAAATATATGTCTAGAGATTTACTAAATCGGGGGGGGGGATGATTTTACCTTAACAAACAACCTATTAGAAGACAATAATAAATATACCCAATATGATGCATTGTAAAACAGAAGCATAAACACAAATTGTATGAAAAAAATCATCAGAGTAATATTATAATAGAAAAAAATAGACGTCTATAATCATATGAAAAACAAATATCAGGGAAAATAAGACTCTAGGAACAATGGACTCCACTACAAACCCCAAAAAACTTCTCCCCCAGATCTCTAACCCTACACATTTATGGGCCCAAAATTAATATTTTAAAATAGTAAAATATGAAACCTTACCCTTTCATTTATCATGATAAAAAACATCTACATATGAATTAAAGATCGTATCCAGGGGTGAGTATACAAAATATTATGATAACATCACTACATCCCAAAACTTCTATTAAAACAAGAGATATGTTGGATCACATTTTATTTTAAGTATAAGAAAAAGCATGAATAATGAAAACTAGTGATGAAAATATAAATATATTATCAAGCTAGGGAAATAAATCACACTAAGAACACACCAATGGATTGAACCCAGAAGCCCACATACATAACACCACCCCCTGAATAGTCCAAGTCATGGAATATATCTATCCCTTTAGTTATATGTCATTATTCATTTTATTAATAAAATGTTCCAAAAAAAATTTCCCCATTACATTATATAACCAAAAAGCCCTTCCCATATGCTCATGAACACCCACCCACCAATTTCATGCTATGTTCCCACACCAAAAACCTTTATATTAATATTCAAATACATTTAATCACTTAATCAATCAAATTATAGGAGTCGAAAATAATTATAGATTTCACAACCAACCAAGAAAATGGTATTTACAATATGAATTTCAGAATACTTTTTCAAAAAATAGTATAAGTAATTTAATTAGAAAAATGGTGCCCTCACATTCTAGGAGAAAGTGAGAAAATAAGAGAAGCCACCAACAAAAAACATGGTCTCAAATATGGAATCATGTAACTAATTGATATATTCGAGCCTTAGAAACTATCAAAACATGATCCATAAAAAATATTCCTCAAAACATATGCTAAGAACCAAATATAGGAACATAATTCAAAGAATAGGGTTTTCTCTAAAAGAAAATTGGATAATAAATGATGATGACAAGAAGTGGAGAAATTAACATTGATTTCTAGATAGAATGATATAAGAAAACAAGATAATTAGATTAGGGTGGAATGTAATAACCAAAATAACCAGAAGGTACCATATGGTTCAAGAACCCTAAGAGATAATATAATAATGGGTGTTTTGGGAGAAAATTTGGTTCTAAAAGTTATTTTTTTGAAAACAATAATGACATGAATAGTTTGGAAAACTGTATGAATTGGAACTGCCCAGAAAAATTCAATTTCAAAATTCTACCACATAGTTTAACCAAACCTTCCATAAACGATACTCCTAATCTTGTACTCCATTTTTATCTCAAACAGTTACTTGAGGAATCTTTAAATCATCACCTAATTGTGTCCCAATTGTGAATCGACAAAAACACTTCCAAAAATAATTTAAGGCCTATAGAAATTTCCTCAAACCTAAAAAAACATTAAATAATCTAATAATACAAAATTTAACCACTAATAAATAATTAGGGGAGTTACACACTCCCCACCATTGGGATTTACATCCTTAGAAAGATATATGTTTGTGGTGTTAAGGTATATGGTCAAACCACTAGTCCAAAATATTTGTATACCCACACTAATATTCCATAGATATTCATTGATGCTAGAAAAAATATGTGTAAAAATGTATACATCAAATTAGAATGATCTTATTATGCCCGTTACAAGATAAAAATATATAGGAATAACTAATTGGAAGAATTATCTCAATATCGACATGAGAACAAAGAATACACAATAGAAACTCGAACCACACACCTACTAGATGGATATCTGGGGAAATTTGTGTTTATTTGAATCATGAATAAAAAAATACCCCATAAACAACCATCGAATATGGTAAATAGTCTCAATCGGTCCCACCCAATGATAAACTATCTTCTACCACATACCTAGTATACAACTCTTTATCCATTATGAAAATGAAAAGAACACATGACCCTTCACTTACGACCCCATGAAACATGAAAAAAATATCTTGGAAAACCATAAATCAGCACACATGAATGTAGTATTCTACTAATAGTGTCATATCATGTTTCAATAGATAAATATAAAAAAAAATATTAGATCTAAAAAATGTATGTTCTTGTTCCCTAAACTACAAATGTTCACCACAAACTTCCTCCTAAAATAAATATGTATTTGGTTTCCCATTTTTTTTATAATAAGGTGATATCATGTGCCCATAGAAAACCCAAAACCCAAAGTATTTTTTTCACTAACCAAAATGGAAACTAGGTATTTGTCAGATATGATTATTACTACACATTATAAGGACACCAAATCCCAAAAATCCCCACTACATATTCTTCCTAGACATTATCCCCCATATAGTGATGAAAAGAAGAAACCCAATTATTTAGAAAAATACAACCTCACTGAAATTATAATTTTTATGACATGATGGTTCTATAAAAAAAATATGAATTCACTATTTATACATTAATGGTATAGGTAACAATCACCGCTTGTACAATGATCAATGATCATGGTCTAATAACTTATATACTAACCTAATAACCAAATGGAAAACATAATTAATACTACCCCAACACCAGGAATAACTAGAATTAGATAATGATATAGAAGATATAGTTTTATTCTTTTGACCACCCCTTGTCGTCTCTCTATGAATAATGGTTAACTGAATGGTAATAGAATACAACATTAACAACTAAAATTCCAAAAACTAGGCTACCCTTGTTAGGAATGAGAGATAGCTGATATAAAACCATGTCATAATATTGGATTTCACATCCCAATTTATATGAAAAATTCACCCAAAAATCATTTATATTCTAACATTTAATGACCCTTCCACCGAGAGACATATAAGAAATGATACGTACTATAAAACTAATAATATATTATAAGACATAGTTAGAGAATTACTCAATGAGACTAGAGACAGGAAGACAAGACTAATGAACTCGAAATAACCCACTATGCATAGGGAGAAAGAGTCTTTATGGGTTCATAGAATCAAATCTCTCATTAATATGGTTTGGAAGGAAACTGTGTACTAACCCATACCTAAGAGAGTATAAAATTAGGTGACATATCCTAAATATATCCGGAAAAACCATAGTTAACTTAATATTAGATCCAGGTTGGTTAATAAAAAGGAATTTTATCCTTATTTCACAATTCTACACTAATTAGATAGTTAATTTTCATTATTTTGTTGGGAATAAACCAGAGATGCTCCCAACCTATCTCAACTACTCTTTCCTAATCAATGTCCCAAAACCATAGATAAGATAAAAATATCATTCAAAATATTTGAGGGTGAACCTAAAATCACATATTTATAAAATTGAATACTAGGAAGTATATTATTCTAGATATTTCCACAAAGGAACTTATAAAATTATTGTAACATCCCATAACCAAATTCCCCTCAACAGTTCCCCAAGCCTGGTTGGCTACATGTTCTCAAGCACATTTCCCCAAACTCTAGAGGCTTCCGCATAGAAGAGAGGGCCTAGGGTCTGTTCATGGGATACTATGACCTCATTACCAGAGTTTAAAACAAAAGAAAATAAATAAAATACAGTATCAGAAGCATTATTATAGTCTTACAATAGTTAAAAAAGGAATAGATATGCACTGCAAAAAGCATCTCATATACAATGATGATCTTGTTAGGTGTCTACAAAGCCTCAAAAATAGGTTCATAGTAGTACAATATAATACATATATCAAAATAAAAAATAACAAAAATTTCATTATCTAGATAATATCATGATCCTCAGCTTGGCCCCATGCTCCATTGTTCCTAAGCATGACATAATGTCAAGCTTCAAACTATGGGTTCTTTCCTGGGTCCTTACCTATATCTATATAGTTTGTTCGGGTACTGAAAATTGGCTTTAACATGGTGTGAGATATAATCCCAATTGGTAACCACCCAGAGATCTATAAAAATTCAATATGTGCAATATAAAAATACAAGGAAGAGTGAAAAGTATAATAGGAAAGCTATATGAAATGTAATGTTCCCATAGATTATATACAACATGTCAAGTAATATTTTACATACATACAAGGATCCTTACAAAATATGGGTCAAGATTATATAACAAGGAACTTACATACAATATGGAGATATCTAATATAGCTTTGTTGTATGTGCATACATAGAATGTCATCCATGACCTTTTCATACAATCTAAATACCCAATCAACAATGACCACACCATTTAAGAAAATGTTTCATAAAAAATCACAAAGAAGATGTATAATAAATAATATAATGTTTACCATGGATGATCTTTATAAACAATGTGTTAATCCTGCAAGGCCAGATCCAAGGTATAGTGTAGTAATGAATCCTCATCAAGTCCCATGATAAACTCGATGGAACATTGATTAGGCTTGAGTTGGGGCCCAAGAGAATCTCTACATACCATTTCAAATGAATTCCCCTGAAAAACTAGATCCATGGGTTGGAAAGCCCAAAGAAATCCTATAGATTTATAATCCATGGAGCTTATAGGTCTAAGGTATTCTCTACTACTATCATAAAACATGGTAAAATACACTTATGGTGTCCTTCAAAATAAATATTCATCTAATTCAATTATTTTTTCATACCATGAGTTTACCCACTCATTTCCACAATTTCTATATAACCATTAATTTAATTTATGTCCCATGATTATACCCACTCATATAGAAATTCACATTCAAATATACTACTCAATTCTATAAATCCATAACATGTCAACACAAGAAAAATAGTGATATAACTATTCATATTACCTAATCCAATTTGGTTCATTTTAATGTGGGAATCCTATTAATAGAAATTCTAAAAAACCCATTGGTTTTTTCTAAAATAGGTAAAAGTAAGGGAAATTTGAATTTCACACACTATGGGTGGCCATAGTTAGAGAAAAAACCTCTAAAACATATCAAATGAACTAAAGGGAATCCCAAATAAGTTCCATTCCATTTAATTCAATTAATCTTTTCAATTTAAGGTTCTCATCAGAATTTATGGTGGGTGGAATAATGGAACGTTGCTTAATAAATCACCAAACCAATTTGTAAAAGTATAGACCCCCTTTCGTGGGTCAGAAATAGAGTGATCGTATAGTATCATCTTCTGATTCAACCATGAGAAGAAGAAAAAATATAAAGGATGATGAAAATGAATTTTGGGGATATTATCTTTCACCAAAATAGAATGTATTATATAAATAATAATGTGTAATGACAGAAAATTAACTGATTACTCATTGATGTGGATCCAAAAAGATGAACAATTCTCAAATACGAATATGTAAGGAGAAACGGTGGAAAATCCTAGAGTTGGATTTCAAAAATATATTTTAATATATGTGCTTCCAATAAAATATAATTGAAAATTATGTTATAATTATAAATGAATTTAAGGGAAAATGTATAATTTCACCCCAAAATAGGGATTTCACATCTTGGATGCACAACTGGCCAAACCATGTGCCTACTTTTACAAGGAGGGAAATATCGCATGATTTGCATGCACATCATGACTAACCATGAAAAAACTGTGTCTCAGAACCGTGGTAAAAACTATATATGTTCAATCCTAGTAATGCACCTAAATCTATATAGTTTTAAAAATTTTGTGGGATACTTCTACCCAATATCCATCCCTGCACGGTTGAATGTAACCTTGTGACATGCCCCCACACGGGTTCTAGTAACTACACGGTCTGCCCCTTTCATCTAAAAAATATATGCTCTCGGCTCTAAATAATCCCTTGAAACCCTTGATACCACAATAAAATCAATTGGTAATCACATTAGTATATACATAATCGTTAAAAACAATGTAAAAAAGGATTCGTACCTCATATGAAAAATTGTGTTCTTACAAAAATTCCACTAAAAAAATTTCAATGAATTTACCTATTAAGGGTGGTCAAGATTCATCAGAAAAAATATGGACACTGAGCACTTACATTAGAATAAATATCCCAAGTGTCATCCATTAAATAACTATGCTTCCATATCTCCCATAATAGAGGAACATACTAGACTAGAAGAACATTTGTGCTCAAATCAATGATAATAATTTAATGATCCTCAAAGGATTCATCTACCTATAAATCATTATACTATGAATGAAAATCATGAGATGAGTATGAATGATAATGGTATAGTTGAGATACTTGTAAGACATCATTCATGGCTTGATACCTCTGAGGTAGCTATAACAGATAGACTATCAATCTAACTCCAATAAGAATCTAGAATGGACTGAAATATCATGGTGAAAGCGTACCCTATATCCAAATCCTTCAGTGGAATAGCCTCTGTGATATACATAAAAAGTATTGATCCCCAACCTTATAATCTAAAGTATTTTTTAATGATCAACAAAATATATAGTTTGGGGCTATGTAGTAACCAGCCATGTCCGGATCAACTTAACATGATCAAAACTATCCTACATGAGATGTGGTCCCAATAAAATTTCCTCACCCACCTCTAACCAGATCATGGGAAATCATCATAGCCTACCTTACAATGACACATAAGGTACTATATATATATTGTCTCATGATACTATTATTGTAGGTGATATCAACTAGGGGTATATGTCTCTCTAATGATATCTAGAAATCAAGGAAGAATACTAGAATATTTTCTTCAAAAATATATATCATATTCTCTAACTGTAAATCATTATGGGGGTGGAATACAATGTAGAGAAGAACCTATGTACCTAGGTCCCTCTACCACATCATCGTGAAATGAGACCTATTCTAGGAATCACTGTATGAAATTATTGTGCATGAGACCCAGTGAAGTCAATCATTCTCACATAGATACAACATCCAATTCGCATCGATATTGAAGGTCTCCTAGATTTTAAGTAAATGGGAAACCTTCATGATACTCTAACTAAATCCCCACAACATCACAACCTAGAGGTGACCATGGAAAACCTATCATGAAATACATAACGACATCATCCTATTTCCACTAAGGAATATGTAACTAATGTAAAGATATAGTAATTCAGTAATGTTCTACCTTCACCTTCTAATCAGTGGAACACTTCAAAACCAAACCATCTACGAAAACTTTCATTCCCAAACACCAGTATTGATGGTGTAAGTTACGACACATCTTGGTGATGTAAGTGTTTAATATCCCTGATGAAGCACAAAACTCATACATAACCTCCTCAAGTATGTGCTATGTAACCCAAACATGACCATGTATATAATGAATGTCATCCTTACCCATGGCCGACTAGGAGGTTGGTTCTAAAATTCCACACTCTCTTATAGGACTAGACCTTATGAATTTGTTAACTGCCTCATCCTCACTATATACAATAGGATAGAGGTCACATATAAGGATGAGAAAAAATTATTCCCCGGACAATCCAACACCTCTAAGTGTATCTTAGATAATAAATACATAACACGACATTTGCTACTAGTATCCAGAATGGCCAGTTTTTGAGTCCTCAAACTCAGTGTATCATCCACTACATTTTACTTTCCAATCAAATAGGCATGATTGAAGTAGAAATACTGTAGGTATTCAACCCAAAATCACCACCACATATTTATATGAAACTATGTAAGTATATACATGAGGATATCCTCTCCAAGTAAATAATATCTCCGAAAATGCACAACATGAACAACTATAACTTACTCAGGATTGTTCTTTAGGTTATTCATCTCATTTGGACGTAGCTGTTAAGACCCATAAACCATGACTATATCACCCTACTTCATAACTACCCCAATATTGTTACATTATGTGTCACAATAAAAAATATTTATTTTGAAATGCTCTGATAGAATCAGAACTCATCCTGAAGTGAATATCCCTTTTATATTTTGAAAGGATGGCTCATAAGTATCTGATCATAAAAACATCACAATATTCATAGTCAATCTAGTTAACAACAATGATAAGCATGATAAGTACAATATGAAAAATCCTTTAATATCTATATAAACTTAAGAATCATCATTTGTGAATAATTTTCTTGGTATGATCCTAGTAAATGAAAACCCTCACATTCTCTAGGTAAACTGATACTCATATCTCTGAGATAATATCACCCATTAAGTGAATTTTATACATCTAGAAGTGAATCTTTGTGAAATTAACATATAACGGATGCTCATTAAGTGTATCCAAAATGTTATCAATATGTTTGGAATGGTAATATCAATTGTGATAATACACCAAGATATCATCTTGGAAAACCACCACAAATGAATCTAGATAAGGATGAAAAACTCAGTTCATCTGATACATTAAAACTACTGTCATATTCATGAGGCCAAACGACATAACCATATACTTATATAGAAGATACCTACTATGAAAAATAGTATTAGGTATTCCTTTTGGTCAAACACGTACCTAGTGATATCCTGACCTCAATTCAATTTCAAGAACATTTGAGCTCCTTGAAGCTGATCAAAGAGTTTATCTATATGTGGAAAAGTATATCGGTTCTTAATCATCAGCTAGTTAAATTTCCAATAACCCACACATATCTTTTGGGTAATATCATAATTTTTATCAAAAAGGACCCTCAAACCCCTTAGAGAACTACTGGGTCAAATAAATCGTCTTTTCCTTCAAATCCTCTAGCTGCCTCTTGAGCTCCTGCAACTCTATTATCGTTATCTTGTAAGGAGGAATTCGTACTGGTGTAGATAAAAAAACTAGCTATATATTTAAATAAATCACTATATTAGAAGTTAAACAAAAAAACCTCCATTAAAACATCCTTAAAATGATCAACCACTAGATGAAATTCATCCGGACATTTCCCTTATCATCCAGATACAAACTTGCAACCTATGATGTCATTTCGCAAATCCCATGCCACTCTAGTATAGTTAAGATCTCTTGGGAATCCCATTCACCATTTTCAATAAAAACTACACTATATGGTGATGTGAATGTTTCCCTCCAGTGATATTAGTCAACAAAATATTGATAATATACTACCAATACCAGCCTAAGTATGACGTCAAACCCTGTAATCTTGAGGAAATAATGTTTCCGGATGAAGTGACAGCCACAAACCATAAAATGGATCTATCTATAATATAATACTCCATCCCTTATAATCCCTAATATAGTATCATGTTTCATGATTCCCTCATAAGGAAAAATAACGAGCCCAATGCTTTTCACCACAGGTGAAGACATTAAAATATGTGAGTTTTCAATATAAAAAAAGAGATGATAAAAGAGTTGAGGATACTAAGATCACACCTATAAATTTAGCTGATTTGATTAACTTATCCTCAGGGTAGGATGAGAAAAATATATCTAGCTGGAACCATGACCCAATTCCACATCTTCTTTACCTGAAATATGCCATCTCTATTGTCTCAGTAAAACTGGTGGCCGACATGTAACACCATTATATTTTATTAACCTCTTTTCCTGATTAAATTAATTTTCATTGATTTCATTCATTTAAAACTACAATATTTCAAAAATAATTTATACTCTATAAAATTTTAAGCTTGTGATACATGCCACACTGTATTTTCTTGAATTAAATGTTACAATGAATTTTTACAAAACAACAATTTATTATTAATATTATTTAAACAGGGTAGTTATAACATTGCTGTTAAAAATAGAAATATGAATCGTAATAGCTAATTTTATTATTTTATTTATAACGGTTTATATAAATAAAAAATATTGATAATAATACATATAGTTTTTAGTACATTCTTTATATTTTTGGGAATACTACATTCTTAGATGAACTGCATTTTATATCATTCTGTGTACAATAAAAATACTTAATTTTACACTTTTCTATATTTAATTCGATAAAATAAAAATATTTGTTAAATCAAAATGTAAAAATTAACTTAGGGTGAATTTTATGTATTTTTTTAAAATTATTCATTTTTGGATGATTTGTGAAAAATATTGAATTTAAATTAAAAAATAAATTTTAATCTAATTTATTTCAATTGATAAATTATATCTGAATTTTATTTTAATGTGTAATGAGAATAATTTTATATCAAATAATCTATATTAGGCCATCATAACCAATATAACTTTGAAATTGGATATCAAAACATTCCAAACTTTTAAATATTTTTTCTTTAAAAACCCATTTTTGTGACCCATCTGCGAGATTAATTTTAAATTAATTTCTCCTAAGTGTATGATAGGAATATAGAAAAATCGATTGAGTATTTTGAATAAGAATTATTTATAATTTCTGATAAGGAAACCTTAGTTTTTGAACAATAATATTAATGAAAGCTATTATAAATAGTTATAACGATTAAGTGACAAATTATCTTAGCAATGTACTAAACCATAAAATTATGGACCAAAATAACCTAGAAAATTGTTCAAAATCTATTAGATATCAATAATTCAACCCTATAATTAAATGTCTAAGATTGATACCTCAATTAGAGCCACTTGACATATGAAAATATTCGGTAGAATTCCCTTTTAAATAATTTAGAAGAATTTCACTCCCCCCCTATAAAAAGTCACTCACCCCTCCCACTAATTCACACCACTCAAAAGATTTGTCTTAGAAATAATATGGATAAATTGCCTCCAAAAATCCCTAAATTATTCCTATAATCATCCATTTTGGAATTATTTCATCCAAGGAACCCCTTTGGTGGAATCCAAAATGATTTACCCAAAGATTAGGATGTTTGAGTGTGTATGATGAGAGTCAAGACATATAGTAAGGTGATTTCTGGTCCCACTTTTATTTCTGTGATATTTATGCCTCATTTACCAAATTTTTCTTTTATGTAGTGTATATAATGACCATAAATATATTCTATGATTTTTATAATTAAATTCATGGGTATTTATGTATATTTTTTGATGATCATTCTTTCAAGGTGTTTATGTTTTAAATTTTAACAAATCGACAATATTTTTTGTCTACATTTTAATTCTTTGAGACACATACCATGAATTTCAAAAACTAGGATTTCCAAAAATTTTCCTAAAATGTTCTGAAAAATGATCTTTTCTGATCATTTTCAAGAAATAATTATTTTAAAAATGTTTCATGGTTTCCAAGGTTCCTTTATAAGTTTTCAAATCTCTTTTCAAATAAAAATATATTATAAAAATGTTTTATGTTTTATAAATTATTTTTTGAAAAAGATAGTATACATTCCTCTAGAAATTATTTTAAATGTTCTTCAAAAATAATATTTCATCTAAGATAACATCTATTGGTGTTACTTATTACTTTAGAGGTAAATGATCTAATGGTTTTATTCATATGTTTTTTCTGAATGGTTTATGTTTTGATGGAATTATTTTTATGAAACTCATTTCTATTTCACAGATAATATGATTATGAATCCCACATGCTATCACGGGCTAATCTAGGATTAAATGATTATTAAAATATTATTTTTTCAAAAGTTAATAAATTATTACATTTTATGACACCAATTTCATTTCATGGGTTATGATATAATTGTTTATGATTTTTTGAAACACATATGATGGATTTCATAATGAGATTTATAGAACCTATATCTCCCTCTAACACATTGGATAAATATTTTTATCTCATGATATAATGATGGAATTTATGTTTACCAGATTGATCGACTATCAAATACGGGGATAACTAATAAAATAAAAGGAAATGATTGCAACTAGGGATGGTAGTGTGTCCCACCCAATATGTACAGTCCCCATAAAGTGACATGTTGTGTTTTGGGAATACGCCTTGACTTAAGAAATGATATTACATGTTTATGTGTATATCACATTTTAATTCATTATTCCTATGAAATGATTTTACTTATTATTCTCTAGATTCCATTAAGATTAATGTCTTATAAGCATCCAATCTTATTTCCATGATTCATGTTTATAATATTTTCTATAAAGGCTATGATCTTAAAATGACATGATCAGATTCTCATACCCTATTAACTTGTTTATTCTTATATATACCTCTTGTTTTCCCTTACTAAGCATTTGAGATCACCCCTTTTTAGGTTTCTATTCCCTCTATTAGGAAGATATTTATTATGTATGATATTTCTAATAATGGCAATAGTCATGAAGAATCTAGTGGGAGATAATGTATCTCACTTATATAATAGTGTTTATGAGTCCATGACTCCAAAGGAAATAAAATTATATGGTATTTGGGTGTAGGTTCGTGTAAGGTTTTAAGTGTTTGAAAAAAAGAAATAATATTAATGTTTGAAAAGAATGAATCTCTATAGTTGGTATCAGATAAAAATTTAAGATAACATTTCTAAATTAGGTTAGGAAAACCTTATTAAGAACCCTGAGTACATTTATAATGATATGTTTAAAAACAATGAAATGCATAAGAAAATGTCTTGTAATTGGGGTAAAGGGAATGTGAGTGGATCATTGAAAATAAATCTCTCTAAGGATACTGCAAGTGTATGTGGATCTAAAATAGTTATATAAAAGGTAAAAAAACCCCCAAAACAATGTATTGGGATGGATTCAATCGAGATCTGTTACACAACAATGACCATTGTTGCACAAATGGTTTGACTCACCTAGGGGATATTCTTTGTGAATTAAAAAATTCTTCATGAACCATCCTGAAGTGTTCATATAAGAGTTGTCTATAAATATCATAGGATAAATCTAGGGTGTATCAAATTGAATAATGGTTCCTAAATTAGACATAATATAAGTGGGGTTTTAGGTGTATGTTTTCCCTCACTATGAAAACTAGTCCATACACTTTTCATATTGGTTTTAGTCAATGGTAGGAACACGAAGGAACTGTATTAATTGTGATTGCAACCGAAAATGAAACGACACTCTTCAATGAATCTGAATTCTATGGTAGATAGAATGAGAAATCTAATTTCTATGCTCAACCAATATTCTAAATATATGAATCATGATGATATTACAAATGAGAAAAGTAGGGAACATTTTTCTATTGAATACTTGAGGAGGAAACATCCTCCTTATTTCAGTGGGTCTTCTAATTCACTTGTGGATTAAAAATGTATTAGTTACACTATGACTATATTCTCCATTCTCCATTGGTTAGAATATGAAATTCTCACACTGGTTGTTTATCATTTAGATGGTCAAGCTGACCAGTGGTGGGATCTATTGAAGAATATAAGGAAGAAATATTAAATTTAATCCCTGTATTGGGATAAGTTCCAAAACATACAATTCAAAAAGTAATTTCCTCATCTTCTTCATAAAACGACGAAAATTGGGTTCCTTGAGTTGATGAAAAATGATGATGAAAAAATCGGTACATAAGAGACTAATTGTAGAAGACCCATGAGGTACACTTCTAGAATTATCATCCAACAGGGAAATAATGTTGATAGGTTCATCAGTGCCTTAAATCAATGTATCATATTGATGTTGGACATAATAAAAATTAGTATATATGAAGAGATTGTGCATTGTGATATAGAATATGACACATAGGATGGTTCTAGTTATCAATCTGTGGGTGTTATCATGAAAATGAATAAATAGTACAAAGGAAAATCTAGAAACCATGAAGCGAAGAAGTTGATCCTTCCTTAATGCACAAAACATGGAAAGATGCATAGAAGAAATTTTCATGTGGGGTATAATATATTTTGTAATAATGCGAGGGAAGGTTATTAGGAAATTGATTTATAAACTAATGGGATCAAGTTGGATAATGATGAAAATAAATGGAAAGTTCCATAGAATAAATATCCCACACTTTGGTTCTTGATGTGTATGTGGGATGTGTGTTATGTGAATCAGTTCTGAATCTAGAGGGTTGGGGATAATGATCTGTGTTAGTAACTTCTTAAACTGGGGGACAAGGGGAAATTTCAGGCAGTCAATTTTCTATTATGGGGTTAGATAATGAAATGTTGAATGACACACTTACCATCCAATCTAGAATTCATAATACATTATTTTATTTTTAATCTACCCACTAGTTCATATATAAAGAATACGATAATGGTATTAATATTCAAAGAAAATTATATGTGGAATAACTTTTTCAAAACCATAATGGTACGATGATTGTGTCTCAAGTATATGATTCACCTCCAGTATGTGTTTGTGGGAATGTGATTCCTAAAAATCTTGTCATTATTCATTTGGTTGAATTTGATGTCATATAAGAAATGGATTTCATTTTCCCACATAAATACGCCATCAATTATCGAGGAAGGAAAGTTAAATTGGACATTTCAAACCAACCTATGAATGTCTATGAATGTGATCATGAGTATGAAATATATAGGGAAATTAAATCCAGTGTATGGGTCTTAATTCCCATTTAAAATGAGTCTTCATCTCAAATGGTTGGGGTGAGACTTAGAATTGATGATATTCCTATTGTTCAAGAATTTTTTGATGTGTTAGGAGAATATATTGATAGTCCTCCTCCAAAACATGAAGTTGAGTTCTCGTATAACTCAACCCTAGTTCCTCACAAATTTCGAAGACTCCATATCGAATAACCCCAAATGAGTTGTTGGAATTAAAGGAGTAATTCCTAGAAATCATTGGTAACAAATTAATTCAGCCATGTGTTTCACCTTTGGGTTCACCTTTTCTTCTTTTGAAAAAAATATGAATCAATGGAACTCTACAATGATTTACGGGAGATGAAAAAGATCAAAATCAAGAAAAACTATCATCTTATTGGTATTAATGACCCATTTGATCAAATAAATATATCTTTATACATTTTAAGATTTAACTTCATTCTAGATATCATCAATTGAGGGTCAAGAAAGAAGATATACCCAAGAACGCATTACATACAAGCTATGGACAATATGAATTTATAGTGATGCATTTTCATCGTACCAATTATCCTACTATATTAATTGATTTTATGAATAAACTCTTTAGAGATTACATTGATCATTTTGTGGTACTCTTTATAGATTATATTCTCATATAATCAAACATAACAGAATAGGATGAAGACCACTTGAGATTTGTACGAAGGACCGTAAAGAAGGATAAATAGTATAAAAAATTTACAAAGTGTGATTTTTTGATGAAAAAGGTGTCATATTTGGGAAAAATATTCTCAAGAGAACAAAAAACAATAGATACATCAAAGAAAATGTCTATTGAATGCTAGACTAATCCATCCATGGTGAATAAAATCAATGGATTTTTGGATTATCAGGATATTATCAATGGTTTGTGGAGTTGTTCCCAAAAATATCAAATAATATGACCTTGTTAACTTAGAATGGATCCTTGTTCTTCGGGATAGATGAATGTGAGTAAAATTTCAAGGAAATAAAGAGATGGTAGGTCATCACAAATGTTATTACTTTACCTTATAGTGGAGAAGGGTTTGAAATCTATAGTGATGATTCGAAGAATGGATTAAATGTGTTATTATGAAATATAATATGGTTATCTCTTATGCCACACGACAGTTGAAGATCCAAAAGAAAAATTAACCAACTCATTATTTGTATTTAACATCAGAAATATTTGAATTAAAGATATAGAGGAATTATATTTATGGATAAAATTGTTATATATATACTAATAATAAATGAATAAAATACATACTCACACAAAAAGAGTTGAACATGTGCTAGAGAATATGGTTATTACTGATTGAGGATTATGAATACTCAATACATTACCACACTGGTAAAGTGAAAAATTTTACCATTAAAGAGTCTAAAAGTTCGTGATAGCTTATCCAAGATTAGGATAACGTAAGATCCAAAATTTACAGTTTTGAATAGGATGAATATATAAATCCTAAAGGAATGGGAGAAATATTATCTTAATAATTTAATATTATACCCTATATCCAAGAAAATATAAAAGAGGAGATGATAGAATATGTAGTGATGACAAATATGGTTCCAAATTATCAATAGTTTATCATTGATCCGAATGAAATAATAAGTACCAAGAACTATGCATGTTTTCCTTCAATAATGGATTTGAAGGAGTTGTTAGAGGAATCTCATAGTTCTTTATTCTCTATTCATCATGGAATTACAAATATGTATATTGATTTGAAGGAATACCTTTGGTGGGATCTAATAAAGAGGGATATCGTATAGTTTTTATCTCGGTGATTGGTAAGCAAATATGTTACAGAAAAAAATAGTCGAAGGCGTTGTTACATCCATTACCAAACCAAAATAGAAATCAGAGAACAACACTATGTTAATTGTCATTTGACATGCCAAAACATCTAAATAGTTTCATTCTATATGGTTGGTAGTTGATCACTTTACTATGTCAATGCAATTCATTGCCATCATACAATACGTATCTCCAGATCAGCTTGCAAGAATATAGATTAATGAAGTTGTAAGGTTTTATGGAGTAACACTTTCCATTGAATACAATCCAGATCTGTGGTTTACCTTAATGTTTTTGAAAAATATTCATCCAAAACATGATATATACATTATTTTCATCACTACTTATCATCCTTAGATGGATGATCAATCTGAAAGAATAATTCAAACCCTAGGGGATATGTTGAGATCTTATTCGTTGGATTTAAAAGGAGGTTGGGATGAAAACCATCTTATAGTTGATTTTTATCACATCAATATGTTTACCTCAACAATTCGTATGAATCCTTATGAATCCCTCTATTTGAATAAATTTAGATCTCTATCTCTTTGGGATGAAGTTTGATAAATAATGTTATTGGGACCTAAGATAGGTGAAGAAATGGTAAAGAATGTTAGAACTATTCACCAACAAATCAAGGAAACTCAGAGTGGGAAGAAACATTATGATTATTACCCTCAACATGAACTAGAATATTATCTATGTGAGAAGGTTGTTCTAGGACATTATCCATGGAATAAGGTTATGCATTTTGAGAAGAATGGGAAACTAAATCCATGGTATATTAGTCCCTTTATGATTCTTTATTGAATCATATTGGAATCCTATCGCATGGAAAATCCTTAAAATATATATCAATTCCATGATTTGTTCAATATATCTATTCTATGTTACCTAATACTTGACCCTTAACAAGTACTGAACTCAGAATTCATAATTCTAGGGTAGGATCTTTATTACGAGGAATGACAAGTTGAAATTTTGGATCGTACGAAGAATGTTTTAAAAAACCCGACCACTAACTTGGTCAAAGTTTTGTTGAGAAATCACCAGCTACATGAATAAGTATAGGATCTTGAGGATATGATGAGGCAGTATTATTCTCATTTTCTTGTATCCAAATAATGAATTTCAACGGAGAAATTCATTTTAAGCGGGTATAATATAACACCCATGTTTTTATGAACGTTTTTTATGGAATAAATTAATTTTATTTGATTTATTTAATTTAATGCTACACTAATACAAAATATATTCATACTCTATACAATGTTATGTATCTTCTAGATGTACTTCCAACATGGCTAGCGTTACATGCTACACTGAGTTCTTATGAAACAACATTTTATTATTATAGTTTTTTCAATGGGATTGTTTTAACATAGACATTAAATCTTGTAATAGTAATATTAATAACAAATTTTTAAATATTATTTAAAATGGTTTATAAAAAAACCTATTTTTAATATGACATATATTTTTTGTAAAGTATTTACATGTTTTAGAATACTATTTTTATAAACAAACTCATCTTATGTTCTTCAGTGAACAATAATACAATTAATTTTAGGAAATTTTGGATATTTAATTGGGATAATAACCATTATTTTTGAATTTATAATGTAAAAATTATTTTACGGTGAATTTTTTGGATATTTCTAGAAAACATCAATTTTTATGAATAGTGAAAAATAAGGAATTTTAATTCAGTACAACTTTTTCATCCTATTTAATTATATAGTTAAATTATATTTTAATTTGTTTTTAAAGTGTAATGAGATAATTTTAACAAAATTATTCCAATTTAGGTCCCTAAAACCAATGTCACATAGAAATTGGATACCAAAACATTCCCATAATTTGAGCATTTTATTTATAAACCCACTGGCACTACTCAACTATGGTATTAAATTTAAAATAATTTCAAACATTTATATGATTATAATTTGGAAAAATTGATTTTATATTTGAAGTATAAATATTATATAACTTCTTATAAGATCAAAACAGTTTTTGACAAAAAAAACTAGTGAATGTGATTAAAATTAATTATAGTGATTGAGAGAAAAAATAGATTAATAAAGGACTAAACCATAAAATTTAGGCCATGAATGACCTAGAAACATGTACAAAATCGATTAGATGTTAATATTTTGACCGTATCCTCCCTTTTTATTTAAATAATATCATTATTGGAGCCACATGACATAGGTAAAACATGGATGGAATTACATTTTCAAAAATTTACAAGAATTCCACTCCTCATCCACTGTAAAAGGAACTCACCCCTTCCACTTATTTACACATAACATGCCCTTTTTATTGTAAAATATATTCCAAAATATCCTCCCAAAGTATCTGTGTTCACCCTATAAGCCTACCTTTTTGAGGAAAACCTTCCAAGGAATCCCTTTTGTGCAAAACAAAAGGAGTTACCTAAAGAAGATGGGGTTTTAATGAGTACGATAAAAGTCAAGACACAATGTAAGGGGATTGAAGTTTAATTTTATTTCATTATGATTTAGGCCTTTTTCACAACTGGTTTCTTATTTATGGTTTATATAATCCCTATGAATATATTATTTTACTATTATCATCTAATTTATGGATATTTACATATCAGTTTTATGATATCTCTTTTTTTGGGGTTTATGTTTCAAAAGATTCCAAATCGTTAAAGTAGTATTGTCTCTATTTAGATTCTTTGATACACATGCCATGAAATTCCAAAGCCATGTTTTTTAGAACAACTCACAAAATATTTTTTATTTTTTTAAATACATTATTTTAAACTCATTTTTAAGGAAAAGGGATTTAAAACATGTTTTATAGTTTCCAATCGTCCTTTATAATTTTGAAAATATTTCTGAAAAGAAAAAGTGTTTAGATAATGGTTTATGATTTAACTTTTTCAAGGTGAAAGGATATTTTAATCATGAATTTTTTTAATAGACCTTTCTAAATGATTTTCCATCTATGATAAAATCCATTGGTTTTACCCATGACTTTATAGTGAAATGATATAATTTACAATTTCATATTCTTTCTCTGAGTGGTTTATGTTTTGATGGAATGATTTTTATGAAACCCATTTCTCTTTCACTTGTAATTTTCTTATGAAACCTACATCTTTTAACAGATTATGATTTGATGAAATGATTATAAAACAAGACTTTTCCAACATGTTTGGATTCAATTACTGGATTACGACACCCATTTAATTTATTAGTTAATGATATGATTTCTTATAATTTTATGACATACCTATATATGATTTCATTATGAGAAGAGTGAGACATATATCTCCCTCAAATGAATTTGTTAATGATATATATCTGTTTGGATAAAGATGGAATTCATGTTAATGGGATTAATTCACTAGGGAATATTGGGAAACCCAATCCAATATAGGAAATATGTGGAAACCCAAACCACTATAGGAAGATGGGGAAACTCGATACCTTACACGAATATTATGGTGGATATGTTTGTTTTTGTTTCCATCTAAGTAGGTGTAGTACCCACGGAGTTTCTTGTTATGTTTCGAAAATTCACCTGTACTTTTATGGAATCATATTACATGTTTACGTGTCTTCCACAATTCGATGTTTTATACTTCTGTTATGCTTTCATGGATTTTTCTCTAGATTCCATTAAGATTGATTTATTATAAATATTCAATATTTATTCCATGATTCTTGTTTGTGATCTCTGATATTCCAAATAAAATCTTCAAATGTCATTATAATGTTCTCATACAGCTATGCTCGTGTTTATGATTTCATATGTCTCTTGCTAATCCTAACTAATCATCTGATATCACCAATTTTTATGTTCCCATTCCCCAAGTAATTAAGATATGTATTATTTATGATGTGTATAAAAAGTTTTCATGTCATGTAGAACCTAGTTGAAGATAATGTTTCTCACTTATGTACTAGTGTTTATGTTTCTTTGTTTCTAAAGGCACTACACTAATACAGTCTTTGGGTGTCAATTTTTGTAATGATTCATGTATTTTGAGAAAAATATGTAATTTTAATGAATGAAAAGTGAGGGTAAATATATGGATGCCTCATCCATGATCACCACCACATCATTGTAATCGACAAGTACTTCCCTATATCCCTACATGATGTAGATCTAAGAAACCTTCTCCTGAACCAAATTTCATAGATGACACCATATCACTCACTATTTTAGGGAAGGTCATTTAGAAACATTTTATGTGGAACATACGAAAAAAAGATCAAAACTAAACTAGGTCACTATGACATTGTTTTATCCCATGTCCATATCTACCAAAATGATTATTAATAACTACACTACTATCACCAATGACATGTATAGTTCTCATCTCATGGGAATCCTCCAAACGATGCTTCT
The DNA here is from genome assembly GCA_963277665.1 of Viscum album. Lineage (NCBI taxonomy): Eukaryota > Viridiplantae > Streptophyta > Magnoliopsida > Santalales > Viscaceae > Viscum > Viscum album. Next base: position 1,735,087,684 of record OY728152.1, on the reverse strand, counting down.
TTCCCCTGGAAGATGAACTTATGGTTCGAGAGACTGAACCTCTCTTCCTTGTACCCCTAGAGACCCTCAAGTACTTCTATGTAACTATCACATGATTTAAAACATTAGAAATAGATATCAATCTAAACACATTGACCTAAGATCAAATGTCATGTTAGAGACCTTCCTCAGAGCCTCTCAACCTAGTTAACTCATCAGAATGGTGTGTTAGTGAAAAACCATATAGCTACATAATGCATGTCAAGTAATCAATAACTGTAATAGAGCCTTAATATTGAAACATGAACTCACTATCCCACTCTGACCTCAAAGTATTGAGGTAAAATTAGTTATAGAACATGGATTAGAAATCACCCAAAACCATATCTCACAGGCTGTCATCCTAGTTTAGAAAATCCCATTAGTGCTTTGCTTCTCCCTGAAGAATATATGTCCTGATCTTAATTCTCCTATCAGGTGGTGTCTCCAGATGCTCCATGATATATAGATTAGTCTTAATCCACATCTTAGTATCTTATGGACATCCATCCCAAGAAAACAAGGGAGGTTTCTGTTGTTGAAACACATGTGTGAGCCCAACCATAGACAAGGGATGATACTGTGCTTCTTGACATGTATTCAATAAGAGGGAAAACCTCTCATATAATTGTTCCTCAGCACTTATGCCTAGTAAAATAGCTAGTTATACAACTAGAAAAAAATTAGGGTTCACTAATATCCTATGGTCCACCACCTACGGATCATGGTCATCACTACCCTCTTGGAATACGACTATAGGTCGTCGTGGTGTCTTGAATCTACAATTACAAACATATTACTCAAAAAATAATTATATCAAATATTACAATTCAAAAGTGTAGGATATTTCAAAAAATTCCTATAACTAGGTCATACCACACAACCTTCTCTTAAATGAATTGCTATAAAAACAATCATTCACCTAATTCAATAAAGACACTACCTCTTCCCTTCTCAAAAGATAGATCTATGTCAAGTTCTCTATTTATAATTTCAATTTTTAATTTGAATCTCATATTCATTTAATATTTCATTTTAAATGGGCAAACCAAATGGTTCACAATATTTATATTCATAAGTGTCTGAACTCCTCATGAAATTTTTTTTTGGAATCCTCCCAATCCATATCACAACACGTTCTAGTCACTCTGACACATGGTCCATGAATGAACATGCCAATATTTGTTTATTGGGGTGTCTCTTATAGCCTAATCAGAAAAAAATACTTATGTTATAGTAGGAACTCAAAGTTCAAACCTTGTTTTTCAATCTCATACACATATATAAATCACAATAATAATTATATATATCCTAAAACCTTTCACAACTAAATGAAAACATTAAATTAATCCTATATGGAATGATAAAATTCATAGAATTTGATTTCTAGAAATTTCCTAAAATTATGCATGATGTGGAATTCCATCATCTCAGTGGGTTGAAAAAATAGAACCCTCAATAATATCAATAATAACAACAAAATTCAATTGCATCACTCAATAGTGGATCCAAATCAACTATAATAATCAAAATCATGAAAAATACAATTTCCATTCGAGGTAATTTGAATTTTTTCTATTTGAATGTTTCATATTCACATGAACAACTTATTAATAAATCCAAAGTCCTTCATATCCATGTTTATTGTTTCTAAATAATAAACCAGAAAATATACTCTGATAGCTCTTCTTAATTTCCCAAACCCAGACGCCACTAAACAGTTTCCTAAGCTCGGTTGACTACATGGACTTTAGAACATCTCCCATAATTAAAGAGGCTTCCAACTCGCAGTGAGGGCCTAGGATGTGTCTTTGGGAAGGCTATTACCTCATTAACAGAGTGGAACATAGTGGAATAACAATAAATGATATTAGTAAAAGTTGTATAATAATTAGAAAATTGGTAAAATGTAAGAATATTTAATGAATTACAGAAGTATCTCATATACAATGTTGATCATGTCATGTGTCTACAAAGCATCCAAAAAAGTTTCATATAAGTATTATACAATAAATGTATCAAAATACCAAAAATACCAAATAAAATTGGTATATCCTAACAACATCATGATCCTCAACCCGATCTCATACTCCACTGTTCCTAGGCCTGACACACGGTTAAGAACAGAACTACGAGATCTTTCCCAGGTCCCAACCTACATCCTTATAGTCTATCCGGTTACCCAATGGCGGCCTGAACAGGGTGTGAGATACAATCTCTATAGGTTTACATCGAAATATCTATAATAAATCTTGGCCTTGAAACATAAAAATAAAAATAAGAGTGCAATGTATAATAGGTAAGAAGTATGAAATGTAATGTTACCATTGAATATATACTACATGTCATGTGATACTGTATGGACATACATGGATCCCTAAAAAACAAGGGTCAAGCTCATATAACATGGAATCTACAGAAAATACATAAATAACTAACTCATCCTTACTATATATCCATACATATCGTTTAAACCACAACCTTGACATATAATGTATAAACTGAAACAACCACGACATCGCCATATATGAAAAAGTGTCATAACAATCATAATTGAACCATATATTAAAGAATATCATATTTAACATGAACGAGAAATATAAACAACGTATCAGACCCCATAAGGTAGGATCAAAGGTATAATGGACCAATGAATCCTTGTAAAGTCTCAATAAAATTTCAATAATAACTCAGTTAGTCTTGAGATGGGGTCTATGGATCATTTTTACCAACCATTTCCACTAGAGGACTAAGAAAATACAGATTCAAGGGGTAGAAATGCCAATTCCATCCCATGAAATTAGAATACAATGACCATATTGGTCATAGGAATTATCAACTTCTATCATGACCCATGATTTAGAACACCCATGGAATCTGTTGGAAGCATTCATAATTATATTTAATTAAAATTTCAGACCATGAGTTTACACACTAATTTCCACAATTTCTAAATAACCAATCATTACATTCTAGTCCCATGAGTATACCCACTCATATAGCAATTTATATTCAAATCCATTAACCACTTCAAGTAAGGGGTAACATGTAAACACAAGGAAAAGGAGGAAATACATCCCCTAACTCAATTAAATTCATTTACACACTATATTCCTCTAACAAAAAAATCTAAAAACCACACCCATTATGTGGTTCAAAAATAGGAAAAGGCCAGGGTAATTTTCAGGTAACACCCCATGGATTTTTTTAATCGGGGAAATAACAACCAAAATATATCAAATGAACTAATGGGAATCCCTAATAGGTTTCATTTCAATTCATTAAGTTTATAAATTAAATTTTGCGGCCATGCTGAAAATTATTGTGGGAGGAACACTGGAAACTATCTTAATAAATCACCAAAACATTCAGGAAATGTATAGACTACCTAACATAGGTCTGTCATAGTGTGCTAGTCCAATATCAACATATGATTCTAATCATATCAGAAGAAAAATGATGAATGGATAGAGAAAATAAAATTATGGAATATTATATTATAACTAGATATCACATTTATTATTAATAAGATTGAGGAATGATATAAAATGAATTCTGTAATCACTGATGCGAATACAAAAAATATGAAAAACACATGAATAATATAACTGATAGAGAAAAGGTGGAAAATAATAGATTATCCTTTCATAAGGAGCTTCTCATATAGGTTTTTTCAATATAGGATAATAGGATATTAGGTTTATGTTATAAATAATTTTAAGGTAAAATCAGTAATTTCACCCTAAATCACGAGTCACATAGTTTTGCCACCCAATTTTCCAATCTATGCACTAATAAAGCACACACTACTGTATGAAAGGGATTCTCTCATTGTTTTTTTCATAGTTAGGCTAACTGTCTACAATCCTTTTCTCACCCCACTATAAAAAACAATAGATATAGACACGTGGGCATGCACCTCCATCCACAAGGTTCGACAAACCACGCAAGAGAATCCAACCCATTGACCTGCCTTGCATGGTTAGAAGTAACTATGCGACCTTCCCCAAATGGTTTCTACTAACTATGCGTCCTACCCTTTTCTTCAAAAAATCTAGGATCCGAGCTCCAAAAAATCCCTATACACCCTCGATACCGCCAAAACCTAAAGGGGTATTTACATTAGCCCATACTGAAGCATTTAATCTGAAAAAAGGACATGTACCTCTTTTTAAAACCCTATTTTTTTACAATCATTAATCCCACCCATGATAATCCATGTCAATTGTAATTGAACATGGTAATAAATCAAGATCCTATAATTTTTTCCTATCCATGAGGTGTCACAATGCTCGTCCCAGGAGACACCATTCTATCATGAAACCACTATTTCCCTTTCAACATATCACACCTATCATACAAGAAAAGTGACTAGTTAAAAAAGGATATGAATACATAATAATAGATAAATAAACACAAACAAATCCTAACAAATATAACAAACACAAAAAGTACCACAAATTTCCATGAAAATATGCAGTCCCACCATTACTAGACTAGTAATTCACTACTTTTCATTAAAATAAGTCCCAATAGGGTTTCCACTGACAAATTGACATATTTATAAAAGTTCAAAAAATTTATATGAAATTATTTCATGTTATGAAAACAATGATGTGTTTACTTAGAAACCATTAATTTTCATAAAACAAATAGATATAGAATCCCTTCGAATTCTTCTTATATTTTTTACACTAATAAATTAAATTATAAATTTTTTTATAAAATCACATCAAAACCGACATGAACCAATATAGACTTATAAAATAAAACATAATAAAAAGTATATAATTTTTTATTTAAAAATAAGAAGAGGTTTCTTTTAAAAAATTAGTTTCCTCTATGTTTTATTTATTAAATATGTTTCGAATAAGTGCTTTAAAAACTTTTTTCAAACACAAAATGCACCTAAATTAATATAAAAAATTAAATAAAATCCTCTCATAAAATTCATTTTAAATTTATAAATATTTTATAAAACAAAACATGTCAGTGAAATTCATTAATTTGAGAACCTATATGTCATTAGATTATAAATTATCTAAGTAGATCACATAAACACCACCAACAAAAATGCACCACCAAAAAAGAAAAACTTGAGCAATATGAATTGATCATTTTACATTAATTAAAAGGATACTAAAATTCTTATCATCAAATAATAACTAAAATATTTTATGATAAATATGACTAACCTGATGAACGAAAAATATTGAAAATATAAAATTATTTTTGAACAAGAAGTAAACAAGTCTATGTGAATCAAATTCTTCTACCATATTTCATTCCATTATATCCCATGTTTACCCATTTTAGCGGAAATATTCTTTTACTAAATACGACTTCTATATAAATAAACAATTTAACCCAAAATTGATATATAAAAAAATTTCAATATGATTTTAGGAATAAATAGGCAATAATAATAATAATAACAAATATTAACAATTACAACAACATATCCATTTTAAATATAATATCATTTGTAGAAAAAAACAGTGACCCTAGAGAAAATAAATTAAAAATAAAGGGATAAAGTTATAAGGGAGGTTTAAAATAGTTGGTTTACAGGTCAACCCTATTATCTAAATCCATATAAGGTTAAAATGGAATGTGACTCATAAAGGAACTCCCCAATCATAACTCATGAACTACCTTCATTGAAAGCATATCATCAACCTTTTTCACCTCCATGTATATGGACCTAACATTACATTATGTGTGGTCAAGTTCCTTCATGAAATTAAAACACTAGGGAAGAATCCTCTATGAAATATTTCATCATAGTATCTTTAATGACTTCACCTAATGGATATAATGAGATTCAAACCACAGTTGAATCCATATGTATTTCTTGGAATACCTAATAGTGCATATGATGGCCCAGAATTCACCCTTGTATGTAGTAACAAACTCATGATATCTATAGAATCATACCCTAACAATGTCTCAGTATGTTTATAAGACTACCCCACATCATAAGAAACTAGTACCAACATGGGCCATCCCATAAATTTTCACTATTATACAATTATAAATTGGGGGAATCCTTATAATTAACATTATTGTGGGAAATTTCATAGCCCTTCCATTAATACTAAGAACCTGAAGAGTAATAATGTCAAAGAAATCGTAATTCATTACAACTCAATGAATCTTATTGAATAAATGGAAAAACGACCTTATTAAGACAATTATAGCATGAATAAATACCTTTTGGATTTCAATGATATCCACATTTCAAATTTTCTAGATAGTGGGGAGAATAAATATAGCATCATCAATTAATAGGTTGTAAATTTTCTAGATGCAATTATTTTCAGTGATACAATTCAAATTAATATCAATAATATAATCAAGAAACATTATACATTCAAAAATCCCATTAATATATTCCCAAAACCTCTTCCTAAAATATAAATTTCCACAAAAATTCACATGTTTTTTGATTCAACAACGAAAAGAACATGTCTTGGTGGAAAGGATAATAAAACCTTGTGAAGTTTATTATCACTACAGAGAAAATCTTTCCAATTATTTCATAATAAAAAAGTTGTATGAGGTGGAATTAAAGACCTCCATAAATTCACGCTTCATTTTGGAAAACTAAAATTATTAAGACACTTGGTTCTGTACAATTCATTGGTGGTGAAATGTCTAATAAGGATGAGGCTAAAAACAAATAGCACAATATGAATGAATCTATACCTTTGAACATGAGTGATAATCACATCTACAAATAATAATATCCTACTCAGATGAATATTTTATGATCACCCACTATCATTTATTTGAGGTAGTGATGTATTTTAAATTAGTGTCTGATAGGGTTTCCAATCCAAAGCACATTCCATCATTTAAGAGTTTAATCCTTACATACTAACCCCTTTTAATGATCCATAAATTCATTAGAAGATGATCAAATAGTAAGCCAATCCAAGGAATTTATCTAATAAGGGAATCCTTCACCACGTTTTTTCAGTAATACCTCACGTAGAAAATAAAGTGTGTGACTATTAATGGTGAGAATGTTCGTAGTGATATTAGCTATGAGTGCCTCATTAAAATTTCAATGGTCCTTTACTCCAATACCACACCTAGAAAATGGCCTATATACTCCTTACAAGAAGAAAAATATAATTTTCATCAATCCAACATCCCATCTAAATGATATTTATAATCATCTGACGATGCTAGTTAATCATGATTATTGGATTTTTAAATATGAATAATGTATTGATGAACATCTATGTGATCACCGCGTTAACAAGACATAACCAAATAACTAATGACATACTAATATTATTTCAAGTTTTCCATTTGTTAAATAACCTCTAATGATTTGTTTCAAGATAGAAATTCATCACGTTATAATAGAAATGAAGGACTACAACATAATGAAAAGAGAAGGATCCCTTTTTCAATCCAAGAAATATAGACACTATGACTTGTCTGAAAATCAGTATTACATTCCCAAAAATAATAAAATATATTTTTTAAGTAATGGATTACCCAAAAAAAACTTGATAATTCTTAAGGATTAATTTTATTATATTTAGATTCTTCTTAGAGGCCTCACAAAATATGAGGATATCCAAGATATGTATTTTTAATATATTAAAAACGTTACATGAAAGTCTTCTCGTTATACTAAACATGTGTCACTAACAATATTCACAACATTGAATAATATATGTTAATATTTTTAACATATAATGATATTATGAGAGGAGATAATAAGCTAAAGTTTTATCATGGTATTTCCTAATCATATGGTATATTATAAAAAATTTCAAATATTTAATTTTATGTCGACACATAAAATTTCCTTAAAATCATACAATGATAGGATAAACAAAGTCACCCAAACAAGTGTAATGGTTATATATAGTGTAGATATGGAAATAATTTCTAAAGAATATAGATATTAAACAAGAATTTAATGTTTTGAATTTTAATTCTAAAATTATTTTAATTTTATTAAAATCATATAGAATCCAATAACCATTTATTAAATTACTATTAATTAGAGTCGTTATAAGTTTAATATCCAATTCCATACCAATTTCATGTTCAATTAAAAAAAACAAAAGGAATATATAAACATAGATAAATTTTATAAATAACCAATAGATAATATAAGGTGAAAAAATAATTCACAATATTATTAAAAATATTTCGTAGAACATCATTCCTTTATCCACACAAACAATTACCCATCTCAGAAAATGAGGTTATCATTTTCAAATTACAAAAGTATACCAAAAACATATATCCCATAAATGATGAAATCCTAGTGGGGAGTCTCATTACTAATTAATGGTACCAAAAATTTATCAACTAATTCCATGATGATATGGTTAGGACAATACTATAAGTGCTTCAAAATGCATTTCATACCCAAACCATCCAAGTAAATTGATTTTGAACATAAATATCATATCTTCACCTCTTCATGCTCTATATTTAATGTTCTAACATAATATATATCTATATATACTTACCCAACTATAAAACCAAATCTACATTTGAAACCATTTGACAGATCTCAACGTGACCTATTGGTATGTGGAGGACTAAAATTCCAATATCCATAGGTGGCATCCCCATGGAACCAATCAACGACAATAAATGTTAAGGGATGTACTAAATTATAAGCGATGATTTTACCTTCAACAAATAATGTGCTTGAAGACTATAATAGAGAGATACAAGATGATACATGATAAAAAACTAGAATACACATTTATAATATAACAAAATGAACATCATAGTAACACTAGATGAAAAAAATAAGACTATACTCCAAAGAAAAATAAAAGGTATAGAAAATATGACACAATCGAAATTAGACTCAAGTAAATAAGTTGAAACCAGTGTAAACTCAAAGACATGACTACCACCCGAAGATCCAACTCTAGAAATCCATGACCACAACATCACGAAACACTACTTGTAAATATAATACCTTCCCTTTACATGTATCATGATAAAATATAATAATACTAGATTTTGGATCCATTAAAATACATACTATGCTTTAAAACTTGTGTCATACATTACACCCAATGTACACAAACAATAACACGACAATAATAAATTATTAATAAAACCATTATAAACCCTAATATTGTAAACCATTAATGGTTTTTACCATTAGAAGATAAATAATTAATACGAGTTAATATTAAATATATTATTTTAAATGATATCTATTTTCTTTATAATATATATGTTATTTTTTAATAAATAAATAAAAAACAATAGAATCTAATTTTTTTTAATTTTGAATTAATTTTTTAATAACTAATGAAAAAATTAGTTAGGGATGTATTTTGTAAATTTATCTAAAATTATCAATTTTTAGGTGAATAATTTAAAATATTAATAATTATTATAATACCATCACATTTATATGTATTAGATGTTTTTGAATCCTTTTTAATATGACAATATATATTCCTATAGGAAAATAAATCATTTAAAAAATTCTGTTTCTGTTTATAAAACACATGAATATCATTTTAGAAAATCAAATAATATGTTAAGAAAAATATTTTTCATAAGATTCTCTATTTACATTTATTCAAGGGGAAAACTAAGTTGTATATTTATTTTAATATTTTTCAAATATATTTTAAATACTTATAATTTTCTTAATATAATTATAATTAATAACATTGATAATTTTTTATCGATTAAACTTTTTTCTTAAAATAACAAATTTGTTAAAAAATAGGATTTTACAAGCTACATGCACTAATATAAAGATTACATTCCCTAAAAATATAGATTTAGTTTGATAAAAGGATTTTTATATTTTATATAATCATTTAAATGATATTGAATATGACAAAATTAATATTTACAGAAAATTATGATTTTGGGATTAATATTAATTACCATGATAATGTTCAATAAATTATTTTAAATTTTTTTAATAATACCAAGGAATTTATATCAAATTAATTAAATTTTAATCATTAAAAAATTAATATAATATGAATTCAAAATAGATTAATAAATATACTAACAGTAATTAAATTTTTAATCAATACAGGTTGGATTAATAATCCATAATAGTCAAAATGGCATTTTTTTCTTAATAGTTTGTCAATACATTAGCTACATCAGTTTAAAAGTTAATTTTATAATTATTGATATATATTATTTGAATATAAAGATGCTAAATTTAGTATAATAAATCTCAAACTTGGTTATATGGTTATATGATTTATGTTAAGTAAACCAAAAAAAATCACTTAATTAATAACTAGTTACCTAGTTTAAAAGTAAGAGTAAAATGTAAAAACATAATGATAAAAATCCTCTAAAATATTTAAATAATCGGTGTAAACATATGGTTGAGACATTATTTAAAAAAATATCAAGAAATCTAATTTTTACCTTTTTTATGTAATTACCCTTAAATATTGTCATGGAATTATTGGAAAATGTTAAGTGTTTCCAAAAGTACCCATTTTCCTCTCCTATAAAAGGTTAAAACTTCTACTCATAATTTTGTACTTCAACATAGAATTACAACCTTAAAATCTAAAATTTTACTCTCTATATATCCCTGCACTATAAAATATAACCCCCTTGTCACTCATATTTTTCCTCATACCTTCAATTTTGAATGGGACTTCTAAGGAAAAGATCATGTATCCCACATAATTATTATCTCCTTATTAAGCATTAATTATTCATATTTCCCATTAAAATATCATATAATAATAATAATATTATTAATGAATAATAATTATTATACCGATATGTTGATTTATTAATGGTATAAAACTTACTTATTCATTAACATCATCTTATAAAAAAAAGCACGTCATTACTGCATTGTGCATATTACCGCCACCACAAAGTAATGAATTTTTTTCTTCACCTCCATTCATAGATTGTATTAATGGTGGTAATGAATAATAAATATGATATATTTAATATAACATTGATTCATAAATTTAAATTAAATATCCCCCTTCACCCCCTCACATCAATTAAGAAATAGGAGTGATAATAATGCATAAGTGAGGACTGCCGCCACCATGATGAAACAATTTTCATTTTTCTTATAGATTTCGATTAATTATAAAAAATATTTACAAATATTATTAAAAAGAATAAAAACATAAAAATAATATCATTATGATTATGTTATAATAATATTATGTTAATATAATGATATCCTTATCCATTATCAACAATCTAGTTATAGTGTGTTCATGTTTTGGTAAGTTTAACAACCTCTGAAAACAATGATTTAATATATGATCATGGGTGACTATGAGAAACTAAATAATTATATTATTATAGTGTAATAATTAAATATGTATCATTTTATAGATTTGGTAAATGTTATATAAGGTATATAATTTATTATTAATAACTCATATTTAACCACAAAAATTACTAAAATAAGCTATTATTAATTCTATTTTAAAATAACATAACCAAAAAATTGTAATTAAATTATAAAATTTTAAATTAAATTAAAATATATATTATATAATCTTGAATTATATATAAATCATAATTTTTTATCAGATAATGTGTAATTATATAAATTTATTAAACATGCACCAAACAGTTAATGATTTTAACACCTCATGGTCATAATATGCTATAACCAATTAATATTATCATCATAAACAACATTATTAATTTTTATAAAAGGTTAATATTAATTATTATGTTTATTAAATAAAATTTTAATTTAGTTATTCTTTTATAAGAGGTTATAATGCCATCTTCTAATAATGTAAACAAGGTAAGCGTGTTTCATCTCAAAATTCCCCTCTTAGATACATGTTGGTTATTATGAATATAATTTAATTAATGTGTTCTATATATTTCATATCTGATATATAATATTATGAATTATGTTTTAATTATGGTATTTTAGGTTTTTCTAGAATCTCTCTTCTTTAAGTGGCTTTGATTTAAACGTTTCTAAAGCTGTAAGGGTTAATTTGTCTCAAATTTGAATCCATTGAGACATGTTAATTTTATAAATCATTATTCATTTTAAATTTTTTAAGTACATAGATATTACAATTTATTTATCATTTTCCTTTTATATTTCATGATATTTATTATTCATATTAATTTTATACCTCTCACGGTAATTTTATTCAAAAGGAACAATGATTTTAATTCGTTTTCATGAGTCAAATGTTTTTCTTGGGTCACAATTAGTATTATTCTTATTATTATCATTAAAGAATGACATATTATAAAATATGATAATTTTATATCATATTTAAATTATATTTTAGGGAGATAATTTATTTTAACAAAAATTCAATCAGTCCAGCGAGTCTGATGTTTTATTAAAACACATTTTTTTAAGAATATTCTGATATCTTTTAACATATTTTTCTTCCATGTCTGTGTCTTTACTTCTGAATATTTTTCACCTTTCCCCAGTGTAAAAAATAATGCCTTAAGCCTAGTTACCCAATATTGGTGCATTATTACATAACATTGGCACGATCTGAAGTGATCATGTCCTGAAAGATTGATCATTTTAGTATCATTGGAAGTACAAGATACATAAATATGTTTTACATTACATTATGAAACGAAAAAAAGAAACATTGTGTCTCTTTTGGAGACACTCATATCCCTTATACTATCTTTAAAAGTCAATAATAATGTACTTTTCACATCTTATTAAAAATAATATGTAATAAATGGGTCAGATCAGTTGTTCCGTAAGGATAACAACATAGAATAAACTCTCATAAATAAGCATAAAAAGTTATGGAAGTATATAAGACTAAAACACAAGCCTTTTAAACAAACAATTTAGAATAATATGGAAAAGATAAATTGAATAATTCATTTTTCTTATTCACATGGATATTCATATAGTTGAATAATCACATGTAAAATCAATAGTTAATTTCATAATTATGGAATGCATAATACTGGAAATCCAAACCACATAGTCAAGGCCTAGTGCCAAGACTAAAAATAAAAAAAATTTCATGAAATTGTGCATGGACACTAGTTTGTCTAGGGATACCTACTGATGCATCGAGGGGATATAGAAGGCCATTCCTATCCGTTACTCTGTCCAATGCATTCCTCATATTAAAAGGTTCAAAAATAACAAAAATGTTCATATTAAAACTATCATACGAAATGTTAATACATTGACCATAAACCATGAATGGTATAAAAATAGAACATCCATAGTCAAACATATCACAAAACCTTAAATACAACATGTAATATTGTATCATCATAAATCAACTTCAAACAAGAATAAAATCCAACAAAGGATTCTAACATAGATGAAATCAATCCAAAAACAATTTGAGTGAAATATATCTTTCTACTTTGAAATAATATAAACATTTCATAATTATAAAAGAACTTTTTTAAAATACTCTTATTATATTGAAGGGATGCTTTTATGGTGTTATAATAGAGGAAAATAGTCGCACCATCCGTATAAGTTAAAAAACATTATTTACTTAATTTGTCAAAAAGGTCATAAAGTACCTTGTTCGGAAAACGATGGAAATAGTCCTTCCAAAAAAATTTATAAAAAGTCATAAAAAGGTTCAAATGAAATTAAACCATTGTCTATGAAATAGTAAAAATATTTTGAAATACATTTTTATGAAATGCGAATGTGGATAATAAATATGTCCCAGTAGATGCTTAAGTATAAATAACCTCATATAATAAAGAGATAATAAAATTAACCCTTACATTTTACTTTTCCCTAGTTGACGGTACATTATCCTATTTTATAATGGTTAAATAATTGTTATTAAATTATTAAGTAAACACAAACATAAATATGATATCATATATGATTCACTAATATTTCTTTGATAATAACATTTCAGTAGTATCATTGTTTTAGGTGTTGACTAATTCGTTTTATTTATATGTTTTGTTATATAAGTCGTGTTGGTTAAGGATATGAAGTATTTGATTCATATACAAAATGATATTATGTTCTTAAAAAAATTAATAATTGAATGAAAATTATTCTTGAATGGTTACGATGTGGAAGGTAATCTCATCACATCGTGGAGACTCTAATCCATACGTACGCATGAGCAACGTTATCATTCTATTGATTATGAAATTGTATGTAATTGGATGGTATATTTATATACATAATAAGTGAAATGTTATATTTATTATTTACAACAATTATAAAATATATTTATACCCATCCAAATAATGATTTGTTGAATAATAAACAACACCACGACGTGGAGATGGTAAGCCGTGCGTACACACATATGTTGACATTACCGTTCATAGGATAGATAGAATAATGAATATGATTGTACCATATTTATAACAAACATCACTATAAATATAAGTTAAGGATTTATTATTTTGATATTAAAACAAAAAAGATATAGGAATTGGATGAAGAAAATACCTTTGAAAGTGGTGATGAAATAATTACCTCTTCATCGAGTGCTTTGTTTGGCTTTTAACAAAAGGGATCCATAGGTTTGATTTATAATCAAATTAAGGACTTTATAATAAAGTGAGGGTAGTTGGGAGGATAGTTTATCAGGGGTAATCAGAGACAAATGGATTTGGAGTTGTGAATTTGAGAGAAGGGGAGGATACCTTTTATAAGAGTGATCAGGGGAACTTTAGGAAAAGCTTGAATTATTATTTTATTATTTAAACATTTTCTGTTTATAATAGCTCAAAATGGATTTCTTTCTAGGATATGGGGGGGATGTGTCTAAATAATTCAAACCAATAGATTTTAGACACGTTTAGGTCACCATATTAAACATATCTTTATATTTCAATATTAGTTAAATATTTTAACATTTAACATGTCTTATTGAATTTTTATATTACATGGTTAATAAATGTACTATAAAATGTGAAATGAACCTATAGTGGTTAATTGATGACATATATAATATTATCTATGTCCTTTGGCTGAATATTATATTTTTAGGAGTATTATATCATTTAATAAGATAGTATTTGTTTTAAAAAACGATATTTGTCCATTTTTACACTATTTAGTTTTTCTTTTTTGATAAAGACATAATAACATGATTTCTTTGACAAAAAGACCCAGGATCAAATCTGGGTAGGGGAAAATTTCCAAGGTACTATAGCATTACTGTAGTAGTGGCGACACTGTAGCAGCGACAACACTTTAGCGGCAGAGGGACAGTAGTAGATACTGTAGCGGTGGTGGTACTGTAGCAGGAACTGTAGCAACGAAGGTACTGTAGTAGTACTATTCACTGAGGGGTCCTTTGGGCCATTGAAATGGGCTTTCAAGCCTTTTATTTAGGCCGCTTGGCCTTGGGCCTTCGGGCTATGTAATGGGTCTCCCTATACCCAGTCTAAAGAGGTCTTTACTTTCAAATAATAAATTTAGGCTTCGACCCCAACCTTTTAAAATAACTAACATGTAATATTCACCAAGAAAATTCTTGTATGTAATCAAAAGTTTAAATTTACATTTATTTTGATATTTATAATATCAATTATTTTAATATTTCATTAATAATTTATTTATTGCATCATCATTATGTCATAAATAAATTTAATTATTTAATGTAAACAAATTATAGATAAAATACCATGATGTAAGAAATATTTTTATATTTATAATTAATATTTATAATCTAATTTATATTATGATTATCCATATATTAAAATTTTTTATTTATTATACTTTGAATTCAACACTTTTAAATCTTCTTTAAATAAAATATAATAAATATCCTTATGTAATCTAAGTGGATAAAAAGGATTTTGTTTTATTCCTAAGATTGATTTTGGTTGAAATAATATTATCCAATAGAATTAGTAAATGTGTTGGAGGTAATTATAATATGAGTTTTACCGTTAATTACACTATTTACCTTTAACCGTGGTAATAAAATTAAAATTTTAATATTCACACAAAATTATTTTCATCCTATTGAACCAAATTTTAATTCTTGGGGAAAAATGTGTGTGTCAGGGTTTTTAAATTCAATTCACAAAAGTGGTAAAATAACTTTTTATGAAAATTTGCAAATTTGCTTAGAAGGTAGGTAAAAGAAGTTAAAAAGTTCATATAAAATTTATATGACTAATTTTATTATAAAATGACACCAATAAATTACATTAGACTATGAAAGGTATTATGTATCTATTTTTACATTAAAATAAATTAAATTAAAAATAATTATTTAAATTAAAAGTTTGTTTTAAATAATAATGCAGTGTTTTTCACTATTCATCAAAAATTGAATGTTTTCAGAAAAATACCAAAAATTCAGCCTAAGATAATTTTTAAATTCTAATCCAAAAAATGAAGACCATTTTTAAAAATAAAAATAACAGAACTTCAGTAGGTGGGTATTACTGTTTATAACTACTTTTTTAAATAGCTAGTTTTTTTGGTCGTGGTGTGTTAGAACTCAATGTTGCGTACAACACATGATATTGTATTATTCAAAGAGAAGTATATCGTGGAATCTTTGGGTGTTACATAAACATAATTTTTTATCATCAATGATTATTTTCCCCCATAATCAATTTTAAACCAAATGTAAAATTATCATTTTAATGATTTGGGTTTCAACCAGATTATTTCTAAATGATCTGATGGTTTTCCATATATTCAAAATACAAGTACTTGTCATAAAATCAACAATTTATTTTGATTTGTTTTGAATTTTTCATGGTTAAATTATTAAATATTTTTTTTAAATAAAATTTATCAAATAATTTCCCCTTAATTTAATTAAAACATTATATATTTTTTAAATATTAGGTTATAAAATTTTATTTTTAAAAGTATTAGTTTTCAAGGTATTTCTACTTCTTCTATTGAAAACATTATCAAGTCTTAATTATTAGAGGTTATTTTAATTGTAAACATTTTAATATATTTCCACTTATCCTTTTCTAAATATTTATGCATTTTAGAGAAATTTTATTTGTAACTCTTTATATTTATTTTTTGAATGTCTCTTATTTAAATTCAATTAAATGATTCTAAGATTAATTTTTTACTTCATCTATTTAAAAGGTTTTGTGAAAACTTTTTTCATTAAGAATCTATTTACCCTCCAGTTTTTATTTTTCAGTATTTAATGTTTTCATCAACCTATATAAGTAATTATGATATGATTAATTTAGGAAGATGATATTTTTTGACCGGTTATGATTTCTTATGTCCATAATATGTGATGTCTTTTTATAGGTTTAAGAAACTCATTTTTGTCCGTGGTTTAATTAAGATATGATGATGATTGATTTTAATTAGCACAAATAATTTTGGATGGTGATGAATAGTGTCCAATATCTCACTCAAATCCATTTTTTTAAAATTATATATCATGATATAGTAATTCATGTTCATAATTAGATTTTTTACCTAGGAATAGGAATAATGGGTCTACTAACATTCTCAAGCATAAACATAATGAGTTTGTTTACATAGGGTTGGGAATAAGTGCTTTTATCACAAATGTTTTTCTATTCATATGTTTGTTCCAAATTTTCATGTTGTTTTTTAAGGTATGACGTACTTCAATGTTTTCCATCTTCTTAATCTAAATTTTAATCAATGTATTAAATTTTGTTAAAATTGATTGTTTTCATGATTATGACCTATTTGTAAATTATTCTTCACTTTTGTACCGTTCACCCATGTTATACTAAAATTAAGTTATGTTTTTCTTGTATTTCATAATATTCATAGTTTTATAAAGAACTTTGTTAGATTATATATTACTTTAACATGTTTTGTGAATATCATTTATGGAATTTTGATTATATTCTATGATATGAATTTCTCCAAAATGTATTAATTCATGTTATAATATGTTCTAAGATACGTTTAGTTTGAGCTCACCCCTAAGTTATGTTTCCAATACTTAGGCTATAAATATTATAATATGATGTGAGATATCTATAAAGGGTCTATAAAATCAAGAATAGGGAAAAATTTTAACGAGAGTTGAATAATTAGATGTTAGTGTACTTATTCTCTATGGAAGTAAAAAATTATTTTTTTGGGATATGTGACAATTTGTGAGATATATCATTTAAATCATTATGTTAATGTACTATTGATGTATTTTTTATATTAGGTCTCTATATAAATAGAATCTTCAAAAACACTAAGGAATATTTTTTGGGGGTTAGTATAAAACCTAGTAGTAAAACTCTTAGAAATCACCTAAATTCCACTAAGATATGAAATATGTTAGCTCAAATTTTCTTTAAAATATAATATAGGCATACAGAATGAAAAATATATATATAAATATATCATTAATGTAGTGAAATAATTGACACAAAAAATACACCCATGGAATGAACCCACACACACATGTATAACACTGACAAATTCACCCATTTCCTGAAGAACCCACTTTAATAGTCTAACATGTTAGATGTATTTTTCCCTAATGTACCAAGTTTTCAATTTCTGAAATAATACATGGTTTTGATAATAGTTGAAACTATAGCCACGTTAAACACAGTAATCCCTTTCAATATCCATATGAACAGACACCCACCATGTTCATTCCAAGTTCTCAAACCCAGGAACATTATTTTAAAAATAAAATCGACAAAAATATTTTATTTAACACATTATGGGTGTCACAATGAAATTCAATATTTCAATACCAACTAAGAAAAAGTGATTTTTTATAGGGATTTCAAAATATTTTTCCACAAAAATAGGATGAAATTTATTTAGAAAATAATGATACATCATGTTCTATAAGAATGTGGAAAATAAAGAGAAGCCACAAACCTTGACCATAATCTCCACGACAGAATCAAACAATTCCATCAAAAATTTATTCCTTAATAACCCTAATAGGGTGATCCATAACAAAATATATATAAAAACCCAATTAAAACAATCTAGGAACCAAATATTTAATCTAGGGTTTTCCAAAAGATAAAATTAAATTATAAAAAAGGAAGAGAAAATGTAGAGTCATTAACATTGATTTATAGGTAGTTTACTATAAGAGATCTAGATTTGATGATCCAGGAGGAAAGGAATCACCAAAATCACCCAAATGAACCCTATAGTTTGTTATCTCTAACCATATAAGGAAATGTTGGTGTTTGGGGGGGAGATGTGTTAAAAACAAAATTTTCTGTACAAATCAATGAAATGTATGGTTTAGACACAAAATTTGATAAACTTTGCACCATCAGTTTATACCCCAAATGGCCCTAAGGCCTTCTTTTTATTTTATTATGGATAATAACGCTTTTAAGGGTTGAAGGGGAACCCGTACATGACCCGTATGCCCAATGCACGAGGCCCGATATGACTTTCAATACATGACCCGAAGATGGAGAGGCATACCTTGCCCAATACATGACCCTTAGGCCTAACCCAGTAGAACTGAACCTTCCCAACTTCTGTATCATTGACCGCCTATCTCCCCACCTTTGAATTTCTGATCGGTTAGCATTGCCCCATATAAAGTTGCTTGGGGCTTGGTCCCTATGGTAGTTTCCATACCCTCTAATTCTTCCAATTTGGTTTTCTATTCTTCCGGTGACTACTATTCTTGTTGCTCTGATCCTCTTTTGTGGCCTAATCTATGTAAATTTGGCTACTCCATTGTCTCAATGGCCCGAAGGCCTTGTGGCCCAAAGGCATTTGAGGGATCGAAGGACCTTGAGACTTGTAGGCCCAAACTGGTGGCCCAATGGCCCAAATCAAGTGAATAGTTATAGATGCTATACTAATGAACAATATATACTATAGTAAATGCTAGAGTAACTACTAAAGTACCAGGAAATTATCCTCCCCCAGGTTTTGAACCTAGGTCTCTTTAATGCCATGTAGGAGCCCTTACAACTCGGGTACGGGCTCGTTGGCCTATGAACCATCATTTTCAATTGGCACTTTATGAATTTTTTTAGTGTTTCACAACTACTATATGGTTTACTCATATCATTAACACATCATACACCTCATCCTGGGTCCCCTTTTTTACCTCATATGGTTTCCTTGGGCATCTACATGGTTTCTCCTAATATTATTCCAACCATACACCCTCTACAATATTTTCAATACTTATTGAAACAATCTGTAATCTTCCTAAAATCAAATTTAGACATTTCATAACTTATTAATACACAATAAATCACCTAATCAAAAATATAGGTCAATCAATTCCATACCTAGGACATTATAATTTCCCTAGAAGGGGTGAGAGAATAACATTCACATTAGTGGAAGTAAAAAAATACATATTGGGTTCTACTGGAATGTCTAGCTTCCAAACATATAGTATATGATGAATAAATTACAACCACACTGACCAGTATTAGATTATATAAATAGTAGAAATGAATTATACTCTAATTTACAATTTCTAATACATGACAATAAGCATATCTTAAACATTCCATCCAAAATCATTGATTGTCAGCACTCTATACTCAATAATAACTATACCGTGGTGGAACTTATGGGTAATGATAAAAACGTCATCCAATCTAACGACTCTCATACCAACCAATCAGTATGAAGAAACTCATCAGTAGTAAGTAGGGTTTATAAAAAGGATGTGTCTGCCTGATGAACAACCATAATGTGGAGGCCCATATATGACACAACTATAAAAACCATCATGTTGGAAGATAACCTGAGGACAAATATGGTGTGTATCTCTGCATAGAATTCCATATCCTATATTACTCTCTTAGGAGACAACAATATAGGTGGTGTTACATGATGTCACTACCACAGCTCAAAATATCTCACATATTGTCCCCTCTCAAAACACTTAGTTCAAAAAGTTCACCACAACAAATTCCTTGAAAATACCTTTTAAGGTCCTTCATCTCAAGATATACCCAGACACATTTTCTACACCCTATGTAAATTTTCTCTTCTTTCATTAAAACTCCACTATAGGTAGTGATCTCAAACTCCATCCATGGTATAATAGTCCCATTTAATGTTCATGAACAACTATATTACCCCCTAATTGCTCAAATTTTTAAGTTAGGATCTAAAAGTAAGAATACTCACTTGGTCAGTAGACATTTAAGTAGATAAAATTGTATCTCGGAGAATATAGACGATTCTAGACCATCCATGGATCAGCCTCATCCCAATAATTTGAAATCACACTCTTTATCTAAAAATTGAATGTTTCATCTCATTCATTAGACAGTACCATATAATACATGTTAATTAAACACTGAGAAATATTAGGAGAGGAGACACCAAAAATCATATGGAAAAGAAATCTCTCAATTTAATTATTTAAACAATGCCTCGTCAAATTATATCTTGTTGTCAAAAGACCCAATTAAAACCATGGTCTCTTCATGACCCTACCTCAATGCAAAATTTTACTAACAGTGGGTAGAACATTTTATTGATTAGATAGAACCATAAGCATTTGAGAATATCATGATGAGATGACATGGAAAGTAAATTTGTGATCATAACTAAACATTACTTGATGCATGTACCCACCTTAGTCCTACATTGAAATGATATATTAGAGTTTTGGGTTGGATAATCCGGTTTTAAAATCATACTGACAGAATATGTCATCCACCATAGTAAAACTATTCTCCCCAGTATGATAACTGAACTCAAGACCCTATTAACATTATTTCCCTAAGTTCCCAAACCATTCAGCACAAGACTATTACCTACAAAATCCATCATTATGACAACCCACGTTGAAACAACTCAGACCTGACCAGACCAGAACCTCTAGGTTCTGACTTGGGATGGAAAAAGGATAATTAATCAACCCAAAGCCTACAAAAAATAGGTCAGTGGATGCTGATTGTCACTAAGTAGTCATATCTCAGCACATGAGAGGACTTAAAATATAATAACCTATAATAAATACATATTTAGTTTACAAGGTATCCCAAAATCAAATTAAGATATATATAATCAAGTAATGAATACATAATAACTACATGCGAAAAAAATTTCAAATACATACCATCAAGTTTAGAGCACAAGAATTAATTCATATGAAAAGTCTCTAAATCACAAGGAACTAGAAAACCCTAACATGAAGATCGTAATACAATATCACTCTCTATCCATGGAAGTCACTGTCAACCTCAAAAACAACCAGGATCCACTAAAAACCATCGTGTGTTTTAAATAATCTACTATAAAGAAGCCACATGAACTACATATCTACCAAGACCATCATCCAACTTATTCATCTTATATACAGATATAACAAATATAAGATTAGGTACTACTCAAGTGTATATTTAATAATATCGATTTATACACCCTAAAAACTAGAGGGAAACATAATCAAGAAATCAAATCAAAATCATAGTATGAGAGTTGACCAAGAAGAGGAAAAATTAAAATATATAACACCATGTCTGACCAATACTCTAGATAATAAAGAGTAACAAGATTGAAAAATGGGGGATGGTATTCTAGATATACTCTACATCAATAATTCTCAAGGATTCATAGAATGTCACAGTCATGATCGAACAAACCCATGAGAGTCCAACCAGATGAGTTGACAACAAGAATGAATGGATCACTAAAGTGTCCCTAAAGCCTATAAGCAATAGCCAGCAATACATCGCATTGGAAAGGAAATGGGGGGGGGGGGGGTGGGGGTCCTGAGAAGATATAAGTAGAAAAGAATCTGACAATACATTTCCTTTCCATTCACCTCATGGAAACCTATACTCATGGTGGGGATCCTACTCATCCTTGAATCATGGTCTCCAAAAGACCCAGGATCGAATCCGGGCAGGGGAAAATTTCCCAGGTACTGTAGCAGGTACTGTTGTAGCGGCGGCACTATAGCAGCGACATCACTGTAGCGGTGGTGGGATTGTAGCAGCGTGGGTACTGTAGCAGTACTGTTCACCGAGGGGTCCTTTGGGCCAAAAATGGGCTTTCAAGCCTTGTATTCAGGCCACTTGGCCTTGGGCCTTCGGGCTATGTAATGGGTCTCTCTCTTCCCAGTCTAAAGAGGTATTTGCTTTCAAATAATAAATTGAGGCTTCGGCTACAACCTTTTAAAAACATGGTCTCCAGTCATGAGGGGGGTGGGTATTTCACCATCTTATCCATCCATATCAGGCCAATGATCAGGCATCCAAACATATCCAAATATAACAACCCTTATAACATATCTAGAATTATAATGAATGATACTATGCCCCAGTTATCTTGAGAGAATCTCGAATATAATATATATTCTCATCATTAAATGATCTCTCAGATTGTGAGAATAATGAATCCATAAATAGAGGATTTCATCAAAATGTATTTTAATGAAATATAGACCCTAGAATCTAATTTTTCTTGCAGATATAGAACCTTTACCCCTGAATAGGTTGTGAAAAAATCATTACCCTACATTTAGGATGAGATATAGGTTTATATTACTTGAGTATACAAGGGTAATACTGAACCTATCTATAAACTGACTTGCATATAGAGGATAATTCACTATAAGTAAATAGTTATTGATTTCCATCTTTAACTATAAGATATTATTACATGACCATATTTCCCAATCCCATCCATAGGGATTAAAAATATGAAGTTAATAACCTACATGTATCATCCCATAACTCACCTCTAATATAAAATAGAGGGCCATTTTAACTTCCTATATAGAAAAATTCTAAGGATACACTATCCCCACCCCCAAATTTATGTATTGATTAGAAATATATAAAGATACACTCTTTCTAAAAAGATACCCAATGTGACCTATAGGGGTTCATGGAATGTACCCCATAATCCACTGGATGGTCACATACAATCTCTTTATATGGAATGTGTAAATGTTACATAACGTGTGACCTCTGTAAGAGTACACAGTTTATAACACCAACCATCCTGGTCAGGTAGTCCCAAAATACATGGAATTACTAATTAGAACACAATGTTTAGTATAATAGAGTCTTAATGGGAATGTACTAAATCCATATCCATGATATATTCCAATTTTTTTATACACATATAAATCGCTATTATTGCATTTCAACATGTTTTGTTATTATTATAGTCACTCAAAACCCTAAAGAAAAATTGAAAAAGCACGTCATGTTTTCTTTCAAACTACATGATACATAGTTTGGTTTTATTTTCCCAATAGACATATCTATCTGATATTCTTGTTACCACAACCCAAAATTTCCTCAAGTAATGCCTTCATACTAGATAACATTATCTAGGATCACTGGGTTAAAACTCGGTTAAAAAATACATTATTTTTTCATTAAATTTTATAAAAAAACCTAATCCAGTCATATTTTAATACCATAGTTCCCCTTGAGTTCATTCTCTATTGTCTCCATCACCATAGGATTAATCAATACCTCAAACTTCATCATTGAAAAACTTCTAAAAGGATCACTACCATAGATTAATCATGAGTTTCATTGGGTCATAATCGATCAAACCACCAATGAAATTTAATTCTAGTGATGAAAATGTGAAGAATGATGGAGAAAAATCAGAAATACATTAAAAGTGAGAAGGAACAATCACTGCTTCTAGATCAAAATAGTGATTGTTTTTATATAATCCATACAGGAAGGAAATTTATACAAAAAACTCAATGATTTTTGGAAAAATCAATTTATCTAATTCATTATAAATTAAAAGATGTATCCTAGATAAGTATGTTAAATCCATACAAAAAAATACATTTATTACATTGTGATTCAATTATAAAAATCCCAAACTAATAAAAGAAGCATCTCCTTACAACCATTGACTCAACTAAATGATCTTCTCATCAATGTCACTATAGATTTGACCCCATTTCTCTAGACCATCATATCCACCACTAAGAAAATCCCTCTATTACTCCTCTCACTAGGTTTATGTAAATGACCAAAAATGTTTCTCTCCTTAGAGAGGCTTCATAACGAGTCTTATCAATCCCTGACGTAGGATTTTCCAGAACCAATGAATTCAGTTTTTCAATTAGTTTATTTAATTATGATACTCATGATGGAAACACCCAAGGATATTAGTACAAATTAATCTATCATTGTTCATAGGGTAAACCAAATTATGTAAATGAAACTATGGTCTCATAATTCAAACAAGAGAATCAAATTAATATATATTCATTTAATCATAATTTCACATTTGTAGTCTAAAAATAATACTTTTATACATCATATAATTTTATTGAGGCACCGCCATAACCACAATTCAAAACTGTCTCATCCCAAGTCTAATCCTCACAACCCATAATAAATGGTTCTATCATTTTATTTTCAAGGTCATATCTGAGTGTAAATTTACTCTTTCACGCTTATGGAGGTCCCATGACTCAAACAATGAAAATTGATCTGTGTTTAAATAAGATAATATATGGTCCACTACAATATATATCGTTATATTACAACATGGTTGAATAATTCATATATTACAAGGATCAATGACATGGAATTACAACCACCACATTTGGGAATTTTGGAATGATGATTCCAATGTTTGGAAGAGGTTGAGTACCCTAAGAAGAAACCTGTGTTCCTTTCACAAGTTTCAATTGTACTAATATATTGGAGTAATCATAAGGGTGATCTAATTTTTTTCCTAGGCCATGGGACCTAGCAAAAACTAATTGAACATTTAATGATCATATGTTTAACTCTACATGATTTTATATCTTTTTAAGTATCTAAAATGTTCAAAATAATTATATTGGAGAAGCTTAGTTGGTAAATTGTTTTATTTTTCTAAGGAATATATTTGTGATTTTTGATAGTAACAACGTTTGTGTCATTTCCTTCTAAAATATTAATTTTTTCTGAAGACACATGAGGTTCATGCCCAATGAGTGGAGACTTGATTTTCCCCATGTATTGCATTGAATGTTTTCAGCATGGAATGTGATATGACCATTTCGTTGGGAAGTTTAATATTTTTCTATTTATACTAATTTAGTTGGTGTTTAATGTATGGAATATTTGACCAAAATATGAAACAATCTATATGACATAGTAAAGTAAATGATAACCTAGTTCCCCTAATGTAGAGATGTTCACAAAATATGTGAATGTGGTTTATTGGTTATAATTTGTAGACCAATAGATATGATGTTTAAAATCAAACAACATTGAAAAAAGGTAAGATAATATATATGTAAAGGGGAATAGAAAACCCTATGTGAATGAAGGTACCAATGCAAGAGTATATAATCTTTGATAGAGGGGAAAATCGTTTATGTTCATGATGATTAGACCATTATTTCATGCAGTTTAGGGTGACATGATGAGGAACATCAATGGTTAAATAATAGGAGTTCATACTCATTCAATTATAATGGTAATGATGCAAACAATTTTAGCATCAAGGGTATTCCAATCTTTCTTGAATTTCTTGGTGATGAAATTTGAAATTCATAACTTATTTCATTTGAATGAAGAAATTGTAGGGTCATACAAGTATGCTAAGGATGATCTAAAAAAAATAGAATGGAAGGTCCAATGAAAATGTTTTAGAGACATAAATTGAATAGAGGGCCTTATCATTTGGATTAAAACATTGCTCTAGTAGACATGGTTGAATATGGTAGCACTGATATTAATACCAAGAAGACGTTTCCCTTAGAGTAGAATATGCTTATTTCAGATATCCATGAATTATTTTCAAGGATTTAAAAATCTTGTGGAATGAATTTGGAATAATGAGGAAATAAAACTCAGTAAGGGTTTCAGAACAATAAAGTGTATGACAATTTATGTCAGAAACATTCTATGGGTTCAAATATATTTCATGAAATTAATTGAACACTCGTTTATGAGAGAAGACAAAAGGTCTTCCCTAAATTTTACTTATACTAGTAATTCCATTGAGCATAGATTTAATTTTTACGGTTCCACATTATGGGCCACAACAAATTTGAACCATTTATCTCTTGTTCTCAATCCTTTTCCTAAATATTAAAATTGGATGATATTGTGGTATGAGATGTTACATTATCATAGGCTACCCCTTATAAGATTTTAGCCTGAAAATAATTATGACTCTTCCTAGTCATAGTTCAAATGTCTTATAATTTGGATCATTGAGGGATGGAGTTTTAGGGTCATAAAAGTATTACCTAGACATGAATTGGTATATAGAGAAATATGGAAAGAATAATGAACCAAATGTTATTATTTGTGTCCCCAATAGAGGGGCACAATTTCTATGGTCACTGTGTTAGAGCATAAGCTCTCTAGAGTTTATGGTAAAAAACTTATAAAAAGTGTTTCTAAATATTGTTGTTATACTACATGAACTAAATGTTTCTAAAGTATAAGGTCATAAAACATATAACAGAAGTTATAGTTTTTAATGTTGTAAAACATTACTTTACTTTACCTGAAGTTTAAATTCATGCATCTTGGAAAAACATGTGAGAAGGTATATCTGTATAGATAATAGAAATCCCAATGTTAATGAGATACCCATTTTAATATAGGCTATCCCAATGTATGGAACACACTATTTAAGGTCATAAGTCTTAGACCAATGTGAAGGGTAAAACATGACCACCTAGATAGGGATCGAGACCTAAGGGGTCCCAAAAACTTTTGAATAGGGAATGATGATAATTCAAATTAGGAATTGGGTTTTTTGAATAGAATAGTTTATGTGACAGAAAATGTGTACTGAGGATAAACACCTACAAATATTTTAATGATGATACATAATTAAATTATCCTATGTGAACATTGGATTATTGAATATTCTCATCATGATGAAAATATGCCTCTTATTGGTAGAGTTGGATATGGAGGGAAAAATCATTAGTAAATAGGGGTATCTCTTAGTGTCAAATAAGATCATTACCAATACCTATGGAAGGTTTCTAGAAATTAAAAAAAAGTTGACAGAAGATATGTGGGAGGTGGGAAAGGGATATTTAAAAAGTGATATAAATGTTCTAGCACTGAACTATCAATGGTTTTGTTATAATGATCCATTGGAATGGATTGGACATTCCTGAGAATTTGTGTATAGGTCTAAAATATATGGTTTATAAATAAATATGTATCTTGTAAAAATAAGAATAAATCCACACATGGTTCTAATGAGTTTTCTAGGCTCATATAACTCAGATGTAGGGGATAATTTTTGGAATCACATTGGTTTTGAGATGTTATATGAAACCCAAAATGAATGAGTAGGAGTAATAAAACCGTGAGTCAAAATAATAATTTATTTGGTTGGGATCGGAATATAAAGGTTTGGTGTCACTATATTTCCTACAATGTAAGGAATATATAAAGACATAGTAATTTAAAACATATTTCATCCCATTATAGAGTCTGATATATAAATATTGGGAATTAATGAGGAGACCATACACTATGAGGGATTGGATATTGATGAAAATTGTCGATGGGACCAAGATGAGTGAATTGGGTATCCATATGTATGTAATGATAAGAGAATAAATCCACATATGGTTTCCATGAGAGAAGATATCTAAATTCATATAGCTCACATAGGGGATATTTTCATTATAACTTATAATGGAATTGGAATTAGAATATGTTCCACGGATTGTATATAGGGAGATTCTTTGTGGAATAGATGGGGTACACAACACAAGATAAATGGGGAGCTCAATCATAATTACATAATCCTAAACAAAATTGTGCATTTTACTTGATCATAGGTCCATAAACATGAACTATATTCCAGACACCCCTAGATAGATTTAGATCTCATGTTTTGATATTAGGGTCATGTGCGATATAACACTCTATGAAATTTACCTTCATGAAAAGTGAATCATATATCATTCATTTTAATTTAATGTGATAAGGAAAATGGAATTCCATGGTATATGGGTATATTATGAGGACCTACATATGTGATATTTTATGTAAATCTGTCTGTAATGAAAAATGAAATAGCTTCATCGTATTACTAAACTTATGAAAGGAAAAACCGATGTGAATTAAAGGGACTAATACTTTGATGAAACTACCTAAAGTATTAAAATTTAATTCTATCACATTTTCATGGGAAAATAATCATATGTTATGGGTATTAAATAGAGACATGTCTTACATATGGAAGATAGGTATCATGGGATGAACATTTTTTTACAAATTTTGGTTCGTATTGGGATGACTATATGTCATGAAATTTAACATTATATAAAAAAGAAGAAGATGTTATGAAGTTTATGTTTATATGATAGGGACCTATATAAGAAGGATATACATTGATCTTTATTATACATAAAATGAGGGAAACATTTATTAGCTCCACATAAGTAGAGAATAACATTCATGAATAAATATAGGTTTTGAATCCAAGATGAGGTGGGGTATGACTGAATGTTTTAGGTTATATTAGGATATGAGATATTGGAGTCACTACGTATCTTATGACACAAATAATATGATGAAAAAAAATTATTATGATATTATTGAACTTTTATTCTCAGTGAAAGCTAATAAATGGGGATCATGTACTAGGAAATCCTATATTGACTGAGTCTCATGTAAGTTAAATAGTTCTAACTAATATACTATCTAGGAATGTTTATTATATAATGTGTGGTATACAATATGTTGGGAAGTTTAACATAATATTATAAATATGTTCATCAAGTGGTATAATGTAATATGGTGAGGAAAATAGGATATACATCCTAAGGTAATGCTATTGAGGCATATGTGTTGTGAAGTTTATAGTCAGACAACTAGGACTTATTTTGATATCATAACGGAATTAAACAAAGTATTTCATAAGGAATATTTTATTTGAGGGAAGTATGATATTAATTCTATCCATTATAATCTAGGAGTACGATTCATTGGATTGTACCTTATATATAGCCTGTTGTACATCATATTTTGACTTAACCATTGGAGGATTATTCCTAGGTATCATGAGGGTTCGCAAGGATGGTACAATTGCTCATTGAAGGAATGAGTGGAAGAAATCCTTCTTTTTGAATGCTCATGAGACTTAATATTGATGAATATCGATTATATGTAGAAAAAAACACCTTTTCCATCATTTTTATATAATTTTAATCATTCAATCCTAGGATTCTCATATTTTGACAACTGATTACAGATGTCAATGGAATGAGAAATATGTTGGATCCCAATGGGTAGGACTTCCTCATTCATTATAGAAGTTGATATGGTGTCACATGTCTTACATTATATGTCATGGGGTTATAATCTCAAAGATAATACATAAGGTTTTATGTTATGATTTATTATTCTTATCCAAAAAATTATAAATGATATTATTTGTTTGAAGGCTATGTCTGTCAATATTCAAATTCATGGTAGTTAGACGAGTGGTTGGACTAAATTATGTATTCATGATTTAATTATTTCAACTCAATAGAGCAGAAATTGGGGTCATTATTCGTCAATATTATGTGAAGGAAACTAAATATTGTAATTATTTTGGTGTTAACAATGTTTATTCTATCTTTTACCTTAAATTACTTGAGGGATATTTCTTTAACCCACTTAGAGAAGAAATCAGCGGTAGTAAAGATGTACTTGAACTTCCCGGTGGTAGTTGGGAGATATAACCTCATGGCTTTGATTCCCCATATAGAAAACAAATAGGAGTTCTTTGTGGTATAAAACAAATATTGGGGTTATGAATGAAGTTTTCCAGTATCCAGAAAAAATGAAACCTCTTAGTGAACTCCTTTTGGTATTTCATCATTGATGGAAAGAAGTATCTAGCTTCTGATTTAATTTAAGAGGATGGATCCTTACAAGTGAAAACCTCCATCACTGATAAGTAATTCCTACATAATAGTGAGGGTTTATACAATAAAATTTCATCTAGGGATAACTCCAAAAAATGATCGCTTGTAGATAACCTTCTTAGAATTTGGTCCATCATACAGGATTAAATTTTCATCCCACCATATCATTTGTAATCTCATATCATGGTCTAGTGACATAGTTTATATTTATAAGAAGTCCGTTATCAAGGTCCTTCATCTAGTTAGGGTCCATTTTGTGAGTTTGTAGGATCTCCTTGATTGGGGGTGGTTTTTTATCAATTATTTAATTTATGTTAATGTAGATGAACGATGTGAAAACCTAGCAGTGCATGATGTGAATGAATATTTCATCCTGGTCTAGATATTCTAGGCATGTGGTTGTATTTTCCAATACATAAAAATTATAATTCATTGAATATGGAATGTGATATAGTTTTGGATCATATGGGAATTCATCCATTTACCATCATACTAAATCAATAAACGGGATTATGTCTTCAATTTTTATAGAATATTCACTATTAAATATTTTAATTACTAACTTCTCATCACCGTTGAGGTTCCAAAATTCCTGGGATTTTTATTTTTGGTGATTATGGGTGAAAATTTATAAAAATATATATTTATATATAACAATATAATTGGTAGGAGAGATGTGAAATCCCCAAGGTAACCTGATTGAGCTTCACATTGTCTATTCATCTTCTAGTCAAGATCCTAGAGGAGCCTCAATGTAAATCTCCCATATATAGTGATTTTCCTAAATAGATAAAACCTATTCATTAGTGAAATAATTATTTACTAGTGGACATAATAGTATAGGGTGGGATGTGAGGATATTTTACAACTATATCCCTTTGAATACCTTTTGAGACCCGAATCAGAAATAAAATTACTATAGGACAATTCACCAATATTGAAGACATATAGTTATATTTGGAAGCAATGAATGTATTTATATAGATCAATATATGTAAAATAGTTGAACTTTTAATGATATTGGTAGTGTTTTATCATTTTCACATCAAAAATCAATTCAAATAAGTTCTTATCATAATTATTGTATTGAGTCATAGTCTCCAGAATTATTCTATTGAAATAGATGAAGCTATTTTTATTTTAGGGAATAATACTTTGATAAAGGAGAGAACCAATTGTCCAGTACAATGTTTCCATATTTTGAATGAGTGGATTCATATATGCTAGTGAAATTACAACTTGTGGGTGAAGAAGCTACTACTTGAGGGAAACATAATTTTCTTGAAAATTATCATTTAATTGATGGGAAACCAATTTATTTATATATTGTTAATGGATAGAACATACTAATTGTTTTATCAATAGAGATATTGATGTTGGAAATAAACCTTAGAGTCCCCTCAACTAGAAGAGAATTCATGGAAGAGTCATGTCGAGGATCGCTTTGGTATTTTCCGGGTCATCATTAATACCGTGACAAAATACCATGAACATGAAAAAAAGACATAATTTTTATCATAAAGGAAAATTCAGGGGTTTCACCGGTAGGATATAGTTCCATATTTTTATTAAAAATTGTTTCATCATGGATAAGATAATATTTTCATTTCTCAGATATAAATGCCAGATTATTCTAATAGAATTCAATTAAATTTCCTAGAAGGGGATTGAAAATATGATGCATGACATGTTGATATTTAGATCCAACAATATTTTAGAAAAAGGACATAACATTATTGAAATATGCTACTTTTGGTTCCCTAAAAGTAGTGGATTTGTTATCATTGAGGGCTATATGAATCTGTTTATATCAAAAATACCAATCCATAAAGGAATGTGTTAGAAACAAAACTGTTACATTGATTATTATACTTATGGGATGTAAATAGCAATGATATTTTATACGGTGTTGGTTTAGATCCTTCTGGTTGATGAAGACAATGAATTTATCATTTTCCTGACTGGAATGATATTGGCCATTAAATTTAAGTATTAGACCTCCATAATAAAGTTATCTTTGATAATTTTTTCAATTTATGATTGTAACTTGACATCATGGGTTGGTAACATTCTATTGGATTCTTTATTATATCAAATATGAAATTAAATAAATCATAGATGATGGGTATCCTTGTTTGGTTCCAATTCGGGCATCTCTATGCAGTTCCATGTGATGACATCTCTATTATTTTTTTATAAATTGATTTACTTGTCATGTTATTCAATATTCCTAGTGGAACATTTCAACATTTGTACGCATATTCACTTTTCAAGGTTCACCGACTGTGTTTAGGATTCCTTCCTTAAATGTTGGGGTGGAATGTCCAAGGTCTTCATGTACCTCTTCTTCAACACCATCTTCATTGTAAGTTGAAGATGGATATTATTTTTTGGATGATGATATTGGTGATTTTTTATATCATGAATACTATATTAGGTAAGAAATGATATTTTATCCTTGACTTTTACTACAATTTTGATAAAGTGTCAAGCAAATATATTTTGATTAAAAAGGTGATATGGGAAATTATTACTTGTGGAATTAGTATCTTCTCCAAAATCATGACCTCTTTTTGCATAGATGGACTATTTTAACAAAAATAATATCATAAGGATGAGGAAAATGTTCCCAATCCCTATCCCAAACTAATTATATATGTGATTAGGTACATTTTTTCAAAAACAAACATGGTTGTGTGGTTTGAATATTCATCAGACCAACCCTAGCATATAGGTTATAATAATTGATCTTATTAGATGGTGTGGTATTATTATTTTCTATTTGTGATGGCTTTTTAGATGGTTATAATTCTAACTATAATATGATAGGAAGGTAACAAGATTCTTATTCATCTTGAATAGAATTCACATAACATAATGGCTACCCATATATGGGAATTGTTTTCAAATTGGTTCATGGGAAACACATATTCTTCCCTCATTGCACTCAATTGACTGATATGATTTTTTTAAAACTACATGGAATAGTAATAGGAATGATTTTTTCTATTGTTATATTATTTCCCTCCATTTTATAGAATCATGTGCATAAATATATTTATATATTTTGGACTCAAAGGGGGTATTTACACCATGTTGTACTCCAAAAAATCTTTTGATAGTGTGTTTGAGTTTCTGATTGTATGGTGAGGACTCTAAACTATGATTACAGAGCTATGAACTTCACAATAGTTCCCAAGAAATTGTATCTCAGAAAATAACCATAAACATATATTCATAGGTTAAATATGTGAATTGGGTTATGATATTGATTTTTCAAGAGGCATCTTCTCAATCATATAATTCCCATGTATTGTTAGGGGGAGGGAGAAAATTCATTCTAAATATATCCAATGCATAGAAAAGTATATAAAATTATGTGATTAATCCCAGATCTATTATTGATTAAATCCCAATATATGATAACATCTCCAAAATTTCAATATATATAAAAGTGTTTGATATGCCCTTGTATATAGTTTTCATGGTATTGATCAATGAAGAAGATGTATATATGACACTAAAGAGAGTCAATCTCTATATGATATACCCCAACTGCAGGGAGTAATACTTTAACCATCCAAGTAATTAAAAGGGTTTCAATGGGTTCCTCCTTGAGCTCTTTAGATTGGTGAACTGCAACTATAATTGAGTATTTGAAAACATAAATGATGAGTATTTTATAGATTTCATACTTATAGAATTGGGGAATGTGATACTATTCATGAAGATAATCTCTAGACTACGTATTATATGATGAGGATGATTTTGTTAGTAGTTTATTTTCATGTCCAATGATAATGATCATCTTCTTATCTAGTAGGTTGGGATGAATTGGCCTCCCCACATTCTGATTTTGAAAAGACAAGAATATATTATCATGATTATTTCAATATATAATTATACATAAGTAGACATTATAGAACTCAAGAGTATATTAGTTTTTCTTTTTGTCTCA
The DNA here is from genome assembly GCA_963277665.1 of Viscum album. Lineage (NCBI taxonomy): Eukaryota > Viridiplantae > Streptophyta > Magnoliopsida > Santalales > Viscaceae > Viscum > Viscum album. The sequence continues at coordinate 1,735,052,962 of OY728152.1, read as the reverse complement.
CTGAATACTTTTATCTGAGTATCAAAATCATATATGGCCTAAAGTAAAATGGTTCATCAGTGGAAGGGTATATTTTGACCTCTTTTTCATCTACTACTTCCTCCTATATGACCTGTCCATCAATTATGGTCAGGAATTTCAGGTCCATATGTGATATTTTTTATATAAAAGTTTGTTTTTTAAATGAATTACATTTACAAAGCCATATTAATAATCCTCATCTAATAAGGGTTTTTTTTATGATGCAATTCTGATTATCTATATTGGTGGTATGGTATTCGTTCTCCCAATGATTTTGTTAAGAGGAATTAGTCTCTTTAAATTGTCTTATATACCTATAGAATTGATCTTCTAATTATGTATTCTTTATTAGGGATGATTTTTTTGACCCTTAGAATTTTGTTATGGTTCACATACCAGCATAGATATTATAGGGGAATTTGGTCACAAATGGTTGGTTTAGTTTTTTTTAATATAGCATACAATCGGTTGACCGAATTTCAAGTAATCTAATCATGAAAATTTTGTAAACCTATTCTAAAAAATTCAATCCATTATTCATCCTTATACACAGGGATGGCATATACTCAAGACACCTATGTCAGGGGTTTAACAACTATAACTTTTCCAAATGTAACATCCCAGATCTGGGTGCCACACGATGAGTGCCACGAACATGGTTGGTCACATGACCTCAAGCAAATTTCCCCAAATGCAAGAGGCTATCGACTGGTAGTGAGGGACTAGGACTAATAGTGGGGAAACTATGTCCTCATTTATTAAAGTGTTGTATAGTTGAAAAAATATAAACACAAAAATGCGGAAGCAATAAACAATATTGACCGGAAATGAACAAAAAAACTGATGAAAAAGATAACCAACAGTCAAATATATGATGATGCAACATGTCTCTAATTCTAAGAAAGAAGCCAAAATAGGATGCACTGGAATCTGATACAATATGGCACATTGTAAAAAGTATAGAAAAAGAAAACCAAAGTAGTGCAATAGGAACGCAACGGAATCGCAAGCCTAAGCTTGGTCCCATTCTATCATACTCCTCTTCAACAATCATGTACCTGTGTAAGGAAAATTGACCTTATAGACATATATAGTAACATAATCTATTTGGGCCCAAGACATGACCCAAATTGGGTGTGAGAAATAAATCCTAGTAGGCAACCACCAAAGGCCCGTGCCCAACTGTCAGTGAAGAAGTTCAAAAATAGTGTGCACTAATGAAATTCAGTAAATAGGAATTACTCAAAAGTAAACATCCATACCCGTTATATTTCCTTTTAAATAATTATTTATAATTTCAATAAAGTTGAATTCTGAGTTTTTCGAGACTCGTCCGTGACCGAGAATATCTTAATCCATTGCCACATGAGAAACCACAACATACTATCTAATAAGTAAATGATAATAATATTAAAAATCTTGTGATTTTTCTTAGAAAGTAAAACATAAGAAATAAACATAATTAATATTCAATGTAAACATTGTCCTCAGATAGGAAAGTTCATACCATCAAGAAATCTAGAAAACGAAACCCTTAGGCAACTACCCTCAGGAATAAGGAATATTGCCCTCAGAAATACAAGATCTCACCCTAAGGCACGGAAGCTTCTAGCCATAGGCATTAGAAACATTTCCTTTAGGCTAAACAAAACATTTCCCGTAGGCTAAACAAAACACCGCCCTTAGGCATTCCATAGGAAAAGCAAGTAACTGGGCCGAGCCCAATGAATTAGAAAAAATTTTAATATATGTTTCCTCTGAAGAAAACTCAAAACATGATATTATCATGGCATTCCCATGGGTATCCTAGCCAAACGGCTAAACAAGGGAAACACATCCTCGGGGTGGCCCTAGATAAAAGCAATGATCTCAAACAGAAGTTTATACTTATTCATTAGATTACCTATGCAATTATAGGTATCTCAATAGTGAATGACTCATCCATACGATAGCCCAAACATGGGAACGTGGCACAACAGTACACTAAATCAACACGATAGTTATAATTAAACACAAGAATTCCAACCTCGATCTCCTCTGATCGATATACGTGTAAGGCACCTTCCAAAACAACGAAGAATGACATAGATCGGAGATAAACGAATACCCTTTCAAACCTAAATACCATCCGTTAGGGAAATAATTGGAAGGAAAGATTCATGAAGAGGGAAGACCTTACCCGCGCGGTTCAAACGAGACTGACGATAGAAGAATCAGAGTATTAGTGAGCGATCGGGAGCTCCTCAAGTCTCAAACTCCTCTCCCATTGCTCCTGGTGATCCCTCCATACTCTATCAAATGATGAGGCTACTGCCTATTTTTAATGAAAAAACATAACTACACAATGTGTAATCTCAAGTAAATGACATGTACTATCCTTTTTAACTGTTTCTCTAGCGGCTACTTTCCACGCTCTCACTGTTCATCTGCGGACTGATTACATGGCGTGTATTACTATGTACATAGTGTGTAGTTGGGTTTTACACCCTTAATCACTGACAAGCCTAAAAACCATGTATTCTCATCCTACATAGCAAAAGTACATGGCATGTGTACAATGTGCATGGAGTGTAGTTAGTTTTTACAACCTTAATCACTAATAAGCCTACACGCCCTATATTCTCATCCAACACAACCAAATTACACAGCGTGTGAACAAATGTACACGGCGTGTACCCATAAATTTGGGATTTTCCCCACATTTCTGTTGTTTTCTAAAAAACACTTAAAGAAAAAGTAATGAAGAACCCCGTACATCAAGAATATGAATTGGGATCTTACAAACTTCCCTACTTAAAGAAATTCGTCCCGGAATTTCCCTTCTAAGGGTGGTGAAGATAAATCTAATCACAATTCTAGAAACTGAACACATACTTTGGTCTCCCACTCCTGGGTTTCATCTTGCACTTGTACATGCTTCCATAGCACAAGTATGTGAGGAACTGACTAGCCTCAGAGAACCTTCATGCTCCAATCAACAATACGAATCAGATGCTGCTCAAAAGATACAAAAACCTGATATTCAACCTCTTCGGGCTGAAAGACATGAGATGGGTCTGAGTGATAATGGTGCAGTTGATATTTGTGGAAGATGTCATGCATATCCTGGTACCTTTTTGGTAGCTGCAACCAATAGGAGATCAGCCTGACTCTCTCAAGAATCTCATATAGCCTTACATACCTCCGTGAATGTTTACCTTGTCTCCAGATCCACTTGTGTCCCAACCTCGATGAAACATGCATGAAAACCTGATCCCTGACCATAAACTCTAGAGGTCATCTATGACAATAAATATAAGATTTCTTACGAGACTGTGCAATATCCATCCACTTCTGAATCAACATGACCTACTCTAAAGTCTCTTGCTCGAGATGTGGTCCCAGTAAATCTTCCCCACCTACCTCCAACCATCACAAGGGTGATCGACAAATCCTACTATATAAATCCTCGTAAGGTTCCATCTCAATAGTTATTGAATACAATTACTGTAGGAAAACTTGACCAGGGGTATAGGCTTCTCATAAGAGCCCACAAAGTCCAAGATGCATGCACACAAGATGTCCTCTAGAACCTATATTGTACGCTCTAACTGGCTACCAGTATGAGGGTGGTAAGCTATGCTCAGAAGCACCTAAGTACCAAGTTCCATGTGAAAACTCTGCTAGAAAAGAGACATAAAATGAGCGTCCCTATTTGAAATGATAGAATGAGGGACCCCATGAAGATGTACTACCTCTCAGATAAACAACATCCCTAACTCGTCAACACTGAAGGTCTCCTTGATCAAAAAAAAATTAAGCTGCCTTGGTTAGTATGTCCATATCAACCCATATGGCATCATTGCCTCGAGCTGACCTCTGAAACCTGGTCACGATGTCCATCGCGACATCATCGCATTTCCACTTTGAAATGGGTAATTTTTTTAATAGTCTGGATAGCCTCTGATGCTTCGACTTCACCTTCTGATAGGTGGAACATCTCGTAAAAAAACCTACTACCTCTCTTTTCATACCTGACCACCAATATTGATGTCACAAGTCACGATACATTTTGGTAACTCTTGGACGCACTGCCCAAGATGAAGCATGAAATTCCCGCGTCAACTCCTCACATATATCACCTGGAACCCACACTCATCCATGGATACGAAGTAACTTGTCACCACCTGTCATCCAACTAAGAGGGGGTCCTCACTTTCCACCGACTCCCATAGAACTAGGCCTTATGAATCTGATATTTGTCTCATCCTCACTCTATCCAGGAGGGTTGAATTCATAGCTAAGAATGACTGATAGGTTGGCCCCCGACTATTGTGCACCTCCAAATGAATCTCAGAGAACAAAGCCATAAGTTGCAACTCACCACTGGCCTCCTGCACTGCCTGTATCTGAGTCCTATTACTCAGTGCATCAGCTACTGCGTTACCCTTACTAGGAGTATATGTAACAGCCCAAGATTTTATAAAAAAAATATTCTTTTTAATTTTATTAATGTCTTGTGTTGTACGCTACACCAAAAGGAGCTTTCACAACACACATCCTTGACTTGACTTGCATTACACGCAATCGCGACCTTCCTCGATAGCGTGTGTAGTACGCAATACCGAGTTTCACTAAACAACGATATGCTATAAAAATATTATTAAAACTAGCCATTATGAATAGTAATAACCAATTTTTGAAATCCAGTAAATCTTATTTTTCAAAATGAACTTTATTTTTGGATTCGGAGTATCGAATTTAGCCTAAGGTGAAATTTTGGTACTTTTCGGATAACTTTCATATTCTGATGAATAGTGAAAATTACTAAATTATAATTAAAAACAACTTTTTTAATCGAAATAATTATTAGTGATAAATCATTAATTTGAGTGGTTTTAAAGTATATTTAGAATATATTTTTACAATTTAATACAATGATGGTCATTGGATGTAGTTTCACATCTAAACTAGACATAAACAAGTGTCAATCTTTTGACAGATATTGTTTCTTAAAAACACGCTATTTGTTTTAACAGCGGGATTTAATTATAAAATTAATTAATGCAACTTTTATGTTATGAATTTGGTAAAATAGACTTCATTTTTGAATTCGGAATATGAAATATAGCTTGGGATGAAATTTTGGCATTGTTCTGAAAAACATCAATTTTTGATGAATAGTGAAACTACTAAGTGGTAGGTTAAAAACTGAATTTTGCGTAAAACTTAATTTTACCGCTTCTGTGAATGGAATTTCGAAAATCCGAGAGACACGGTTAATATCAAGGACTAAAATGTGGTTCAATGAGATGAAAATAATTTTTTGGTGAATAGTAACTTTTTACTTTTTTTACCACGGTTAATAGTAAATAAGGTAACTAAGGGTAAATATGATATTAATATTACCCTAACACATGTCCTAATTCTATTGGACAAGTGTAATTCGACCAAAAACAAACTTAGAAATAAAATATGACCATTTAGGCCCACTTGGATTAGATTAAGACATTTATTATTAATTTATTTAAAGAAGGGTTAAAATAGTTAAAATCAAAGTTTAATAAGTAAATCATTTTTAATATGGGGTTATACATAAGATAAATTCGACTATAAATATTCATTAGAAAGATAAACAGATTTCCTACATGATGGTATTTTATTTGTAATTTTTAGACATCAAATAATATAATTTATTTATGAAACAAAGATGATGCAGTAATTATCTCATTAATGAAATATTGACATAATTGATAATATAAATACCAAAATAAATGTAATTTAAGACTTTTTATGAATTCCACTAATTTTCTAGGTTCCTATGATATATTAGTGTTGATTTAATCAGCTTGGTTCGAACATATAATTCTGTTATGACTTTCACAAAAATCATATATCAAATAGTGTCAAAATTGACACAAAATAGTTTTTAAATCAAATATTATATTATTAATTGTTATTTTATTCCTAAAAATCTAAGGTTCGGCCAAATGACTTAGATAAGGATATATGTATTAATAATATACAATTTGGGGTTCGTTTGGCATGTTATAGTAAGTTTATTAACCATATAGTGAAAGAAAACAAAAAGACACGGTAAAAGTTAAATTACATAACTTAGAGTTAAATCTAATTGATAAGGTTAAAATAATACCCTAAACTTGTCTAAATCCTATTGGTTGATAGGATTTCGACCCATCCCCACTTTAGCTTTGAAATAAGACCCTTTGGAACCATTATAAACCGATTTTGACTTTAATATAAAATAATATTTTGAGGTATTCCTAAGGTGCCCCTCTCCTCCCTTATAAAAGGACACCTCCTCCCCCTCCTCCTCACACCAATTTGAGCACTCAAGCTCGGATAACCCCGGCCAAAATCTCTTCTCCACTTCCCTAGCAACATCCTAGAGGTTCTGGTCTTACTCAAAGACCAATTTTAGTTCCCTAAGAGGAGGTCTCCAAAAGGCGCTTCAAAGAAGAGGTAATTACCGTTACCAATTCGTTCATCTTTATTTCTTCTTCCACTTCTTCTTCTTAGGTTGTTTCATTATGAAGTAATAACATCAGTATCACTCATATACTGATATGTTATTATAAGTATGAAACAACCCTATTTCACCATCTATCCATCCTACGGAAAAAGAAATCACCGCGCGTGCGTACGTACGGAATACCGTCTCCACGTCGTGGTGTAATCTATTTTCCACCACCACCTTACATGGATGGGTATAATGGTGTAAAGAATAACTATACATAGTTATTACAACATCATATTGATTCTGATATATTGTATAATACACTCCAATTCAATTCAATATTTATAGAAATGATATCATCGCTCGTGCGTACGTACGGAATACCGTCTCCACGACGCGATGAGATTCATTCTCCATGTTAACCATTTAAGAATGATTATAATGTATATATAAGAAATAATAATGAAATATATGACATTATAAAGCTACTGGATTTATGTATATATATACATATGTATGTCATCTACTTACTTCCATTTCAAGACAATAAGGAAAGGAAAACAGCGTTCATGCGTACGTACGGACCACCGTCTCCATGAACGGTGTTTTTCATTTTATATATATATACTGAATATATATGATATATAAATCATATTTTATATTCTGGAAGTAAGTAAATCATGATATAAGTAATAATGATGTCAAGAACAACAAGTCAAAACACCTACGATAAACGAAACGATTTTACCCAAAACGCTTCTTTAACATGGAATTTACAAAAGAACGGGTAATATAATGTCATAAGTGAACCATATATGATATCATAACAATGAATATGATTCTGTAATAAGTCAATAACATGATTTAAATCATTATACAGGAGGTTCGGACACTTACAAAGCAAGTCGGACCTAAGGTAAGGGAAATATCACAATCTCATTTTTATCCGAGATTGTTTATTCGTAAGTATTTACTGGGGTGTATTTTATCATCCACATCCATGTTCCCTCAATATGTAATATTATTTCCATCCACTTGCAATAGTTTAAATCCAACTTTACCCTTAGGTGAGTTTTTAGTAAAGAATATGAAAGGAATCTTTTGTCGTTTTTTTCCGTACGAGGTACTTTTTGACTTTTCCGACAAAAGTACGAAGAATGTTTTTTTTAACTTATACGGCACGAACGGATTTATACTGTTTTATAAAGCCTTATTTTCATGAACCTTCCTCCAAAATATTTCATGACAATTTTCAATAAAATCTCTTTCTTTTAAAATTGCATGATGTTTTGTGAAAAGAAATTGATTTTGAAGAAGAAAGGATATTTTCCTCAAGAATTCAATTCAAGTGTTTTATCAAAATTATTTTCCATCTAAGATAATAAAGGGTTCTGTTTCTATCCATATTTTTACATTGATTTGACTATGTTGTGATGGAATTATGTTTATGAATTCCTTTATCTTATATGAATGGTTTTATGATGTCATGTTGTTTAAGAATCCCATTTTTATTACATGGGTTATGCAATGATGTATGATTTATGATTTTGTGGCACACATAAGAAAGGATTCATTAAGAGATGGGTGGGACCTATATCTCCCTCCAATGCATTGGGTAAAGATTTTATATCTCATGAGATAGACATGGCTGGAATGGTAGGTTATACCGGTTCAGTGAAACAGGACTGAAACGAGGATTACTCGATTCAGAAAGGGACTTCGTCCACTAAGATAGTCTTGGCAATGAGTCTTGACTAACAAGAAATGATTCTCTATGATTATGTGTGAATGCCACAAAGTTTCAAGTTTCATGTTATGATTATGGTGATTTCATTTTCACTTCCATGATTTATCCCATGTTATGAAATTATGCTCTCTTTTGCAGGTTATGATTTCCAAAATGTTATGTTCTTATGAATATGATGTGATTGATATTTCTTTTGTTTACCCTTACTGAGCATTTGAGCTCACCCTTTTATGTTTTATTTTCCCCAGGATAAAAAGAAAGGTTCTAGGTAAAAAAAAGGGGAAGATCTTTATGGGAGATACTGAAGATCTTTCACCACGATTAGAAGATTACTTTCCGAGTTTCCAAAGACACTAAACTATTACGATCCTTGTGTGTGTGTTTTTTGTTATGTACCAAGTATTCCGCAAAAGTAATGTAATGTCCATGTACGATAAGCTTCGGGTCTCTACAGTTGGTATCAGAGGAAAGGTTTAGTCAACCTTTGGAAACTAGGATGCGAAAACGTTAGTGAGATCCCTAGAGATATTTCTAAGGTATGTCTAGGGATGTCCCTAGGGATAAGTATACGTATAGGTTATAGTAATAGAATTACGCTAACGATCATAGAATTAAACCTAAGATGTTGGATATTGAATGTACTCCCCCTTTATTATGTTGTTTTCCCTAGCATGATTTTTGCCTCTCACACTATTCTTTTTGGGTTTTAGACGATGGCTGGAACCCGAAGGAACCGTGTTGATCAATGCAATGGACAATGCAATGATTGCCCTCCTGAACAAACAAATGTTATGGGAGATGGAGTGCAAAATCTTATTGCTATACTTACACAAGCTATGAATCATTCTGGACTTCCAAATGAGCAGAGAAGGGAACAATATTCTATTGAGTCCTTCATGAGGCAACGTCCACCTTCTTTCAGTGGGTCTTCTGATCCACTTGTGGCTGAACAATGGATCAGTACTACTGAAAAGATATTTTCAGTTCTTCAATGTTCTGAACATGATAAAGTCATCTTAGCAGTATATCGTTTGGAAGGTGAAGCTGATCAATGGTGGAATCTTATCAAGAATACGAGGCCAAGAGATGAAATTGAGACCATTGAATGGGACGAGTTCAAGAACTTGTTTTTCAGTAAGTACTTCCCTCGTATTCTTCGAACAAAGATGGAGAAAGAATTTCTTGAACTGAAGCAAAGGGACGATGAATCTGTTGGTACCTATGAAGCAAATTTTACAAGACTTGCAAGGTATGCTTCTGGAATTATCATCCAACCTGAAAGTAAAGTTGATCGATTTTTCTGTGGCTTAAATCCAAGTCTTCGAAGGGCATTAGCTATAAGAGACTTCAGTAGCTATGAAGAAATTGTGCGTTGTGCTATCAAGGTAGAAGTGGAAGTTGGTGTTACATATCCATCTCATGGTTTTGACAAGAAACGAAAGATGGAGTTCAAGGAGAAATCTCAGAATAATGGTGAAAAGAAGATGAATGTTTCCTTATGCACAAAGTGTGGAAAGAAGCATGGTGGAGATTGTCTAAAAGGGACTAGAAAATGTTTTAAGTGTGGAAAAGATGGTCATCGAGCAGTTGAGTGTCGAAGTAATGGAAAAAGGGTTTCTAATGATGTGAATAAAGCAAACACTGCAGAGAACGCACCGCCAACACTTCAATGCTTCAAGTGCAAGGAAATGGGGCATTATTCTAATAATTGCCCTAATCCAAGGGTTAGTGATGATCAACATGAGCAACCACTGAAGGCAAAGGACAAAGGGAAATCAAATGCGATCACTATTGGCAATGTTGAATATGACAACGATGTGGTGGAATGATTAAGTGTTTATGTAATGGGATTCCAAAATAATGTTGTATCATTGAGTATTGCAATATTTATTGATGTGGTATTCAAAGTGATTGAGATATTTTTTGGAAATAAGATGATATGCGCATAATGAAGATGAGAAAATGAAATGTTTAATAGTATTCATGAGCTCATGATTGATATAAGGACTAAGTGATATCATGGTTTGAGTATATAGAATTTTGAGGATTTTGGTATGTGGAAAGTGTTAACTTTTAACTGCACTCATGTTTTCACTAAGGTATTCAAGAGAATACACGATTAAGGACTTTGAATGTTTGGAATGTGACCAACAAGACGTATCTTATGATATGTGGGGATCAACGACAGTATTAAATCTCTGGTAATCGTTGTCACTATATTATGAGAGTGGAATGCAGTATTATAAGCCTAAAGATTAGACTGGATTATGTTGGACATAAGTTAGTATTGTTTAAGGATAGAAGATTTTCGATATTATTGATGGGATGTTATAGTAACGTAGTTTTAGAAAAAAGGGACAACCTGCAGGACGGGCGACAGCCCATCGCTTCGGACAAGGCTGTAGGAATCGAACCCACAACTGAAGTGCAACTGGCCTTTATCGCCTACCACTGACCTACAGGAAGTCCCTGTTTAGTAGAAACTAGTTTTATTATATTAAGCAGTATGATATATGAAGTATAAGTCCATTTTAGGAACCATATATGATTAATCTCACTATAGATCGACTTATGTACCTTTTGTTTGAGACAGATGGAATGACCTGTCATTCTATCACATGATCTGCTAACACTTCACGAATAACAAATTCAACTTCATTTATTTAAGAGATGAAGTGGAAATTGTTCAAAGCATGAACAACAGTGAGATTGTACCAAAATAAAGTAAGTATTTATTCTAATTCAAATTTTCAACTTTAGGGGAAATGATCTTGAAAACCAAAAATGTTGTCCTAGTGATCTTATACCTGATGAATCAGATGGTACCTTATATCATCACAAATCTATGGATTTGTGATTACTGGATTTTCCATAGCCATGTTCTCTACCACTCTCCATCAGAACATGATGGTTAGATTTCTCTTCCATATCCATATTTTCACCTACGTGGAAACCCAATGATTAGTTTATTTGGGTAATCGTTACATTTCATACTTTAGTTTTTAAAGCCAAGTTTTGGTATTCCCTTTTACGATGTGGGTTTCTATTAAAGAAACTTTCAAATAGTAAACCATTTATAACCCCGACGAATTTCGAGGGCGAAATTCATTTTAAGGGGGGTAGAATGTAACAGCCCAAGATTTTATAAAAAAAATATTCTTTTTAATTTTATTAATGTCTTGTGTTGTACGCTACACCAAAAGGAGCTTTCACAACACACATCCTTGACTTGACTTGCATTACACGCAATCGCGACCTTCCTCGATAGCGTGTGTAGTACGCAATACCGAGTTTCACTAAACAACGATATGCTATATAAATATTATTAAAACTAGCCATTATGAATAGTAATAACCACTTTTTGAAATCCAGTAAATCTTATTTTTCAAAATGAACTTTATTTTTGGATTCGGAGTATCGAATTTAGCCTAAGGTGAAATTTTGGTACTTTTCGGATAACTTTCATATTCTGATGAATAGTGAAAATTACTAAATTATAATTAAAAACAACTTTTTTAATCGAAATAATTAATAGTGATAAATCATTAATTTGAGTGGTTTTAAAGTATATTTAGAATATATTTTTACAATTTAATACAATATTGGTCATTGGATGTAGTTTCACATCTAAACTAGACATAAACAAGTGTCAATCTTTTGACAGATATTGTTTCTTAAAAACACGCTATTTGTTTTAACAGCGGGATTTAATTATAAAATTAATTAATGCAAATTTTATGTTATGAATTTGGTAAAATAGACTTCATTTTTGAATTCGGAATATGAAATATAGCTTGGGATGAAATTTTGGCATTGTTCTGAAAAACATCAATTTTTGATGAATAGTGAAACTACTAAGTGGTAGGTTAAAAACTGAATTTTGCGTAAAACTTAATTTTACCGCTTCTGTGAATGGAATTTCGAAAATCCGAGAGACACGGTTAATATCAAGGACTAAAATGTGGTTCAATGAGATGAAAATAATTTTTTGGTGAATAGTAACTTTTTACTTTTTTTTACCACGGTTAATAGTAAATAAGGTAACTAAGGGTAAATATGATATTAATATTACCCTAACACATGTCCTAATTCTATTGGACAAGTGTAATTCGACCAAAAACAAACTTAGAAATAAAATATGACCATTTAGGCCCACTTGGATTAGATTAAGACATTTATTATTAATTTATTTAAAGAAGGGTTAAAATAGTTAAAATCAAAGTTTAATAAGTAAATCATTTTTAATATGGGGTTATACATAAGATAAATTCGACTATAAATATTCATTAGAAAGATAAAAAGATTTCCTACATGATGGTATTTTATTTGTAATTTTTAGACATCAAATAATATAATTTATTTATGACACAAAGATGATGCAGTAATTATCTCATTAATGAAATATTGACATAATTGATAATATAAATACCAAAATAAATCTAATTTAAGACTTTTTATGAATTCCACTAATTTTCTAGGTTACTATGATATATTAGTGTTGATTTAATCAGCTTGGTTAGAACATATAATTCTGTTATGACTTTAACAAAAATCATATATCAAATTGTGTCAAAATTGACACAAAATAGTTTTTAAATCAAATATTATATTATTAATTGTTATTTTATTCCTAAAAATATAAGGTTCGGCCAAATGACTTGGATAAGGATATATGTATTAATAATATACAATTTGGGGTTCGTTTGGCATGTTATAGTAAGTTTATTAACCATATAGTGAAAGAAAACAAAAAGACACGGTAAAAGTTAAATTACTTAACTTAGAGTTAAATCTAATTGATAAGGTTAAAATAATACCCTAAACTTGTCTAAATCCTATTGGTTGATAGGATTTCGACCCATCCCCACTTTAGCTTCGAAATAAGACCCTTTGGAACCATTATAAACCGATTTTGACTTTAATATAAAATAATATTTTGAGGTATTCCTAAGGTGCCCCTCTCCTCCCTTATAAAAGGACACCTCCTCCCCCTCCTCCTCACACCAATTTGAGCACTCAAGCTCGGCTAACCCCTGCCAAAATCTCTTATCCACTTCCCTAGCAACATCCTAGAGGTTCTGGTCTTACTCAAAGACCAATTTTAGTTCCCTAAGAGGAGGTCTCCAAAAGGCGCTTCAAAGAAGAGGTAATTACCGTTACCAATTCTTTCATCTTTATTTCTTCTTCCACTTCTTCTTCTTAGGTTGTTTCATTATGAATTAATAACATCAGTATCACTCATATACTGATATGTTATTATAAGTATGAAACAACCCTATTTCACCATCTATCCATCCTACAGAAAAAGAAATCACCGCGCGTGCGTACGTACGGAATACCGTATCCACGCCGTGGTGTAATCTATTTTCCACCACCACCTTACATGGATGGGTATAATGGTGTAAAGAATAAATATACATAGTTATTACAACATCATATTGATTCTGATATATTGTATAATACACTCCAATTCAATTCAATATTTATAGAAATGATATCATCGCTCGTGCGTACGTACGGAATACCGTCTCCACGACGCGATGAGATTCATTCTCCATGTTAACCATTTAAGAATGATTATAATGTATATATAAGAAATAATAATGAAATATATGACATTATAAAGCTACTGGATTTATGTATATATATACATATGTATGTCATCTACTTACTTCCATTTCAAGACAATAAGGAAAGGAAAACAGCGTTCATGCGTACGTACGGACCACCGTCTCCATGAACGGTGTTTTTCATTTTATATATATATACTGAATATATATGATATATAAATCATATTTTATATTCTGGAAGTAAGTAAATCATGATATAAGTAATAATGATGTCAAGAACAACAAGTCAAAACACCTACGATAAACGAAACGATTTTACCCAAAACGCTTCTTTAACATGGAATTTACAAAAGAACGGGTAATATAATGTCATAAGTGAACCATATATGATATCATAACAATGAATATGATTCTGTAATAAGTCAATAACATGATTTAAATCATTATACAGGAGGTTCGGACACTTACAAAGCAAGTCGGACCTAAGGTAAGGGAAATATCACAATCTCATTTTTATCCGAGATTGTTTATTCGTAAGTATTTACTGGGGTGTATTTTATCATCCACATCCATGTTCCCTCAATATGTAATATTATTTCCATCCACTTGCAATAGTTTAAATCCAACTTTACCCTTAGGTGAGTTTTTAGTAAAGAATATGAAAGGAATCTTTTGTCGTTTTTTTCCGTACGAGGTACTTTTTGACTTTTCCGAAAAAAGTACGAAGAATGTTTTTTTTAACTTATACGGCACGAACGGATTTATACTGTTTTATAAAGCCTTATTTTCATGAACCTTCCTCCAAAATATTTCATGACAATTTTCAATAAAATCTCTTTCTTTTAAAATTGCATGATGTTTTGTGAAAAGAAATTGATTTTGAAGAAGAAAGGATATTTTCCTCAAGAATTCAATTCAAGTGTTTTATCAAAATTATTTTCCATCTAAGATAATAAAGGGTTCTGTTTCTATCCATATTTTTACATTGATTTGACTATGTTGTGATGGAATTATGTTTATGAATTCCTTTATCTTATATGAATGGTTTTATGATGTCATGTTGTTTAAGAATCCCATTTTTATTACATGGGTTATGCAATGATGTATGATTTATGATTTTGTGGCACACATAAGAAAGGATTCATTAAGAGATGGGTGGGACCTATATATCCCTCCAATGCATTGGGTAAAGATTTTATATCTCATGAGATAGACATGGCTGGAATGGTAGGTTATACCGGTTCAGTGAAACAGGACTGAAACGAGGATTACTCGATTCAGAAAGGGACTTCGTCCACTAAGATAGTCTTGGCAATGAGTCTTGACTAACAAGAAATGATTCTCTATGATTATGTGTGAATGCCACAAAGTTTCAAGTTTCATGTTATGATTATGGTGATTTCATTTTCACTTCCATGATTTATCCCATGTTATGAAATTATGCTCTCTTTTGCAGGTTATGATTTCCAAAATGTTATGTTCTTATGAATATGATGTGATTGATATTTCTTTTGTTTACCCTTACTGAGCATTTGAGCTCACCCTTTTATGTTTTATTTTCCCCAGGATAAAAAGAAAGGTTCTAGGTAAAAAAAAGGGGAAGATCTTTATGGGAGATACTGAAGATCTTTCACCACGATTAGAAGATTACTTTCCGAGTTTCCAAAGACACTAAACTATTACGATCCTTGTGTGTGTGTTTTTTGTTATGTACCAAGTATTCCGCAAAAGTAATGTAATGTCCATGTACGATAAGCTTCGAGTCTCTACAGTATAGGTTATCTCAAATTCGAAGGAATGAAGGTATTCAACCCACCTTCGCTTACTCAAATTTAATTCATGCTGGTTAAAGATGTATTGAAGAATATTTTGGTCTGTAAACACCACAAAATGGTCTACCAAGAGATAATGTCTCTAACAATGTAACACATGAACAACTGCAGCCAACTCAAGATCATGCATCAGGTAATTCCATTATTGTGGTCTCCACTACTGAGACCCATATGAAACTACTTTATCGCCCTCCATTAACACTTCTCCCAACCTAATATATGATACATCACAGTAAACTATATATCTCTCCCCTTTCTCTGGAAGTATCAGGATGGGTGTCGATTTCAACCATCCCTCCATCTCCTAAAAAGCTCTCTCACAAGCTTCTGTCCTAATGAAATTCATACCGTTCTTAGTTAAACCCATCGACGACACTGATAAGCTGAACTAGTCTTATATAAAGCACATATAGTAACCAGAAATCCCCAAGAAACTCTTAATTTCTAACACATTCATAGGCTACTCCCAATAAACTACTGCTCTCACATTCTATGGGCCTACCACAACTCTTTCCTCTGAGATAATATGACCCAGGAACTGAATCTGGTCCATCCAAAAGTGGCACTTTGAGATCTTAACATATAAATGATGCTCTCTCAGTGTACTCAGTACAATCTCAAGATGGGTGGAATGGTTGTTTCGAGTATGATAGTACACTAAGATATCATCGATGAAGACTACCACAAAAGAATCCAGATATGGGTGGAACACATGATTCATTAGATCCATGAAAACTTCTGGTGTGTTTGTGAGTCCGAATGGTCTGACCAAGTACGCGTATAGACCATATCTGCTCCGAAAGGTTGAATGTGGTATGTTTGATGGTCTAAAGTGAAACTATTGATATCTGGATATCAATTCAATCTTCGAGAACACTCTTCATTCTCAATGTTGATAAAAAATATCATCAATAATTGGCAAGGGATATCAGTTATTAACCTTCAACTGGTTCAGTTTCCAATAATCCATGAAGAGTTTTAGGGTACCATCTACCCTCTTAGAAAAAGGATAGGTGAACCCCAAGGAGAAATACTGGGTCAGATAAAACCCTTGGCTTGTAACTCCTCCAACTGCCTCTTGAGCTCCTGCAATTATACTATAGAAATCCTATAAGGAGGAATGTACACCGGTGCCACTCCTGGAACATGATCAATAGAGAAATCCACCTCTCGCTCTGGAGGGTGACATGAAAAGTCATCTAGGAAGACATCCCAGAAATGATTAACCACTGGAGGGAAATACTTCTGACATGTTTCTCAATCATCTAGATATAAACATGCAATCTGGGATGTCACTCCACCTCACCCATGATGATCAGGTCCATCTCGGCTCGCCTGGACATCCCATTCTTCATTGTATAGAAACTCTCCACCCTCTGGTGACGTGAAAGTCACCCTATGATGATAGAAATATACAAAGGCTCGAAAGGGTACCAACCAGTCCATCCAGAGGAACACATCATAGGATGTCATCTCTAAGACATAGAGGTACCTTAGAAAGTGACACCCACCAACCTCTAGGGGGAACTCCTTGCACTGACACACACCTGCCTTTCTAATTCCCAATGGAGTATCTATAATCATGATACCAGAAGAATAAGAAGCATAGAGACCAAGACATTCCACAACAAGAACATATATAAAGCTATGTGTATAACCAGTATCGAAAAGTACACAAGACAAAACAGAAGCAACTTGAATATTACCTCTGACAGTGGAAGGTTTGGGATCCTTCTCATATTGGGTCTGCTGCACTACACATGTCTACCCAGTACTGCGGCCCTACGACACAACATGGCCACCCTGAGCTGGCCTGCCCTGCTATCTCTGAGATCCTGGGGTGAGTTTACCACGGCCATGGCCACCACCTCAGCCTAAAAATCCTAACGTATTCTAATTCCCTGATAGGTAAGAAGTTTCTAGCCCTGCTCTTACATGTGGAGTATGCACAGAACCCCTCCCACTAGCCACTTGTGGATACCCCTTGAAAAAATGCTGAAGATGACCCATCTTTCCACAATCTCAGCACTCCAATGGGTCTCATGGACAGTGAGGTCACTTGTTCCCCTCTTTAATACACTGGTAGAGTATTACTTGGCCACCTGAAAAATTCATCTGGGTAGTACTGACACCATGAGAGAAATCTATTTACCTCTTCCTCTTGCCGGAAGAAATAGTACCAGAGACCGGTGCCGAACCCCCCTAGTATGCACCACTATCTTTTTGATGGTTTCACGTAGTAATCAATTCCTAGTTCACAATAGTATTAACTTTAGGTAACCTAAAGAAATTCACCAGTGCTCAGATATTATATCGAAGACCATCCCCAATGCATCTAGCCCTCAACGTCACATCACCCACCAGAACTGGTGAAAAGTGATGTACCTCGATAAAGCAGGCAGAATAGACCTTCAATGACAAGGATCCCTCCTAATGATTCATGAAATCTCAAGCTCAATCGATCCTTAGCTTCTCAAGAAAGAAAAAATCATACAAGAATGCATGCAAATCATCCCACACCATGTATTGACGATGCTTAGGCTGGGTGGTAACATCCCACCATCTTGTGTTGAAATAACGCATCCTGTAAGTTAAGAGCATGAACCTCCTCCTAGGAGGCGTCTCCAGATGCTCGAAGATTGTCTTCATAGAATCCAACCATGACTCTGCAGCCTGTGGTCCACCATCTTCTGAAAACATAGGTGAGTGTTGTTGCCAGAGAATACGTGTGAGCTCTACCAGAGATGTTGAAACCGGAGGTGCTCCCTGGAAGGTATGCATGAACAGCATAAAGCCATCATGGAACTACACATCCACGTCTATGTCTGGTATAATGGATGGTGCCACATCTTGCACTGTTGAAGGATCTATTTGTAGCCTATGACCTACAATCTCTGAAGTATAATCGTCACCACTCTCTTGGAGAACAACTTGTGGTCATCTCGGTTTCATGACTCTGCAATGTAAAATGAACACCTTATATAAATATCATCATGTACTAAAAACTGGAAGTGTATGATGGGAACAAGAGAAACAAAGCCTTCATGTTTTATAGGACTACACAGTGTGTATAATTAATACACGGCACATTCCTTTAGGCCTTTCACAGGGGCGTGTACTCATGCCAGAACTGGTCATGTAACACCCCAAACACACGGCGTGTTTTCATAACACATGACATGTACTTGAATTATCTCCCCCTTCCTGAGTCCTTCTACATTGTAAAGACACATGGTTATCCTTACAACGAGACTACACGATGTGTTAATTACTAACATGGAATGTACTAGATGAACCTCACTGACCCGTGTTGTTCGTTACATGAACGGATACTCGACTCACACTACATGGTGTTTTGAAAATAGACACAGCGTGTACTACATAGGTTTCAACTGCTCGTGTTGTTAGGTACATGGCTGGATACTCGGCTGACACTACATAAACAGTTACATATGGACATGGCGTGTATATCCTAAGATTTCTCTTTCCGTGTTGTTATTCACACGGGTGGACACAGGGTCAAGCCGACACAGAGTGTACATTCGGGGCATGACGTGTAGCCACAAGAAGTTACATATCCCGTGTCTCTGCCCACACGACCTCAAACATGGTTAGAGACTACATGGTGCGTACATAAGGTACATGGAGTGTACTTATGAAATATAGTTTTTTCCCGAATAGAAGAACACATGGCATGTAGTCAAAACTACACAGTGTGTATTCTAGGGTTTTCCAGACAGTAGCCTCATAAACTACTCCGGAGACAAGAAAAACACTGAAACGAACACCAAAGTTCCAAATTCTGATCTGTGAGGGCACATACTCCCCAAAAATGAAATCTTGGAATATTATTCATGTTATAAACATGGAATAAAGTCAATGATCACCCAAATTCAGGTCAATGAGGGTCCATAACATCCTCAATATCCAATGTTTGGTGTTCATTCAAAAAGAACCTTAATCAATCAATACCCTATCAAACAATAGGTATTTTTATCACTGCACCTATCACAACAACAGGCATTTTCTAGCACAATATCTATCACAACAACATGCAATTTCTAATGCACCTACATGGCATGGAAACTATGCATGACATGTAATTTTAACATGTGCCTAAATGATGTATGAGATTGAATACCCTCATCTCATCGGGTTTCAAATAAATGGAACAAAAGTATACAAATATAAAAAACACATCACAAGTGTGTCACCCAACGGTGAAATCAATTCAACTGTAATAATTACAAAACTAGAAAAATTACACCATGAGGTAAATTGGCTTTTCCCTTTACACGGGTTAGCTAATCCCAGGAAGAACTTATTACCATGTACATATTCCATCCAATCCATGGATATAGGTGAAAAACTGTAAGTCAAGAAAAAAAGAAACCCCTTTGATACCACTTTGAAACATCCTAGATCTAGGTTCCACACGATGGGTGCCGCGAACCCGGTTGGTCACATAACCTCTAGTGCATTTCCCCAAATGCCAGAGGCTGCCAACTAGCAATGAGGGACTAGGACAGATAGTGGGGAAAATATGCCCTTATTTTTTAATGTATAGTGCAGCAAAAAAATTATAAACACACAAAAGTGGAAGTAGTAAACAATATGGACCTAAAATGGACAACAAAATTCAAGTAATAGATAACCAAAAGTCATATATATGATGATGAAACATGTATCTAATTATAAAAAAGCATCCAAAATAGGATACACTATAATCTGATGGAATATGACACAATGTACTAAGTATAGAAAAACAAAACCAAAGTAGCGCAATAGGAATGCAGTGGCATCACAAGCCCATGCTCGGTTTCATTCTCTCCTACCCCTATGAAACAATCATGTAACTGTGTAGGGACCATTTCCCTTATTGACACCATCAGTAATATAATTTGTTTTGGCCCAAGACATGACCCAAACATGGTGTGAGAAATAAATCCCAGTAGGCAACCACCAAAGACATATTCCCAAGTATCAGTGAAAAAGTGCAATAGTAGTGGGAAATAATGAAATGTAGTAAACCATGAAGTACTCAAAAGTAATCATTCCTATATGTTACATTTCCATTTTAATAATTATTTAAAAATTAAATAGAGTTTAATTTTGAGTTTTTCGATACTTGGCCTCGACTGACAGCCTCATATACTTGTGACACAATAGAAACCACAACAGGCTATCTAACAAGTAAAAGAAAATAATAATACCAAGCATGTGCTTTATCTTGGAAACTACAACTTAAGAAATCAACACAGTGAATATTCAAAGTAAACATTGTTCTCAGACATTAAAGTCCTTACCCTCAGGTAATCAGAAATGAAACCCTTAGGTGATTGCCCATAGGAATAATGAATATTTCCCTCATGCATACGAGATATCGCCCTCAGGAAGGGAAGATACTACCCACAGGCATAAGAAACGTTGCCCTCTGGCTAAACAAAACATTTCCCTCAAGCTAAAAAAAAACACTACCCTTAGGAATTCAATAGGAAAAGCAAGTAAATGGGAAGATCCAAACTCATAAGTAAGACATTTAATATATGTTTCCTATCAAGAAAACTCAAAACATGCTATAATCCTGGCACACACCTGGGTGTCCTGGTCAAATGGATAAACAAGGGAAACACACCCTCTGGGTGGCCCAAAATCAAAGAAATGATCTCAAATATTAGTTTATAATTATTCATTAGATTACATGTGCAATTATAGGTATCTAAAAAGTGAAAGCCTCAGCCATTAGATACCCTAAACATGGTAGTGTTGCACAATGGTACACAAAATCAACTCAATAGTTTGAATTAAATTCAAGACCACCCACCTCAATCTACTCTGATCGATTTACGTGAAATTCACCTATCAAAACAACCAAGAGCGAATTAGATCTGAGATAAATGATTACCCATTCAAACCTAGATAACTTCTCTTAAGGAAATAATTGGAACGAAAGATTCATGAAGAGGGAAGACCTTACTCGTGGGTTCAAACAAGACTCATGATGGAAGAATCGGAGTCCCAATGAGAGATTTGGTGCTCCTCCAAGAATTGGTATACTCTCCCACAACTCATGGGAATCCCTCTGCCTCCCCATTCAAATGAAGAGCCTACTCCATGTTTTTAACAAGAAAACATAACTACACGGCATGTACTCTCATGTACACAACATGTACTATCCTTTTTAACTATCCCTCTAGCAGCTACATTCCACTGCCTCACTATTCATATGCCAACTGATTAAATGACATGTATTACAACTTAAATGGTGTGTAGTTAGTTTTTACACCCTTAATCACCGACAATCCTACACGCCTTATATTCTCATCCCACAGAGCCAATGTACACGACATGTGTACAAAGTAGACGGCGTGTAGTATGTTTTTACAACCTTAATCGCTGAAAATCCTCCACGCCCTATACTATCATCCCACACAACCAATTTACATAGTGTGTGCACAAAAGTACATGGTGTGTACCCATAAATTTTGGATTTTCCCAACATTTCACTTTTTTTCTCAAAAACACATAAGGAAAAGGAAAAGAAGAAACCCGTAACCCAAGAATAAGAATCAGGTTCTTACACTAGAGTCAAGTCTCTTTAAAAGGATACACTTAAAGAACAAAAAATCATTTTTGATATGTGCCAACATCCTATGGTGGGGGAAATAATTATATCGGTCATTAAGACCAAATACATCGGGATTCCTTGAATTTTGTATTTTGAGAAGGTTATTCTCTATTATAGAGATGAGTTACACTATTCTTTTCACTCTTTGGAAATAATATGTCTTATTTTTATGATCCTAAAAACCCAGGTATAGTTTATACTCTATCCCATACTAATTATGGAATTTTTTTTCTTGTTTTTGTCACCAAGTGGGAGGAACCACAAGATATTGTGTGGGTTTATGTGCCCATAACATTATTGATGTTGACTTGAGAAAATTGGTTGCAGTCTCTACTATACGAGGTTTATTTCCTTATGATGATGTTATCATTTGAGTCTACACCTTTAACCCTCATATAGAATCATACAAGAATTATTCAACAACTTCAAACTATAGAAATCCTCTAGGATTTGTTAAAAGTATTATTAGTGTGTGGTATGCATAAAAAATATTTTACATATAAATCACCAACTACAAATCTTCTAGGATATGAATATTCAGGGAATAATCAAGCTCATTATATCAATAGTTTATGTCTGAGATCCCCTCTATAACTACTCTACTCTTAATTACACACTTATTCATGATTTATTACATAATATTACACTGATTACTATGTATAAGACAGTTAATTCTAGTGAATTTTGTAATTAGGTGCATTAAATAACAATATAAAAAATAGAAAACAACATAATAAATGAAAACATTTCTAACATGGTCTCACTTAATACTCCACAGGATAATATGGGGGCATTCATAAGAAATGGGTTACATATAAAGTCCAGTAAGGGAGTTAACATGATATAACATGAAGAGAATAATAATGTTAGAAAATTCATATAAATGGGGATTTAAAGTATTATAAATCATAAATATGGTCAATGATACTTGATAAACAAAAATAATGCTAAAGGCAACATGGGAAACATGTAAAAAACTTAAAACACTGCATCATCAACATATGTCAAGGATAACAACCAATATATGATGATCAAATAAGTTCCCTAAAGGAATTAGGTTCACTTACTATACCAACATGATGTATCATGAGAATAAACAATACCCAATTCATTGGATCACTATATAATTCTTTGAGCACTCGTCACATTCATTTCATTCTCATGCTTATGTCTGCCACATATATCATAAAAATGGATTCAATTATCATCATAATATATTACATGAGTAAGGAGTGTGGAATTAATTCATTTAAAAAACACTTTAATTATGTATATGTGTATAAATTTGAACACCCTTCATAGAAAATGGGTATGGTATTCACTGCACATTTGTGTTTCCGTGAAAAATCACGGTGAAATTTCAACAACATAATGGCTTCACTTATAAATTAATAAAAATTTTTGATGAGAGGGAAAGGGGTATATCTTAATTTGGATAGATAATGGGAATTATTAGGTATATGGAATGAAATATCCAACATTATGAATTTTAAATCAATGGAATAAGATAATAAATAAAATTGATTAGAGAAGAGATGTTGGGGATCATTTAATAAATTTTGGCTTGGTAACAGGAGTACATAAAGCATCATGAGAAGGATTAATGAGAGAGAAAAGAGAATTTAATCATTTATACAAAACATTTAAAGAATTTTTTATATTTAAAAACATATCCCAACATGAAAAAATTGAATCTAGTAAGCATAACATAAAATAGGTTTGTGAATGGAAATGATAAGAGAGAAATTCCATACTAAATTTCGACAATGTAACTGCTTAGGTAAGGTTCTAAATGAGAGAGGATAAATTGTATCTCATTAAAATATAATCAATTTTAAATTAAGTTAATGTTTTTTAATGAATGAATATATAACTTATTGAAATTAAAAATATTAATTTCAAAGAAGGTTCTTTAATTGAAAGGAGAGTGGAAGATTTCTTATTTGAGTGTGTGAACCGAAATTCTGGGGAATGGTTATTGAAAGGATTGGGGTGCCTTGGGGGACTATAGAGAGTGTTTTTAAGAGTATTTAATTTCTCCAAGGAGTTTTAGTGAAGATTATATAGATCTTGGGTTGGATTATATAGGTAATCAGGGGGATTTATTTATTATTTAGGTCCTGGATGCAATATAATAAAATAACAAAAACCACAAATATTCACATTGTTTTTCCATAGTTACATTAAAAATAGAGTGTTTTCCCTAATTTTATATGTTCATGTTCTGAACATAATAAAATAATTCCATTTATTATGTTTTGGGGGATCATACTCTTAATAAACTGATTTTAATACCTCAAAATATTTTAATGGTTTTGGAGGATTCACAAGGGATTTATAAAATTAATAAAATAAACATAAAATCCCTTTATTTTAAATGGAAAACCTAAATTTATTCATTTATACACTATATAGTATTTATTATATCACGTTAGGGTCATTATGGTGTCATAATAGTACCCATATATTTATACAGTATTTAATTTTTACCCTAAAATTCGTCTATCTCTGAAAATTTTGACAAACTCACCACTGTATATTTTTTACATTATGAATCAAATTTTTTTTATAAAAATAATATTCTAATTTTTTCAATTTTCATCTTTTGAAATAAAAATGACATTTATTATGAAATGTCGGTATTTTTTTGATAATAATTGTTTTCATACCTTTATAAAACTGAAATTTGACTTCAATAAAATTATTTGATACATAATATTTGATAATAATTATTTAATAATAATATTTTATAAAAATAATATTTATTTCAAAAATAAATTAATTTGTCAATATAATTTTCATTAATTGAATTTGAATAACATTGAAAAATAATTTTTTTGTCTTATTGTATTAAAATAAAAATTATTTATAAGCTAACAATAATAGGACTATAATGTATACATTATTATACCAAAAATAATATACATAATCATATCACTATGGTATTCATACATAACCCTTTAATAAACCTGCAAACACCCTATTTGTATGGTACATGATGGTGAGACTTTAATGGGGGGGGGGGTTCTCCATTCATTTTTTGGATCATGATGTTGATGAGCTAGAACGTATCCCATAAATGGTTTTTTTCAAGATTATGTTGTAGTATATTTTTTTTGTATTGGTTATTTGAAAATATCCATGATTCTATCACCCTTAGAAGCTCTGAAAAATTGGCTTCATGGGGTTTGATATCACTAGTTGAGGTGATCAAATCCTTTTTCTGTATCATATAGAATTTTGAAAACTATATATTTATGATAATAATGTGATCAATGTTCAACAACTATATTATCAATGGTAATGATGATTACAATTCATTTAAATATTATAGGATATAATAAATCCATATTAGTGCATGTGTTTTCTACAAAAATATTACTTAATAAAGAATTTAATTAAAAAATATGGTCAATTTTATTTATAATAGTTTGGGTCATTACAATTATCACCCCCTTTAGAAATTTTACCATTGAAATATCATTTCCCACAATAAAACAGATGAGGGTTACTATGCTTCATCTCTTCCCCTAGTTCGCATGTTTCTTCTTCAAACATTTGTTTTCTCCGCAACACTTTGACAAGGTGCACTGTCCTATTTCGTAGAACATTTCCTGTACGATTTAGGATCTTCACAACCTACCCCTAAAAGGAACGGTCATTATCTAGTGTTTTTACCTATGTATTGAGTAAATGTGATGTGAATTCTATGTACATTCTCAAGAGAGATCCATGGAATACATCATGTAATTAAGATACGTTATGTGGGAGTGCAGGTCAATAGGTCACCAATCCGATGTGATCAAGGATCTCAAAGGGAATGATGTATCTTGGAAAAAGCATTCCATTATTCCCAAATGTCAACATTTTCTTCATGGAGATATGTGGAGGAATACAATGTATCTAATTTCAAACTCTAGTTCTCATAGATGATTGTGAGAATAATAATTTTTTCGACTCGGAGTATCCTTGTTGTTATCTTCAATGGTCTTACCCTTTTCAACCATTTCATCAACCATTTCAGAACAAAGAAGTTTGTTCCCCAAATTCACCACAACATGCATGTTTTCTTTAATTGTTCTCAGAAAAGGGATTTGTAGGGAGCAATTTAGATGATTAAGTGGAAATATTTGTTGTAATATAACTTGACCATAGGAAGATGTTAGTCCCATCGCCAATTGATTTCTATAGAATATGATCTCAATATGTCTTCCAGTGTTTGGATAATCATCTTATATTGGCCATTAGTTTGATTTTGATAGGTTGTATTGATGTTCTACTCAGAGTCTATAGCATGTTGGAGACTTTTCAAGAACATTGATGTGAGTATCAGATCACTATTGGTAAAATTCAATAATGGTACTCCATGAAACCTTACCACTTCACTGATGTATATCTGCACAAGTTGATCAAGTGATAAGTCTTCTTGAATTAAGATAAGCTGGGATTTATTTGTAAGAGTATCCATAAGAACCCATATAACATTGTTTCCCTTGGATGTCTTTATAAGTCCAGTGACACATTCTATGGTGATGTTCTCCCATACACATATTAGTATGTGTAATGGTTTCACTGTCCCATTAGACTTCTTTCCATCAGAATTCACCTGCTAACATACCCAGGACATTGATGTATATTCAATTAACTCATTCATTATATTTTCCCACCCATAGTTCTCATGAAGATCCCAGTACAACATTGTGATTCTTGAGTGAATATAGGAAGTAAATATATGTTCATCATCCAATATTTCATTATTCTAATCAGGATTTTATGGACCACATAGTATTGACAAGAATATCAAAATTCTTTATTAATTAACCTTGAAAACTAAGGATTACCCTTACCTTATTGTCCCTACATTCTTCTGAATTCTCACATCATCATTTTTATCATACATTAACATCTCTACAAGGGAATTTTGAGAAATAATTTTTAAAATTATTAATGATGATAGTTCTTTTATTATTCCCATGCACAACCTTTCCAAATATTGGAATATTAGATCCCTTAAAAATCTTATCAATGATATTATTTTTAGATCCTTTTTACTTATAGAATTATCAACATTATTCTGTTTCTTAGGATGGTAGTGGATTTAGTATTCATAGTCCTTGACTAACTATAAATATCTTTGTTGGAAAACATTAATATCTTTATGTGTGAATATATAATTCATGATTTTTAGATTGGTATATATTTCACACTTCTCCCAAAGGAGATAAGACCTCCAATTTTTCAAAGATAATATCACTACATCAAACTCTTGATCATATGGTGGGTATTTCTATCCATGAAATTTCAAATACTTGGAAGCATATTCTATGAAATTTTCATTCTATATTAATGCAAAACCCAATCCCTTCTTTGAAGAATCACTTAATACTAATAAAAGTTCTCCATTTTTTTGGTAGTGTGAGCATATGAGCAGTGAGAAGCCTCATTTTCAAATCATTGAATCTCTCTTCACATTCACCATTCCAAGAAAACATGATACAATCTGAGTTATGTTGGTTATTTGGTTTGATAATCATGAGAAATTTCTCATAAATCGACCATATATCCCAAAACATCCATGGAAACTAAGGATATCTGTAAAAAATGTTGCCCTAGGCCATCTTGCAATTCAATATCCTAGTAGGGTTCATAGATATCTCATTTCATGTGATTATATTCCCCTTGAAATATAATTCCTTCAATCAAAACACAATGTTTTTGTACATGGCATCGAAAATCTCTTTTGAGAGGGTTTTTAACAACCTACTCAGATGCTTATCATTCTCCAGCTTTATTTTGGAGTATAATATAATATCATCTATAAAGGAAGCCATAAATTTGTCTTGGTAATATGTAAAGATTATATTAATCTAGTCCATAATGATTTCTAGGGAATTATTTATTTATGATAAAATTAATATGAACTAATAGTTCCGGTTCCTTATATGAAAACCAGTGTCGGGAATATCCTTTTTCTTTACCCAGACATGGTAATAGCCTGATCATAGATTGACCTTGGAGATGTATTGTGCTCCACACAGCTAATCATAATTTCATAAATCTATAGAATATGATACCTTTTCTTTATCATGATTGTGTTGAGCTCAATATAATTAATGAAAAGGTGTATTGACCCATCTTTCTTCTTGATGAAGAAAACCGTTGCACCCAGTGGTGAAGGGCATGGGAGTATGAACCCTTTATCCATATTCTCATGTAATTATTTCTATAGATCATCAGTTTCTAAAATATCCATTCTACATAGAGTCTTGGATAATTAAAACACCCCAGGTGTGTGCTCAATTGAAAATTCAACCTCTCGGCTAGGAGGAAACCATGAAATTCCTTTACAAACACATAAATATATTTCCTCAATATAGCCATGTCTTTGAGGGTGCTTCTTTAATTATACATGATCATTTTAGGTAGATATTCTTGCTCATTAGAAAATGATACACATTCTTGAGATGTTGGTGCTAAGTAAGATTTATCCACCTCCATGCACTTGTACAAAATTTGTTAGATGATTCGAAATACAAAGAGTGATTTTATTCCAAGGGAAATTTATATTGGCTCTATATAGAGAAAGACAATACATACACATAATTACATCAAATTCTATAAAATTGAATATGATAAGGTTTGACGGGATGTTTTGCTTACAAATTGTGACATGGTAGGATTTATACAATTGGGATGAAAAAATATCCCTGTTTTCTATTTTAAATGATAGCTCTACTTTAATTATTTGTTGTGGTATATCTACAGTTATACTAAACAATCCTTATATGAAGGAATGTATAGAACCAAAATAATAAATTATGTTCTCTATTCTTGAATGAATGACTAGTGTACCTGTCAACACTTAATATTTTGGATCCACCTCGGTGGTTGTCATGGAAAAAGATCACCCCTACATCCGTGGAGAATGTTAGTTGTATCCAAAATCCCCTTTCTTTGGGAATTTATTTGAAAATTGACATGGTCCCATGATGTTTAATAAAGTTTGATTATATAATTCTTTTCCTTCATCGCATTAGCGAGTTTCTCCTGTTGGTAATTTTCAGCTAGGTTCCCTTCCTTCCCACACTGAAATCATTTCCTCTCCCCCCACAGGTAATTTTTGGGGTTCCCACTTCCACACATTTGACACATGGGATGTTGAAATTTCTTGGCACCATTATATTTTTAAATCATATTTCATGAATTAAATCCTACATTCAACATCTTATCCTTAGGATATCCTTGAGATTCACTTATCTCTCTTCTCACTTTGAGATATCATCGTATAATTTCTTCATATCTATCGATGTCATGAGTCTCTATGGATTTTCATAGATTATGATTTATCCCACCAAATAATGTGGTCAAACTTGAATTCGTGGGTGACAATAAAGCCTCAGGCATATCCTGAAATTATTGTGAATTTTTTTTCATACTCCCTGATAAATTCTTCATCTTTTTTCCTATGTGTGAGGAAATCCCTTCTAATTTTATGTATGAGAGTGTGAGGATAATATTTAAAAAAACACATTTTTCATAATTCCATCCACTCTGTTTCTTTTAATTCTTCCTTAGGATTGGTATTCTTGATCGATGACCACCACTGATCATCTCAACCCTCCATATGATAAACAAATAGTAGTACCATCTCTTGTTATATACATTAATGGATAGATAAAATCATCTCAATGTTGTTGATCCATTGATCTATTATTAAGGGTTCGGATGATCCATTGAATTTTGGGGAGCCTTTTTCAGATAAATGTCTCAATTGTTGGTTGTTCTATATTAGATGGATTTGGAAACTCCTCCTAATCTAGGTTTCTATTCAGTTCTTAATTCAACTAAGAATTTATTATCATAATGTTTGTAATTCGTACTCCCATTAGGTTGGGTATCTCCTAGGGGTAGTCATCACATTTCCCACTCTATTGATTGTTTACCCCATTTATCCTATTTCAATAAACTATAATGAATAAAATTAAAATTAAGGATTATTATTTTTATAAATTTAAAAACATAATGGGAAATCCTAAAAAATTAATTGGATAACTTATAAATTAAACTTATTTCTTAACTTATGAAATTCTAGGCTCAATCTAGGTTATCCATGATCTATTTAATATCAAATATTGTTTTTGGAATTTTTCCCTTAAAAATGGTTCATAATGATCTTGTGAGTTCACTAAGAAATATCCCCCAAGAGTGTCAAAATAGGTGTTCAATAATTCTTTTTTTCATGAACCAGGTTACTCTGAGTCATCATGATACACCATATCAGAGTTGTTACCATTAGGTACATCTGTTCTTGAATCATGACTACATTTAGTATCCATATAGGGATGTATTTTCTTGATAAGGAAATAAATCTATACATACAGAAATTCAGGGATATTCTCTTATATCTAATCATATCCTTAAGGCTTTCACGAGAGTTTTATAATCCTAATCCCAGAAATAAATAAACTTTTCCTTTAATACCAACTATAAAAAACACACTATATATTACACATTAATTCATGTTTTATTAAAAAATATTACACTTTATACAACTCCTAATATCAATAAGTATCATATATTTGGAAATTACTTACAATATATAACAATTTTAAACATGAAAAAAAAATCATTTTTAAAAACATTTTTAACATGCTTGCACATAAATATGCATGGGATAGACTAGGTACATACATAAGAAAGAGGTGAGCTATAAATATAAATAATGGAATAAAAATGAAATAAATTGAAGAGAATAATACATGTTATACAAGGAATATTAATGGGTAATAAAATGAGTAGGAAAAATAAACATTAACTATGAGACATGATATAATATGATAATGGTAAAGACATCATGGGAAATGTGGAAACAACGTAAAATATTGCATCGTAGACATTGTTCAAGGATAACTGCCAAGACATCATGATGAAAAATGTCCCTTAAAGGAAATAGGTTGACTCCCAGTCACAACATGATGTCTCATTAGATTATACAAATACATGATTTATTAGAGTTCTATATAATTCCAGGTGCACTCATCACTTTCATTTCATTTTAATACCTAACAAAGCCATA
This sequence comes from Viscum album, assembly GCA_963277665.1. NCBI lineage: Eukaryota > Viridiplantae > Streptophyta > Magnoliopsida > Santalales > Viscaceae > Viscum > Viscum album. The sequence goes on along the minus strand of OY728152.1, from coordinate 1,735,021,631 downwards.
TAGATAATAAATCATGGATTAATTCATCATCAGAAACTATTACATGATCAAGTATTGTAGAATAAAAATATTTAAATACCATTTCAAATAATTATATGTGTAAAATGGTGAACTCACTTTTTAGGAAATGGGTATGGTATTCACTAAAAAATTGTTTGGGAATGAAAAATCATGGCGAACTTTTGGATTCATAATAGCATCACTTAAAAATTCATAACACTGGTTGATGGTAGAGAAAGCAGTATCTCATCATTTTTACATAAAATGGGAATTAATAATGATTTATAAATACGTAACCTAATATTAGGAATTCGAAATATAAGGAATAAGATAACAAAATAACTTGAACGAATAAGAGAGGGTGAGGATCCTTTAATAAATATCATCTTGGTAACATGTGTACATAAGGATTCATGGGATGGATTAATGTTAGTGAAAAGTGCGTCGTATAATTTATAACTAAAATGGACAGTATGGAGTATGTTTAAGAACATATCCCAACATGAAAAAATGGATATTAAGAAGCATACTATAAAAGAGGTGCATGAATAGAATTGAGAGGAGACAAATCCCTTACTAAAATTTAGCATAGTTTTGGACTAGGTAAGAGTCAAAATGAGTGTGTATAAATTGAATATAATTAAAATAAAATCAACTGGAAAGAAATTTAATTATTATAAATTAATTAATATATAACCAATTGAAATTAAAATTACTAATTTCATATATGTTATTGAATTGAATGAAGAGAGGAAGATCCCTTACTCGAGTGTGTAAATCCAAATTCCGGGGAGGGGCTTATTGAGAGATTTTTGAGGTCTTCGGAGGACTATAGAGAGTGGAGGGAAGTGTTTGGACGTTCTCCAATAAGTTTTAGTGAATTTAAATGGGAACATGTGTGGGTTTTAATAGGAAATGATGGGATTTCTTTATTGTTTTGGTTTTGGACTCTACATAATAAAATAACAACAACCCCAAACCATTTTATGGTTTTACCCATGGTTTTTGAAAAATTGGAGTTGATTACATTATTTTATATGGTCATGGTTATAACCTAATAAAATAATGACTTTGGTTACATAGAGGTGAGTCATACTTAAAATAAATGATTTTATAACAAAAAAATAAATTAATTTTTTTGGAGGATTCATAAGGGTTTTATCAAAATAACGAAATAAAACTCAAATAAAATTATATTAAAGTGAAAACATATATTTGGTTGTGGATACCCTTTATTTTATTTATTATATCACTTCTGGGTCATTAGGATGTCATAATGCACACAATATATTTATACAGTATTTAGTTGTTACCTGAAAATTCAATTGTATCTGAAAATTAAGAAAAGTTCACAATTGGATAATTTTGACAATATGATTCCAAAAATAATATTCATTTTATCAAAATAATTTTCTATATATGTTAATTATCAATTTTCACATTAAAATGATATTTGTTGAGAATTTTGGGGTTTTTCAACAATAATAGTTTTCGAACCCTTAATAAAATAAAATTTTACTTCATAAAATAATATAAACATTTAAATTTGATAATAATTATTTTATTATAATATTTTATTAAAATATTATTTATTTCAAAAATCAATTAATTCATCAAAATAATTTATTTTATTTTATTTAAATATTACACAAAAACACTATTTATTTTTTATTGTATTACAAAAATATAATGTAAAAATAATTTGATGATAATATGTTAATTATTCTATAAAAAATAATTTACATACCTATATCCGTAGGTTATTGATACATATCCCTTTAATACACCCATAAGCACCCTAAGAGTACGATATGCGATAGTGAAACTTTCATGGGGCGGTTCGACGTACATTATTTGGGTCCTAATCTCGATGATCTTGAACTTCTCCCATAAGTAGTTTCAATAACTATTATATTGTTGGATCTCATCATGGGCTTGGTCAAGGGTAAATCCAAGTGATTCAATCTCCCTTATAAGATTCAATAAATGGGATTCATAGGGAATAATATTACTAATGGTGTCTATCATGTCCCTTTTCTATGTCAATTTGATTTGTTAGAGACCTATATTTATACTATTCATGTGATCACTATTCCATGGATATATTATAAATTATAAATAAGGTTAATGTTCATTTAAATATTATAGGATATATTAAAACCAAATTATTTCACATGTTTTATATAACCATATTACATAATTAAAACATTTGATTAAAAGAGAAGGGGAATTTTATTTATATCAATTCGGGTCATTAAACCATCATTTTCATGCTTTTGGTGTTTGAGAGAGAATTGAATATCATATTAGTTAGTATTGAGTATAAATAAAAAAATAATTTTCATCATAGGTCTTCTTAGTCAGCATCAAACCCAACTAGAAGGTTTCACAAATAACATGATTTTTGGTGCCTCTTACTACTATAATATTCTCTTCATGGACCAATATGAGATACAACATGTGTGATATGTTTTTTTAGGTCTATAGGATTGGTAAAAAATGGTAAATTATGATTCCTAATGTTTGGTGGAGGAGGATTCCAATCCACCCACTCAATATATGGATTTTTAAAGATAATAACTTTTTTGAATAACACTGACATCACTTTCAATCATGTTTTTTTGAAAATGATGGATTCATAGAGTTTTAGAAAGACCTTCATCTATAAAGATACTCAAGTAGAGGTAGAGAGAATATCAAAATATGTTTTTATTTATTGTGTCTATTATTGATTAACATTTGGAGATGGCTTGGGTGAACTCTCTCGTAATGTTTTTTTATTCCACCGCATGGGATATTTTTTTTGTTTTCCATGGATTTTGGATTTTGTTAAACCATTTTTCTAATACCAGTGCGAGTCAGATGGTTAGAAACATCTCATATTAATTGAGAAGCTTTATATTGATGGTTGTGAACTAGAGTTTCGAAATTAACCTTCTTCTAAGATTTATAATCTTCATGACTATTTTGGTTGAGTAATTTAACATTAAACCCCCTCAATATTTCCCAATAATGATTATATTGATCTAAATTATCCTCAATAGGTATATTATAAGATTCTATGGTTTGTGGGAGGGTTGAATTAATTCCATTACCATTATCCTTTTCCAAATATCATTAAAGGGTGACATATGAGAGTTTAGAGAAACTACTAGCTTTTTATTTTTCCTTAGATTCCAGGTACACACACCATTTTCAAGAATTTTTCGGCATACCAGGTTTTGAATGGATGTTTCATCACTATAATACTCTATGATAGCATCATCCTCAATATTATTTTTAGGGTCTAAATCAATAAAATTCACTTATTTGAATTACACATTTAAAGGAATATCTACATATCTCATAGAGTTGAAAATATATTTCTCTCCATTAGAGTATCAATCTAGGGATAAATCAAAAGTATACATGATGTGTAATTTAATAAAAAAACTTTTTTTTCTTATGATCTCTATGAATCTTGAAATTACCCCCATTACATTTCCCTAGATGTGACTTGTATGGGTTTATCTTGAAGGATCACCCAATAGATTTTACTGAATGTTTCTCAAAAATAATATGGATAAAAATGGAGGTAATTATGGTGGATTATTCTATGAGATCAATTTCAATCATATAAATATTTAAATTCATAGATGGGGTGGGGGTATTAATTACCCCAACCATATGGGATGAGTTTGTATTGAATCTGTCACCATCACATATTAAATTTGATGGATGTTTGATTATCTCTATGGTGGTGGTGGTGGTAAAAATGCATTCAAATTTGTGGGTTAGAGCATCTACAATAACATTATTGATGTAGCTATTATAATAGAATTCCTGAATTTTTATTCAGTAACCCAATAATTTAATAGGTTTAGTTCACATTTTGATAATCAATTTCTGACTATTTATTGTTGATCTATAATTAAGGGTTTTATTCTACTCAGGTGGGAGGCCTCTTCAACCTTCTTAGTAACCTAATGTAAAATATTTTTGATATATTTCTATCATTATGCATTTCATTTATTTTTTTGGAGACAATGTTATATATAGATATACTTGCTAGAATATATAGATATCTGGTCTAAAACATTAATTGAGGCTATGATGTTACATAATGAATTCACCAGGGGACTTTTTTCACCAATCACTAGTTTAAAATGCTTCATGTTGTACTCTCCCCATACTATGATATATAAATCAGGTGGGGTGTTTATCACTACAAAGTAAAGGAAATTTATGTTATAGAATCAATCATATTGAAGTATCACATGTTGGTTCCTTGAAATACTGTTTGAATATGCTGAAAAGGAAGAAAAGTCAACCTGGTGATAGAGATTTCATATCATTATGAAGTAGTTTTCATTCTCATCATAAGATAGATTCTTGGTCCATGGGTGGTCGAGAGTATCTTATATATTCAAATGTATAAAAGTCATGCATTCCGCATTTGATACCCTGATAATATCATAACTATAATTAGATATGGGACATAACTAGAATGGTTTTTTATCTTCAACCAGTTCCTTCTAGAGAAAATTTTAATATTCCTTATCATCAAATATGAGTTCCTCTACTAGATCCAACCATCATTGGTGTTTTCCAGAAATTTTACTATGGTGGATAGAATTGTCATGAATCTCTTCAATTGTATTATAGAGTAAGAAATCTAAGGTGGTCTCAAGTGACGATCATCTCCTAAGGATATCATTTGGCAAGGATAGTAATTCATTAGTTAGAAGTGAGGGACTCGATGTAGCTAGGCTTAGAATATCATGTTTCACATTGTATAAGGGGATAATTAGAGTTCTTTGGGCATTGTTAATACCTTAATATTAAGATAAAATTCCATTATAGGGAGTAAATTCACAATAGACACCATGGATAGGACCTATATGGCTATTATCATTGCGTCCATTATGATAAAATATACGTTTAGCAACTATCAAGAACATGGAAGTGGAGGACCTTATTTCTTATTGATATAAAATGTGTTGGTAAAACATTCACTAATAAAACTATAGGAAGGTAGTCCCTAGTTTATATTCTTATTTCCAAGGGTAGAACCTATGTGGATGGTACAATGAATAAAGAATCTATTTTTTTATTCCAATACCATATAAAGAACTAACACAGTCATCATTTATTTATAATGTTGATGAAGATTCAAAAAATTCTTTTCCCACAATTGAGATATACTGATGGGAACTAAAAACATCCGCATTGATTAGATCCATAAAATGTGAATAATCCTCGGTTATAGTAAACCATTGGTGAGACCTCATGGATACTCAAAGTTGGGAGAATAGGGATGGAATGTTATCCATGATGGGTGTTTCATAGTGAAATAAACAGCCCTGATCCATAAGAACCCTCTTCGGTGCTATTCTTTATGTTGTCATTATATACTAATGAAATATATAGATTATTGTGAAACATTTCATTGAGCCCTAAAAATACTATATGTTATAGAAAAATAATCTTAGTGATGGGATTCAGTCATTTTGGAATATTATGATATGTTTCCTAGGTGAGGATGGGAGTGTGGGCCCACTCCTCAATGGGTGAGGCCAAAATATGATAGTGAGATTCATATGCATGAGATAGAATATCAGCATTACCCGGTTCTATAGTTGAAATATTTCAATAGAATCCTCTAACAGTATGAGGGATATGATCTTTCTTCGATGAGACTGTAGGAATATACCAATAATCTCTTTTAATTTTGCATTAAAAATAAATATGTACCTTCCCTATAAAGACTACAAGAATATATCGACATGAACCTTTTTATGCTACCAGGGTATACTGGAATACTTTATAAGTGATAATAGAAATATGGGAATTCACATCAGGTTTATTTAAAAAGTGATTAAATATTTCATTAGTGGGAATAAAAATATTTTTTCATCTCATCTCTCCAGTGCTTTTCTTCCCCCACTAAGACTTTCTTTGAGCGACCTTGGGTTGTGTGACTAATGCCAGTTTCTCCAAGGTGGCCTCATCAGTGAGTTCATAGAGAGAGGTGTAACACCCCAAGTTTTGATGATTTATTTTCTAGGAAATAAACTTTCTATGATGTATTTCTTTTCACTCCACATCATGTCTGGTTTTTGTTATGTGTTACCCCAAGATAAGCTTGTTCTACAGGCAACACTGACTTTTCTTGCGTTACACACAACACTGATTTTCCATAATTTTTTTGTAATTATTTAAACAATAAAATTAAAATCTACATGTTAGAATACTAGGTATTAATAGGATTAAATTAATTATGGATTTATGGTTTATACATGTTGAACCCCTTCTAAATATAAAGGAAATATAATTTTAAAAAACTATTTAAATGTACAGAAGTGTATTTTATACACATAATGTAAAACAATCAATAGAATTTTATTATATTAATGAAATATATATTCAATTAAATATTTATCATTCTTAATATGTGTTTTCCAGATAGGATCTAAAAACAAATAATTTTTTACGCGTAAACGAAGTATTTTTCAAAAAATCATTTTTGCCGCCTTTTGATGGTGCACTAGTTTTAAATGTAGTTTTTTAAATTTTAAAAAATTATATTTGACACAATAAATTTTTTATTTTAAATTGAAATATTAAAATTTACTTTAGTTGAATTTTTTTTATTTTTTCGATAAGTATCATGTTTTGATGAATAATTAAAAATTTTGAATTTCAATTAAAAATATCTTTCTAATTAATATAACTTATAGTGTTAATTATATACTTTATTTATTTTAAAGTATAATTAGATCAATTTTTTTATAATTTAATATAAACAAGGTCATTGGAATCAGTTTCAGATTGAATTTTGATATAAAAATATTTTAATCTTTTGGATGTTTACACTTCAAAATCTCGTTTTCTCATTTCTTCAATGAGATTAATTTTAAATTAATTCTATAAAAATATTTGTTTCCATGTTATTTTAACTTTGTTAATTTTTATTCAATTATTAAGGGAAATTCATGTAATTAATGGTAAAAATAATATTATAAATATAATAAAACTACCCTAACAATTGATAAAATATTATTTTAACGATTTAACTCAACCCATATCACCTAAGTGTTTAAAATTTAATAATTTAATTGAAAAATTTCCATTAAAATTATTTTGATATAATTAATATCAAATAGAGTTGTAAAACTTCACACTCTTACTTTTAATAAGTATTATATTTTTAAAATGTGGTTAAATTGAAGATATGTTAGACTATATATATTCTTCATAGATCTAAATGTTCTATCTATGTCATGGAAATTCATTTTTAAATTTTATTAAAGAAATAATCTCTATACAAAATTACACAATGATGTTGCAATAATTATTCAACTAATGAAACAATCAATTAAATGATATTAGAATTATTAAAAAAATTATAGTTTAAATTCATTAAGGATGTAAATGAATTTTACAGGTTATTATAAAATATTAAGTGTGTATTAAATTAATTTTTCCAATTTTAAATTGTTGTATATATTTTCATAAGTTCAATATAATGAATAGTTGAAAAATTTACACTGACGGTATTTTAGAAAGAATATTAATTTATTGAATTATTTAAAAATAATAAAACATATTTAAAAATAAAATAAAATAATATTATGGTGTAAACTATTATAATTATTCATTAAAGAATTAATTAACACCACATAATAAAAAATTACAACCATGGAATATTTGGAAAGATGTTAGCTTAGTTAAACATAAAAAAGACAAGTTAGTGTTAAAAAAATGGTAATGTTTAAAATAATACAAATCATTTATAAAATACATTGGATAACGATGTTAAATCCCTATATCATCTTATCATTGAATAAATTTATTTTTCGATTAATATAAATTTTTATGTAATTTGTTATAAATTAATATTTTGGTGAAATTCTAAAAGTTCCCCTCACCTCTCTCATAAATGAGAACCTCTTCTTTTCTCGTCATAAAACATCAAAACCAATTTGGTTTAGAAACACTCTATAAAAATATCCTCCCAAAATCCCTATATTAATCCTGAATTCCTACCTTTGGGCATAAATCTCATCACATATTCTATTTGTTGAAACCCATGAGGAGTTACTCAAAGAAGAGGTAACATCCTTTCACAAGTTCTTTTGTTTTATTTTGATTCTCGACCCACTAAAATCTTTTTATTCCATGATTTTATAATAAAAGTAGTATCCTAAATAAAATTATATTTTTTATTCTATTTTTTCAACATAAATGTGCATGCACTTCCATCAAATTGGTAATAATCTTATCATTCTTGTGTACGATGAATTACCTCCTCACGAAATGATGTTGTTCTTTTTTCATTTTACTCCCCTCATGTTTTGGAATTATGATGAACACTATGTAGTTATATGAAATATATGATATTTATTATTTACATATGCATATGTATTTATTATATAACACTTACATTCATTCTTTATTTATTGTGTAAATTCGATAACTACATTTGTGGATGTGTAGACTACCACCTCCTCAAAGCTATTGGATTATTTCACACTCTACGAGGAATGTATTAAGGATGAGTTTATTAATTTTTTATAATATATATAAAATAATAACCTTACTAGAATTGATATATATATATATATATATATATTTCATTTTCTTTCTTTTTTTAAAAATTATAATTAAATAGAAAAATAGGTCATGCGTATGTACGACCTACCATAACCATGAACGGTGTATTCCATTTCAAATTTATATTGTTTATTGATTATTATAAAAATATATATACATAATATATATTTTATAATTATAACATGTTTTACATTCTGTAAATAATTAAACCATGATCTAAGTATGAAGATCCATAATAAGAATTAAAATATATGGATATTACCTGAAACGTAACACTAACATGGAATGGTTATCAAACATGTAATAGAAGTTAATAAGTAAGTCATATATGATATGATTTAATTAAATATCATTTTAATAGATTTATAATAATTGTTTATTTATTATATAGGATTAATAAATAAATAAAAACGGAGTCAAACATTGGGTGAGGGATTTTGGTCTAAATTTTATTGATATTGGACACATGTGATATACACATCATGTTTCATCTACGTGGTGTATATACATCCAAAAAATGTATTCCATGAGTATTATAAAAATGATTATATTATTTTAATATCCATATTATTTTTATTCTTTCAGGGGGAATATAATTCTTTTGATTTTAAAATTATGAGTATTTGTGTTAGAATCTCATAAATATATAGGATGGTTTTGTTTTAATAATTTTCTTGGGAATATTTATATTACATGTACATGTTTGTTAAAAATACTTTAGAAAAGTTTTTACTATTTTACTTTGTATTTTTATAATTATTTTTACCCATTTTTAATTTTTAATACATGGTTTGAAAGGAATTTTTTTTGTTTTCTAAATGAGGTACTATGGGACTCTTCTAAGAAAGTACAAAAGGAATGATTTTTCTCTTATATGGAAATACCTATATTTCCCACCATCATGACAGCAAAATTAATTGATTAATACTTCACAAGATTTAATTTTTATTTTAAAATAACAAATTTTCTTTTAAAAATAAACATAATTTAGCAAGAGAACATATTTTAAAAGAAGAAATGATATTTTCCTCAAGATGTTTTTTCAAGTGATATCTAAAGATTATTTTCTATCCTAGATAACATTATCTGATGTAACTTAATATTTTTTAGGGATATGATTCAATGCTACTATTCTTACTATTTCTATGAATGGTTTATTTTTATGAAGGAATGATATTTATTAATCCCATTTCTTTTCCATGGGTTATTTTATGATAGAACAATGTTTGTGAACCCCATTTCATTTTTTTGGGTTCATATATGATCAATGATTTGTGTTCTTATGAAGCAAATATTTATGGTTTTCCTTATATGATTGGTGGGAAAAAAATCTCCCACCAATTCATCAGGTAATGATTTAAATCTCCAGATATAATTATGCGGATAAATTCGATGGTCTTGATCTACTATAGAAGATGAGGAAACTCGGTCCACTACGTGAAGATTAGGAAACTCAATCCTTTACCGGAAAAGTAATATGAATGGGGATATTGGTGCGTCCTTCCTTGTAGGTGTAGTCCCAATGATGTTCCCGGATATGTTTTGGAAATGTTCTTTACTTATAGGGAATGATATTACATGTTTAGGGGTCTGCCAAAAATCCCATGTCGTATTCTTATGTTATGTATTCATGGATTGTAATATTGATTCCATTATGATTCATGTCTTATTAAATGAATATATTTATTGAACAAGTATTGTTTAGGAACTTTAACATGTAGGGTATGATCATTTATTTTTACGATTGTGTTCTTATTCTTTTATTCTCACTATATTATTACACATGTACCCTATTGACCCTTTCTATGCATCAGAGGTCACCATTTATAATGTTTTCTTTTCCTAGTATATGAAGATGTATATTATTTAGGTGGTCTCTAGGAAGGGTTCTAGCCCTGAAAAATCTAGTTGGAGATAATGTATCTCACTTATATATGAGTTTTATGTGTATTTTTTCAATGAAACTAAACTAATACGGTCAATGGGAATCTATTTATTTAATGGTTTATGTATTCTGTAAAACATAAGGAAATTTAAATGTATGAAAATCAAGGGCTTATATAGTTGGTAATATAGGAAACATTTAGTTAACCTCTAGAAACTAGGATTAGAAAACCTTGTAAATATCCCTAGAAATATAAGTCTAAGGATATGTATGGGGATTTCTCTAAGGATAAACCTAAGGTTTCATAGATTAAATAAGGTGTCATATTTTAGACCTAATATACATGTTTTTTTATGATTATGGGTCCCCTCACTGTGAAAAATATTTATTTTTCTATCAATTTTGGTATTAATCAATTAATGGAAACCAAAGTAACCATGTTAATGGAGATTTCCATGTACAAGACAATAATTTACCTCATAAGAAAAAAATTCTATTAGCGTTAGAGTGAAAATTCTTATTTATCTACTCACCCAAACTTATAAAGCTATGAACCATTTTAGACATTCTAAGAAGAAAAAAAGGGAACAACATTATTTTCAGTCTTTCATGAGGTAGTGTACAACTTCATTTAGTGGGTCTTCTAATTCACTTCTTACTGAACAATGGACCTATACCACTAAAAATATATTCTGCATTATCTAGTTTTCAAATCATGAGAAATTAATTAGGGTTTTTTATCAGTTATAAGGGTAATAGGAATAGTGGTATATTATAATTATAAATATAAGGTAGCTTGTTGAAATTTAATTCTTAGATTGGGATGAGTCCTAGTACTTATTCTTTAATAGGTATATTCCTCATGTTGTACATACAATTATGTAATAATAATTTCTCAAGTAGATGAAAAATAATGATGAATCATACTATACCAACAAGGATAGTTTTAAAAAACATTTGAGGTATGTTTCTGTAATTATCATCCATCTAGAAGGTAACGTTGACCGATTCTTTAGTTTGTTAATTCCTTGTCTCAGAAGGGAGTTAGATGAAAAAATACTTTAGTAGATATGTATAGATTGTATGTTTTTTCATTAGGGTTGAAATGGAGGTTGGAGGTATGTATAAATATCATGATTTTAACAAGAAATGGAAGATGAAATTCAAAGGAAAATATAAAAACCAGGGACAAAAGAAGATTAGAAATATTTTATGCTCTAAATTTAGAATAAATCTTGTATTAGATTTTATTATGGGGTCTAAAAAATTGTTTATGATTGGAAGGGATGACCATCAGGAAATTGATTATCGAACTAAGGGGAAGGAGTTTTACAATGCTTTGAATAGAAAGAAATCCAAATAAAATTTATCACCCACACTTCAATGCTTAAATAGTATGGAGAATGGTAATTTTCCTAACTAGTCCCACAACCTGAGGGTTAATTATGATGATGGTCATCAGAAACCACTTACACTGAGAGACAAGAAAAAATATCATGTAATAAATATTTATGAATTGGGGTGCAATAATGATGTGGTGAAAAGTACACTTCCAATCTACTATAGAACATCTAATTTCCTATTTTATTCTACATCTAAAAAATATTAATTTTCTATATAATTTTTTAAGGGTGTTTAGATTCCACCCAAATGAATAGATGCAGAATTATCAGAGAAAAACCATAGTGGTATGATGACTACATCTCACCTTTATGATTTCAATATGGTATATATTTTTGGTAATTTGTTTCCAAAAAAATCATTTAATTATTCCTTTATTTTAATTTTTTTGTCATCTTAGGCATATATTAGATTTCTATATATGAATCGAACATTAATTTTCAAGGAAGGGAAGTTACTTTTAATGTTGAAAAAAACCTATGATCATCTATTAATATGAAGATAAGTTTGAGCTTACTATGCATATCACATCCAATGTATGGTTAATAATTATCATCCATAAGGAATTTTTATCTAAAATGATTTGGTAGAAAATGGATATAAATGATATACTTATTGTTCATGAATTTTGAATGTATTTCCTTAATAGTTTCCTAATCTACCACAAAACTGTGATGTTTAGATTTTGATAGAAGCAATACCTGGTTCAACACAAATTTCAAAGACTCCATATAGAATGGATCTAATTGTGTTTCTGCCATTGAAGAATCAAATCAATGAAGGGATTCATACATCCAAGTGTGTCACCATGGGGTGAACTAGTTATTTTTTGATAAATAAAGATGGATCAATGAGAATAATAATTGATTATTAGGATTAGAACATGATCATAATCTAGAAAAAGTATCCTATTCCCCATATAGATGATTTGTTTGATCAAATGTGCAGACATCCTTACTTTTCCAAGATTTACCTTTATTCTAGATAACATCAATTTATGGTAAATAATTAGGATATACCCATGAGGACATATTATACAAGGTATGATCACTATGAATGCATAGTGATTCTTTTTGGTCTTAATAATTCTCCTTCTATCTTTACGGAATTGATGAATTGAGTCTTTAGAGATTACCTCGATCAGTTTGTGGTAGTATTTATAGATGATATTATTATCTATTAAAAGTGTAAGGAAGAGAATGAATTCCACATGAGAATTGTAATAATGACCATAGGGAAGGATAAATTGTATTCCAATTTTAAAAATTGTAGATTTTTCTACAAAAGTTTTAATTTTTGGGTCACATAATTTCAAGATATGGTGTAATAGTAGATCCATCAAAGATTGTGGATACAAAATACTGTCCTAGAAAATCCATAGTGATTGATATTCAAAGATTTATTTGTTTAGAAAGATATTATCAATGGTTTTTGGAAAATTTATCTTGATTATCTAAAAATCAGACCATGTTAACTCGTAAGGGTGACAAGTTCCTCTTGGAAGATGATTGTGAGGAAAATTTCAATGAACAAAAGAGATGATGAGTCATAAAACCATTTATAGAATTACCATGTAATGATAAAGGTTATATAATATATACTGATGCAATTAATAAGGTATTGTGATGTTTAATTATGAACAATAATATGGTTAACACTTATTCATCATGACATTTTATGATTCACGATAAAAATTATCCAACTCATGATTTGGAGTTAGTCATGGTAATTTATTGAATTAAATATATGGAGGATGTCACAAACTAGCCTAGGTTGACCTTGAACTTGTCTCCGGATCCAATCTTTGACAGATCTCGAGAGGTCTTCTCGATCCTCCCGGGTTGGCAAAAAGATCCAAGGGCATCAATATACTACACAAGGGAACAATTTTTCTCAAAACTAAACCAGAAGCTAAATAGAAACAAGATACATAAGTAGTATAAGATAAATAATAACTGATCTAAAAATTTTATACAAGGAACTAAAAGATGAAATAATGATATAATAGAACAAATACAGCGCTAGCTCTATGTGTCCCCATATTCACTCTCTAACACAATGAGCACTCATTGCCTAAAGCGACCAAACTAAAGATGAACCTAAACAAGGCTAAAAAGTGTAAAACTAAAGGATTAAGTAATAAAAATAATTAGTCTAGCCTAATTTTCTATTTCCCAATGCATATCCTTAAAAATAAATTTAAAATAAAATTCCAGGTTTGAAATACAATATATTAAAGTAATATTTTCTATATTTTTACATAAAAATCAACGTACAATTAATTTCCCTAATTCATTTCAGAAAACAAGGATTGATCGATTAGTGAGACCATATCATTTCCAAGGTAAAGTGATGGTTTAATTTTCATCTTGAATAGTATAGTTTAGAACCACTTTTTTTAACATTTATCAAAACAATTTTGGAAAATAAGGCATCACATTCCAAGAAAACACACCATAAGAGAACCATGGATGAAACGTCAGAAGGGAAACATAAATAGGCATAAAAGGATCCAAATCATAGTTCACAAAAAAATATATTAGACATAGGTGAACCTAGGTGATCAAGAATAATCAAGAATACTGTAATACCTGTAACACCAAATACAATAGCATTCTACATATGATGAAATCAAATGCTTTATATGTGCATCCTCCCTTTCTCAAGTCAGACCGAGGGAAAACCCCACACCTATGAACCCATTATATATTCTTACTACAGGCATTGGTTATTACCATGACATATAGGTGCAAAAATCGTTCTAATACTATTATCTCAATATGCTAGGTTTCTATGTGTCATGTGTTTAATGGGGGTGATCCAACCGAAGCCAAATGAGCATTAAATCATGACATATATTGAAATAATCCATAATATGCCTCACACTGAGTCTCCCCAAGGACTACTCTCATGCCTTAGAATAAATAGATTACAAATGGGTTCTAACTGAGGAAACATAATAAAGGGTCCCTATGACTCGATAGCGAGGACCTCCCTCCAATAAGTGTAGGCCAGACATGATACATCCAATGAAGGTTTTTCTTGATACACATTTTCACCATTTTCAAAAGTGGCCAAATGATCCCTTAACATTTCGTAAAACTCACCCTTTACTAAAAATGAAACCCATACATCAAAAAATAATAAAAATACATCTTAAAAAAATTTAAAATACACTTTTAAAACAATAAATTTGTTATAATGGTTCCAATCATGCCTTTTTCATGTAACACGTGCCCAGAACATTTAAATCCACTACCGAATACCTTATAAAAACCCAAAATCACTTGGGAGACCCAAAAAATACTCCTAATATGTCCTTATACTTGTAACCAATCCAATTTAAAATCCATATTAATCATTTCATGTTATAATCCACACACAAGGGAAAACCAGGCACTAAAACCAATAGATGGTTCACACTATTTTACAAAACCAAAAAAATTATCTCAAAATAAGGATAAAAAAAACACTTTCCCAAAAAAACCATAAGACAAGGATTATATATAAATACATATTACTCATATATGGTTTGAAAATCATGAAATTTATGATTTTTGTTAAATTCGAAAGTGCATGTGTGTGGGAATCGTACCTTGGAACAATGGAACAATCACAACGCACCACCGATAATGCTCCACAAAGGCATCACAGCCCTAGACCTAGGACGAGGTGGCCTAAAAGAACAGAAACTCCAACATAAACCAAATTACCACAAATCCTTGGTCAACATGACCATTGTGGAGAAGGAAATCCATGAACAAAAGAGAAGAAAAGGGAGATGGATATGAGAGGAGGAGAAATACCTTGAGAAAGAGGACAAATATTGAAGAAAAAACAATGATCCACAGCCAAGGAAGGATGAAAATGTTGAGAAATAAGGGAGAAGAATCCTTAATGGTGCAAGAACTAGGTGGTGGAAGAAATGAGGGTTTTGGTTTAATATATGACATGGGGTATAAACGGTCAACACCTTAATTTTAAATCGTGAAAAGTATCACGGTTAAGCTGTAATGTTTAGGAGACAATCTGGTAACTATGTGATAACTATTACGCACAAATGGAAAGCCACACAGATACCTAGAACTAGCTGAATTGTTGTACGGAGGCGATTTGGTAGTATCTATCCGAGACCAACATTCTGCACGATATCCACAGGTTACTCATAACCATGCATAAACTGTGATCATGCCATTGTCAAGAAATACATTGCATGATTTCTCAAAAAACTCCCAACAATGCCAAGGATAGACCATGGGAAAAAACATAGACAAGAAAGACTCTCCAAAACTTGACAACCATCACACCCAAAATGGAAGAAAAATACCTCAATCACCAACCGAACTGGAGCATAGGCCAAACAAGAAAAATATTGTTTGACAATTCTCCCATACATTAGAGATTCTTACCGCCAGAAATCCATCACATCTTCTGGTAGATTGATCAACACCAAAGGATTTCATATTGACATTATCTAACCCATTTATATTCATCACATCACACCGGCCAATAGCGGAATAAAAAAACTCCCCATAATAAGAACTTATGCCTCATGCTCGAAATAAAACAACAAAGTTCAACATTCAACCTTGAAAAAATAAAACCATGAAACAGAAAACCATTGAATAAAGATACATCAATCATGTTAAACAAAAATGAAGCCAAAATATATTACCAATAGAGTGGTGGCCCTAATGTCTCCCCAACATCAAAATTATATACCACCCTGTAACTTTTAAATAGGGAACTCAACGAGACCCTTAGTGTGTCTCCCAATTATTAAAAACCACCAAAGAATTTCCAAACTCAAATTTAACATGAACAAAACCATGATTTTATAACATTGTCCTCCCTAAGACTTCAATTATAAAGGGCCTATCAAATCAGGATAAGATGAACACAACATGAGAAGTTAAAATACCCACTCCTGAAGGGAGAGGAAGGTAATAGGAACAACACACCATGAACGAACCAAGAACCCCCAACACATAGGGTGGGTAGGGAAGGGGACAAAAAATTGGATTAATAAGTCCAAAAATCTTAAAAACTATCTCACTACATGGTGGAGGTTCTGGATTATCAAAACCATGCACACTATTGGGACTCCTGACTATGGGACAGCTCCACTCAAAGACCTTTTGTTGGAGTTCTAATGATCGATGAATCATCTTGCATCGAAGTAAGGATTAAAAATTCCAATAAGGGTCACACATCTTCCATAAGATAAAGAACATCCCAGTATTACTGGGATGAACACTGAACATTAATTCAAAATAAGAGTTCACCACAAAACCCACATAGTTCATTACATTTAAAAAAATGAAAATACCACTGCAATAACCACAACAATAAAAGGACCCATGCACCAGAAGGACACTTACAAAAAAGAACATGAAATGAGTCTCCCAACATCATTTCACTTCAAAGGTTTTTCTCCATGGAAATTAATAGTATCTCCCCCACATAAACGATGAATGTGACCCAAGTGCCAAAAAACATTGAATTGATTATGAGCACTTGGAAATGTTGTCTTCTAGTTACCTAGAAATCCACATTGGTATCATATAAATACATTATTCGTAGATGGTGTTTATGAGAGGCATCATGGTGACTTTATTTCTGGACTTGCCTCATCAACTTCTAACCACTTCCTCATTCCCTTAGATTAACCTTCCAAATATCCCCAAGAAATAGAAGGAAGACGAACTACCTCAAGCACTTCTGCTTCTATGACTTCAATATGAAAGGATCAACGCACCAAATTCAAAAATAGATTGAGGTTGGACTCTGACACCTTTGATTGAAGATCAGAATGAAGCCAAATCTCGAACCGTCAAGCCTTCACATAATCACATTCAACATACTCTGGAAGAGATGATACTAGGCCCATAAATTGATGGAAATACTCCCACACCGACCCATCACCCTACTGCAGACAACCCATATCCATTGACTTATTAACCCATTCTTTATCAATGATTTACTGACGAAAAAATGATACCTTGATGAATCCCCTTGTGAGATCCTCATGGGGTTTATTCCGAGATACTAACTTCCACCACTTCCACAGTTAACCATCAAGAATGAAGGCTAAAACATGACCTTCAATGACACAAGAAACTGTATGTGGAAAAAGTTCATTTAGATCTGAATCATCCACTACTCTGATTTGAGAGGTTTATCAAGACCATAAAAGAGTGATGGATCTAGTTTCATGATCATGAATGAAAAATGCTTGGGTTGATCAACCATGAGTACCACCAATGGGGTATCAACCATAACTACACCAAAATAAACCATCGATAATCCACGGGGAAACTAAAAAATAAAGAAAATACACGAACATCATCAAGACCATCTTAATAACAATTATCCTAAAAAATGAATAGCACACAATAGAACAATTTTAAAGACAATAAAACTGACCATTATTCACCTCAAAACCACTTTTTTGGAAAACATTTTTTATCCTTGAATGAAGCTCGGTGGATTTTCATTATCATTTATGGTGTTTCACTGTATCTCACCCACGTGTACATGTCTGTGCCCCCATGGTCACATATCCCCCATGGCATACTAGGAATCCATCCACATCCACATGTACAACCATGGTCGTGAGCACCAACAAAAACACCTGAGGGTAACAACAAATATTTCTCATTTTGAACAGCCAACCATTAACCGCAATTCATCAATAAAACTATGATTAAAAAACCATTAATTTTTCATTCCAAATTTATTTCATGTTAAACATTTTCTTTTACGATGACCATTTTCCAAAAGGTCTCATTATAAAAAAACATTGTTCCATGGTGTTTCGCACACCAAATTATGAAAATTACAAATTTTTACTCTCAAAAATCCCGCCATTCCATTGAAACATGATTTTACACACTTACAACATAGTGGTTTTCATAGTGATTTATACGTTTTAATGAAGATCCAAAAAGACTCGCAAGGGGTGCTAGTGTCAGTGGATGATTTGACCATATGGTTAGAGAATATATTCCAAAAATTCCACAGACATGGAGATACTTCTAGGATCATCACCTACTCCACAGGGATTTCCACACCCTTAGAGATCATAAAGACCATTAGTCCAACTCCAATTGTTATATACCAATCACAAAAAATTCCTTAAGAGCCCAAAAACTAATAAACCATACATCCCATGGAAACGTGAGGTTTGGAACAATAAAGGGTTCATGAAATCCATCACATTCCAACTACTAATTCCCAAAAATCCTACTCCTTCTTCAATGAAAACCCCAAATAACAATGGGAAATCAAATGTCTAGGTTTCCAAAGAGCGAACCATAACTAATACCATCTTTTCAATAACCTACCTAGGTCAACCATGAATCGGTCAGTCAAGACGACATGTGACACAACCCGAGAGGAGTTCCCAATCCCAACGAGATGCAGACAATATCCAAGGGAATAAATAGAGCATACAAGGTAAAAATTTATCCAAAAACTAAATATGACGCTAGACAGAAACCAGATACACATTTTGTTCAAGATAAATATAAACTAAACTGAAAATTTTATACAATGAACTAAAATATTCAACAAAGATACAATATACCAAACAACATGCTCCCTCCTTGTGACCTTGAATTCAATCTCCAATACCACGATCACTCATCGCCCAAAGTGACCGTACTAAATATTAATCCGTATAAGGTTAAAATCATATGAAAACTATAGGTGTGAGTACTAAAAAACATTAGGCGATCTCGATATTATATTTACCAACGAACGTCCTTTAAAATAAAATAATCATCAAATTCCATGTTTGAACTACAATATACTAAAGAATTACTTTCTACATGTCTACTTAAAAAAAAAGTACAGTTCATTGTCCTCATTAATTTATGAAAACCACGTTTGATTCATTGGTGTTGCCATATCATTTCAATGAGAATGTGATGGTTTAATTTATAATTGTAATAAGATATTTTGGAAACACTTTTGTTTATGAAAACATTAATTAAAGAGATTTTGGAAACTAAGGAATAACTTTCCTTGAAATAAACTTAATAGAGAACCAAGGTAGACATATCACAAGGGAAATGTAAATAGTCATAGAAGATTCAAAAAAATAGTTCATGTATCAGAAAACTATTAGACATTGGTGAAAATAGGAGATCATGAATAATCTATAAGACACGCATACCTATGACCCAATATATAGTAGCATGACACATACAATTAAATCATGTGATATATTCAACCAGCCTCCATTTCTCAAGTTATACAAAGGGAAATACTCATAGAAATGTTCCCAACATATCCACCTACTATGGGCCACTACTCAGTACTGTGACTTACCAGTGTAGCAATCATTCTTAGACTACTCTATCAATATTCCAGGATCCTATGTGTCAATAATTTACTGGGGGTGACCCAACTGATTCCTACCAAACATCAAATCACAAAATATATAGTAATAATCCATAACATTCCTCACCCCGAGTCTTTCCATGGAATACTCTCTTACCTTAGAAGAAATATATTGGAATGTGTTCTAAATGAGGAACCATAATATTGGATCCTAAGGAATCTATATAAATGAACTCCCATCAATTATATGTAGGCCTAGAATAAGAAATCCAATGGCGTTTTATCTTGATACACATTTTCGTCAATTTCACAAGTGAAAAAAAGAGCCCTTAAATTTTCATAAAACTAAACCTTTATCGGAAACACAAACCATACTTCCATAAAATAGAAAAATAATTCTCTAAACCATTTAAAATATTTTTTGAGAAAGAAAATTATTATAAAGGTGTCAATCAAACCTTTTTCCAGTAACACATTCAAAACACTTTTAAAGCCACTCCCCAATTCCTTATAAAACCCCAAAATAACTTGGGATACCCAAAAAATAAAACCATGACGTTATTGTGCATGTTACCAATCCATTTTAAAATCCTAATTCAGAATTTCCTGTCATAAACCACACAAAGGGTTCAATCAGGCATTAAAACAAACTCACAGTGCACACTATTTAACAAATCAAGATCAATTATCACAAAATAAGGCTCAAAGCGACATTTTCCCATTAAAAGTTTAATAGAAGGAATAAAAATCAATATATATTACTCAAAAAATGTGTTAAAAAGTGTCAAATTGATGATTCTTAAATTAGGAAATGCAATTTCATGAGAACCCCACATTATAACTATAGAGAAATCACAACACACCAATGATAATTCTCCCTGAAGACTTCACAACCCTAGATCTAACAAGTGGATCCCTAAAAGAAAAAAATCCCCAACCGAAATCAAAGGAAAACCAACACCTTATTCAATTTGACCATGGTGGAGAAGGAAATCCAAAAAAAAGAGATGAGTTGGGAGAGGGAGATGAATGGTGGAGAAATACCTTGATAAAGAGGCCAAACATTGAAGAAAACCATTTGATCCACACCCAAAGAAGGAGGATAACCATGTGGAAGAAGTTAGAGGGATCCCTAGAGGTGACCAAACTAGGTAGGGGAAAATGAGGGTTTTGGTTAAAATAACATATGAGGTATAAAGAGAAAATCCTTAAAGTTTAAATCTGGGCAAGTCACACATTTACATAGTATAATTTAGGTGACCATGCAGTAACTGTATGATAGCTACAATCCACGGATGGATAACTACATAGGTACTTGTAACAGAACACACAGACATGTGGGGGCTATAATATATCTTTATTCTGAGCCAAAACATCTACATGGTTTCTACATAGTTACTCCTAACCATAAAATAACCATACTCAGTAAACTACCACGATAAATTTTTGCAAGAGTTCACAAAAAACTTCCAACCAATAAAATGATAGACCATGGCGGAAAACATAGACAAGTAAGGCACTCAAAAACGAAACACTTTTCACACTTGGAACCTGAGGAAAATACCATAAATAACCACCAATCCAGCGTATAGTCCAATCAAGTAATACCAGGTGTGATAGAAGCATTCTCCTTATGGGGAAAAGTTTGATATATATATATCAAAAATAAATGTATGAAACATATTTTCATATAGAAGAAGTTGAACATGACTTAGTGGGATGGTTAGAGCTGGTAAAGGATTATTAATACTCAATGCATTGCCACCTAGGGAAAGAGAACAAGGTAGTGATGTAACACCCCGAGCTTCCACGATACGTTTCTCATTCAATAATGCAATAGCTTGCATTGTACGCAAATTCGAGTTCTAAAACACCGCGACTAATCAAAGTAGCCGTTATGAATATTAATAACCACTTTTTAAATTTGTAGAAATTTTATATTTCAAAATGGACTTCATTTTTGTATTCCTAATATTGAAATTAGCCTATGTTGAATTTCTTGTAATTTTCTGAGAACTTCAAAATTTTTATGAATAGTGAAAAATACTTAAAACAACTTTTTTAATCAAAATAATTTATAGTGATAAGTTATACTATTGAGTGGTTTTAAAGTATAATTAGAATATATTTTTACCATTTTATCCAATTGTGGTCATTAGAATTAATTTCACTTTGAAATTGGACATAAACAATTGCCAATCTTTTGATATAAATTGTTTCTTAAAAACACGCTATTTGTTGTGACAGCGGGAATTAATTATAAAATTAATTAATGCAACATATATGTTTGGAATTTGGTAAAATAGACATCATTTTTGAATTCGGAATATCAATTATAGCTTAGGGTGAAATTTTGGCATTGTTCTGAAAAACTTCAATTTTTGATGAATAGTGAAACCACTAAGTGGTAGTTAAATAACTGATTTTTCATTTAAATGAAATATTACCACTTCTGTGATTTGATTTTCAAAAATCCGACATACATGGTTTTCATTAAGAAGTAAAATGTGGTTCAATGAGATTAAAATAATTTTTTTGGTGAATAGTAACTTTTAAGTTCTTAATCGCGATTAGAGGTAATTAGTGTAGTTTAAGGTACAAATAATGTTATAATAATATGAGATGAGCATGACACTTGTCCTACTCCTATTGGATGAGTCATGGCCGACCAAGACAACCCATGGGTCAACTTGGGGATCCCATGGAGCCACTTTAGTTGGAAAATGACATTAATATTTATTTATTTAATGTTAAAAGTAAATTGACACAAACATGAGTTGTCTTACTAAAACAGTTTTTTAAGTGGGGATACACAAGTCCATATTTTGACTATAAATATTCATTAGAAAGCTAAAAAGATTTCATACATCATAGTATATTTTTTATAATTTTTAGACATTAAATAAATTAAATTATTTATGACATAATTATGATGCAGCAATGACCTCATTATTTAACGATTTAAATAAAATGAGAAGATAATGCAAAATCCAAGGCTTACACTTGTACAAAGCCTATTGGATGAGGAGACTTCGAAACCTTATCACCATAGACTCGAATTATATAAGTGTGGGACCTTTAGAATCCGAAAAGCATTGTGAAATAATATAACATTTCAATCTTTCCAAAAGTGCCCCTCCTCTCCACTTATAAAAGGCCCCCACCTCTCCCACCTCATTTACACATTCAAGCCATTTGGCTCGGCCAAACTCTACCCAAATACTCTCCCAACATCCCTATATTACTCCTAGAAGCCTCACTTTGGGAGGAACTCTTCCCAAGGAAGCCTTTGGCTCAAATCAAAAAGAGTTACCCGATTTTGAGGTAATGTCTTCTCTAATGTTGTTTTGTATTATTTTTCTTCTCCAACCCCCTAAACTCTTTTTATTCATTTCTTTTGTAACAACACCAGTATCCTCAATATACTAGGATGTTGTTATAAGAAGTATTCGAGCTACACTTACACCCATCTACATCTAATGGATAAAGAACATACGGTTTCTGTGGATGGAGAATTTCTGCCTCACGAAACGATGATTGTTCAACACTCATATAACACCTTCAAAGGTGGCCATTAAGATGTCACTATTTTTATATATGATATATAATATGTTTATGTTTTACTTATTCTTCTGTATTTCTCATTTATGGCATAATTTATGATTTCCATTATGGGTAAAACGCGATAATTTCTTTTTAGGAAGTGCGGACTACCGCCCCCTTAAAGTGATTTGAATCGTTAATGCCATATGTGGGATGTATAAAGGATGGAGTAAATGGTATTATACACTATATTATACTGGAATTATATTATACATTTATATCATTATGATTTAGTTCCATTAAATATGAAATTGAAATGAAAGTAGCGTTCATGCGTACGTACGGCTTACCGTCTCCATGAACGGTGCATTTCATTTCTTACCTCTAAATGTTACGTAATATTATAAATGAATGTATATACTGGATATATATGTTATATATGACATCTAAATCATGAATATAATTCTGGAGATAATGGATATTCTACCACAAAAACAACTTGTAATTATAAGAAGTTTATTGTTGACTCAAGTACCAAAGATCGACAAAACGACCGTTATTAACTTAAATAATTACATAATGTTCATAACATTGTAATAAGTGATATAAAAAAATGAAATTAAAAATGGTTCTTAATAAGGTATATATTAACTCTAGATTATTATTCAGGAGGTTAAAGAACGGTTGAGTCAAGTCGGACATAAGGTAAGGGAATTTCATAACCCAACTTCCATTCTTTGGGTTAATCTCCTACTTACAAATTATGTCATGATATTATTATGTCCTATTTTGTATATTTACTTTCTATATGTGTACCTATAGTGAATACACATAATAGATCTATTTTATTTTAAAAATTATCTTTGTAAGGACTTCGTCTCAATCTCCTTTCATTGAGGCATATTTCATTTTATACACAACTTTCTTTTATACGGTGTATAAACCCCTTTGACTTTTACGTTTATTCAAAAGGTTTTCTTTTATAAATATGTGATTTTTAAATGATTTCAAAAAAGTGATATTTCTCTCCAATATATGAAAATCTAGTGCAAATGTATACGTATTTAACGCAAGCTTAAAAATGTTTCAGAAAACCCGACTCTCGAGTGTGGTAGACAGGAAGGGATTGGGCGTGGATCCATCATGGCCTGTAATT
Source organism: Viscum album (assembly GCA_963277665.1). Classification (NCBI taxonomy): domain Eukaryota; kingdom Viridiplantae; phylum Streptophyta; class Magnoliopsida; order Santalales; family Viscaceae; genus Viscum; species Viscum album. The sequence continues at coordinate 1,734,996,705 of OY728152.1, read as the reverse complement.
AGTCGAGCAGTCTCAGAATTAGTTATTTTGTTTTCAGAAGCATGCTTAATGTTTTCATAAACCACTGGAGTATATTTGAGAAACTTTAAATGTAAGTATCTTCTAAAAAATATGCATCGGCGGGTCTCATGAGACAAACTAGTGTCTTGGCACGAGGCCTTGACAAAATCTTATTTGTAGTCTTGGCACGAGGCCTTGGCTATGTGGTTATGATAGTATGGAATTATGCATTCCAACATTATGAAAGTGGTTAGTGATTTTTCATGTGATTATTCGATTAGTAGAATATCCATGTGAATGAGTAAATGGCGTTGTTTCATTTTACTTTTGCCATATTATGTTGATATTCAAGTTTAAAAGGCTTTTGTTTTAGTTATAAATTGCCTTAAATATTTATTCTTATTTATGAAAGTTTCCGCTATATTGTTATCCTTACTGGGCATTTGAGCTCACCCCTTTTCTATGTTTTATTTTTTTCCCAGGAAGTGAAGAAGTAAATTATGAATGACCTGCAGGGATATTATGAGGGGATAATAGTGTGGACTGTAGAGACATTATGTTGTTATAGTAGTTTTTCATTTTATGATGTAATGTAAAACATATGAATGTATCTAGTATTTCCAAGACTACTAAACTAATCGGTCTTTCGAGACTTGATCTTTTGTGATCATGACAATGTTACGAAGTAATGCACCGGCTCTGGGTAGCTGGGGTCGGGGCGTTACAGTTGGTATCAGTGGCAGTTTAGTACTAACCTTGGAAGCTAGATTTAGATAAACTCTGATTAGAGCACATAGCCCAAAGATAGACTTTGAGGATTAGTATAGAAGAACTTCCTAGAATTTTGTTATTGTAGAGATTTTGTGAGTTTTACGAGAAATAAATCCCTGTCTGGATACGAGCAAGTAGAGGCGGCTCTGGCACAGATGTACCTAGGGGTAAAACCCGAAAACACTGCTTTGAGCTAGACTCAAACGGGAACTGGTGCACGACAACGGGCCTTGCTGCACTCTTGGTTACGACACTCCCGGGGGATTTGCATAGGATAATTCTCATTTTCATTACAAACCATTATGTAGGGTTTATGATTATATAATTCCTCAAAGAAAACATTCTTATGATTATGGATTATATCTATAAACCGTTCAATTTACATTAATTATTTTAAATGATTGAAATTATTCATTGTAATTCATAAACTAACCTAGTTTATGCCATTGTTTAGAAATGGCGCCTAGTGGAAGGAATGGAAACCGTATCAATGCACGAACTCCGTGTAGGGATTTCCCTCCTGATCAAGATAATTATTGTGGATCTGGAGATACAACTAGTGCTGATCAACTCATTACCATACTGGGACAACTCACGCAGGTTATGAATAATAACCTTACTCGTATGGAGCACCCAGATCCGCAACGTGGAGGATCAATGTTAGACCGATTCATGAGACAACAACCACCAACCTTAAATGGGAGTACAAATCCTATAGTAGCTGAGAAATGGATAAATTTCTTAGAGAAAATATTCCATGCCTTGGGGAGTAGTGAAAGGGATAAAGTTGTCATGGCAGTTTACCGCCTCACTGGAGATGCCGATCAATGGTGGTCACTAATTCAAAACACAAAGGAAGATGATGACGTATCGAATATGGAATGGATGGAGTTCAAAGAGATTTTATTAGAAAAATACTTTCCTCGTGACCATCGAGCAGATATGGAAAGGCAATTTCTGAGTCTGAGGCAGAAGGAGGATGAGAATGTCGCAATGTATGAGGCCAACTTTACAAGGTTAGCAAGGCATGCTGCCGATTATATAAGTAACCCAAGGAGTAAGATTGATCGTTTCTTTGATGGGTTAAAACCATTTCTCCGTTGAGCTTTAGTATCACAATCCTTCTCATCATACGAAGATATTGTCTCCTGTGCTATCAAGACGGAAAAGGAATTCTCTAAGTCGTATGACAACAAAGTAAAGCAAGAGAAGAAGAGAACGGGGGAACAAGAGATAGATAAAGGGAAAAAGGGAAAGAAGGATTTTCCATTATGTGATAATTGTGGGAAGAATCACCCTGGTACGTGCCTAAAAGGAATGGGAGTTTGTTATAAATTTGGAGAAAAGGGTCACCAGGCTCGTGATTGCAAGGGAAAGAATGAGGCTGTCAAAGTTGAATGCTACAATTGTAGGGAAATGGGGCATTATGCAAATGAATTTCCTAATCGTCAAGGAATCTTACCTCAGAAAAGGCCAAGGGATCAAGGCCAATCTTATGCTGTGAATACAGTTGAAGCGGAATAATTAATGTATTGGTGCTTTTGGACTAATGAAATATATTCTAGTTATTAGAATAATGTGATATATATATAAGGATTGTATTGCAGTACTTGTTGATTTCAGTAAGGTTTTAATATGATGAAGGTAATTATATTTTTAGTTTGTGACAATAAGAGAAACTTTTCTTGGTTTGGGGAATCTGATGTTACAATTGATTTTGGAATTTAGAGACCTTTTAGAGAAAGTCTGGACGGAGGTATTTTGGATAACTATAATGGTTGGAGTGGATTAAGTTGATCTTTGGATAGTATAGTTTAAGGTTAAAGCATTTCTGAAGATTATTTTTGGAATATTATAATACTATAGTTTTAGGAAAAGGACAACCTGCACGGTGGGGAATAACCCGTCGCGTCGGACAAAGCTGCAGGAATCGAACCCACAACCATAGTGTGAAAAGCCTTTATTTCCTACCACTAGCCTACAGGAAGTCCCTGGTTATTACAAAATAGTTTTACTAATCTAAATGGTATGTGTTAACATTTTGAACCTTATACAATTAGGATAAATAGAATATTTTTGAGTTCCGTTACCATTTGGAGTAAAAGTTGGGTTTGTGGTAAAAATTTATTAGCGAATGAAAGTATACATAACAAGTATGTATATTCCCTTACGTTCTTAGTAAATCTCCTAAATAAATTCCTCAACATTATAAAAGGTAACTTAAAACAAAAATGTTGTCGGTTAACTTTTCCAACTGGGGATTCAATGACCGTTTAACCAATCACATGTTTGTGATTTTCTTATTGTTAAACTTTCTCCTAATCCTGTTTTTTATAACTCTCCATCAGACCTTGATGGTTTGTTTCTCCTCCATATCCATATTTTCATAGAATCCTAGAATGGGCTATATCGGGTGACCTTTGTACTTATCTTGCTTTCTTTTAATGTTATATATTTATTAACCTTATTTTCGATGTGGGTTTTCCTCAAAGGTATTTTCTCTTTTCAACCTTTTATTTTCAAAGAAAAATTTCAAATTGCGAGGACGCAATTTATTGAAGGAGGGGAGAATGTAACACCCCGAGCTTCCACGATACGCTTCTCATTCAATAATGCAATAGCTTGCATTGTACGCAACTTCGAGTTCTAAAACACCGCGACTAATCAAAGTAGCTGTTATGAATAGTAATAACCAATTTTTAAATTTGTAGAAATTTTATATTTCAAAATGGACTTCATTTTTGTATTCCTAATATTGAAATTAGCTTATGTTGAATTTCTTGTAATTTTCTGAGAACTTCAAAATTTTTATGAATAGTGAAAAATACTTAAAACAAGTTTTTTAATCAAAATAATTTATAGTGATAAGTTATACTATTGAGTGGTTTTAAAGTATAATTAGAATATATTTTTACCATTTTATCCAATTGTGGTCATTAGAATTAATTTCACTTTGAAATTGGACATAAACAATTGCCAATCTTTTGATATAAATTGTTTCTTAAAAACACGCTATTTGTTGTGACATTGGGAATTAATTATAAAATTAATTAATGCAACTTATATGTTTGGAATTTTGTAAAATAGACATCATTTTTGAATTCGGAATATCAATTATAGCTTAGGGTGAAATTTTGGCATTGTTCTGAAAAACTTCAATTTTTGATGAATAGTGAAACCACGAAGTGGTAGTTAAATAACTGATTTTTCGTTTAAATGAAATATTACCACTTCTGTGATTTGATTTTCAAAAATCCGACATACATGGTTGTCATTAAGAAGTAAAATGTGGTTCAATGAGATTAAAATAATTTTTTTGGTGAATAGTAACTTTTAAGTTCTTAATCGCGATTAGAGGTAATTAGTGTAGTTTAAGGTACAAATAATGTTATAATAATATGAGATGAGCATGACACTTGTACTACTCCTATTGGATGAGTCATGGCTCACCAAGAAAACCCATGGGTCAACTTGGGGACCCCATGGAGCCACTTTAGTTGGAAAATGACATTAATATATATTTATTTAATGTTAAAAGTAAATTGACAGAATCATGAGTTGTCTTACTAAAACAGTTTTTTAAGTGGGGTTACACAAGTCCCAATTTTGACTATAAATATTCATTAGAAAGCTAAAGCGATTTCCTACATCATAGTATTTTTTTTATAATTTTTAGACATTATATAAATTAAATTATTTATGACATAATTATGATGCAGCGATGACCTCATTATTTAACGATTTAAATAAAATGAGAAGATAATGCAAAATCCAAGGCTTACACTTGTCCAAAGCCTATTGTATGAGGAGACTTAGAAACCTTATCACATTAGCCTCGAATAATATAAGTGTGGGACCTTTATAATCCGAAAAGCATTGTGAAATAATATAACATTTCAATCATTCCTAAAGTGCCCCTCCTCTCCACTTATAAAAGGCCCCCACCTCTCCCACCTCATTTACACTTTCAAGCCATTTGGCTCGGCAAACCTCTACCCAAATACTCTCCCAACATCCCTCTATTACTACTAGAAGCCTCACTTTGGGAATAACTCTTCCCAAGGAAGCGTTTGGCTCAAATCAAAAAGAGTTACCCGATTTTGAGGTAATGTCTTGTCTAATGTTGTTTTGTTTTATTTTTCTTCTCCAACCCCTAAAATCTTTTTATTAATTTCTTTTGTAACAAAACCAGTATCCTCAATATACTAGGATGTTGTTATAAGAAGTATTCGAGCTACACTTACACACACCTACATCTAATGGTTAAAGAACATACAGTTTCTGTGGATGGCGAATTTCTGCCTCACGAAACGATGATTGTTCAACACTCATATAACACCTTCAAAGGTGGCCATTAAGATGTCACTATTTTTATATATGATATATAATATGTTTATGTTTTACTTATGCTTCTGTATTTCTCATTTATGGCATACTTTATGATTTCCATTATGGGTAAAACGCGATAATTTCTTTTTAGAAAGTGCGGACTACCGCCCCCTCAAAGTGATTTGAATCGTTAATGTCATATGTGGCATTTATAAAGGATGGATTAAATGGTATTATACACTATATTATACTGCAATTATATTATACATTTATATCATTATGATTTCGTTCCATTAAATATGAAATTGAAATGAAAGTAGCGTTCATGCGTAAGTACGGCTTACCGTCTCCATGAACGGTGCATTTCATTTCTTACCTCTAAATGTTACGTAATATTATAAATGAATGTATATACTGGATATATATGATATATATGACATCTAAATCATGAATATAATTCTGGAGATAATGGATATTTTACCACATAAACAACTTGTAATTATAAGAAGTTTATTGTTGACTCAAGTACCAAAAATCGACAAAACGACCGTTATTAACTTAAATAATTACATAATGTTCATAACATTGTAATAAGTGATATAAAAAAAATGAAATTAAAAATGGTTCTTAATAAGGTATATATTAACTCTAGTTTATTATTCAGGAGGTTAAAGAACGGTTGAGTCAAGTCGGACACAAGGTAAGGGAATTTCATAACCCAACTTCCATTCTTTGGGTTAATCTCCTACTTACAAAATATGTCATGATATTATTATGTCCTATTTTTTATATTTACTTTCTATATGTGTACCTATAGTGAATACACATAATAGATCTATTTTATTTTAAAAATTATCTTTGTAAGGACTTCGTCTCAATCTCCTTTCATTGAGGCATATTTCGTTTTATACACAACTTTCTTTTATACGGTGTATAAACCCCTTTGTCTTTTACGTTTATTCAAAAGGTTTTCTTTTATAATTATGTGATTTTTAAATGATTTCAAAAAAGTGATATTTCTCTCCAATATATGAAAATCCAGTGCAAATGTATACGTATTTAACGCAAGCTTAAAAATGTTTCAAAAAACCCGACTCTCGAGTGTGGTAGACAGGAAGGGATTGGGTGTGGACCCATCATGGCCTGTAATTAGTCGAGCAGTCTCAGAATTAGTTATTTTGTTTTCAGAAGCTTGCTTAATGTTTTCATAAACCACTGCAGTATATTTGAGCAACTTTAAATGTTAGTATCTTCTAAAAAATATGCATCGGCAGATCTCATGAGACAAACTAGTGTCTTGGCACGAGGCCTTGACAAAATCTTATTTGTAGTCTTGGCACGAGGCCTTGGCTATGTGGTTATGATAGTCTGGCATTATGCATTCCAACATTATGAAAGTGGTTAGTGATTTTTCCTGTGATTATTCGATTAGTAGAATATCCATGTGAATGAGTAAATGGCGTTGTTTCATTTTACTTTTGCCATATTATGTTGATATTCAAGTTTAAAAGGCTTTTGTTTTATTTATACATTGCCTTAAATGTTTATTCTTATTTATGAAAGTTTCCGCTATATTTTTATCCTTACTGGGCATTTGAGCTCACCCATTTTCTTTGTTTTATTTTTTTCCCAGGAAGTGAAGATGTAAATTATGAATGACCTGCAGGGATATTATGAGGGGATAATAGTGTGGACTGTAGAGACATTATGTTGTTATAGTAGTTTTTCATTTTATGATGTAATGTAAAACTTATTAATGTATCTAGTATTTCCAAGACTACTAAACTAATCGGTCATTTGAGACTTGATCTTTTGTGATCATGCCAATGTTACGAAGTAATGCACCGGCTCTGGGTAGCTGGGGTCGGGGCGTTACAAGTGATGCTTTGAGTTGAATGGATCATGCTGGCTTATCCATGTTTCAAATCTGAAAAGATCCAATAATTATGGATTTTTAAAGGATGGATATGGAAATCTTGATGGAATAGTAATACTATTATCTTCATAAATTGAATGTTCAACCCTTCATACACGTTATGATTAAAGAGGAATATAAAGAATATACAGAGCTAAAAAATAATTATAGAAAAGTTCATTTTTCTACATTATCTATTCATCTTAAATGTATGAAGATATATATAGATTTGAAGAAATACACCTAGTGGGATTAAATAAAGATTTATATCAAATAGTTTTAATCTCATTTCATGGTATTTCTCGAAGTTATGGCTAAATGAAAAAAATATATAAAGGGGGTGTTGCATACAATAATGGAAATGGGGGAAAATCACTATGGATTTTGTCATTGGACTCCCCAAAAACCTATAAGGGATTAATGACTATGGGTGGTACTTTATTTAATTACTAAGATAGAATAATTCATTTCTATTTGAAATCACATAAATCTCTATCAAATTTCAAGGATATATATTACGGAAGTGGTAAGGTCTCATGGAGTACCAAATTCTATTGTATCATATCAAGACCTGAGGTTTTCCCCAAAATTTAAGGGAAGTATTCAGCATGCACGTGAAACAGAATTGAGTTTTAGAAGTGATTAACATGATCATATGGATTTTAAGTATGAAAGAATAATTGAAACCCTAGAGGAAATTTTGAGATCATGTTATCTAGATTTTAATGGCGGATGGGAGCATCACATTCCACATTTTGAGATTTGTTTCAATAATATTTTTCACCCATGTATTAAAATGGATACTCATGAAGACCACTTTTAGAATAAATATAGAGATCTAATGTAATGAAATGAAGTTTGATAAAAATAGATATTAGGACCTAAGAACACTAACAATATGGATAGGACGGTTAGAATGATTTGGTAACATATAAAGGCACCAATAATTATGTAGAATGTTATGCTGATAACTGACAACGTGATCTATAATTTGAAGTTGGTGAGAAGGCATTTCTTAAAATTTCTCCATGAAAGATTGATATGAGGTTTTGGAATAAAGGTAAACTAATATATATAGTTATATTAGTACGATTGATATTTTTGACCACATCATGATGGAATCCTTTCCCTTGTAACTTTCTCCAAATATCTATCAAGTCCCTGATGTGTTCCAAGTATCTCTCCTAAGGAACTACATACCAAATACATCACATATACTGTACTTAGAGGCCATACTATTGGAGACAGATCTTTCTTATGTTGAACAACTAGTTGAAATCTTGGAACATAAATTGAAATATCCATGAATCAAGACCACTCACCTAGTCAACATTTTGGGGATAAACAACCAGTTATAGGAAGCTACATGGGAACTTGAGTATATTATGAGGTAGATGTATCCTCAATTTTTTTTATCAAAATGATGAATATAAAGGGATAAATTCATTTTAAAGGGGTTTATAAGGTAATACCCATAGTTTTTATAAACATTTTTTTTTCATATAATGTAATTTTATTTATTGTTTTTCGTTTCAATGAACACCCAATTTTTTTCATTATATATTACACTGAGATAAGCTTGTGTTGCCTAAAAAACTCACATGTCTTATGTTACATGAAACACTGAATTTCTGTAGATAAAAATTGCCTTTAATTATTTAAATATTTAAATTAAAATATATAAATTAAAATTGGTTGTATGAACAAGATAAACTAAATTATGGAATTATAATTTATACATGTTTAACCACTTTGAAGTTAGAAGGATATATTTTTATAAAAAACTATTTAAATGAATATAAGTGTGTTTTATAAATATATATTTTAAAAATACGTCATGTTTTATTAAATTAATGGAATATATATGAAATTTAATTTTTTGCATTCATCATATGTGTTTTATTGATAGGATATAAGAAATAAATCATTTTTCACATAAAAGAAGTATTTTTTCTAGAAAGGTAGTTTTTGTGCATTTTGATAGTGAACAAGTTTTCAATATAGTTTTTGAGACATTTATATATTATATTTGAAACAATTAATTTATTATTTTATATCATAATATCAAAAATTTAATTTTTTTTCTAATAAGTTTCTTTTTTTTGGACGAATAGTGCAAAATAATGCATTTTAATTGGAAACATCATTTTCATCAAAATAATTATTGTGTTAAATTATATATTTTCTTTTTTTTAAACTATAATTATAAAAATGATAAATAATTTAATATAATTTTGGTCATTGGAATAAATTTCTCATTGATTTTTTTAAAAAAAAAAGATTTCAATGTTTTGGAAATTTTCACTTTAAAAACATGTTTTATTATACCATTGGTGGGATTAATATTAAATTATTTTTATAAAATTATGTGTATTTAATTGTTAAAAATGGATTCATTAATAAGAATCATAATTTTGAAATTTATTAAAAAGACATTTTTTTTAAAATATGAATTTTGAATTTTGTAATTCTATTACTATGGTTAAGTGTAAATCAGGTAATTTAGGTCAAAAATAATATTTGAAATATTAGAAAACTACACTAAAATTTTATAAAATGATACTGGATGAAGTTAATTAAACATATATTACCTATGGATTCTTAATTTCATTATTTAATTGACACTTTTCAAGGAAAATGATATAGTTATTATTAAAATTTAAGAGAGTTTCAAAATGTGACACTCTTATATTAAATAAATATTATATTATTAATTTATTATTAAATTGAATATATTATTGACTATATATATTCTTATTATTTATAAATGGTTTATCTAAATCATGTTATTTTATTTTTAAATTTTATTGAATAAATAATTTTCATAAATAATTACCCAATGGTGATGCATTAAATATTCAATTAATGAAACGATCAATTAAATGGTATTAAAAATATTAAAAGAAATATACTTTAAATTAATTAAAGAGACCTTATAATAATCATGTTTAATATAAAAATTTATCTGATTATTACATTAGTTTTTTTAAAGGTATCATTCTGTATTGATTCTATTAATGTTAATGTAATAAATTGTGTCAAAATTGACACTAATTCTATTTTATGAAAATAATATTTTATTAAAATATTTGAAAAAATATACAATATTTTAAATAATAAATTAAATACAATATGGTCTAAAATGTTATAAATTAATTATTTATGTGGTAATTAAAATCACATATTTAAATATTACAACCTTTTAATATTGATGAATATGTTACGTTAGTTAAAATTAAAATCACATAAATATGTAATATTCAAAATGGTAAGGATTAAAATAATACAAAAAATTTCCTAAAATAAATTTTATGAAGATATTACAACCATATATTATATTATATTCAAATAAATTTTCTTTTGAGTTATTTTTATTCAGAGTTAATTTTCTATAAATTAATATTATGGAAAACATTCAAATGTTCCCCTCACCTATACTATAAAAGGGAACCTCTTATTCTATTTTCTTCACAAATAAGAACCTATTTGGTTCTTTGAAAATGTGTCAAAATATCCTCCCAATATTCATACCTTAATCCCAGAAGCCTTCATTATGGCATAAATCCATCCACTAAATCCCTTTGGTGAAAACCAAGAGGAGTTAACGAAAGAAGAGATAACATACTTTTAGAAGATTGTTTTCTTATTTTCATTATCCACCCCCTAAATGCTTCATATATAATGGTTATATAACAACATAAATATAATAAAAATTCTTATATTTTTTTATTATATGTTTTTTACCAATACTCAGACACACTTCCATCAAATGGGTAACGAAATTACCGTTCTTTTGTACGGAAAACTTCGGCCTCAATAGATTTTTTTGTTTATTATTTTTCATTACCACCTTTCACGGATGTTAATTTTGATGAAAAAAATGTTTTTATATGATATATAAGCTATTTATGATATATTTATTTATTATAAAACACATACCTTCAATATTTCTATTTTTTGTAAATATGATAACATCGTTTGTGGATGTGTGGACTGCCTCCTCCTCAAAGCGATCTGATTTGTATAAACATACCATGAATGTATTAAGGAAGGGTTAAGTGATATTTTAATATATATATGGAAAAATAATAAAATTAAAATATATATATATTTATTTAATTTACTTATATTCTTTTGAAAAGATAATTAAATGGAAACAACATTCATGTACATGTATGACTTATAGTCTCTATGAACAGTGTATTCCATTTCATATTTCAATTGTTTATTTATTAATATAAATGTTATATACTAAATATATATTATATTTATAATATGTTTTATATTATTTAAATAATTATACCATGATCTAAGTAATAGTATCAAGAATAACATGTTAAAACATGTTTAATTTTATCTGAAACGTAGAACTAATATTGAATGGTTAATAAACAAGTAATAGATGGTCATAAGTAAATAATATATGGTATGATGAAATTTAATATGGTTATGTAGTAGATTTATAATAAAATTATATTTATTATACATAAGTATTGAATGAATATGAACAGATTCATGATAAAAGGTAAGAGATTTATCTCCCCATTTTATTTATTAGGTGAAAATGCCTTAAACACTATTTGTTTCTTTTACACGGTTGATATAATTCACCAAAATGTATTTAATGAGTATTATCCATAATATTATTTTATTTTCATATCCATATTATTATATTTATTTATATAGATATATGATTCTATTAGTTATAAAGTTATGGGTATTTATTGTATAATGTCATAAACCTTTGGGATTGTATTATTTTAAGTATATATTGGGGAATATTTATCTTAAATGTCCTTGTTTTATAAAAATGATTTTAAAAAATGTATTTACTATACTTTAATGTATTTTTGAATTAATTTTTGCCAATTTTTTTCTTTTTACTACATGGTTGGAATTGAATTTCTTTTCCATTTTCCAAATGAGGCACTTTGTGAATTTTATAACACAAGTATGAAGGAAATAATTTTTAACATATAAAACATGAACATAATTTTTTTAATCATGTAACTATAATTATTTTTCATATTCCTTTACAATAATCTACAGATATTTTCAAATCAAATGTTCTCTTCTAAAATTATAAATTATTTTAAGAGAAGAAAATATTTTCAAATCAAGAAGGATATTTTGCTCAAGAGATGTTTTCAAGTTATCTGTCAAAATTATATTCTTTATTAGGTAAAATTATTTAATGTTACTAATTTTTTGATGGGGATATGATAAAATTATATCATTACTATTATTTCTAGGAGTACTTTATTTTTATTATGTAATAATATTTATGAAACACATTTCTTTTCCATTGGTTATTTTATAATAAATGATTTTTATGAATCCAATTTCATTCCATGGGTTCTGATATGATGAATTATTTATGATATTTTGGAACACTTATATATGGTTTTAATTAAATTATGGGTGGGACCCATATATACCTTCAATTCATTTAGTAATGATTTATATATCATAATAAAATGATGGGAATCCAGTTATTGGGGATGATCCACTATTGAATATCAGGAAACCTGATACACTATGGGCATATTAGGAAACCTAATCCCTTATAGGGAAAGGAATAAAACTGGGGATGGTTGTCTGTCCTGCCCAGTTATTGTAGTAACAATGAAGTGCCTTGTTATATTTTGGAAATGTTCTTGACTCAGTGGGATTAATAATACTTATTTTTGTTCCTGCCAAAAATCCCATGTATTATTCATATGAAATGATTTCATGGATTATTCTCTTGACTCCCTTATGATTCATATATTATGAACTCAAAATATTTATTACATAACAATTTTTTATGATCTCTGATATTCAATGAATGGTTTTATATTTTCTCTATCATGTTATCATACCCTTATTCTACTGATAGGCTTATATATATCCCTTGTTTAACCTTACATATAATTTGAGATCACCCCTATTTATGTTTTCTTTCCCTAGAATTTGAATATCCATATTATGTTTGAGGTCTAGAAGAAGGGTGATAGTTATAAATAATCTAGTGGGATATATTATATCTCACTTATATACAATGAATTATGATTCCATTTTTTCAAATACAATAAACTAATTTTTTCTTTGGGTGTCTATTGGTTTAATGTATTAAGTATTCCATAGAAATGGTGAAATATTATTATATTAAAAGAACAATTTTCTATAATGGGGTTCTTTATGATGTTGTTTGAATTGGAGGTTCACAATATCCCTTTATATCTACTCATTTATTATGGTGAAGGTGTAGTAATCTTACCTCTCTATCTCATTACAATTAGTGAGGTAAGGGTTGTTTTAATAAAATGAAAAAAATCTCAAAGCAGTTCAAGATGGACAATGATGTCACTGATTTCATCACAATTTTCCATTTATAGGATGGTCCATGAGTATTTATCTCTTATGGTAATTTTAATTCTTCCACTATATTCATAATAACACCACTGTGGAAATACTCCCGTACTAGTTCATTGGCCACCTAGTGTTGTAGGAGTTTCCTAGATAAAAATATCCTTTTGACTGATTGGGTCTCAACTTACAAGATGCTAATGCACATGTTTAACACTTTGTATCATAAGAAAATTAAGGATTCATGTGATATATATTCCTATACCCCTACATATTATCATGTAATTATGAGTTAATTTATTCTATTCATTTATATTTATTGGGGGGTTGAAGGGTTCATAAATATCCTATAGCGATAAATAGGCGCAAACAAGAAACCCATTCATGTAGTAACAACGGTTAAATAATTTTTGATTGATCAATTTTATTATTAAAATATCCAGATTGAGTTTACTTGTCTATTCCAGATGTGTAATGTTCTCATATTTTATATTGAGTCCACGTAGACATACTTTTCAATGGTAGCCGATTTTTAGAAATTTATCCGTACCACTTGTGTTTCACATAGGATAAGAAGATGGGAGGTTTTGATAATTACACCCTTTATGGGGGGATTATTCCCTACTCTAGTAATCTCTACTAGATTCAATACATATTCTAAAATCCTTCCCAAATCCATGTACATGATTAGTTACCTCCATATAAATGATTTGATCAAAATTATTAATTGACGTCAATAAATGAATATATTAATGGATCTCCATTAATGAGAATATATATATATATATATTAGAGGTTCTAAATCATTGTAGTCATCATTAAATATCAAAGTTCCAATAGATTTATTTTGTTAGATGGTTATTCTATTGTCTATATCCACACAGTTTGATGCACTGGAATTTACCTTCATCTATGGAGGTTGTAGGTGTTGTAGAGTTGGGATCAAGTAGATGATAGGGGATTTTAATGTATCCCAATAAAGGGAAAAAACCCCAAATATTTTGGGGCCACATAATAGGAAACATCCTAACGTTTAAGGTTATGTGATAGGGACCAATGATGTTCCTTTTATGTTCATGAATCCATCAAATATTCTAAGTAGTTTGGATCTTATAAAATGGGATAACAGATAAATGATTCTAATAAATGGTTATTGTTTGAATTATTGTTGAGGGACCATTTCTAGTTCACCCCATAAAAGAGGTAACAATATTTGATAGGTAATGATAGACCCATAAGGAATGTGACCATAGAGGTAATGGATTATGTAGTTCATGGGTAATACAACCTAATGAGGTATATTAACATGGATTATTATAACTATAGACTTGTGAAGAATTTGTTTAAAAGATAATGTATCCAACTGAATGTTTTTATTTTGGTGTGGGGATTAAAACTCAAAGAGGAATCCTATATATTGTATTCATCAGAAATCAAAGACCATTTAACTCATGTCAAACAATTTAATATCATGTGGTGATACTATTCCATGCAGTTTTATCATCATGTTGTGAATAATTTTTTATGTAAATTTAAACCATTTAATAATGAAATTTACATCATTAAATAGAAGAAAAAAAATATTTCATGGGGATTATGTATTGGGGAACCAAATATATCTGACCTTGTAGTTCTGTTCGATGAAGGATTGATTTTACAACATACACCTAATCAGAGTGCCATGTTTAACTAGGAAGTAGTTAGAATATGATTACAAAACAAGTATATTCCTAATATATATATATATATCTAATTATTTCTAATTGAGTATTTTTACCAGGAAGGATGAATTGATGCATTGGGGGATATGGACCCACAAGGAAGGAGTTGTGGATTATACATAGCTTTTCCATAGATTATAGGTTGGGGATTAAAAAAAATATGATGCCCATTCTCATGAATACCATAACCATTTAATGGACCAAATTGGAATCCTACTCAATACTTGGTAGCCAATATGAGAAACGCGATCAAGGGATGCTTTAGTAGTGTCCTCATGACAAAGACCCTCATTATCAATGTAATTCAAGATCGTTATTACACTAATGGTCCTATGGGTTTGGGAGTAATACCAAGGAGGGGTCCATTATCAATGGAATATATTATCAAAGGGGGTTCACACCAATGTTCATGTAATCATCACGTATCTTAGGAGGCTGAGGAGGAGGCCTCATATGAATAGGATTTTTGGAACATTAGTGATGAAAAATGAGGCCCGAAAGGACCTTTGGTTCATACCAACCAAGGTAGACGACCTTAATGTAAATAATGATGGAAAGGATTCCCAACTAACCATAATCTAGTTCCTTCATGAAGTGTAAATCCTTGTCTAAGATTCATCACACACATGGATTATCAGAAAGTGGTTAAAATAGACTTCAAAATTCTTCATTTGTGCATAGTGTTTGGTGTTCTATTAAAATGACCATCGAATGAAATATTAAGCATCCAATTCAAGAATAGTTCTTATTATAAAAATATATTTCTAGGGTTTTTCTATAAAATAACCTCAAGATAAACCCTTGAGAAACATATTTTGTAGGGAGCTTCATGAAAGGTTTATGAGAATTAGCGTCATACATTACCATCTATGAATTTCATTTACTTGATTTACCGAAAAAATTTGTTTTTAATGTATCTTCATGAGTAGTGCATAGTTTAGTGTTCATCATGAAGGGGATTCATAATAAATTTTCATATTCATTATATGGATATAGATTTATAATTAACAATTTTATTCTATCATGTTTTTAAAAAAATAATCTCTTCACAAATGATGGGATCTTATAGGAAAAATTGATTCCCTCTCTTTAAAAATTTAAATATCCTACCTTTAAAAATTCATGTTCCATGTTTTTATGGTCACCATTCAATAAAATCCTTCCTAATATATATGGGTTCATAGAAATAATTTTATTATATTGGAGTAGTTCCACATGGCCAATAATTACATTAGTATTCCAAGAGAGAAGGTGACTACATAGGAATCCTATGTCATGAACCAAAGTGAATCATGATCCACCCAGGAACTATGTATGAATAAAGGATGGAATTCACCAAACATCCTTAGTGAATTAATATAGTACTTTCATGAGAAGGGATACTTTTATTTATCCATGAATGGATTTATTCTATAATTTTATTATTCATGGTTGAAGCACTTACATGACCATGACGGATCCTTACCCTTTGTAATGAAATTATATTTGGGAAATTTTCATTAGACATTTTATTTCTAGCCTTATAATTGGAAATCAATACTTCAAGGGTGTCAATAATGTTCGAAACTTATTATTTAACAATTAATGTCTAATATTCCTCAATCAATTCATTTATTTTGGTCATTTATAATACCTTAATGGTTATGAATTTATTATGATACCCTTTACTTTTTCATGGGTATATTTACATTTTATTCTTTATATATATATATATTATCTATATGGCCGAAATATATATTAAATATTAAAATAAAATGTGGTTTTATAATTATATATCCTCATAATCAATAAGAATATTATTTATATCTCATAATATCCCTATATGGGGTAATTGTGTGTTTAGCTTTGTTCATAATGTTATTCGTATGCATGATGTTGTTTTCATTTATCATAATCATGTACATGTGACTGATGTGATTGGATTTGTCTATAATGTTACAATGTAATGGAGGAAATACTTGAGTTATATTTATGAATACATGCCTTAAGTTTATTCCGTATTTTATAATTTACCTGATTATAATGCCCCAATTATTTTGGTCTCGAATTTCAAGTTTCCATGATGAAATTTATGATTATTTTCATTTACAATTCCATGCTATGATTTTTTTATTCTTATAATATCTCACCCCATGTTTACCCCATTTTTTTCCATATAGTAGGAATTTTAGCTCATCATTTTTTTTATATATGTCCCTATGATATCCCTTGCTGTGAAGGAAACATGATTATATCTAGGATCCTAATATAAAGTTAAAAATAAATTTGGTTCCAATTTTTTTTAAAGCTTCTGTATCATATATTTAATTTTATAAATACTCCAATCATATTGATTAATTTTTTTTATAGATATATATGTTAAACATTATGTAATGTTTTATTTCTTATATTAAGAACAATAAACATGCTCTACTCCTCACATTTTTCTAGTAACTTGGAGTGATATATATATATATGTATAAAGAGATGGTGTGAGATTCATATTTAATGAGTTTATTAGGATTCTCAAAAAAACATTTAGTTAAAAATCATAAAAATATTCATAAACCTTTAGTGTATTTATGTTGTCTTCAAAGAATCTCAAATGTTTTCAAATCGTTTACTTCTTTAAAGATATGTTTCATAATCAATTCATACATGAAAACTACTTTATTTATAATATCATTGTTGTGATTATTTTCTTAACATTTAAATAATTAATTCTATTTTTAAAAATCCAAAAAAAACATCAAATACTTATTTAAATGAATCATACTATAATATATTGGAGAATTAAAAAATTCACGTTTAATTTCATCACACACGAATTTCTAGGAACTAATCCCTGAAGTTTTAACCCTCACTATGTAATTTTTTAATTGGATCAAATAATGATGTGTCTTATACCACCACGCCATGATTTTTTATCTTAGTTATTACTTCCAACAATATCACACTTTCACAAAATCCTCATAAACCTAGAATACTCTCACCTTATGTAAAATAACATGCAAAAACATTTGATACCATATAAAAAATTTCCTTTGGATTTCTTCCAAAACTATTTTTGGGTATATCTTAATGATTGCTATAAACATTTTGGGAAAAACACAATATCCATCGACAGAACCATTATGTGTATCACCATAGGCCTTTATATCACAATTTTTTTAATTCCTTAATTTGAAACTATAAAAAATGTGTTGCATTTATAAAAGATTCAATGCTCATCATCCTACAAATGGAACAAACACGGTGTCTATTGAACACATATACCTCCATACCTAGGTCAAGTTGTTTTGTTATATACATGTATGGATAGTCATATGTCCCCCTTTTCGAAGACATTGAGTTACCATGATATATGAAGTATGTAAGACCATATATTCTACTCATACATTCTTGATTCATTAAGTATAGGATGACCGGATTAATGAATACATCACAAGTCACTCGACATAGTGTATGAGCACATCCCATGACCCTCACCCAAATAGAATATAACATCACAAAAAATATATATAGGTAAAAAAATACACTTCATCATTATATATTAATCTAGGGTCCATATGTCATACCCCTCATACAAAAGTAAAAATATCATATTTTCTAAACCCCAAAGAATGAAATTATTAGAAGAGTACCCAACCAAACCTTAATTGATCAGCCTCAAGGATGGAAAAATAATAGAATCGAAGTATGTATGTTTTCTTGTTATGTATCTTTTTAACCTTATGTTTGATTATTCAATGTGAAACATACACCCATGATATATCAGATACATAGTTGATGACTCTATATGTGGTATCTATAGTGTGTCATCTGTCATAAAAAATATTTATTTTGCGCCTCAAGGGTTAATTCCATATATCTTTATAAATCTCAACAATTATAATCTTACCAAATCATCATCACCTACTTTGATAAGTTAATTATGATTACACTTCATGAATATATGAAAAAACATAAAATAATTATAAATTGGAGACTTTTTTATAAAATTACCTACATATATTATATTCTTGATCCCCTATCAAAATACTAAAATTATCACACATGAGCACCCATCTAATAATATTCCATTTGATAGAACACTAGATAAGTATTATGTTTATTACACTATAGGGTTTTATTTAACTTATTACATATCTATATAATCCTTGTCACATTTTTTTAACCACTTGATAAAACTGCCCACTAATATCATTCAATGGATAAAATGTATGATGAAATCATGTTTAAATAATGGTGATATTCGATTCATAATCCTTATGATTAAATTTTATAATATATTATTTAAAATTATTTACATCAATAAATAAATAAAAAAGTATTTAATAAATTAAATTATGATATAAAATTACATTAAGATCATTTTTTACCAACATATCGAAAACATTATTAGGATATATAATGACATTTAGATTTAACTAGAATAGAATAATCATGTAATAGTTATACATTAATCTTATCAAAGTCTAGGAATACTCCAAATAAATTTTTAGAAACTATATATTCTCCAAAATATATTTCTATGGAAAATAAGTCCCTTGATGTTAAAAAGGAAACTTACCTTTTTTATGATAATATTTAAAAAATATATTTTCAACATCAATATATTATATTATATTTATTTTTTCAAGAAATAATACAAATTTTTTATTATTTTTTAAAATATGTCACTCAAGGGTGGTCAGACCATATCCATCAGAATTTAAAAAATAGACCAGATAAACAATTTTATCCAAGACATTTTTTTGTCATTATCATCTTTTGGAGAATATTATAGAATGGATCAGATCATAACTCAATTTATAATAAAAATCATATAACATTATTCATAATAACAATGATTAAAATTAATTTATCTGATCACATAAGAGGGGAAAAAATGGAAAATACATAATCATCATTATGATTCTCTTAGAGGATTAGTGTAATCCACTAAATAAAAGTCTGTGATGTAATAACATATTTATCCATAACACAAATGAATACATAAACCCTATCTATCAATCCTTATTCATTTTTGAATTTCTATATTTATTTACTAATATTTTTAATATGTATATAGTATAATATACCCTTTAAAATAGAATAATAATGTGTGTAATGTTATTACTGGATGTGGAATCTGTAAGATGCTTCATGTTACCCTTTAGGTATTCTAGACATTTCCTACCCCAATGACCAATCTTTCCATAATAAAAAGAATGTACCTTCTTTGTGACTCCTATATCAAGTTTCAATAATAAAAATTGAATATTAGACCCTTGAATAATATACTTATAGATTACAAATATAAACATTTATACATCCATTAAAACACCAAATTATAGACCACATATGTCCTTATAAAAAATCTCAACATATCACAAATATCAAATAAAAGTTTATTAAAAATATTCACATGTTAGTTTAAAGTAAACTATTGAATCCTTTCTATTAGTCATTATAGAAGGAACTCGAATATATATAAATCAATAAAGGATATCTTATAATATCCATTTCATATACATAACTATTCATATTGAGTACATGAGTAAAATATAATTTTTTTGAACACATATTCTATATATAAAAATTATTTTGAATCCACTAACGAATCATTTCATGCTTCTTAAAAGAATCTAGATCCTTTAGTCAAAAATGGATCCCATTAACTACTTTGGAAGGGGATTCTATAAATTATAAAAATTTACATCTTTACGAATAACTATTTTTATGTTTTTTACATCTCTTATAAGTTGTGTTTGTTAAGATTCTCCATTTCTAAATTGATCTCAAATAAATGTTTGACGATAGTGATTGATTTGTTATCTAAAAAACCATATCTTGTCAGATGAGTATATTTTTTTACATATATTGAATATGAACTTTTAATAATCGGTGTCCTATTAAATTATTACCCTTTTACTACTAATATGTATTTTTTATTTTCCTATAATACAACTATAATAGGTTAAATGGAAACCCTAAAAACACCCAAAAGCAATATAAGAAAAACCATACATAAGAATCCTCTAATAATAGATAAATTTTATAGAAAAATGTAAAACAAAGAAGAAAATAACAAACATTATTGGGGAGATATTGGTGGATAGAAACTAGATATAGGAAAATATGCTGACTATGCCTCAAGTACAGTGCCTCATAATTGGCACATGATGAGCCTCATGACTCTTAGGATATTTATATATGGTAGAACACTTGAGGGAAACATATATGTAACTTAATTAGAGAGGATAAATTACCACCACCACCACCAAAACAATTTATCCACAATAATAATTATTTTCTGTCAAAATAAAAGACTACAATGAGAAAACCACAAGAAAAACACTACCTTGAGAACACAAAAACCTCATAATCACCACTTGTGCCAAAACTATGACTGCCTAAAGAACTAAAACTAAATAGTGGAGAACCAAAATTGCATCCAATTATACTACCAATATTACATATCTTAATATCTATCAGAAAAATCCACCACGTTACAATACAACAACACTACCTGAAAAAACCTTCTTAGTTATACTTACATTACCACATAACTAATATAGGATCAAATATCTATGACTAAAAATAATAATAGATTGGAACATGAGGAATAATATAATAGACATTTCCAAGATTCCAAACCGTTAATGGTACCCCTACTGGGTTGGAAATGATGAAATGGAGGTAACGACCCATCATACCTATATCAAATAGGCCCTAGGTAGGCGACATGTACCAAAAGTATAAAAATCATAAAATTGGAGAATTGACCTATAATATACATATAAGATCAAAATATAGAATATATATGATCAATATAATTCAGGACATAATATTAAATGGAATTAAAAAACCCATAATTAATGTATAAATGAAATGGATACAGATAAATGTCTTCAATGTAAATAACCAAAAGTAATGATAAAGTAATGATATAACAACAGTCTAAGGGTCCAAGAAAGTAAATTATATTATGATCCATGTAGAAATCATGGAAACCTAAAAATATTTATATAAGTAGGGTGAGTATACAAGTATACTAACAAAAAAAAAATAATTTCTCTCATGAACAATTCCAAAATGAATAAAAATGCAGTTGTGGGAAAATATAATAACCAACAGTTCCTTAAATGGTTAACTATCCAATCCCATACTCACCACGAACCACTCACTAAAGAACTCATCGATGTTTAGTGAGATATTATGAATCATATTAATGATGAATAACCTACACCAATTTAAAACATATTTTATGTCATCACATCCCAACATCGTACATCAGGGAGATCCCATATCTTTTGTTTACCATATCTCATTTTACCACATCACAGAATGATCACATCACATCATTCCCACAAAAACCTAGTATAAGACATCATATCACTTCCCCACAGAATAATCAAATAATATCTCGCCCACTGAAACATAGGCCAATTGATCATATTACTTACCTATAGCACAATAACATTTCATATCACCCATAGATACATGGGAAACACCTTAGATCACATATGTAGGGATGTATAATATCATGGACATGAATAAAATTAACCTCGTTTAAACCTCAAACCACGAACGACCCCCACCGTAAGAAATATCATCACATCACATGTAACCCAAAGGCACACGGTCCCTCACACCACAAGCATATGTTGATAGTGCACTATTGACATATGTCCATCACATCATATTCATGTCAACATCACCTGAAAGAGAGATAGGGAAAAAAGTGTATCCAACCATTCATCACCACCACTAGGATGTGGGTGGAAACACACCCTATCTGAACATATGGATTCCGACACATATTTCTCGATAAAGGTGGGGTTCATATAAGAATAAAAAAGAAATAGATTATTTATAGAATAGTTAAGAAAAATTCCAATATCTATGTTCACAATAAGTATTTCCCATATGAAAACATCCTCTACTAATCTAATAATGTCTCAATTTCTACAACCATTAATAAATGTACAACACCACAAAATAGACACATTTCACGTTTCATCTGCTTTCTTAGTCTATGATAATTCTCATATTCATATTACTAATGAATTACTTTCTTTCATCCCATTGATTTCATTATTAAACATTGTCTTCCCATAAACACACATTCCATTTGGATTAAACATTCATTAACCATTTAATCCAATGATATTTCCTTAATTAATAACCAATTACATAACTACCCTGGAATCTATCACAACAAAATAGAACACCATAATTATCTTCCACATGCCACAAACCAAAAAAATCACAACTATATTACAACCACATCCACTTACCTCACCATATCCCCACTACACGATTATCCAAATCATCACATTGACTCCCCATAAAATGACCAAACCACAACATAATAGCACCTCACCACCACAAAACATGGTCACACAATAAACATATAATAAATCATTAAAATCTCATCTATATAACCATGTTCAAATTCATTAACACAAATTTTATCACAAGGCACATTTTCTTTTACAAGTATTATGACACTCTTAGAATCTTCTAGGGGATACCATTTATTTATCAATGTAGATTTTATTAACCGATTTTTATTAGGGTGATGTCACAATATTCACACATCGAGGGATTCACAACACATATCAAATCTACACAAACAAGGGCCATTGACAACTATGATTTTTAGTGGTATAAGAAGAATGGAAAAAATATTAATATCAAAGTTTAAAAAAGTGGTAAATACATTTAAAACAATGAATTTAAATTAATTTTTAATTAATATGATTAATTTATATTCATTAGTATGGATGAACCCATATCCTAAATAGGTAATAATTGTAAACCCAACACACATGAAAAAAGGGAAATGAAATATCCCCTCACTCAAACAGAGATTTTGAATCCGTTGTGAATCCTTTAAAAAAGAAAAAATCCACCACCCCACACCAAAATGAGGCAGGGAACATATATAAGCCTGTAACACAATAAAAAAACACATCCTTATAAAAAATATATCTTCATGTTTTCCCCCCACAAAATCCTTCCTAGATAGGAAAAACCGGGAAAATAGATGAAAAAGGGAGGGAGGGACTCACCTAAACCACATAAAATTGATCATTCAATGATGGGATCAAAATCCAATGAAATGTGGTCAAATATAATCCATAGGATGCACATGTATTTATCATGAAATGGGATAAACAAGGGAAACATGATGGAGTTTGAGAGGTCATTAGAATTTATACCTGAATAAAATGTAACACTTTGATACAACCAAGGGAATTGTACTGAATAATTGATGAAATAAAAGGTTAAAATTGTGAAACACTCCCCACTATTCCATAACCATGATGATCAAAGAATTATCATGTTTTTTTTGAAAATACCATGGTGAAATATAATAAAATATAGATATGGACCATGGAACAACAGAAGGGAATACAACACAGAACCCTAAAAACTAGAATGGGATACAATGTCCATAGTGGATCCGAATCTAGAATACCCACTGAAAGATAATCCAATTTCCATTGTGCTAGAACTGGGGTATCCCTAGAATATTCAACACCTTTCAAGTGATTCTATTCTATAGCCACATCTCTATGTTTTAACTACTCCCAAATTTGTAGTAGCATAAAAAACAAACTCCATTTTAAGTACACCACATCTGGATCCTCCACACCACAACAGACCCCCCCTATGGTGTATCCTCCCAACTACACTCCACAAACTTCATAAAATAGGATGTGGCCCCTTCCCTTATCCTCTGTAACACCACAAAAAAATCTCGAGAAACCCAAAGTAATCTTTTTCACAATAATTCCCAAGAAGTAATAATATAGAAGGTATGTGTCACTACAACAAATACCTCTCAAAACATTTTATCCATTGAGAATACAAAACATGAACAAGGCTAAAGAAAGTTTATGAGAACCCATTGTTTGAGATCCATCTCAAGGTTCTCATTACACCTCAACAAAAATACCAACCAAACAAACCGACCAAAAAAACCTCCAAACATCTCATGAAACCACATTACAACTCAACCACATCACCACCTCCCACCAGGAAGAACAGAAAACATATGATACTAACCAAAAACACCTATATTTCCAAACACATGAATTTTCAAAAAAATATCAACCTACACTCATCTAAAACCAACAACAACTACAACCACCACACAACAGAGCTCGAAGAAATCAATCCACATAATTCACTAGGCTATATTAAGATATTATCCACATTGAGAAACATCGAATCCCCTACATGATATTAATCATTTCAAAGTATTAAATATCACAACTTGGAATGAGGTTTTAACTTACTCATGTTTCATAAGTGTTTTCACACATAATAATATTAAGAAGAAAAACACATCTCATAAAATATCAAGACCCTAAAATCACATCATCAATAAAAAATAAAAAGTCCAAAGAGGAAAAAAAATTAGAACAACTATGGGTACTATTTAGGAATATGTGTCTTTTGATCCAAATTAATATCCTATAAGATCTCATGTATCAACAAAAAAAAGGGAAAACGAATGGTCCATCAATATATAACATTCTCTCGATGTTCTTGAATCTCCACTGGCCTCTCCACGAAAGGCTATTCATTTTCGATATCTTACTCTACCTAGTATATTAAATGGGGATAATCATAAAGATACATATAAAGATGTGATATGTGGGTGAAATCATGGATTCAATCCAGTCATTGATGAGGTGTAAACCAATAAGACATGTCATTAATGCATGCCAAAATCATGAAAGGTCCAAAAAACATGGGCAAAAGGATACTTCTTCCAAATTTCCACTTCACATGTTGTAGAGAGTCATTTAAAAAAGATGGTCTCTAACCTAAAACTCAAATGAAATCCTCTATTTATGGACATAAAACATTTTCTATCACTATGATACTATCATTCTCCCATAAAATAGTCAGACCTCTCTATTTTGTTGTGTACCACATTTGGACAATGAACAAATGAATTCCCAACCTCAGTCTAGCGCAATGGAAATATATGTGTTCACCCAGAAAAACCATCAAATGGGGTTATATCGATTTATGAGTGGTAGATGTTATTATAAGAAAAGTCAGTGATGGAAATTTGATTTTCAAAAGATCCTCGTATGTCTATGATGCTTTCCCACAACATATCCTATATATTCTGGATAGCCTACTCATTTTTTCCACCCGTAAGTGGGTGAAAAGATGTGATGGTGCATATTTTATTTCAAAAATCATACTAGAATAAAATGTATAATTATTAAGTAAAAAATAGATTACAACATAAGATAATGGTCATTTTATGTCCATTCAACTGGGCCACCTCATCCAGATACTTATTTTCTAAAACATGCATGCTTTCTAACTCCTTGCTTTCCATGAAGTGGGCTAATTTCAACATCATATCCATGATCACACAAATTTAATCACAACTTCCATCATCTTGGGGTAACCCAAGGATGAAATCCATTAAAATTTATTCCAATTTAAAATTTTTAATATATAAATGAAATTCAATAAACCACAACGAATATGATTCTTATCCTTTACATACTAGAAAACAAAACACTAAGCCCCAAACACTACCACTGAGGTTTTCATCCTATGATACTAATAAAGCATCCCCAAGCCGTGATACATCTTTGATAGTCATTAATGTATTTCTAAAAAAGATTTATGAAACTAATTGTAGACTCCCTCATGCATCACCAGTATAAAAAATAGACTCCCTTGTAACATCATTCAGTTCTAACAATCCTCTGAACACCACTCGAGATCAACATAATAGCCAACATGAGCGCACATGTCCACTCCCTCTATGTCCCCCCACTAGGAATCCTCCACCAGCTTCACCAAAGAGGAATGAAATATCAAATGAAAATAAAAACCTCCACCATCAACCACCCTTGAATCTAAGTACATGGGTTTAAAATCCTCCATAATTGTATATGAATCTCTTAACTCCTTAAAAACATACTTCCATGATATTCTTCACAAAGTGTTGCCCACGATATTCACCATTATTAGGGTGCATGAAATATAAAATTCATAGTCAAAGGGAAACTACATCAACCTCTACTACCACATATTTAGATAATAATTTGAAAGGATATTCTTCAAGAAAATGTTATATATGATGACCATAAAGCATTTTAAATTTATGTAATGTTGCTGAAAATTAAAAAAAACACAACATATGATAACTCCAAATCATAAGGGACATAGTTACAATCATGGGGGAAAAATTCCAAGACCCATATGAGATCACTACCATATGAAACATCATAACGTATCTCAATACCTTTAAAAGAGGGTCACAACGCACCTCAAAAATCTCCCCCTATTTTGGTAATTAGAGCACTAATCAACTTCCCCTTTAGGAGGTTGAACATTTCCTGACAATGATATTTCTAGATAAAAGTATTATCCTTCCTAGTTTAAGGAATCAATGAGACCCCAATACATGTGAAATTAGACTCAAATATATGATAATATACATCAACGAAAAGGAAGATACAAACCTCCACCACATTCCTTGTTACTTCCCATGAAACAATTACCTCATACTTTGATAGGTCTACAACCACACCCTTTTGGGAAACCACTTTCCCAATGATCTATTTTTCACACATCTTTATTTTACACTTGAAAAACATTATATAGAGTATGTTCTTCCAATGAACCTACATGAATGATCTGTGATGATCAACATGATCCTCCCTTGATAAGGAGTAGGACAATATGATATTGATGAAAATGTTTCTGAACTGACCCATGAATTTTTGAAACATAGATTTTCTGATCCCTGTGAACATAACTGGTTCATTTAAGACACTGAACGACATAACCACAAACCCTATGTACCCATACCTTAATCTGAAGGTAGTATTTGTAGAATCATCCCCATTCACTGTCAACTGGTGATATCTATACCACATATAGATCATAGTAATATATATCACCCCTCCCACCTAGTTAAAAATCATTTATCTTTAGAAGAGGATATAAATTCTTGATTGTTACATGATTTAACCTCTAGTAATCTATGAAAAACTTCATACTACCATATGATTTCTTAGAAAATAACACAAAGAACCCCATAATGACCAACCGTGGTAGATAGAAACATTATATATTAGATCATTTATATAATTCATCAACTATCGCTACATTGAAGGTTCTATCTGATAGAGATCCATTGAAATTTGAGAAGCATCACACAACATTTCTATTATAAACATAACATCATATTGAGGGGGTAGCATTAGAAAAACCTCAGTGGTAACATATAAAATTTGAAATAGATGTATTTGTGATAGGAAATTTATTAAGGGATCTCATCGCAAAGGTCATTTGCAATGGTGTCCCATTGCAAATCGTCTGTTCTAAAAATAGAGTGGCAAAATGGTTTTTTTTCGATGAGAAGCCATCCTGTCACAAATAATTCATCATTTTTTTAAAAAGCCATTTTGCGATGGGATGATCCACTAGTCATAAAAAATTAGAAAAAAATATAATGAAGGAAAAGTAAAATAAAAAAATATTATTAAAATTTATTATAATAAAAATAATAAAATAAAAAATAAAAAACAATAAAAACTATTAAAAATAATAGAAATATTATTAAAATATTAAAAATTAATAAAAATTACAAAAAAAATAATAGACTAATTGAAAATACAATATTAACAATAATATAAAATAATAATAATAATAAAATAAAAAATTCATAAAAAATTCATAAAAAAAATAAATAATCAAAAAGACAACATTCAAAATATTAAAAAATAGTTATAATAATAAATTAATAAATAAGAATAAAATATGAAAAATAATAAAAATAATAAAATTAATAATAAATAAGAATATTAAAAAAAATTAAAAATATAAAATATTAGGGAACACATAATTGAAACAATATAAAGAAAACACTATATAAAAATAAATGTATATGGATTAATAAATACATTAAAAAATTTGTACATTCAAATGTTTAACATTAAAAGTAAATAAATCACTAAGGTTCATTTGGAGGAGTTGGAGGACCCAGTAGAGGAAACTCAATCCCTAAACCATGAGTCAGACATCACATATACTACATCGTCTACTATTGCTGGTACTCTTACCATTGATGTATCTCATGCTATTATTGGTGATTCTATTGATGATTCTCTTCCTTCTCCCTATTCATGGGATCTATAAGCCCACCCTGACCTCATAGATGCTCCACATATTGCGTAGTAGATGATGATAACACACCTGAAACTCCTTTCGAGCTTCAATACGACATGACAACGATACTAGAATAATTCATTGTCATCAATCTAGAGCTGATACAAACAATTAGGCCATTTTTAAAGGCATAATGAGTAGCCTGAATTAATGTTGCGTCATCAAATCCTAATGCAATGGAAGTATGATCATCAGTCTTAGCTCGACTCTCAGCTTGTGTCTAAGACATCACAACCTCATATGACTCCTACAATTGAAATTTATAATTAAAATAGTAAAAATATTATTTGTAGTTAATTTTAACACTCAAAAATTAATTATACTGACGACAATATGATTATGGTGATCACCTATAATCTCTTACGTGACAGGATAACTAGTCATCCTCTTTTATATTTCTAACTCTATAATATCTTGTTGTTTGATTGCTAATATGAGTATAAAACAAATAGTTACAATTTAATGTTATATAAATTATTAAAAAAATTACCTACCAATTGTTGACGATGCATACTGATTGTATGACTACTATCTCAATATTTCAATTCCATTCTCCGCTAGTTCTATCGACCTAATAATTCTCTCCTCTAAATATGAGCACTATCTAATATGAACATAATCCATCCCAAACCTAAGGTGAGATGTAATCTCATTAGTAGGAACAAAAATATAGATCAAAATTTGGGACCTTATCTTTCCTCATTACAATCCTGTATAGATTGTGAAAAAAATAATGGACACGCTCACACATACAAACCTCATATGACGTCCAAATAGATTCCCATGTGTTATCATTGATGAGATACAATAAAAACTACAAATAATTAATAATATCAGGTTATTGATTAAATATTTTTGAAAATAACTGGTATTTATTTACGTACCATCCAATGATCGAACATGTGGTGTTGAACATCAATAGGAATCTGATCCCATTTAACCCATTCTCAATAAAAAATAACTTTATAATATACAACATCCCTATTCAACAACTATATGTGAAATGCTTTGAAAAAAGAGAAAATATAACAAACAATAAGTATGTAAATATATGATCGAAAATGAATGAAAACTAAATAAATTACACATATAACCATACCTCTACATGAATGGATTGAAATAAAGATGTGGATGTCACTCGAGGATAGGGTTACATATCATCAATATCATAATATTTTTACCCCTCTATGTGTTTTCTATACCATAAACAGTGTGAGGGTCAGATGATATATCATAATGCTCGTTTTTAGGTAGTAAATAATCATTCAAATAACAAAATATATTAGATTAATTTTTATCATCCATATGAAACATGAAATTATTTTTGTTAGTAAATAACAAAAAATAAATATTATATATAGATATATATCATTTATGACTATAACCAGAATTTAATTATGTCAATTTTCATCCTAAACTTTTATATATAATGGTGTTGATATCTTTATATTCCTCCCCGGTATAATCATGTTCCTTGGGTGATTCATCTTCATTATCATTAGATATTTCAAATCAACATGTTACATCAAAAACATCATTTCATTTATCAACCCATAAATATAGTGTTTCATCTATGATATTCATATATCTTCGTGAAAAAGTCATATTTTGAGTTTCTTCTTGAAAAATTTCAATTCCTTGCACACCATCAATGCCAAATTCACTTTGGATAAAATGAATTTAAGATGATTTCATTTTTATTACCCTCCACCAATCAATTAACCCTCATAAAGGAACACAATAAATTGAATAATAAATTTTATGTGCCTGGTTATCCAAAAAAACTGTTTCGTTTACTATAAGAAGGATTTTATATTTAATATTAACGATTCTATTGAGTGGATAAACACACAAGAGTCTATCAGTATCCAACCAATGAAATTTAAACACTATTATGTAATTTTTTCCCAGATAACATAGTTCAATTATTTCTTCCATCATTCCATAAAATTCAACTTAAATTTCTTTTTGATGACATTTTCTCAATAAAACACAATTATTAAATGGGTTTTTTGATTCCCTATATGCACATGTGCAAAATCAGAAACCATTCATCACATATTCATTATAATATTTAACCATTTCTGATGGTGGGTTACCCAATACACACAATCATTTTCAATTTTAACATCATGTTGTGATACATGAAAATGTGAAAAAATTATCAATATAACTAGTAGTAAATTAATTTTATTTATTAAATGGAAGTTAATTTACTTGACTACTTTTTAAAACCAGTAGGGAAAAATTATTTTTCTTACGTTCTTCAAGAGAAGATGTTATAACTTGTGTAAACAGTTTCTTGATATGATTTTCATATAATCTAAAAATAAAATATTATTAATTTAATAATAAATTATAGAATTTGTGATAGGGGTTGATTAGACAATAAAAACACATATTTTGATTAAATTGTAATGGTATTAAATTTTTATTTTTGTTCTTATGGTCTGAGTTAGTGGATTTTAATTTTGAACATCCATTCTCAGCATTTGTGCACTTCATGCCAAATATGCACCAATTTAGGCCCAATGTTTCATCTGATTTCAAAGAATGTAATTATACATATTTTAATTTTATATTTTTTCAAATGGATATAAACATAAATATAAACATTTTTCATTCAAGGGTCAATGGAGGATTCATAAAGGATGATGAGTATTTTTGGTGAAGAAAGAAAATAATTCTAGAGAAGGAAGATTGAATATCATCCCACTGATCGGACTGTAGGGCCCAAAATACATGCCCAATTAATCCCAAAATTCATGGGAGACTAGAATACATATATAGGAACAAATAATTCTACTGAATCTAGTACTAATTCGTCCTTAATGGTGGTGATTAAGGCGGCCCAATTTGAAGGTTTAATTCTGGGCCAGATTCAACGTCCCAGAAACACAACCCACTATATTTATCATATCTCTCGAACGGTTTATTATTTTGGTCTGGAATTTTACAGGAATCTTGGAGACATCCGGGGCTTCAGTTAAGTATGATAGGTCCCACCATAATTCGGCCTTCTAGAAGGTTATTTAGGCACGTCTTTCCAGTGGATGCAAGCCGACTGCAACTTCGGGGCAAGAAGTGGAAAGGTCTCTCAACATTAATGTTCCACCCACCTTTCCCCAACACAATTAGTTAAATGCACATGGGATGTTGGGGGCTCGGAAAATGATTCATTTTTTCTTATTTAAGGCAGTAGTGATGGAGGATTTAGGGATCTTGGATGCATTGTTTCATTGTAATGTTTTGCTGTCCATTTGATGTTGTAATCGTTCTTCATTCTCATGTAAGTTATTTGAATCACATTAGTTCTTAATAAAAGTTCTTCATTTACTATTTTTATTTTCTTCTTATTATCACTTTGATACCGTTGCTTTATGGTGTGAATTTATTCACACCATCACTTGTGAATTTATTCACACAACGGTGGAGTGATCATTTCATTGTTTTATTTTTCTTCTCCAATTCCGCTTCTTTAAGTCGACTTCCCGCTTCCATTTATTTAATAGCATAAATGGAGGGCTAAACCCTTATGGGTTGGTCCTAGGGAGTTGAATTGGGAATATTGGATATTATTTTATGATCTAAAATTCTGTAATCATTTCATTAATTTAATATTTCTATTTGATGATTAATTTCTTCTCCATCTTTTCCAACTTTAACAATGACACATTTCGAGTGCTAGTACGATCCAATTTCTTGGAGTGATCATTAAATTGATCCTCTAAGTGAATTGGTTATTAGCCATGGAATTGTGTTGGGATTATTGGTTAATTATATTGAGGAATTATATCATTTTGTGGATATGTCTTGAATTAGTGAAACGAACGTTATAAGAAAATAAATACATCCAATCTAACCCTAGTAACAACTTAGGATCAACTCATCTCCAGTAATTTTTTTAGACTAAGTAAGTGTATGTTTTAATTTATTTTCTTTAAATTAAATCTTTAGTCATTCTAATAAAATTAATCCAGATAGCTGGCCACTCCATAGCCAAATCCTTCCACAATCAGAGTGTCTCTCGGTTTCTTCTTCGGTCCCTGTGGATTCGACCCCTACCTGTACTACAACGACCGCATACCTGTAGGGTAAATTTGGGCGCAACCAAATTTTGGCACCGTTGCCGGGGACCAAGTAAGTTCTTTAGACAAAAATTTTCTTTCCTCACCCAGATTCTTCTATTCTCACCCAAGATCACTTATCTTTTCTTTTTCTCGTTTTTTTTTCTTTTGGCGCATGTCCGCCTTCACCCGTGATAACTCAAACAGACTAGTTAGGGTGGAAATTCATAGGAAAGGGGAGTCAAGTACAACATTGGATCCTAATCATCCTAATACCTAAAGATAAAGATTGGGTCAATTTCAATGGAGGGTCTTAAATGAAACCAACTCATAAACCCGAGCGGGAATCAAAATGGAAATCCAAATGAGGCAGCCCCAAATTTGGGGAATGCAGTCGATCATACCATGAATGACTACCTTACACCACCTGGACCAATGCACCTTCTTTCATTAGGCATACTGCCCTAGGAGATGACCACTATGTCTTTAAACCTCATGTCATAAACCACCTTCCATCTTTCCATGGGATGGAGTCAGAAATGCCTTACCTTCATGTCAAGGAGTTCAATGACATTGTTGAAACCATGTGCTCACCACATCAACTTCAGTCAGCTAAGATGAGGCTCGTTCCTTTCTCACTTAAGGATAGAGCAAAGAACTGGTTAAATAATCTGAGACCTTCGTCCATCCACATTTGGAACCAACTGCAAAGAGAATTCTTCAAGAAATACTTTCCCCACCACAAAACTATTGCACTTAAAAAGAGTATCCAAAACTTTTTTTAAAAAGTGGGAGAGTCATTTTATGAAACCTAGGAGAGGTTCAAAGACACCCTAAACATGGTTCCACACCATGGTTTTTCTATTCCTGAACAAGTAAGAATTTTCTATGAAGTTTTGGGCCCGGGGAACAAACAATTCATTGACATGATATGTAATGGGACTTTTAAAAACAAATCCCCAAATGATGCTTATGAGTATCTAGAAATCCTTGCTGAACAAAACCAAACATGGGGAACATCACCTTATTCAGAAAAAGCCTAAAAAAACTACTGGAATGCATACACTTAGGGAAGATGAAAGCCTTAGGGTGAAACTTGCAGCACTCTCTAGGAAGGTTGAAGAGATAGACCATAGGAAAATCAATGAAATCCAAATTGTAGACCTTGTTTGCACAATCTGTGACAAACATGATCACAAAACAGACAACTGCCCAACCATTCCATCCATCAAGGATGTTCTTTTAGGAGGACCACCTGCTGAAGTCAATGCCCTAAACTTTCAAAATCCTCAATACCCCAACACATTCAACCCAAGGTATAATGACCACCCTGGCTTTCGATGGAAAGATAACCAACAACCTAGCCAACCACAAGGACCAAACCCATACCTAATACAAAATTGTCAAAACCATAACCAATTCCAACCAAAACCAGTCCAATACCAACATCCTCCAGTCCAATACCAACAACCCATCCAACAACTAAAGTATCCCCCCTGGGATAACCCAACCAACACAAGCCCCTTCCTAATCTGTCCCTCTCCCAATCCTTGAAGAGCTGTGGAATCAAATGGAAAGGATGATCTCATAAGTCTCTTCCCTGAAATAAGAACTTCAAACCATCAAAACTGGAAAGGCACCCATTCCCACACAGGCCATTACACAACAAACATCAAGGGGGAGACAAGTTTCACTCAAACAACTCATGAACAACTAAAGGCTGTGACAATTTTGAGAAGTGGGAAATCAATTGAGAAACCTGAACAAATAGTTCAAAACCCACCTGAAGATTCAAACTCTAATGAAAATTCAAATGAAACACATGAAAAAAATGATGATACTAATAAAAATTTGAATGAAACAACTCTTCTAAAAACAACCCCAAAACATGCCCCATTTCCTCAACGCATGAGGGGGAAAACCAAGCCTGAATTGAGTAAAACATTGAGGGAAATATTATCACAAGTCAAGTTGAACATTCCACTCCTCGATGCCATTAAAACCATTCCTGCATACTCAAAATACCTTTAGGATCTTTTCAAATTTAAACGGAAATTCTCACATAAGAACCAAGTCCTTCTGCCAGCAAATGCTAGCACAAAAATCCAAGGGACCCTTCCTCCAAAGATGAAAGACCAAGGATTCTCTTACATAAATGTTGAACTAGACGAGAACAAAGTTTTCAAAGCCTTGGGTAATCTAGGAGCCAGTGTGAACCTCATTCCTTACTCTATGTATTGCCAGTAAGGGCTCGAAGAACTCCAACACACATCTGTCACTCTTCAACTTGCTGATCATAGTATTCAAGTTCCAAAGGGGATCTTAAAGGATGTTTTGGTGAAAGTTGAAAATTTAATTTACCTAGATGACTTCATTGTTCTAGACAATCACCCATGCTTAGGTCCTAGGGAGAAAACCCCAATCATCCTTGGTCATCCCTTCCTTGCAATAATCAACTCTGTTATCCGAGTCCGAAATGGGAACATGACCACCACCTTTGGAAACATGAGTCTAGACTTGAACATCTACAATGAAAACTCACAAATTGGGGATGATAAAGAGTTCCATGAGGTTAATTTGATTAGTGTTGATAGTGAACTCAAGGAACAAAAAATAATTATCGAAGGATGTTTAATTCAAGAAGAGATTGATTTTCTTTGTTCACATGAGGGAAATTTGGCTCCTTGGCTTGAATCTCTTTCAGATTGGTCTATTGATGATTTTCTAGAATCACCAATCAATGGTACCATGGGTGAAATCAATAACATTGAGTCCATACCAATTCATGAAACTACTCTAGCTAATTTAGTGGTTGAAAATTCTTTTCAAAAGGAACCAATTTTGTCAAGAAATCTAAACAAAGAAACTGAGTTCAATACAAAGTCTCATACTTTCTTGGAAATTGATAACCACTCTGATCATGAATTTAAGGTTTTACCTTCATCACTCAAGTATCCGTTCATAGGGGACAATCAATCCTTTCCTGTTGTCATTTCTTCCTCTCTTGAATCCAATCATGAGAGGATGCTTCTAGATGTCCTTAGGAGACACAAGAAAGCAATTGGATGGACCCTATCTGATATTCCTGGGATTATCCCACTTATCGGGACTCATAGAATTGTTCTAGAATCCGATTCAAAGCCATGTAGTCAACCTCAGCGAAGACTCAATCCTAATCACATGGAAGAAGTGAGAAAAGAACTTTTGAAATTGTTAAAAGCTGGTATCATCTATCCTATAGCTAAGAGTGAGTGTGTTAGCCCAATCCATGTGGTTCCAATGAAGGCTGGAATCACAGTAATAACCAATAATAATGGAGGGATGATTCCAACAAGGGTTAGTAGTTGATGGAGGGTCTATATTAACTATAGGAAGCTCAACTCATGTACCAAGAAAGACCATTTCCCCTTTCCCTTTATAGATCAAGTCCTCGAGCGAGTGGCGGGTCATTAATTCTACTGCTTCCTAGATGGATTCTCAAGGTATAAGAAAATCAAAGTCTCTTTAGAGGAACAATGATAAACGACCTTCACCTGTCTATTCGGCACTTTTTCCTTCAACCGCATGCCCTTTGGGATATGCAATGCCCCTGGTACCTTCCAGCGGTGCATGATGGGAATCTTCTCGGATATGTTGGGAGATTGTTTAGAGGTCTTCATGGATGATTTCTCCATATTTGGGGATACTTTTGAGGGATTCCTTCTAAATGTTGAAAAGGTTTTTTCAAGGTGTGAGGATAATAATCTCATACTAAATTGGGAAAAATGCCATTTCATGGTAAGGGATTGACATGTTCTAGGTCATCTGGTATCTGGTAGAGGGATTGAAGTTGATAAAGCTAAGGTTGACATCATTCGTCACCTTCCCTCTCCTAAAACTGTTAAGGAAGTGAGGTCCTTATTTGGACATGCTGGCTTTTATAGAAGGTTCATTAGGAATTTCCGCTCTATTTCTCGACCACTTTGTGCTCTGTTGGTAAAACATGCTCCATTTTTATAGACAGAAAGCTGTGAGGAATCATTCTCTACACTCAAGTGAACTCTTATATCTCCACCTATCATGCAATCTCCAAATTGGAAACTTCCTTTCGAGCTCATGTGTGATGGAATTGATTTCGCTGTAGGGGCAGTCTTAGGACAACGGTGTGAGAAAACTCCATGTGTCATTGCTTATGCAAGAAAATATTTAAATGATGCACAAATAAACTACACCACCACTAAGAAAGAGTTGCTTGTTGTTGTCTTTTCCATAGAAAAATTCAGGTCTTATCTCTTAGGATCACCCATCATTGTCTTCACTGACCATTAAGCCATAAAATACCTTTTCCAAAAAAAAGATGGAAAATCTAGAATGATTAGGTGGGTACTTCTTCGTCAAGAGTTCGATTTAAACATTAAGGATAAAAACGGTGTTGAAAATGTTGTCGCTAATCACCTCTCTAGGATGGAATTCAAAGACAACTCACACCAACTCTCTATGTCTGATTCATTTCCCGATGAGAACCTATATTCAGTGAGTGATTGCCCTTGGTATGCTGACATAGCAAACCATTTGGTGACGAGTGACATTCCAAAATTCATGGGGACCGAAGCTAAGAGAAAATTCCTTTCTGATGTCAAACACTACGTGTTTGATGATCCTTACCTCTTCAAGTTCTGTCCTGATCAAATCATCAGGAGATGTGTTCTCGAGTCTAAGAAAAAGTCCATTCTAAAATTTTGTCATGTAGAGGTATGTGGAGGCCACTTTTCTACAAAGAAAACCAATGAAAAGGTCCTCCAAAGTGGTTTCTACTGGCCTAACCTAACTAAGGATTCCTTTGAATTCTGTAAAAGTTGTCCTCAGAGTCAGCAATTAGGATCCATTTCCAAAAGGAATCAAATGCCCCTCACTCCCATTGTAGTCTTTGAAATCATTGATTGTTGGGGAATTGATTTCATGGGACCCTTTCCAAACTGTTAGGGATACATCTACATCCTCTTAGATGTTGATTACGTCTCCAAATGGGTTGAGGCCATTCCCACCAAGACTAATGATCATCATGTTGTGATCTGATTCCTAAAATATAATATCTTTTCTAGATTTGGAATTCTGAGGGCTATAATCAGTGATCGTGGAACCCATTTCTGTAATGGCCCATTCTCTTCACTCATGTCTATGTATGGAATTTATCATAAAGTTTCCACTGTATACCATCCTCAAACCAATGGTTAAGTTGAGTTATCAAATAGGGAGATTAAGCAAATTCTTGAAAAAACTGTCAACCCCTCTAGGAAAGATTGGTCTGAGAAAATCTTGGTTTCTCTTTGGGCATATCGTACAGTATTCAAAACCATCCTAGGAATGTCATGATATAGATTGGTTGATGGAAAAGCATGCCATCTACCAGTTGAAATTAAGAATAAGGAATTTTGGGCAATCAAGAAAATGAATTTCGACATTTCTTTAGCCGAATAAAAGAGGAAGTTAGATCTTAATGAACACGACGAAGTTATGATGGAGGCTTATGAAAAATCAAGGATAAATAAAGCTAGAGGTCATGCCTACCAATTTAGGAATATCAAAGTCAAACAATTTGAACTGGGAAAACATGTGCTCTTTTATAGTTCAAAACATCATTTACACCCGGGAAAGTTAAGGTCTAGATGGTCAGGTCCATTCATAGTGCATCATGTGTACCCCCATTGGGCAGTAGAGAACTAGGATCCCACAAGTGGTAACATTTTTATGTTCAATGGTCATAGGTTAAAACCATTCAATGAATCATTCAATAAACATGAATTAGAGGTAGAGTTAACAGAGCCAACTTATGAACCAGGAAAAAAATTCATAGATGTAGGATCCATGTCAGGATAACGACGTTAAACAAAATCACTGCACGGGAGGCAACCCGTGGTCTTTATGTTTCTAATATTTGTGAATTATTTTTTTTCCTATTATTTTTTTTCTTTTCCTTATTCTTCATTTTGTTATTTTAAAAAAATATATAGACTGTTGACCTGTTATTCATTTATGAGTAAGGATGTGTATGAAAGGGGAGCACCGTATTCATCTGTGTCACGCGATGTGATCCCTGAGTAATACCATACCCAGAAAATATAAAGAAGACAATGTATCATCAGTTTATTTTATTTTATTTTAAATTTTTGTTATAATTTTAAGAATAATAGACTGTTGACCTCTTCTTTTTTATGAGTAAGGATGGGTATGAAAGGGGAGCACCGTATTAATCCGTGTCATGTGGTGTGATCGCTGAGTAATACCTTACCCAGAAAATATAAAGAAGACAATGTATCATCATTTTATTTTATTTTATTTTATATTTTTGTTTGTATTTTAAAAAAAGATTGCTGACCTGTTCTTATTTTATGAGTAAGGATGGGTATGAAAGGGGAGCACCGTATTCATCCGTGTCACGCGGTGTGATCCCTGAGTAATACCTTACCCAAAAATTTAAGAGAAGACAATGTATCATCAGTTTATGTTATTTATACCTTTTTTAGGGTAAAAAAATACAAAAAATATATATATTTTTAAAAAAAAATTAAAGGAATGTCATAGGACATTGGGAAAAGCCGGTCACAACCGTCCAATCCATTTGGAGATAAACCAGAACTGAAGGGAGACATGGGAATGCATTTTCAACATCAACCACCAGGTGACTTCATTAGATAATTTTCATTTTCAATGTCTTCATTGAACTTCTATCCTGCCACTTCTATGTTTCAATTATTTAAACACTAGGGACAGTGTATTCCAAGTTGGAGGGGAGATGAAAATGTGTGGAATGAAAAATATCATTAACCTTGAACATGATAACTCACATTACAAACTCTGAAATTGGATATCAAATAATTTTGTATGCCTTGATTCTGATTTTAATGCAATTTTATGTTCATGTGCATAGATATTGGAATGTGCGGTGGTCCGATGCGATTTTTCACTGTTATATTTTCATCCATTTAATAAAAATACACAATACATGTCCTCTATATTGTGGGGTCTTAGTTTGAGTTCTTGGGGACCCATAATAAATAGCATAGGATTGGTAATCATTATAATTTTAACATGAGTATTAAAAAAAATCAATTGCACATAGAGCAATGAATTGACCTAATCTGTGGCTTTCTGCACTTGGGGATCGTGACTCCATAGTTTTCTGGCCCAGAGTTGGTAATTTTATCTCTATTTGTGGTAATTTGAATTTTTTTTTGATTGAGTTAACTTGAGATGATGCCCGAGTATGTGAGCTTCACTTGGTTCCCTAAGGTCTTTGAGCCAGTGAGTCATCGGCAAAGTCTTGCTACATGGGTTGACTCGATTGAGTTCAATTTCAGTTTTCATGGAAAAATTGCAAAAAAAAAAAAAAAAAAAATGAGTACTCATCTTATTATTACAATTTTACTGTTCCTAGCACTTCCATCTTTTCTCCCTCGAATGGAAATGAACCCCCTTGTCTATTGTGACGCACAATACTTCATCATGTTTAATTGAATTTGGATGAAATATGGAAATGAATATGAACAAAGGAATGGGCATGGGATTCAGATATGCCTGTGGACATAGCTTGTTTTATATTATACTGATGGGTTTCATAATTTTTTGGTATGCGATCATTGGGTGAAAAATGTGTATTAAAATGTTTTTGGAAAAGGTCATTCGAATTTCATTTTTGTGAGATATATTTTGCTCGGGACTAGAAAAAGTCAAGTTGGGTGGTGTTATTAGCCAATAAAAACATATATTTTGATTACATTGTAATGGTATTAAATATTTATTTTTGATCTTATGGTCCTGAGTTAGTGGATTTTAATTTTGAACATCAATTCTTAGCATCTGTGCACTTCATGCCTAATATGCACCAATTTAGTCCCAATGTTTCATCTTATTTCAAAAAATGTAATTATCCATATTTTAATTTTATATTTTTGGAAATGGATATAAACTTAAATATGCACATTTTTCATTCAGGGATCAATGAAGGATTCATAAAGGATGATGAGGATTTTTGGTGAATAAAGAAAACAATTCTGGAGAAGGCAGATTGGATATCATCCCACTGATCGGACTGTGGAGCGCACAATACATTCCCAATTAATCCCAAAATTCATGGGAGATTAGAATACATATAGAGGAACAAATAAGTCTTCTGTAGCCAGTGCTAATGCTTCCTCAATGGTGGTGAGTAAGACGGCCCAATTTGAAGATTCAATTCTGGGCCAGATTCTGCAGCCCAGAAAAATAGCCAACTATATTTATCATATCTCTCGAATGGCTTATTATTTTGGGCTGAAATTTTTCAGGATGTTCGGAGACATCAGCGGATTCATTTAAGTATTCTAGGTTCCACCCTAATTAGGCCTTCGAGAAGGTCCTTTAGGCACGTCTTTCCGGTGGATGCAAGATGGCTGCAACTTCGGGGCAAGAATTGGAAAAGTCTCTTAACATTAATGTTCCACCCACCTTTCCCCAAAACAATTAATTAAAGGTACATCGGATATTGGGGGCTCGGCCAAGGCTTCATTTTTTCCTATTTAAGGCAGTAGTGATGGAGTATTTAGTGATCTTGGATGATTTTTTTCATTGTAATGTTTTTCTATCCATTTGATGTTGTAATCGTTCTTCATTCTCATGTAAGTTATTTGAATCACACTAGTTCTTAATAAAATTTCTTCATTTCCTATTTTTCATTTCTTCTTATTATCACTTTGATACCGTTTCATTAATTTGTGAATTTATTCACACCAGCACTTGTGAATTTATTAACACAACGGTGGAGTGATCGTTTCATTGTTTTATTTTTCTTCTCCAATTCCGCTTCTTTAAATCGACTTCCCGCTTCCATTTATTTAATAGCATAAATGGAGGGATAAACCCTTACGGGTTGGTCCTAGGGAGTTTCATGGGGATTATTGGATTTTATTTTATGATCTAAAATTCTTTAATCATTTCATTAATTTAATATTTCCATTTATTGATTAATTTCTTCTTCATCTTCGCCAACTTTATCAATGACACATTTCTAGTGCTAGTACGATCCAATTCCTTGAAGTGATCATTAAATTGATCCTCTAAGTGCATTTGTGATTAGCCTTGTAATTTTTTAGGGATTAAGTTGGGGAATGATGTTGATGAATTATATCATTTTGTGGATACGTCTTGAATTAGTGAAACGAAGGTTATAAGAAAATAAATACATCCAATCTAACCCTAGTAACAACTTAGGATCAACTCATCTCCATTAATTGTTTTATACTAAGAAAGTGTATTTTTTAATTTATTTTTGTTAAATTAAATCAGTAGTTATTCAAATAAAATCAATCCAAATAGTTGGCCACTCCATAGCCAAATCCTTCCAAAATCAGAGTGTCTCTTGGTTTCTTCTTCGGTCCCTGTGGATTCGACCCCTACCTATACTACAACGACGACATACCTGTAGGGTAAATTGGGGCGCAACCAGGGGTAGTCACACTAAAATGGGTTTTATTTATACACAGTTAAACATAATATATGTACGATACCTGTGATGTTTATCATCTAAAATTCATAATTCTTGAACTGCATAAAATATATGTTCAGGATGATTAAAAACTAATTATTTATTATTCATTTCATTGTCAATATTTCTCTAATTATGGACTATATGTTTATGTTTTCAGGGTTATACAGATTGAAAATAATTATAGAATAAGAAATAAATTTACTCCGATATATAAGCTTCTATAATTTATCCATCGACTGATTCTTTGTAACGTACTACTTTCATCTATTTCTACGTTAATTTCACGAATGGGTAAAACCATCATAACTGTATCTGACC
Organism: Viscum album; assembly: GCA_963277665.1. NCBI lineage: Eukaryota > Viridiplantae > Streptophyta > Magnoliopsida > Santalales > Viscaceae > Viscum > Viscum album. Next base: position 1,734,953,544 of record OY728152.1, on the reverse strand, counting down.
TCTGTATTTTTCTTTATGAAAAAAATTTAATACTAAATGTTACATATAATCAATGATACTTAGCAGGATTATTTTTTCCAATTTACATAAAATTACAACAAAACCTTCTTAAAGTCTAAATAGTGAATCATATTCTATTGTTTCTACAAAAATGACATGGGAAAATATATGATATTTCTTATAAGGACCCAACCTTAAACCTTACTTAATATTGAGTTATTACAAGATTACATATTGAGGATTTTTTCAGGTTTATAGATTTAGAGAATTAGATCATGAAACATTCATTACATTCCACATTTAAACAAAGTGGTTACATAAAACACAGTATTCATTTTCCCCGTCAAAGGAAACATATTTAAGATAAAACATAGATTCTTTCTTGACACATCCTTGACACTATCATCAAATCATGTACCTTTCCCTTGACCTGTGAAAAACATTTCAAAAACTTGGGATGAGAATAAAAATCATTGTAAGAGTTAAAAAAAATACGAAAAAGAAACATGAGTTCATATACATATAAGAATGAAATCATACTTTAACCATAAAACATAGGCACTTTAACATACCTCATCAAATCATGAATAAATCATAGAAATCATAAGACATAGAAGGTAACTTGAGGCATTCAAAACATTCTTACGTAGGGAGTAAACCTCTTGGTTACGTTTGGAATACCCACCACAATATATTTCCTAAATCTCTTCGGAGAAACCTTAACGTTTCACTACTTTGCGTTACCCAATGCATTGGAGAGCTATATCGGGCTCACCCGCCCTTAGATTATCACGGAACCACCCATCTTCATAACAATGCCCAAGAACCATAACATAATCATATCACAAAACTTAAGCATAAAGGAAGGATAATATTCCAACATTGCAATAACAATATAACATTTTAAGATATTGAATCCATTTTAGAAAACCATTTTCCGAACCATTTAAAACATTTAATAAAGAGATTTTTGAATCAAAGTGTCCCATACCACTTTGAATCTTTTAACATTTTACACCATTAATATCCATATAAATAAATCTTTGAAACCATTTTGAAAACATGGATATTAATGAGAAATATTTATAATAATAAATCATTAAAACATTTAAAACAATATTTTTGTTAAAGGGTTTTTAACAAAATGAGAGACACTTGAATACAATAATTGAGGAATAAAATTTAATTAGAACTTTATAATATCATGAGAATAATGGGATTCATGATATAATACTCTAAAGGACAGTATATACACCATATAATAGTGAATTGGTGAATAACAACAATAAAGTCTCAATAAAAATGTAAAATGAGATAAAATCCCTTATAAAGAAGGTATCCTTAAATTAAGGATAAATCAATCTCATAATTATGTGTGAAAAATATAAATAAACCCAATATAAGTGTATATTACGTGTAAAAAAATCAAAGGTAATTCACAAATATTCAAAGGATAACATATTCAATAACTACATGTTGAACCCAAAGAAATCGAAATTGGGTTATGAAGTTCCCTTGACAGCCTAACGGCGTCACATCAAATTTTAGAAAAAGAGTTGATTAGAGAGATAAAGGGTACCTCATCACTTGGAAATTAAATTTACGGTAATAAGGATATATAAGAACATATCCCCACATAATAAGATGAAAATTAAAAGACATAACAAAAGATGTCTTTTAAAAAGAAGAGGGTGAAAGGTTCCCTTACCGAGTTGGGTAACTTTAGAAACATACACCATGTGAAAGAAAGACAATACAACATTAATGTAAATACTCATAAATGAAATTATATTACACAATGAGTAATATAATGGGTGGTACATTCACCACTCAAAGGAAATTGTGGCAAATGTAGCATAAATCTCATGGGAATAAAAGTGAGATGAAAAATCCCTTACGAAAAATCGGCAGCCTAACGGCGCCACATAAAACATTAAAAAATGGATTGATGAGATCAAATAGGGTATCTCATCATATTAAAATAAAATTAACAGCAAGATTAATAAAAAAGAACATCCCCCATCATTACAAAGTGGATCTTAAAAGAAGTAACATAAAGGAGAGTACTTAAAAAGAAAGAGAGAGATTAGATCTCTTAGGAGAATTCGGTAGCCTAACTGCGCCACTCAAAACATCCAAAATGGATTGATGAGAGAAAATAGGGTCTCTCATCATATGAACATAATATGTAAAGTAGTATTAATATAAAATAAAATCCCGATAATAAGAAATATGAGCTTAAAAGAAATTGCATAAAAGAGTGTACTTACAAAGAAAGAGAGGAGTAGGATCCCTTACCTCAAGTCCAACTTGTCTTGTTCGTTTCTTTATATTCCGGAATAGGAATCTTTGGTCAATTTATAATTGCTTAAGGACCTCCTATAAAGATTATTATTCAGTTCATATCACATATTTTAATGTTATAATAATTGGTTAATAATATGAGCTCATATCAGACGTTTTTGTCGATGTTTGGTACATGAGTCAAAAATTCAACTTGTTGGAAAATAATTTTCTATGTATTTATAGGTACATCATATCAGGAATAGTATATATGTTTTAAATATCATATATTTCCAGTATATATTGATTTTATACTATTCCATAGCATTTGGATATAAAAATTAAAAGCACCATTCATGGAGACGGTATGTCGTACGTATGCATGAACGCTACTTTCATTTTTTGTCATATTAATGGAATTAAAACAAAATGAGATATATATATATATATATATATATGTTATAATTCCATAATGATATAAATAATTTAGATGTAATATATTACATATATATCCATTATATATATGTACTTATAATAGTACATAACATTTTGAGATAAGAAATGAAATGTACCGTTCATGGAGACGGTATGCCGCACATACGCATGAACGCTACATCCATTTCTATTTCAAATTTAATGGAATTAAAAAATAATGATACATAATAGTATTTTAATTCTAGTATGGTATCATATATAATATCATGAAATATATCCTTTATACGTTCCACATATGGTATTAACGAATCAAATCACTTTGAGGGGGCGGTAGTCCGCACTTCCTTAAATGAAGATATCGCATTTACCCATAACGGAAACCATAAAGGTATGCCATAAATGAGAAATACAGAAGCTTAAGTAAAACATAAACATATTATATATCATATATAAATATAGTGTCATCTTAATGGCCACCTTTGAATGTGTTAGAAGAATGTTGAACAATCATCGTTTTGTGAGGCAGAAATTCGCCATCCACAGAAACAGTATGTTCTTTAACCATTAGATGTAGGTGTGTGTAAGTGTAGCTCGAATATTTCTTATAACAACATCCTAGTATATTGAAGATACTGGATTTGTTACAAAATAAATGAATAAAAAGAGTTTAGGGGGTTGGAGAAGAAAAATAAAAAAAAGGACACAAGTGAAGACATTACCTTAAAATTGGATAACTCCCTTTGGTTTGATTTCAAAGGCCTCCTTGGGAATACTTATGCCCAAAGTGAGGCTTCAAGGAGTTATAGAGGGATGTGGAGAGACAAAATGGGTAGGTTTTCACTGAGACAAAGGCTTTGTAAGTGTGGGTAAGGAGGTAGAGGTGGGAGCCTATTATAAGAGGAGGGGAGGGGCACTCTTGGAATGTTAGGAAATGTTACATTATTTTAGAATGAGTTTCGGATATTAATGGTCCCACATTAATTTTTTCGAGGATAAGGTGATAAGGGTTCAAAATCCACCCATACAACAGGTTTTGTACATGTTTAGGTATTCTATTTTACATTATCTTTCCATTTTATTTAAATCGTTAAATAATGAGGTCATCACTGCATCATCATGATGTCATATATAATTTAATTTATTTAATGTATTAAAATTATAAAACAAATACTATGATGTAGGAAATCTTTCTATCTTTCCAATTACTATTTATAGTCAAAAATCGGACTTTAATAACCCCATTTAAAATTGATTTAGTAAAACAACTCATGTTTATGTCATTTTAATTTTAACATTAAATAAAAAGGTATTTGTGTCATTTTCCAACCAAAGTGGCTTCATGGGGTCCCCAAGTTGACCCATGGATTGTCTTGGTCGGGTATGACTCATCCAATGAGGGTAGAACATGTTTCTAGGTCATTTAATATTATTAAAACATTATTTTTACCTTAAACTACACTAATTACCTCTAATCGTGATTAAGAACTTAATAAGTTATTATTCACCAAAAAATTATTCTAATCCCATTGAACCACATTTTACATCTTAATGACAACCATGTATGTTGGATTTTTTAAATTCAAAACACATAGGTGGCATAATTTCATTTAAACAGAAAATCAGTTTTTATAAGTACCACTTAGTGGTTTCACTATTCATAAAAAATTGATGTTTTTCAGAAAAATACCAAAAATTCACCCTAAGCTAAATTTGATATTCCGAACTCATAAATGATGTCTATTTTATAAAATTCAAAACATATAAGTTGCATTAATTAATTTAATATTTAATTCCCAATGTCAATACAAATAGCGTGTTTTTATGAAACAAAATGTATCCAAAGGTTGACAGTAGTTTAAGTCTGATTTCAAAGTGAAATTAATTCCAATGACCACTATTGGATTAAATGGTTAAAATATATTATAATTTCACTTTAAAACAAATTAAAAAGATAATATAATCATATAAATAAATTATATTAATAAGACGTTTTGAATTAAAATACATCATTTTTTACTATTCATTAAAAAATTTAACTTTTTCGCAAAAATTCAAAAAATTTACACAAAGTAAATTTTGATGTCCCGATTCTAAAGAAGAATTTTATTTTGTCAAATATAACACATAAAGTTGTCAAAAAGTTTATTTAAAAGAGGTTCTCCATCAAAAGGCGGTTAATCGACCTTTTAAAGAATATTGGAATGTTTACTCTTAAAATTGGATTCATTCACATTTTTAATCCTATAAAATTTATTGTAAAGAGTAATTTTTTTTGACAAACATATATAATAATTTTGTAGTTAGTTCTATTCATTCACTCCATCACAACAGCTAGGCGTTAACTACCATTTAAAATAATATTATTTTATTATTATAGTGCAACGTAAGATTCCCAAGAAACTCGTTGTTGCTTGTTGGGTACGTCATCGAGCATAGCATCCCCTTTAAAGTTATATTAATATTTTATTCACAAATATGGATAAATGTGAAAATTTCATACTCTTTATTTACCTGGGGTGTTACATCCTTCCCCCCTTTTGGGAATTGCGTCCTCACAATTTTAAAATTGGGCTTGGAAACTTCATTGAAAATCCCACATCGGAACAAGAGTCAGCAAAAAAATCTCTTTAAAATAAAGAAAGATAAGTACAATGGTCACCTGAGTTAACCCATACTAGGATTCCATGTATGAAAATATGGACATGGAGGAAAAAAAGGGTCATGTTCTGATGGAGAGTGATAGTAAACATGTCTAGGATAATGTTAACCACAAGAAAATCACAAACTTGTGACGGGTTAAACGGTATTCGATTCCCCAGTAGGAAAAGTTAATAGAAAACATTTTTGTTTTAAGTTACTTTTTATTGATGAATTTATTTTTGAGCTTAACAAAATCATAATGAAACATACTTACTTGTCATGTAGACTTTCAACTTTTTCTAGATTCCTTAATCAAACTCATATTTTCTCCAAAAGACGAGTATTTAGGAAGACTTGTTCGCATTAAGAGTACTATAATCAATTTCTAGAGAATCACTTATTCCACAAAAGAGAACTATATAATTCCCATGTCTTTAGACTCTAACCAAAACCAAAACCAAAGGTTAGTACAAGATCAGATAATCCAAAAAAGGATAACCCTTTATAAAAAGAAAATCTATTCTTAATCTCCAAAATTTGTCCAAAAAAACCCAAAGTTCAACGAGGACCATTCGATAACCAAATTGTCCATAAAATAATTCGAAGTAAACCAAACCAGTATTTAAACCCAAATATTTGACGGATTTAGTTTCATAGTTTTCCAAGGTACAAATTAACACTTATCTCCAAATAACATCAGTTACTCTTAAAGTCTCATATTGAAAAGTAATTAACCTAATCACATATCCTCCATGATAGGTTAATAAATTTCTATAGATAACCCAAAATCAGCTTAATCTTAATTCATAAAATCATCTAACTAAAAAGAATCAGTCAAAATAAACAAGGACTTCACATAGTCCAGTGGATGGTGATAAATACCAGTTGCACTTTGGTTGTGGGTTCGATTCCCGCAGCTTTGTCAGACACGACGGGTGGTCACACGGTCTGTGTGTTTTCCTTTTTCCAAAACTATATAATTCTCAAAAAATTCCCAAAACGAGATAAAATCTTCAAAAATAATCATAACATATTTTAACCTCAAGTTTATCTCATGCCTTTGTTTTTCCATAATAACATAAAATAACCCATAATTACCTCAAAAGTAAGGATCATATAAACCCTAATGGTTACCTTTATAATTATTACTTGAACATCCACATCGATTGGTCATCTCATACATGATGCATTACAGAACATACCAAGGTTCAAGTGAATGATCATGACTCGTTGATAGTTGGTTTATAACAACCACGAGTTTCCTCATTGAATACCCCATTTCATCCAGTCTCTTAATCAGAGAACCACCCCAGTTTCCTTCAAACCTATTGTCACTTTGGTGCCTTTTGAGATCCATCCATTCACTAAAAACAAAAATTTCAGTGTGAGTATATCAAAAAAAGCATCATGTACTAATGATGAAGGTAAACACTAAGATATACTTACTCATTCACTTTATCTAAAACTAGGACTCTTTCTGAAATCCTATCCATTATGGTACTGTCACGTATGGTTAGAGAATACCCTAACCTCTAATGTTATCTAAACTGAACTCTGATACCAACTATAAGGCCCCACCCTTAAACCTTACATAATATTGAGTTATTAAAAGATTACACATTGAGGATCTTTTCAGGTTTAGAGTTTTAGAGAATTATATCATGAAAATTGCATAACATTCCACATTTAAACAATGTGGTTACATAAAAGACAGTAATCATTTTTCCCATCAATGGAAACATATTTAAGATAAAACATGGATTATTTATTGACACATCCTTGACATTATCATCAAATCATGTACCTTTCCCTTGACCTGTGAAAAACATTTCAAAAACTTGGGATGAGCATAAAAATCTCAGTATGGGTTACGAAAATATGGAAAAGAAACATGAGTTCATATATACATAAGAATGAAATCATACTTTACCCATAAAACATAGGCACTTTAACTTACCTCATCAAATCATGAATATATCATAGAAATCATAAGACATAAAAGGTAACATGAGGCATTCATAACATTCTTATGTAGGGAGTAACCCTATTGGTTACGTTTGGAATATCCACCACAGTATATTCCCTTAATCTATTCGGAGAAACCTTAACATTTCACTCCTTCGTGTTACCCAATTCATTAGAGAGCTATATCGGGCTCACCCGCCCTTAGTTTATCACAAAACCACCCGTCTTCATAACAATGCCCAAGAACCATAACATAATCATATCACATAACTTAATAATAATGGAAGGATAATATTCCCACATTTCAATAACAATATAAAATTTTTCGATAATGAATCCATTCTAAAACATCATTTTCAAAACCATTTAAAACATTTAATAAAGTGATTTTTGAATCAAAGTGTCCCATACCACTTTGAAGCTTTTAACATTTTACACCATTAATATCCAGATAAATAAATCCTTGAAACCATTTTGAAAAAATGGATATTAATGAGAAATATTTATAAGAATAAATCATTAAAACATTTAAAACGATATTTTAGTTAAAGGGTTTTTAACAAAATGAGAGACACATGAATACAATAATTGAGGAATAAAATTTAATCAGAACTTTATAATATCATGAGAATAAAGGGATTCATGATATAATACTCCAAAGGATAGTACATAAACCATATAAGAGTGAATTGGTGCATAACAACAGTGAAGTCTCAATAGACATGTAAAATGAGATAAAATCCCTTATAAAGAAGGTATCCTTAAATTAAGGATAAATCAATCTCATAATTATGTGTGAAAAATATAAATATGCCCAATATAAGTGGATATTAAGTGTAAAACAATCAAAGTTAATTCACACATATTCAAAGGATAACATATTCAATAATTACATGTTGAACCCAAAGAAATTGAAATTGGGTTAAGAAGTTCCCCTGACAGCCTAACAGCGTCACATCAAATTTTAGAAAAAGAGTTGATGAGAGAGATAAAGGGTACCTCGTCACATGGACATAAAATTTACAGAAATAAAGATATATAATAACATATCCCCACATAATAAGATGAAAATTAAAGGACATAACAAAAGAAGTATTTTAAAAAGAGGAGGGTGAAAGGTTCCTTTACCGACTTGGGTAACATTCCAAACATACACCCCGTGAAAGAAAGACAATACAACATTGATGTAAATACTAATAATTGAAAATATATTACACAATGAGTAAAGTAATGGGCGTCACATACACCACTAAAAGGAAATTATAGCAAATGTAGCATAAATCCCACAGGAATAAAAGTGAGATGAAAAATCCCTTACGAAAACTCGGCAGCCTAACATCGCCACTTAAAACTTCCAAAAATGGATTGATGAGATCAAATAGGGTATCTCATCATATTACAATAAAATTTTCAGAAAGAGTAATATAAAAGAACATCCCCCATCATAACAAAGTGTATCTTAAAATAAGTAACATAAAGGAGAGTACTTAAAAAGAAAGAGAGAGATTAGATCTCTTAGGAAAATTCGGCAGACTAACGGCGCCACTCAAAACTTCCAAAATGGATTGATGAGAGAAAATAGGGTCTCTCATAATATGAAAATAATAATTACAGTATGATTAATATAAAATAACATTCCAAAAATAAGAAATATGAGCTTAAAATGAATAACATAAAAGAGTGTACTTAAAAAGAAAGAGAGGAGTAGGATCCCTTACCTCAAGTCCAACTTGTCTTGTTCGTGGCTTTATATTCCCGAATAATAAAAATTGGTCAATTTATAATTTCATAAGGACCTCCTATAAATATTATTATTCAGTTCATAAAACATATTTTAATGTTATAATAATTTGTTAATAATATGAGCTCATATCAGATGTTTTTGTCGATGTTTGGTACATGAGTCAAAAATTGAACTTGTTGGAAAATAATTTTCTATGTAGTTATAGGTACATCATATCAGGAATAGTATTGATGTTTTAAATATCATATATATCTAGTATATATTCATTTTATACTATTCCATATCATTTGGAGATAAAAATTAAAAGCACCATTCGTGGAGACGGTATGTCGTACGTACGCATGAACACTACTTTCATTTTTTTTTCATATTAATGGAATTAAAAAAAAATGAGATATATATATATATGTTATAATTCCAGAATGATATCCATAATTTATATGTAATATATTACATATATATCCATTATATATATGTACTTATAATAGTACATAACATTTTGAGACAAGAAATGAAATGTACCGTTCATGGAGATGGTAAGCCGTACATCCGCATGAACGCTACTTCCATTTCTATTTCATATTTAATGGAATTAAAACATAATGATACATAATATTATTTTAATTCCAGTATGTTATCATATATAATATCATGAAATATATCTTTTATACGTTCCACATATGGTATTAACGAATCAAATCACTTTGAGGGGGCGGTAGTCCGCACTTCCTTAAATGAAGATATCGTGTTTACCCATAATGGAAACCATAAAGGTATGCCGTAAATAAAAAATACAGAAGTTGAAGTAAAACATAAACATATTATATGTCATATATAAATATAGTGTCATCTTAATGGCCACCTTTGAAGGTGTTAAAAGAATGTTGAACAATCATCGTTTCGTGAGGCAGAAATTCAAAATCCACAGAAACAGTATGTTCTTTAACCATTAGATGCAGGTGTGTGTAAGTGTAGCTCGAACACTTCTTATAAAAACATCCTAGTATATTTAAGATACTGTATTTTTTACAAAATAAATGAATAAAAAGAGTTTAGGGGGTTGGAGACGCAAAATAAAAAAAAGGGACACAAGTGAAGACATTACCTTAAATTTGGGTAACTCCCTTTGGTTTTATCTCAAAGGCCTCCTTGGGAAGCCTTCTGCCCAAAGTGAGGCTTCAAGGAGTTATAGAGGGATTTGGAGACTCAAAATGGGCAGGGTTTGGCCGATCCAAAGGCTTTTTATGTGTGGGTAAGGAGGTAGAGGTGGGGGCCCTTTATAAGAGGAGGGGATGGGCACTCTTGGAATGTAAGGAAATGTTACATTATTTTAGAATGAGTTTCGGATATTAATGGTCCCACATTGATGTGTTTCGAGGATAAGGTGATAAGGGTTCAAAATACACCCATAAAATAGGTTTTGGACATTTGTATGTCTTCTATTTTACATTATCTTTCCATTTTATTTAAATCGTTAAATAATGAGGTCATCGCTGCATCATCATGATGTCTTATATAATTTAATTTATATAATGTCTAAAAATTATAAAAAAATACTATGATGTAGGAAATCTTTTTATATTTCCAATTACTATTTATAGTCAAAAATATGACTTGTAGAACCCCATTTAAAATTGATTTAGTAAAACAACTCATGTTTGTGTCATTTTAATTTTAACATTAAATAAAAAGGTATTTATGTCATTTTCCAACCAAAGTGGCTTCATGGGGTACGCAAGTTGACCCATGGATTTTATTGGTCGGCCATGACTCATCCAATGAGGGTAGGACATGTTTCTAGGTCATTGCATATTATTAAAATATTATTTTTACCTTAAACTACACTAATTACCTCTAATCGTGATTAAGAACTTAATAAGTTACTATTCACAAAAAAATTATTTTAATCCCATTGAACCACATTTTACTTCTTAATGACAACCATTTATGTCGGATTTTTGAAATTCAAAACACAAAGGTGGCAAAATTTCATTTAAACAGAAAATCAGTTTTTATAAGTACCACTTAGTGGTTTCACTATTCATAAAAAATTGATGTTTTTCAGAAAAATTCCAAAAATTCACCCTAAGCTATATTTTATTTTCCAAACTCAAAAATAATGTCGATTTTACAAAATTCAAAACATATAAATTTCATTAATTAATTTAATAATTAATTCCCGCTGTCAAAACAAATAGCGTGTTTTTATGAAACAAAATGTATCAAAAGATTGACACTAGTGTAAGTCCGATTTCAAAGTGAAATTAATTCCAACGACCACTATTTGATTAAATGGTACAAATATATAATAATTTCACTTTAAAACAAATTTAAAAGATAATATAATCATATAAATAAATTATATTAATAAGAGGTTTTGAATTAAAATACAACATTTTTCACTATTCATTAAAAATTTAACTTTTTCAGAAAAATACCAAAAATTTACACAAAGTAAATTATGATGATCCCGATTCTAAAGAAGAATTTTATTTTGTCATATATAACACATAATGTTGTCAAAAAGTGGATTTAAAAGAGGTTCGCCATCAAAAGGCGGTTAATAGACCTTTTAAAGAATATTGGGATGTTTACGCTTAAAATTGGATTCATTCACATTTTTAATCCAATAAAATTTATTGTAAAGAGTAAAACTATTTGACAAACATATATAATCATTTTGCAGTAAGTTCTATTCATTCCCGCCATCACAACAGCTAGGCGTTAACTACCATTTAAAATAATATTATTTTACTATTAGAGTGCAACCTAAGATTCCCAAGAAACGCGTTGTTGCGTGTTGGGTACGCCATCGAGCATAGCATCCCCTTTAAGATATATTAATATTTTATTCAAAAATATGGATAAATGTTAAAATTTCATACTCTTTATTTACCTGGGGTGTTACATTTCTATCAGAAATTCCCAAATAATATAATTCGACAATCCTCTAAATCCAATTGGTAGAATTATTTCCATTATAACATGACAATCATGATTTTTTAATTTTGTAATATGACCATTTCTAATACATCTATCCAAATTGGAATCATAACCATATATAACCCAAAAATATTAAATCCACTGACAAAATAGTAATTGATTTTATTTAGAAAAATTATAAGCCAATTTTGGATTTATTAAATTCTATGAGCTGACATTTTCAAAAAGTTCAAGTACTTGTTGCCTAAAAATTTGGGTAATATCTAATAATGCCTTTACATTATCTTCGGTCTTACCAGGTGTGTCCAAAACTGTATAAAATATATGATCAAAATAGTTCTTCTCAATATTCATGATATCCGACATGTGACATACCAACAAATCATCCCAATATGGAAGATCCCAGAAAATGATTTATTTTATCCAATTATGTTCTTTCCCAAATACATCAATTCTTTTTGGGATTATAGTTGGTCCTAAGTTAATTTTTGGTAGTGAAGAGACAATGAATTTTAATAAAATATCTATGATCATTGATGGAGGTCCATATAATTCAATTATATCTTTTCTGAAATGATTTTTGTTCCTTTAAACAGGATGATTGGTAGGAATAAATATGCGATGAAAATTGAAAAAACATGATTTTATTCCATTAAAGGAATAAAAACCTTACAGTCTATCATACAGTACATACATGATTTTGGAAAATGTAATCTTCATTTAGACGACATGCTATATATTAGGATGTAAGTAATTGTACATATCAATGAATCTATGAACGAGAATTTTTTTTTCGCAATAATATCATATGTAATGACAATATTACCCCACAAAATATTTAACTCATAAATTAATGGATTCAAATAAACAATAATATAAATGTTCAATTTCATTGAATTAATAAGGTAATAAATATATATGTATTATTCATTAACATCCAAGGAGGTAAATTGTACAAAGTCATAAATATGGTACAACAAGAATATTGAAAACTATAAGAATCGAATGGACCAAGAACGATAGGTAGAAAGAACTAATCACATGTTTCATGATTATAACGAAAACAATAGTCGAACTTATTAAAAATGTTTCCATGAATCACCAACATCTTGATGATTAAATATTTTACTAGTTGAAATACTGGTTTTATGTCATTATATCAATGACACTATGATCTAAGACATAAATAAATGTAGAAATCATTGTGTAAGCTAGAAATACATCAATTGTTTTAAAATAATCAATCAAAACATCCCTTATTAAGAAAATTTATACATAAATTATTCCAATTTTGGGAACAAACTAATGAATCGTTTTCTCCCTAATTTAATATTCAATCATGGGAACATGCATGAATCTTCTGATTTAATGTCCCAAATCATAAAACATCCTATTTCTATTATAGATATTTATAGGCAACACATTTACTGTAGGTAAAAATGTTTCAACAAAATAGAATATATATTTAAAAAAGTTGTTTTACATACTATTATATGATTTAATAGCCAAAATATTTTTAACCACTTAAATTTATTGTTGGGAAAAAATCCCTCAAGGTAACATTGCAGCATTTTTGGGTTGATTGTGTTTGTTGACAAAGCAGGTTTCCATGGAGAATTGTCGAGTTCCCGAGAAGTTGTTGACATTCCATGTTGACAAAGAACTATGACAAAGGAAAGGACAATCTGGAGGCGGTACAAAAGAGCAGTACAAGGTGGCGCCGTTTTCCAGTGTTTGCCAAATTTTTGGGGTCCAAAATTTGGAGTTTGGTGAGCATCGCGAAAAGAGGATTTCAATGAAGAGCACAATTTAATATGGCAAAGGCATGAATTTCGCGAAGATAGGATGCATGGTTTGGAAATCGCGAAGACCAGAAGAATGGAGGCGGTGATGCTTCGCGATTACGTCAAGCTTCGCGAACGGCAGAGGCTGAAGCGCATCGCGGCGGAGAAGGGCTTTGCGAGAGAACATCGCGGCGAAGGCGCGAAGGAATGTTGGGCTTCGCGAGGGAGCTTCGCGGCGAAGGCGCGATCCGCGAAGGTAAGTTGACGGTGATTCATCGCGACTACGTCAAGCTCCGCGAACGGAAGATTGCGGTGGAGCTTCGCGATTTGGACAGAATTCTGACAGAAACTTTGGAGCATCGCGATTTGAGATGACGTGGCGTTGACTTCGTGCGGAAAGGATGAGGGTCGGGGGAATCGCCTATAAATAGAGGCCGACCCCTTCAGGCGAAGTAGAGAGAATTTTCAGAGAAAATACTTTGCTCTCGATTTGCGAAGGTGGTTCGCGGAGCCAGTGTGCTTCGCGAAAGAGGTGCTTCGCGGCGGCTATTATAGCTCCGCGAAACCTGCGAGCTCCGCGTTGGCTTACTTAGCTTCGCGAGGGTCGTTGCTTTGCGACGGCTTGAGCATCGCGAGAGTGCTTCGCGAAGGAGCTTCGCGAGTGAGCTTCGCGAAAAGGCAGGAGCTTCGCGAAGGCTAGTTTGAGCTTCGCGAAATTGGGAGCCTCGCATTGTAGGGTGCTTTGCGAAGGTCTTTCCAAAGGTTGGTTGCCCAGTGGATAGTGGCAAAGGGTATTCATCTACGGGTGAAAGTTGAACTTCAAAAGAGCATCTACATACAGAGGAAGATGCACTTCTTAAGGAAAATGAAGAGACCTACAGGTCTATAAACTGTGAGTGAATCCCTTCCAAGAGCAGTGAGCTTAGGAAGAGGAAGAAGGTGATCCTCTCCACCGGCAGTGAGCCAGAGAGAGAGAAACAGGGAGTGACCCTTGGGAAAGCAGTGAGCTGACCCTAAACCTTGTATAGGCAGTGAGCCTGGGCATAGAAGTGATCTAGCCCGAACCTTGTAATCCACAGCTAGTGAAGTTTAGTGGATTTGGTACGAACCGGCAACTTGTCGGCGTATGCTCCTTGGACGTAGCCCTTAGAGGTGAACCAAGTAAAAATCTTTGTGTCTGCCTGCTTACTTTCCTGCATTGTATTCAAAGCATCATCATCAGGTAAAGTAGACAAGTGATCATAGTAACCACACAAGTGCAAACAAAGTGACCCTTGTAACAAAGAGGTCAAGATCCAGTGGGGCAGGAAGAACTTGGAAAAAGAATATCCATACCCTGATTCACCCCCCCTCTCAGGGTATATAGGCCCCTATTGGCCCTAACAATTGGTATCAGAGGGATAGGTTGCTTTTATCAGATTTGTTTGCTTCGACATAGTGTAGTCGATCTGTGTGGTTGAAGATACATATTTCTATTATCTCTCAATCTGCCATGGGAAAAGGAAAAGCATCAAAGAAGAATCAGAAGTCAGGTAAATTCCCTCAGTGTGGAAGTGTTTTCGGAAAAAGTGTGATTCAACTAAATGAATCAAACAGCTTACTGAAGGAAGGTCTGGATGAATCTGATAGGGAAAAGATTGATTCACTCAATCATGATGTTGGAATGAGTGAAGTACATGAGCATCAGAGTGATGCTGAAAAAGAAGAAGAAATTGAAGGAAGAATAGACATGCGAGCTGAGTTGGAAGCTGCTCTTGAGGAGATAGATGTTTGGAGAGCAAAAACAAAGAAATCCAACAAAGTTGTTCATGATGCCAAACTCTACATGCAACAGCAGGAAGAAGAGAAGTCTGAGTTGATGGAAGAAATTGAGAAACTCAAGTTATCAACACGAGAGAACTCAGAATCGGTTAGTGAGTATAAGATTAAGATTGAAGAACAGAAAAGGGAGATCGATGGCTTGAACAGAAAAGTGAAAGATCAATTCAAAAGCATCGAAGAACCTAATATTCCAAGTGACGTTGGAAACACTGAAGAAGCCAAATCTAAAGATATCCGGATCAAGGGATTGGAGATTGAGGTCAACAAGCTAAAAGGCTTAAATCAAAGGCTTATTGATATAGTTACTGACCTAACAGAGAAGAATGATTCAAATGCTAAAGA
This sequence comes from Viscum album, assembly GCA_963277665.1. Lineage (NCBI taxonomy): Eukaryota > Viridiplantae > Streptophyta > Magnoliopsida > Santalales > Viscaceae > Viscum > Viscum album. Next base: position 1,734,937,587 of record OY728152.1, on the reverse strand, counting down.
GCTGCAGAAGATGGCTAGAATGAAAGGAAAACAAAAGGCTGGTGATTATGAAGAGAGTCAAAATTCAGATGAAGCACAAAATCTTAAAGCCAGCAATAATGATCTAGCAGCACAGTTGACTGCAGAAGTTCATAAGAATCAAAGGCTACAACAAGAGAATGCATGTTGCTCTGACTCTGTCGCTCAAGAAAAATTGAAGGTAAAGGAGCAAATTGACATGGTTGATAAGATGAAGCATGAACTGGAAGATGAGGTGAGTAGAGGGAAGCTTCTCAAAGAAGAACTTGATGTCCAACTTGAATCAAGGGATATGAAGATTCAAAAGTTGGTAGAAGAGCTAGAATCAGTCAAGAAGGAAATAGAGAAGTCTAAATCCAAAGGAAAGCCTAAAATGAAGGATGCCTTGCATTTACTATTTGATCATCCTTCGACAAGTGATGATAAAATGAAGAACAGATATGCTATTTCTGAAGAGAAACAACAGAATATTTTCTCAGCTCAAAGACCAGCAAGTTTTGGAAAAGCTGGTATTGGATTTTATGAATCACCACCCATGCATGATAAGAAGAGAGTCGTGAACAATTCCAGGAGTGGAGGAAAACCTGTAGGTGCTGGAGATAGGCCTAAGAGGTCAGTTACAAAAAGAAGTGACGACATGTGCTATTTCTGTGGGATTCATGGCCACACATCAAGCTTCTGTACAGAGGCTCTGGAGTACATTTCAGGCTATGAAAAGAGATACATTAATAAATCTGAGAACAGGAAGAAGCATCATGAGAGATTAGAAAGAAGAGCTTCTCAGAGAAAAGCATATATTAGATGCTATTACTGCGGAAGAATGGGACACACCATGAGCATGTGTCAGGAAGCTCAGGAGAACAATATCAGAGGAAGAACTCAAGGTGCATCAACATCTCAGCAGAGAGATGATGAAATGAGGTATGCCTTTGAGGGAAAATGTTTTATATGTTCTCACTATGGGCACATGGCGAGACATTGCAGTAAGAAAAAAGCAGGAAAGGGAAAGGAACAAGAAAATAGATCTCCACCACAGGAAGTGTACAAGAAAGAAGCATGTACTGGGAGACAAAGTGGTAAGGAGAGGAATAGGCTTCGAGCCTCAGGGAAATCACGTGGAGCTGAACGAAAGGTGTATCAGTCACCTCCTATGTCATACTCACAACAGCTCTCAAGGAGAGAATGTGAGCAAACCTGGAAGATTAAGGGGAGATCTACTCCAGTGGTGATAAAGAAGAATAGAAGTTCAATGGAGGACCCACCACCAATGAAAAATAGGGCGGTGACTCATAAATCTGATAAAAGGCAGATAAGCAAAGAATGCATCGAAAAATCCACATGTCGTGTTTTGCAACGAGAAGTGGAAGAAAAAGGCAGATCCCTACAATGGACAAAGAAGACAGGGAAGATGACAAGAAAGGAGATTCCTGCACTGAGAAACAATCAAGGGAAATGGAATTTCGGTAGAACATCAAAGATCGAAATGTGTACCAGTTGGTCTAAACCCCAGATTGTGAGAAAGGCCAAGTCTGCAGAATCTTCATATCAGAAAAAGGCTCAGAATGTGAGCAAAGAATGCCTAGTCATATGGCCAGAACAGTTGAAGTTGGTCAGGCAGTTGGAGGAAGCAAGAAAGGAGTGTGATGCTCTCCAAGAAAGAATCAAAGGGTTGACCCATCAGGATCAACCACAACCCTCATCTTGAGGAGTCTGAAGCAACAACCCCTCTCCCTATGTATATAAATGCTATTAACTGATGATTGATGTGTTTCAGGTTTTAGGGAGATACGATCCAAGGGGAAGTGGCATCTAAGGATGCGAAGTGGAGAAGTGATTTGCTCTAGAATTTCAAGTGATTCAAATCAGGTACTAGAGTTGATGAAGAAAGGGAGAAACAGAGCACAATAGGAAGTGATTGTGTTATTAACTTTATCTCTTGTTTCCTACACCGAGTTTCAACTCCGTAGGCTTAGAGATTTTGTTAATGGCTCAAATTTGAGTGGAAGATGAGAACAAATGATGCAGGAGGAAAAGACGTGTTATGGGTCTAAACATATTGTTGGGCTTAACAACTGGAGGAGTTGCATAACACAGGGGGAGCATTCTATATCCAAATCAGATTCAAGAGCCATCAATGCAATAATTGGATGACTCGGCTCAGGTGTTTCCTATTGAGGGAAGAAAGACACACAGGGAGAAGCAGCAATAACAATGCATTTTATGCTTATCTATTTGCTCTAACAATATGGTATCAGCTGACTGTTTTCAGGATACCAAGAAGCTGCAAGAGAAAAATCAAAGGCGTCTCAACAAAAATTCGAGAAACCTAGCTGAAAGAAATGAAGCCACTGAAAAATGAGTCAGTGAACAATTTCCTGACGAAAGTGTTGAGGAAGAAAGCAACACAGGGGGAGAAGAAGTGGCTGAGTGTGACTCAGAATAAGATACTGATGATGAGTACAAGGATGTAAAATCCTTATCTGCACAAAATACAACGAATCGAGCTGAAATTGACAGGCAGACTATCATCAGTGATCAGTGAGATCCAGTTCAGACAAAGAGAATGAAATCACTACAGCAGACATCATTACTATCTCAGGTTGAGTCGAAATTCTTTGCTAATGCAACTGAAGATGAGAACTGGGATCATACCATGGATGAAGAGATAGATCAGACTTGAGAAGAATCAGACGTGGGAGACTGTTTCGAGGCTAGATGATAAAAATGTCATCAAGAAAAAATGGGTCTATCAAGACAAGATGAATGAATATGGCATGATGATTCGGAACAAAGCACGACTGATGTGCAAAGGAGACTCCCAGATAAAGAGTAATCAAAGGATGATGAGGATGGCAAGGCAGTTAATATCACAGAATACAGGCAAATCATTGGAAGTCTGTTGTACTTAACCGCAACAAGGCCTGATATTGTTTTCGCCACATGCCAAGCAGCGAGATATCAGAGTAATCCCAAGGAAAGTCACATGCTCGCAGTGAAAAGAATACTTCGGTATATTAAGGGCACGGTGGACTTCGGCTTGACATACAATGACAAATCTCGGACAGAGTTATTGGGGTACACTGATGCAGACTGGGCCGGTTCAGCAGATGATAGAAAATCAACATCTGGAGGTGCATTTTATCTTGGCGGACTATGTATTGCTTGGTTGAGCAAGAAACAAGATTGCATTTCATTAAGCACCGCAGAAGCTGAGTATATTGCGGCCACTCAAGCATGCACACAGTTATTGTGGATGAAGCAGCAGCTTGAAGATATGGGAGTTGAAGTGAAGTCTCCGATCGGAATCCAGTGCGACAACTCAAGTGCTATAAATCTTAGCAAAAATCCCGTCCATCATTCAAGGACAAAGCACATTGAGATTAAGTATCACTTTATCATGGAGAAGGTTGAGCAGGGGATCGTGAAGTTGGAGTATGTGCCTACAGAGCTGCAGGTTGCAGACATTCTGACAAAGGCCTTACCCAAGGAAGCATTTGAGAGGCATCGACTGGCTCTGGGAGTTCAGTCTACTCCCCGCACTTGAAATAGTGTGGATATGGGACCCCCCCCCTCTCCCCGAGGTATGGTGTGTTTTTCCCTAATGCGCTGATATGTGTTCTCTACTATGTTACAGACTACAAAGGCGTGACCTTTGGGTTCGTTGACAAAGGGGGAGAAAAGTGCTTGACAAGTGCTTGACAAAGGGGGAGAACAGTGTTAGTTCAAGAGAGAAAATAGTGCGGAGATTTGATAAATCATAATTGATACGGGGAGAAGCTGACAGGTGGAGCAGCCAGAAAGGGGGAGCAATGAGAAAGGGGGAGAGATTTTTGAAATCTGACGATGCTAGACGTGATCGATCAAATCATAGAAATCACGACAGCTGAGGATCGTGATAAAAGCAGAACAGTGGTGTTGGAATGGTGAGAGATGGTGTCCAGCTATCAACAATTGGTATCAACTTGAGAATTCACCAATTGGTATCAGTGTGGTTCAACAACTGGTTTTATTTTAAGAATTGGTATCATGGTGGAATCGACAATTGGGGTCTGACATGAAGTGATTCATTGATGAACTTTTCATACTACTCTTGTTTCTCACGCCGAGCATTGCTCATGTGGGCTTAGAGTACATGTTAAGTGAATCCTTGAACGCTATCATAATCGCAAGAGGCGAATGGTGGTAGCAGCTGGAAGAAGACTCAGTGAGGTATCAAAGTGCAGAAAATATTTCTGAGCAGAGTTGTGAAGAGTTGTCAACAAACCCAAAGGGGGAGATTGTTGGGCAAAAATCCCTCAAGGTAACATTGCAGCATTTTTGGGTTGATTGTGTTTGTTGACAAAGCAGGTTTCCATGGAGAATTGTCGAGTTCCCGAGAAGTTGTTGACATTCCATGTTGACAAAGAACTATGACAAAGGAAAGGACAATCTGGAGGCGGTACAAAAGAGCAGTACAAGGTGGCGCCGTTTTCCAGTGTTTGCCAAATTTTTGGGGTCCAAAATTTGGAGTTTGGTGAGCATCGCGAAAAGAGGATTTCAATGAAGAGCACAATTTAATATGGCAAAGGCATGAATTTCGCGAAGATAGGATGCATGGTTTGGAAATCGCGAAGACCAGAAGAATGGAGGCGGTGATGCTTCGCGATTACGTCAAGCTTCGCGAACGGCAGAGGCTGAAGCGCATCGCGGCGGAGAAGGGCTTTGCGAGAGAACATCGCGGCGAAGGTGCGAAGGAATGTTGGGCTTCGCGAGGGAGCTTCGCGGCGAAGGCGCGATCCGCGAAGGTAAGTTGACGGTGATTCATCGCGACTACGTCAAGCTCCGCGAACGGAAGATTGCGGTGGAGCTTCGCGATTTGGACAGAATTCTGACAGAAACTTTGGAGCATCGCGATTTGAGATGACGTGGCGTTGACTTCGTGCGGAAAGGATGAGGGTCGGGGGAATCGCCTATAAATAGAGGCCGACCCCTTCAGGCGAAGTAGAGAGAATTTTCAGAGAAAATACTTTGCTCTCGATTTGCGAAGGTGGTTCGCGGAGCCAGTGTGCTTCGCGAAAGAGGTGCTTCGCGGCGGCTATTATAGCTCCGCGAAACCTGCGAGCTCCGCGTTGGCTTACTTAGCTTCGCGAGGGTCGTTGCTTTGCGACGGCTTGAGCATCGCGAGAGTGCTTCGCGAAGGAGCTTCGCGAGTGAGCTTCGCGAAAAGGCAGGAGCTTCGCGAAGGCTAGTTTGAGCTTCGCGAAATTGGGAGCCTCGCATTGTAGGGTGCTTTGCGAAGGTCTTTCCAAAGGTTGGTTGCCCAGTGGATAGTGGCAAAGGGTATTCATCTACGGGTGAAAGTTGAACTTCAAAAGAGCATCTACATACAGAGGAAGATGCACTTCTTAAGGAAAATGAGGAGACCTACAGGTCTATAAACTGTGAGTGAATCCCTTCCAAGAGCAGTGAGCTTAGGAAGAGGAAGAAGGTGATCCTCTCCACCGGCAGTGAGCCAGAGAGAGAGAAACAGGGAGTGACCCTTGGGAAAGCAGTGAGCTGACCCTAAACCTTGTATAGGCAGTGAGCCTGGGCATAGAAGTGATCTAGCCCGAACCTTGTAATCCACAGCTAGTGAAGTTTAGTGGATTTGGTACGAACCGGCAACTTGTCGGCGTATGCTCCTTGGACGTAGCCCTTAGAGGTGAACCAAGTAAAAATCTTTGTGTCTGCCTGCTTACTTTCCTGCATTGTATTCAAAGCATCATCATCAGGTAAAGTAGACAAGTGATCATAGTAACCACACAAGTGCAAACAAAGTGACCCTTGTAACAAAGAGGTCAAGATCCAGTGGGGCAGGAAGAACTTGGAAAAAGAATATCCATACCCTGATTCACCCCCCCTCTCAGGGTATATAGGCCCCTATTGGCCCTAACATTTATATTATCTTGCAACTAGGATAAAATGAATCTTCAGTAGACCTCAATAACTCATATAATTGAGATGGTTAAAACATAAGAGTTAAATTAATATCATCCTATGTTTCAGTTTTTTGAAAATATGAATCATCCACATAATGTACAAAATTTTGAAATCATTATGGATCCAGAACCAAAATATTAGTATGTCTTATGGAACTGCATTCAAAATTTTGATACAAATAAATATAATCTGTTCGAAAACCAAAACACAATAGATGACTTCCAAATTTTCAATTGGGTCAAACCTTGAAAGATCAGATTTCTTACATGGATACTTAATTTTTCTCTTCAGACAGAAATTCTAGTTTTGATGATGAAAATAAAAAAATACTCAACACGTTCAACATATATATATATATATATATATATATTTATCCAATACCATTAGGATTTTGGTGATGATTTTTCCAATCACAATCATGTAATAATGGCTGTTTTGACTTCTTTGTTCTATATTTCACTAAAATATATAAAATAAATATGTTTTTATGAATAATTTTATATAAGAATAAAAATATTGAAATAAAACATGTCACATCCTATCCCCCTCATTTTTTTTTCAAATTATCAATAAAATTTTGTAATTTTCACTTTGTTTTATTAATTATTCATAATGTTAATTATAATATAATTTAATGTAATAAACTATATTATATGTTACTAATAACCACTAATTTTTACTATATTTTAAAAATTATCCTTATTTATTAGTAATTACCACTAATTATTACTGATTACAAATAATTCTTTTTAATTATTAATAATTATCATGAAATATTACTAATTACAACTAATTATTACTAATTACCAATATTTATGACTAATTATAATTATTATTAAGAAATATTTCTAATTAACCATTACTGTTACTAAATACCCAAAATTATTACTAATTACAACTAATTTTTACAAATTATTACGAATTACCTCCAATTAATACAAGTTACCAATAAAAATGATTAACTATTACTAATTTATACTAACTACAGCTAATTAAGAGTAATTAATAATATTTAATATCAATTAATACTATTTAATACTAATTAATATTAATTAATATTAATTAATACTAATTAAAACTAATTAATAATAATTAATACTCTATAATAATAATTATTACTAATTAATACTATTTAATACTAATTATTAATAATTAATAATAATTTATAAAAATTAATACTAATTAATACAAATTTTTTTGAATTATAACTAATTAATTCTTTGTAATACTAGTTTTTTTATATAACACTAATTGATACTAATTAACTCTAATTATTTCTAATTAATACTAATTAGTAGAAATTATCCATAATTATTAATAATATTAACTAATTACCCTGAAATATAAATAATTATCCATAATTATTAAAAATTAAAATTAATTTATAATAATAAATATAAATTGTGACTAATTACACTAAATTATTACTATTTACCACTAATTATTACTAATTCCTCCTAATTAATACTAATTAGCTATATAAATTACTAATTACCATAATTGTTTTCCAATTGTTACTAATTGCTACTAAATATTTCTACTCTTTACTAACTACAAATTATTATGGTTAATTAATACGAATTAATAATAATTATGAAAAATTAATACAAATTAAAACTAATAATTAATAATTGTTAATAATTATTACTAATTATTACTTATTGTTGCTAATTATTACTAATTATTACTAATTATTACTAATTAGTAAGAATCGTTACTAATCCTTACTAAATATTAATAATTAATAAAAATTATTAATAGTTATTACTAATTAACACCAATTATTACTAATTATAACTAATTAATACTAATTACTACTAATTAATACTAATTATTACTAATTAACACTGATTATTTACTAATTATTACTTTTTATTTCTAATTATAACAAATTTTTACTAATTACTAACAATTAAATCTAATTATTACTAATTATTACCAATTATTTCTGATTATTAATATTTATTACCAATTAGTATAAATTAATACAAATTAATACACATTAGTACAAATTAATACTAATTATTACAAATTATTAAAAAATATTTTTAATTAATAATAATTATTAACAATTAATACTAATTAATACTAGTAGATGTTAATTATTAAAAAATAATACTATTTATTAGTAATTACTACTAATTATTACTAATTACTACTTACTATCACTAATTAATAATAATTATTAAAAATTAAATCTAATTATTTTTAAATATTACTAATTATTTATAATTATTACTAATAATTACTTATTATTACAAACTATTACTAATTATTACAAATTTGAAATAATTAATCCAAATTATTATTAATTAATAGTAATTAATACTACTAATTTCTAATTATTTGTTATTATTAATAATTAGTACTAATTAATACTTATTAAAACTAATTATTACTAATTATCAATAATTATAACTAGTTTTCTTAATTACAACTCTATTTTACTTATTAGCCCTTATTACCCCTAATTATTACTAATTACCCCTTATTATTACAAATTACCCATAATTTTTACTAATTACCCCTAATTATTACAAATTAACACTAATTAAAACAAATTACTTCTAATTAATATAATTTAATACTAATTATTACTAATTATTACAAATTATTTTTCATTATTAAAAATCAATACAAATTATTAATAATTATAAAAAAATATTACTAAGTAACACTAATTAATACTAATTATTACTGGTTACTACAAATAAATACTAATTACTACTAATTACTACTAATTAATAATTATTGTTACAAAATATAACTAATTATTAATAATTAAGGATATTTGAACAAAATAATTACCAATTAGAACTATTTACAATTAATTTAAACAATTACTACTAATTAAAAAACATTTTTAAAACTATTGAATGAAAAATAAAAATACCTAATTCTATTTAAATCAAATGAATTCTAATTAATTATAATTAATACTGATAAATAAAAAAAATAAAAAAAAATATATACATAAAATAAATACCTTAAAATTGAATCTTTTGTTGGATTTAAAGCATAAAGGTTGCTCCGTAGAAAATCTAAAATGTAAAAAAAAGTAAAGTGAAGAATGTTAGAGTAGAGATTGAAGGAGAAGATCAGAGAAGAGTGAAATGAGAAAATTTTGAATGAGGGTATATATAGGTTAGATCATTTATGACAGGAGTATTTGCAACATGACCTGTTGCAAGTAGTGTCACCTGTATTGATTACAACGTCAATTAATAAGGGTATTTGCAACTAGACTCGTCAAAAATACCCTCTGCGGATATTTTATTTTCTATGGCTGAAATTCTAGTCACAAATAACAAAAAATGTCAAAAAATATTTTCAACTAGACCAGTCGACAATATTTTCTTGCTGATATAGCAATTGGAATGGGAGTAAAGCCTTGTCCCAAATAACACAATCGATAGAAGACTATTCATATCAAGGGTACATTATCGTTGTAAACTAATATTCCTACATTTTATCATGCAATGCATGTCAATGGTATTTGTGACATGTTATGATTCTTGTTTCAAATACTTTCTCTTGACAGACTATTTGTGACAGGTGGCTAACCCATCACAAATTAGCTGTCAGAAATACCTTTTTTACTAGTGATAAAAACTCCTTGGCAGCCCAAGGAATGTCCATTTTCCTAGTTTCCACTTATTCCCAAAATTACTCTTGTATCATGGATACAACAGGGTTCACACATCTGCCACCCACGTAATAATCCCACTATTAAATGAAAATAGTACCCTGGCCATCCTTCTTAGAAGGCATGACTCTCCTCCAAAGGCAATTGATAAAATCATGTGTTAAATACAACCATCCAATGTCTTTAATGACATCAGACGACTACATTGGAAGCAAGAATAGATCCCCATGAGACATGTGTGGCCCCACCATTAATCTACACCCCCAACACACATCAACCATGTTGGTTTTCCCTATGAATAGTGTATTAAACCTAAGGGTCATGGAAGGCCTCTATATATAGTCTTAGAGAATAGGCTAACGTGAGTTCAATAAATGATTCTGAAGACCTAGAATCAAAAAAATCACAAATAAATGATGATCACACCTCTAATGATCTAGAACCCCTCTAGAGCTACTTCCTCTACATCATTCCATTATCCATGCCCATCACCTATACCCCACTTATGATGGACTCCATGATGACCACGCTCAGACCAAGGTCATTAAACAAAACAAAATTCTGATATCATAACCTACCTGCTTCATCCCCTCTCAAAAGAGTATAAGACCATTACCCAATCTGTTTAAATGGCCTCATTAGAAACTGCTTGTAAGGCTCGTGCTGAACCTAAGTACCTTCATTAAACTGGGATCAAAGGATTACTGGGAACTAGTTCATGTGATGGACACAAACCCCATTGATAAGTAACATAATTATAAAGTCCCCAAGAATATAATGCCAACCACTAGTCCCAAAATGTCAGAAAAGATGATGTTGAGGTCAAATCGCTATCTGTTGAAACCTCAAAGGCGATGACTCCTGATACATGTCACATGTAACTCTTCTCCTTATGAAACCCAACTAGTTCTCCTCTCATAGCAAGCAACCTCATGAGTGAATCCACTTGATCAAATATACCTTGTTCCATGCCTCCAAATAAAATGGCAATATACTGGTAGTATCTAAACATTGGGTCAAATGATGATGTGGCTCCTCAAGACATCTCACATGAGACTGATCATCCGAAAAGGGATCCATGATGAAATGGTAATTTTTGCTGAACAATATTCCCTACTCCCTCATAGACAAAAAATTCCAATGCTTAAAATAAAGTATCTCCTGCCTCTTCACTACCTTCATGGTGCGTGCAAAAAACACTAAATGAATCTCCCTCTAAATGTTAACCCACGAAACACCACCTCCTCTTGGTCACTATGAAATAGTATCCACCCTGGATGCAAAAAACACACATTTGACATATTGATATTGGGACCCAATACCCAACTAAGACCTGAATTTATTGATGAAAATATTTTGATCCCCCATCTAGCTCTTTTTCTCAATATATGATACACTTCCCCCATACATCCCTAAAGCATATTTCTAAAAAAATGAAATTCCCTCTACCAACCCTCATCATTCTCTACCAGATAAAAACTATGGAGATCAACTAGATAAACCTTCAAGAACTCCACAATGGAAGCAACATGCAAATTATTACCATGATCAATAGATGAATTGGAAACATGGATTTCCTATGTTTTGTATTACATTACTTTTGTTATGATTTATTTAATTCATTTTAAATCCCCATAACCAAAACCACCCAATTAAAATACAATCCCTTGTCAATAAGGATGTATGTACCTCTCCTAGGTATCTACCCAAAAAAATATGTCCACCTTCCTTAGACATTAAATAATCTCAGAGCTTATGCACTAAATACCAAGGGTCCCTAAAATCATTTTCCATATCTAGTCTCCATGGCATGTGTCATACACCAAGTTAAACTGGCACTATTTCCAAACCAACCCATGTGATACTATCTATTCCTAATTACAAACTCTATAATATCTCTCTACCATCAACTATGATACCACTCTATCATGACCCCCTCACTCCAATGGCATCCCCCTGGATTGACAATAAATAAATAGAGACAATGACCCCCCATGTCCGACCTCATGTCAGAACTGAGTTAGAGACCATCACCACTGGTATAAAATTATCAATATTGGAGGAATTACCCTTTAATATACATATAAGATTAGGAGATAGGATATCAATCATCCATCAAATCCCTGAAATAATTTTAAAATAAAATGTAACTAACCCAGATACATATAAATGAACTAGATTCAGAGAATGGTCTTTAATTTTTATACCCAAAAGTAATTCTAAAGTAGAAATATAGAAATATTCCAAGGGTCTGGGCTACTAATGTCTAGTATAGCCCATGTATTCCTCTTGTAATCCTAAAAATAATTTTATATGTATAGGGTGAGTTCACAAATATACTTAGATGGAAAACAAATGTCTATCATTCATATGTGAAAGAATCAAACTAATGAACCATCGAGAAAATAAATGAACTAACAACATCTTGAGATTTCAACCAACCAATCCCATCCTAACCATGTCTCACTCACCAAATAAATCATCCACGTATAATAACATAATATAAATCATATTGATAAAGGGTACCACATCCCCTTCATTTATTCTCATTATTCACACCCAAACGTCATGCATAGTGTCACTCCCATATATTCTATATAACATATCATATACAACATCCCCACAACATGGTCCCATAAAATCTCTCCTATAGACACCCAGACCATCAAATAAAATCACCTTCCCATAGCACAATCGCATCACATATCACCTATTGGCACATCTTCCAACACTCCACATCACCACCACACTACATGATCACATCAAATCTCTCCATTTGAAACCATTCCCAACTCATCAGATCACATATCCATATTATTTGGGTATCATGAACTCGAAGTAACTCAAATTTGTGTCCATCTCATATCATGCATAAACCCCACAATACACTATATCATCACATCACATTATATTAGTATAAACTTGGGCCATCACACCACAACCATTTAATAATGGAGGACTTTTGACATATGGACATCACCAACCATTTATGTCAACATCACCAAGAATAGATAGTATAAAATAATATGTATTCGATTATCCATCCTCATCAACGAGATGTTGGAAAACACCCTCCATTTGAACATATGTGTCTTATAACGCAATGTTCGATTCCATTGGGATATATATAAAAATAAAAAACAAATATAAGTTACATAAAATATTCATTCATAATACCAACCTATTGGTTCAAAACAACCACTAACCACAAAAAAAAAACAACACCACCCGATATCACAATGCAGCCACTTTCACTGCCCGCACTAAATTCCCAACACCACAGAATAACCCAAAAGGTACATTTATAATTTCATCCACTTTCTTAATTTAATCCAATTTATAGATTCATATTATCAACCAATTAAATTAATTTATAGAATTGATTTAATTATTTTATAATTACCACATTTAACCAGTATTCCCATTTGGAATCATAAATCATTAAACATTTCAACCCACACTATTTCAATCATTAATAAATAATCTTATAATACAAGAAAATATATCAAAACATAAAAGAACACAACAAATTCATCATGTTAGTACCCATCACATCGCCACCATATAACAACCAAATCCACATCCATTACCACCACCCCACTATATGGTCCCATAACTCATCGCATTGTCACCCCACAACATAGACACACTACATCACATCTTCCCCACACCACCACATATCATGATCATAGAATATAAAATATTAAAACACATTCAAATCAAATTTATAGAACATTATTGTGATTCATTCAAGGGTATTTATTCACACACTACATTTACTTTTAAGGGTGTTCTTATATAAGAATAATTTTATAGGGGAATCCATTTGTTTAGCTATGTATAAGTGGTCATCATCTTCCATTTTGGGAGATGTCACAATAATCACACAAAAATGGATTCCATAGACATTACAAAACATGAAAAAAGGGACACCAACAAGCATTATTTGTAATGGTATAAAAATCATGGGATGAAATATCAATATCAAAAGATAAAAAAGTTAAAAAAACATTAAAAATATCCCCATTCAATTCAATTTTAATTAAATCGATTAATTCATAAAATTTTGGATGGATTCAACCATCTACACATGACATAACTAAAGTAAACCTATCCCTGATGATACAACAATGTGTGAAATGAAGGATCCCCTACACCAAAAGGCGATTTTTGACTTTCTACACAACCATAGAATAAGAAAGATTCCACCACGAAACACAAAAATGAGTGGAATAAACATTACCAGACTAGAACATAATAGAAACAAAAAGACGGTATAAATAAAGAATCCAAACCACATGTTTTCCCCAAATTAATAAATATGATAAAAATAGAGTAAAACTAGAAAAATTGAGATAGAAACTCAGAAAACCCACTAAAAATCAATCCAATGAATCTAGGGTTAAAATCAATAGAAATGGTGTTGAATGTACTCTTTGGGAGGCACTTGGTTCACTCAATAAATGAGATAAACAATGAAAAAAGGGTAATTTTAAGGGGTTATGGGAATTTATATCCCTATTAAAATGTATAATACTAAGAAATATCCAAGGGGAACACACCACAAAATTGTTGAAATCGAAGGGGGACCATTGAAGAAAAACTCTCCTCCATAATGAAGCCTTAATAGTCATTGGAACTATAATTTGTTCCACTAGATCAATGGTGAAGATCATTTATATTAGGTATATGAATCCTGGTGAAACAAAATATACCATTCCATTGATCCCCAACATCTATAAATTGATAAGTCATATCCTTTTCTTCACGGAATAGTGGTGCCCAAATTAAGAGAGTGATTGAAAACTGACTCCCTGGTCACTACGCCAAATCATGGGTCTCCACACCACTACATCCACTTTCTAATAGAGGCTACATAGTTTTCAATATCTATAGTGTTGCTACTCCCAAATAGGTTGAATAACTGAAATCTTCTTCTGGGGTCCCTATGTCAGAGTCTTCTCATCCATCCCACTCCTAAAACCCCCTTATAAAAAACCACCCAAATCTAAATTATAGCCCTTCCAAAATAGGTATAAAAACCTCCATTTTCCTATGGAACACCTCCATCCATAATTACAATTCCTCACACACATTTTTCAAGAAAAATTCACTTATTTTAAGGGGGTAGATGTTCAAGGTAGTTGAATACATCCTACACCAACAAGAGAATAGAAACAAGAAATGAATAAGGTGAAAAAGGCATATGTTTCTAAGGATGAAGTCACCACCAATCAAGGGTACTATAAACCTGTGAAGAAAATTCAAATAAATAAAAAAATTACAAAATTATAATAATAAAACACCAACGTATAACTGTAGAAAAAAAATCATGTCAATGAACCAATCACCTATCAATTTAAGAGAGAATTAGCATGTTCAATTACCATGTTACCACTGAAAAATCAAAATGGTAAAAACTATTCATTACTCTAAGGACCCCCTAGAACTAAGAGGGACCCATAAGAATGACATTTGAGACATTAAATAAAAAATATGGACAATTAAGGTTTAAAATATAAACTAAATAAAAATAAAAAGAATAAAAAATTGGTGATGAGAAGATAGATGTCCCAACCAAATTTTAGTGTAGCGGATATGTAAACCGAGGATTGAGAAATATAGTTAAGAAGGAAAGATAAAAAATCGAAGAGAAGAGGAAAAAAACCATGGATAAATGAATTATGAAGAGTTCTATGAGTGAAAAATATGGAAATAAGATCAAAACAATATAAGTGAGGTGATAAGAAAAATATAAGGAGAAACTATGTGAAGATCCATTAGTGGATAAGAGAATCTCCACAACAAAACCCTTGTAGTGAGAGTGGTCAATGAATGTAGATACAACCCCACGTTCTCATGTAATGATGATCCATTTTAAATTTAATCATATGATTTAGTGGGTCAAAATTGATATTTCAGTAATCCTTGTGTGTCTTTAGAATTTCTCCCATCACAAGGATAATTAGGTAGACCATTATATTTGTCATATCAAACATGATTCTTGGATAATTTAATGGACAAGAACATGGAAAATCCATTATATGGATTTTCTCAACAATATTTATATATATCATAATCCAATTTTGGTTTTATAGTAATGTGAAACTAAAATTCCAAGCCACATATGAGAACATAATCCCATTATAATCATCCATAAACATATATCCTTATACAAGATAATCCATGAGGATCTTTATTTAGTAGAACTTACGTGGTTGGATGATTAGATCATTGAAAAGTGTTTCATTTTAAGGAATATAAATCTTTGTTTTTTATAGGGTTTTAAAATGTCACCATATTATCTCATTTGTTACGTTATATGTATGCATGCCTCTAATGAGGTAGTTTTCAGTATCTCAAACTTTTAACCAAATGAATATGTTTAGGAAAATTAATATATTATACTTTATTAAAATACTTATTTGTATTACTTTTGAAAAATAAAATCCAATTATATTTACACATGTCTAAATTTGTTGGATGTATAAGGATCATAAAAGACTTTTCTGGGGAGAATTATAGTCATATAAAAACAAAATCCACATAATAGCTAGAAAGGTATGATAAGTAGGAAATTACAACTTTTCTTGATAGGGGTTTATGTCCTCAGGCTAGTGAGTAGTCAAAATAAAAATCCCATTACTGATATATCACTATTAAAGGGGGGTGAATATTAAAATCAATCCTAACACTTAATATGAATAAATAATAACCAAAATTTACTTTTAAGTTCATAAACCATTTATAAATCATATTCATTATTTAATACAACGAAAAGTTATGTTGTATATAGCATGAAAGACATTATATGCATGGTATGATATTTATAAGGAGTTTATCACCTTAAGTTCAAGAATAAATCCATTTCTAAAAAATATTTTCTATTCCAAAATAATAAATAAGGGAATAAGTTAAATGACCTAAAATTTTATAAATTCAATCCCAACATAATCATTTATAAACATTTCACAAATAAAGAACTCGTAAACACTATAATTTTGACATGCTGTATGGATATTCCTTAATAAATAAATATAAAAACATTATATTTTTTTCAAAAATATGAAAACATTATATTTTATTATTTATGTGATATATAATAGGAAATCCTTCATATTTAAAAATATGTGGTATAAAGGAAAACTTTTATTATCATATAAAAACATTATATCTTATGTAATCACATTATGTAACCTAAATACCACATTTTCAATTTTCTTTAATCATTTGATCAAATCCACAAAAATTATTTTTGACATGGTTGAAATAAATTTTAAAAAAAGGATTTTTATAAGTTATTTTAAATTAACATTTATAAACATTCCATAAATAATTATTATCACAGTTATATTTATCATTATTTTATAATTTGTAAATTATATACAAATAATTATCTTTAAAAATATAAAATTTAATGTTTTCACTATTTTTCAATTTTTTCATAGTGGGTGCTTCCTTCTGATATCAATTTCAAAGGCCCGACTATACATGGAGGTTAGATGGTGTGATATTCTTTGGAATTGGGTGCCAAAGTGGCAAAATCCCCTTATCAATTTGATAGCCATGCTCCCCATAATAGGATAATATCTCTGGTCTCCTCCTCATATCTTGTAGTTGGTAAGTGTTTAAAGGCTATAGGGCCATCATAAGTAGTTTTTCATTTTTTCATGGATGGAATAAAATAAATATAAAATGATATATTTTTTTGTATGATGGTCCATATTGTTCAAGATTCATCATATGTGCTTGATAAAGAACCTTGAGAAGTAGCTAATAAACTTCATTCTCCTAGGGTGTCTATTTTCTATGTAAAACTTACTATTCTGGAGGATTACCATATCGACATAAAGTATATCTAAAACTTTATTTGTGGATTTTTTGTGGCGGTTCACATAAACCACTAACACATCGATAAATAATAAGAAAAATTAAAACTAAATGAATAACCATATATAAAAAATTAAAATTCAATTTTTTTATATCTTAACATAATATAAAAATAAATAAGTATTAGTTAATTTAACATATAAATATATAAAAAACGTTGTCATACATCCATCGATCATATACATACAATAGTCAGTTATAAATCTGCACTCAATCAATCTGTCATAAACTCAGTAATCACATACTTATCCATATTCAATAATCCCAACATCCACTGTCAACCCATAACCACCATGTTCATCTACACACCTCCACTATATCGAGCCAACTCAATAGCCAGACTCATCATACATGAAACCGATCACATCGTCCATATATTAACTGAAACAAGAACAAGATAGAAACTAAATCATCTGAAGATAATAAAAAAGTATTATAGTAGATTCAAGAATAATGTTGAACCATTTAAAACAACTATACTTCAGGAAGAATAACTTTTGAAGAGTGTCATGGATCAGAATGATCAACCATATTTCTACTTCCAACATATATCACCAACAATAAAAACTAGGACACTTATAAAAAGAAACATAAAATAGAATAATTTTAAAATATATTCATAATTTGTTATTTTGTTAATAGAAAAATATTAGAACAAAAAAAATAGTAATTTATTATCCATAATATATGAGAACATAAAATTTCCTATTTAGGATATGAATAAATTATCATAACACAAAATAGAAAAGTTTATAATAATATATGGAGTTTTTAAACCAATACGTGTTGTGTTCGAAACAAATAAATAAACATATTTAAAATATTTTTTATGAAATAAATTACTAAATTTAAAAAACCATTCTACAGTGTTTTTTATATTATTTCATGTTAATATTTGTTGGTTCTCTATGGTTTTTACCATTACATGTACATTTGTAATTTTATGAAACACAAAATTTAATTCCCATCACCCTGAAAAAACCATAACTACGACTAACATGGATTCAATCCTTATCTTTCAAAAATAATACTACATTAATTATAATATCATTTCAATCTAATACATGGATGTTTTTTTTGGTTTTGACCCCCTAATGGAACTTTTTAAATCCTTTGATATCTTTTATGACTGCATATTGAGTAACTGTGGTCACACCACATATTGGAATGATATGAAATCTACTCATACACATCACAAATGATTCAATGATTGATTCCATAATATTCTAGGAAAATTGAATGTTGTCTATGATTTTTAGAACTTCATGTATGTATTAATTCATAAAAATAATAAAAATGTGTTTATAGGAATATTGATCAAGGCACCATTTGGACTGACGTGATGACATTTCTTATATTTCAAAAACCAATTTACGGACATTGTATTATGATTTTGAGGTACTCAAGGTTCGTTTTCATGCTTTTAAACCCCTAAGAAATGTTTTTAAATACGTTGATATATATTAAAATAGTTTATAGAGTCTTCTTAGGCCGAAAAATCATGGGATTAATGTTTGTTTTCTACACGTATAGGCAAAAAATGATCCAATGCCGAGTTCTTAATTATTTCACTCTAATTCGATGTTTTTTATGGGTTTTATGCTTACAGACATATTATAGAGATTTAAAACACCAAAATTATTTGACTATCATTTTAGGAAAACCAAAAATAATATTGATATAACATATGTTCTTAGAAATCAAAATTAAATATATGGTCATTGTCTTATGATTTCACTCCAAGCTGAGGTCATTTTCATTTATCTAACCCCATAAGGCTTGTTTTTAAATACATTGATATCTATAAAAAATATTACCGAGTCATTCATAGAACACCACACATAAGACTAACATTTATTCTTCTAATACATATTATAAAACAATTCAATAACAGTTTTCCAATGATTTCACAACAATCGAATGTAGTTCTTTATGATTTTGGATATAGAACAAACCTTTTAGAGTTTTAAAATAGTAAAAATGTTATTACTATTATCATGATAAAAAATCATGAATTTATGTACTGTTAGTTCCTACATTATAAAAATTAATCTATAGTGAATGATTAAAATCTAATCCTAGGTTGTTTTCAATGATCCCATAAGCCACATTTTTAAAGCAATTAAATTCATCTAAAACCATGTGTTGAGTCATTTCAATAACACCAAACAACATATTGTGGTATTTTCTGCTCGTACACTTGAAAAATGACCCAATGATATATTTACATTGTTTTATTGTCAATTTGCGGATGTCTTATATAGTTTTAACCATTACACAAACATTTTAGAGTTCTAAAACATTAATTTTTATTAATATCAACCTGAGCATACAATAATTCAAATTCAGGTGGGGTAGGATACTATATTTCAAAAATAAATCAATGGTTTTCTTATTATAATTTCACTCAAATTTGTGGTCATTTTCATGTTTTCCCCCTATGCCTTGTATTTAAATCCCTTAATATATTTTAAAAAGTGCATCGAGTCATTTTAGGATTACCGGAATTTGTATTGATGTATTTTCGACTCCCATAAATAAAAAATGACTCAAATAAATGTTTTCTTATGTTATCATGGAAATATTGGGTTGTTTGACACATT
Organism: Viscum album; assembly: GCA_963277665.1. NCBI lineage: Eukaryota > Viridiplantae > Streptophyta > Magnoliopsida > Santalales > Viscaceae > Viscum > Viscum album. Next base: position 1,734,917,472 of record OY728152.1, on the reverse strand, counting down.
TCTGATTGATAAAATAATTTTGTAGAGTTCTAAAACACTTAAATGGGTTTACAATTATTCAAATAATACCACGAATCAAATTGATGTGGATTCAGTCCATAAATTTTAAAAACAATCTACAATCATTATCCAATGATTTAAATCAAAACCGAGGTTATTTTATTTGTTTTATCCCCCTAATTATCATTTTTAATGGGGTTTATATACATTAAAACTAATTATTGAGGCATTATGAGCACACCATAATCCATATTGATGATTCATCTACTTTTTATGTAAAAAGGATTCAATTATTAATTCACTGGGATTATATTCCCATATGAAGTCATTTTTATTGGTTTTTACCATTAAAAACCTGATTTAAAACATTAAAACATTAAAATTTAATTTCTATCATCCCAGGTAAATAAAATCCTATCATGATTAATAATCAATTCCTACATTTAAGAAACACTTAAAAATTACTTTAGCTATGATTTCACTAAAACCATGGTTTTATTCATAGTGTTTACCCACTATTGTATGTTTTTGAAGACATTAATATTTATTATTATTTTATTTAATAATCTAACGAACATCGCATATATGAATGGAATTATATATAATAATACATGTATTAAATGATTAAAAAATATTTTCCTTGGATTTGAGGCCTATCTGAGGCCATCTTATATGGTTTTGACCATTACACACATTTTATGAGTTTTAAAAAACCTAAAATGTGATTAGTTTCAACCCCAAAAAACCAAAACTCAGATTTATGTGGCACTGGTTACAACATTTTTAAAAAAAATATATTGTCTTTTTCATATTACTTTACTCCAATTTGAGGTATTTTAATGGGTTTTGACCCCATAAATCATATTTTTAATTCATTTTCTATCTTCTAAAAACATGTACTGTGTCATTCAAAGAACCGAACATGTCAAATTAACATTTTCTCTATTCAAACATGTCAAATATGATTCAAAGAATTTTTTTCACTGACCTCACTATAATTTCAGGCCATTTCGGTGGGTCAAACCATTACACTCATGTTTTGGAGTTTTAAAACACTATAAATGTGTTGACTATCATATTTAGTAAAAAAACTTATATTGATGTTAAATAAGTTATAAAATTAAAATAAAAATATATGAACACTTCTCTATGATTTTCTTCCAATATGTGTAAATTTTTCTGGTTTTGACCCCTTATGTCATGTTTTTAAAGACATTAATATCTATTAATGTTGAGTATTGAGTAATTTTGAGGAATATGTATGTAATATTGACATGTTTCCAACACATACATTTCATAAATGATTCAAAGACTATTTTAATATGATTTTATGCAAATACCAGGTCATTTGAAATGGTTTGACCATTACATGAATATTTAAGAGTTTTAAAACACTAAAATGTATTTATTTTCATCTCTAGAAAATTTATACATATATTTATGTGGATTAATTTACTACATTTCAAAAATAAATCTTTGGTCATTTTCATATTATCTCACTCTAGTTTGATATTTTTTTCTCCATTTTACCGAATAAGAATTGGTTGTAAACACATTGATATCTATTAAATATTTTATTGAGTCACTCTAAGCTCATAAAATATCATAATTTTGTTCCATAAACTTGTAAATGTACTAAACTTTTCAAAATGGGTTTTCTATGATTTTACACCAATATAGGGCTATTTTTTATATTATTTATCCTTGGAGAGATGTTTTAGAGTTTCTAATTTTTTTACTATCATCCAATGAAATACAACACTTAGATTGATTTAGTTTTGATTCCTAAATTAGAAAAATAAATCTATGGACAATTAATTATAATGTCACAAAAATATATTGAACATTGTTGGTTTTGAACCAAAAAATAATGCTCTTAGAACTATTTATTAGATCATTCTTAGCACAACACATGTATGATTGAAATTACTTCTTCTCATAGATCTCAATAATGATATTAAATTTTTTATACAATTTCAGGTCAATATAAACCCATTTAATTTATATAAAACACTCATCTCACTTTACCCAAACATTCCCTCAAATAAGAAACCCAACAATGATAAAATATCATGAAAACAATAATGAAATAATCATTTAGACATGTCAAGAATTTATTTTATAATTTACCTATTTAGGATGCATTATATGAATATAAATTTCACTAGGTACTATTCATATCATAACTTTAAATAACTAAACTATGTCATTTTCCTTTTATAACCACCAATAATACTTTTTTATCCTATAGGAGTCATGTTCATGTACATTTTCTTCCATCCTTCAAATTTCCCTATACCCTTCCCAGTAAACATAATTTCATGAACCCAAACCATATGGTTTAGTAGTAAATAATGATAGTGAACAAGCATAGAATATGATAACCTATGAGGCATCATTAATTATATTAGGGGTTTCAAATAAATTATTTAATACAAAAACTCCACTAACTAATTTTAGATGGTATTAAAGTAGAAATAAAGGTCGATCCACATTGAAAAAGATGAAATGAATTAAATTTTTTTAGATATTAAAAAATATATGGATCGATAAATTTTTAAAAAGTGGGATAATAATTGAAAATGATGAAAAAATGTGGGAGGAACCCACACAAAGTTTCTACTCTCCATATGATTTGTTCTTTAGAAAGATCACTGGTAGTGACATAATAACTCACTATTTATAGATCTCCTGGGGTGCTCAAGCTAAATTAATTCCATTATTATTCTTGTCATAAATTATTCTTTGTTTATCAATTGAAATATCAGGAATTTTTAGGTCATAATGTGTTTTTTCTACCATTGAATCCCCACGAAATGGATGATTATATTCCCATCAACACATTTTATATGCTAATGTTTTACATCTAAATAATTCATTCTCTAACTTAGAGTTAGTGAATTTGTGGTATTAAAGGATGTATGAAACTTTTACTGTTGTTTCATGGTATGACACATCTATGTCAGACCGTGACACATGAATTTCATCTACTCAGTGTGTTTTTACTCCAAGATTGGACATATGTCTTTTTTTGAGATACGTTCACATTTTAAAATTACCATTTATGAAAAAAAACATTCTTTTATATCCTTCAAACCTATATTCCTTACTAAATATTTATTTATAACCCCCCCACAATATCCAACATCAAAGATTTATTATGGAAAATCATAGATTGATGAAAGTATCGATCATTTTTTATCCATTTACTCATTTTAAATAATTTATTATATCATGTCAAATATAAAAAAAACTATTAAATATATGAGAAATAATTAATGAATAAATTCATAAATTTAATGTATTCTAATACTAAATTTCATTCATGAATTGTACATTTCAAATCCCCCAAACATTATTTAAAACATTTCTTCAATGATGGAATGTCAACAGACTAAACAGTATACTCCCCTTACAATGATTTAATCTTTATTTCAATGAAATATAATAGTAAAATTTTAAACTAAATGTTTGAAAATCACACATGAAAATTCATCAACATTTTAGTTTTCTAAAAACAAATCAAAATAATTATTTTAATTTTATCCTTTTGAATTCATCCATTTTTATTTTTAAATTCATTACATGACACATGAATTTTAAGTATCAATAATCATTTTTCACTCACCATGAAGGTAAAAATTTAATTAGATTTATTCCAATATGTCAATATATGTAACTTACAATAGGTTGAAAGGAATATAACTTCCCCATAGTATAATGAAAAATATCATAGTTAATCACAATGATATGGTATCATTGTTTAATCACCTCTGGGGATTATGTATAATTGAGTAATATATTGAAACAAAAATACATCTAAAAATCATTCTTGAATGTAATTAATATTTCATTATATAAAAAGATAAACTCAACGGGATTATTCGTTTCCAGATGTCATCTCTTCATTCATCTTAAAAATTTCAAAGTGGGACCATGATACATGTAAGAATAATTAATAGAAAACCATATATTTATCTTTTCTTTTTTAGTTTTTATTGAATGTTATTCGTAAGAAAAATAACAATTACACCAGCTAAGTACATATGATCAAAGGATCCTCAGTCTGAAAATGGTGATTTTTAATCCTCTTAATGGAAAACCGTTTTTTATTTTCTTCTTCATTTTTTATCAAGCTAAGTGAATAATAATGTACAATGAATAACAATTTGAATCTCCCAAGATCATAGATGAACCCCAATCAATATATGATTATTATATAATATCTTTGAAATATACGCAGCCTCTCAACAACACGTATTCATTTAAATATCGTTCAATATATTGGGAGTAGGGTAAGAATGGATATAATTGGATTGTAATGTGGATCATTTAATAACATGTTCATTCCTAGATTATATAGGATTTAATAGGTACTAATATAAGGTGGGTCAATATACTAATGGTTAAAATAAATAAATTCCTCAATCATATTAAAAGTGATTATGTCCAATCATATAATTGATAATATTCCTTGAATGTTTTGAAATAGAATATGCCCACGTGTCTCAAGAAATATAGTATAGATGTAATAAGAAATAATGATTTAAAAATGTATTGGGAATGATATGTTTAGTTTTAAAAACTAGTCAAGGAAATTCATGTGAATATTTAAATCAGTTAGTGACAATATCCAAAATTAAATGAAAAAAGATCTTAGAAAATTTTCATTTACAAAAATCAACATGTTCCACAATGTCATGATTTGATACAAAAAATACATTCATATATCTATGAATTATTTTTTATATTTTCATAATGAAATTTATTAGAAATTTAATTTAAAACAAGGCATGAAATAACTATAAGTTGATTATCTCTCCATATCCAGTTTGTAAAATAAAAATTCATGCATGGGGATTGCAATTAGCCATTAATGTTTATAAAATAAAATATAATGCCATGAATATAGTAAATTAAAAAAGAATTGTAATTATTAATCCACATCTAATGTCACTTTAATTTTAGGTTTCACAGGTTCTCTATATTATAGGATCACAATGGGAGTTTCTCTTGCATCCCATTTAAATAATTCAAGATAGTCTCATGATGGTTCATAAAGATGAAATAATGCAAGTGAATTTACATGCCCTTATATATAAAATTTGACTAAATTTGGGGAGAGTGGATATGCAAGAAAAGAGAAAAATATAAATCCTAAAAATTCATATCATCTACCATATGATATTTTTTTTCTACCATTGGATCGACTTTACGTCTTGAAGCTCAGGGTATTGATATTAAAAAAGTGGTTACCTAGTTATGATAAAAAAGTGTCAATGTTATGAACCTTCTATGTATATCTAGCCTCTCACATTCCCTTGGACTCACATCAATCTTATTATAGTATGTACATTCACATCCAATAAGAGACTAATTTAATTTTTTTTCTATTCATGAAAAATCAAATAGAAGATCACATTTTCCCATACCTATTTTTATTATTTAAATTTTTTTGGGAAATAAATCCCCCCACTATCTTTATATTTTTCTAATGACGCTTTCTACCATTTTTGCCCGAACATCTCAGAGACCCCCTTGCATGCCATAATTCACTGCCTGGAAGGTAAGGAAATCTGGAATAAATGGGACCCAACCCTAGATGCATCACTGGATATGGCTTATGACCTCCCCTCACTCCAGGTGCGATGGTGTTCCTCTCTCTGAGCGGCTAAAGCATGGTCATTCTGCACCCTGGCCGGGATCATCTGGTTACGGCGTACTGATGCTGTTTTCCACTACAGGCATAAACCTCCTATTTTATGGATAGATCGGGCCACCTCATGGATCAAGGGATAGAATCACCACAATGGACATCAAATTCATGATGATCTCCCCTCCTGCCCCCCTCACTGGAACCCCCCAATGGGTGTTTTTCTTAAGATCAATGTGGATGCATCTCTCCCAAAGGATGGACTTGTCTCCCTCGGTCTCCTGGCCCGAAATCATCTGGGGAAAATCATCGCAGTAAAGTATGAATCACATCATGCCTTTTGGGAACCTACTGTTTCTGAAGCTAATATCATCCTGGCAGCATTGATGCTAGATTTGGAACGTGGGTGGGTTGATATTTTCATTGAATCTGACTGCCTCACCATGATCGATACCATTAACCACAAAATGGCGGACTCCAGTCTTTTGGCCTCATTACCCGGAGAATTCTCTCACTCGGCCAATGCTTTTCATTCTGCACCTTCTCATTTACCAAAAGAGAAGGCATCAATGCAGCCCACAAGTTGGCAACATCAGGCCCCTTCAAGGCCAAACTGCTCTGGCTGGACAATTTTCCATTGTGTCTTCTCATTTGTACGTCTTCTGATTACTGTCATTAATGATACCGGTTTTTCTCAAAAATAAAACATTTATACATGCCCTTACCATAGCTCTGAATTGTTCTCTATGATTATTGGGATATTTTCTTCAACTGCGTATATTATAACAAAATATTCTATAATGTAGGACTTTTCTATAGTGACAATGAAATCCTTATGTAGTCCTCATAGGAATCTCATGATTGTATCATATAGTTATATCTTAACTTGAGTTGGAAGAATCTCTTTCAAAGCCATAATATTGAATATTGAATGTGATAATATATTTACACATTAAACTAAATAATATAAAACACCTCTAGAACCATTTGAACCAATATCAATTAGAATATAAATACTACCTATATCACATTTATTCATCAGTTTTTTGATTGATACCCCCACTAAAAATTCCATTAATAGTATAATGGTTACTAATTCATTAATATTTCTTTTTTCATTTCCAAATCCTTTATGAACATTGTGTATATTTTTAGTTTTTTGATTTCATTAGAAAACAAAATGTTTATTTATAGGTTTTGTATTATCTCTAGAAACTATTCTCTTTCATTCATTAATATTTACCTACGTTACACAATCCAAAAATGGACATGGTGGTTGGTATAGTGATGGTTCATCTTTATCTACCTTTTTTAATTTATTTTTTTCTATCTCCTCAGGTTTTTAGTGTCATTACATACATGATTCAAGAATATTGTGTTGTTTTTATGCTTACAAGTATGATGGATTTCATCCCTAAAATTCATAAAATTTTAGTTTCTATTTTTAGAACCCATATGGTTATATCCATTATTTGGTCAGCATTATAATCTATGTGAATCATCCTGTATTTAATTCTAGCATATTGGTTTTATGATCCCTCTCTCAATTTCCAGATAAAAATACCTTGATCTTTTGAGTATGTTGTTGACTCCTTATTTAAATATCCAATGGGTGTTGTAAATGTTTCAATGGTATCCTCAGTTGAATGGACATAACTCTCCTCGGACGACCCTTGGTCCTCAGGTTAGAAACCTTATTCTCGTGGAGAAAACCCTTTCCCATGATTTTTCTTCTACAGTTGTTTTTGATGTGACCTATATACGAGAATAATATTTTATGATTATATTCCACGTAATTCACATCTTCAAAAAAACATACCTTGTTGATTTTTATTGGCCTTCATAAAGACCAATTTCATTGATATCACATTAATTTATGTAGAATCCTGGGTTTTTTCTACCATACATGATCCTTATACATGAACTTCTTTTGGATTCCATTGAAAACTATTTTTGCATATTTCATTAAAAAATTCCTAGTTCTCCTTTGGTTAAATTTTTATATGTGAACCTCCATTAGAATAACCATCAAAAGAAAAATTTCCCGATGAAAGGAATTTATTAAAGGATTGAATTAGATTCAATGTATTAATATCTTGATGAGAAAATCTTCTCAATATAGTTTTAGACATTTACCAAGAACTATATAAATAATCTTCACTAAATTTATCAAAATTTAAAATACATACCTATAAATGAATATATTTATAGGGATTGAAAACCCATGTTAAGAACATTATTACTAAATCTTCCAATATTGTGACTGAGTTCAGTGGTAGAATTTAGACCCACACCCATGATTTTTACTCCAGGGATAATCAAAATTTTAATAGCCTCACTATTTCTCTCGCTAAATTCTAATACTTTAATGTGTCACAAAAGTCCAAAAAATCACAATTTTTTTTGTTGGTGTCTTCAGAACAAAACCTCATAAATTGGATTGAATGAGTGATCATTTAGATAACCACTGGATTTATCTCAAAGTGATCCACATTGATAGGGTGTGTGAGAATAATTGGATAACCCCCATGTTTTTTGGACTTCTATAATCGATTAGTGTTATCACCATCATGTTGTTTCCATATATCTCATGAAAAACATCCCAATGATGATATTTTCTTTACAAGATGTATTTATTTTACATTTTGACTTTATTCAACATCCTTTGAGTTCATTCGTCATTGGAATCATATGTAGATTCTAATTATTTATCCATTCCTATCATGAAGTTGTCATGACTGAATTTTCTGTCAAAACCATACAAAAAGAAGACGGATATAAAAATTTGGTAAAGAATAAGAAACAAAAATTAAAATTTCTTAGAAACATATGCATTACAAATCACCATTCCTTAAAAAACTATAGTTTTATTTCTTATGAGGAGTCATTAATTCTCTCCAAGATTTAAAAGTATTAATTTATATAATCTAAATAATATAACTAATTTTAAATGGTATTAATGTTTAAATTTAGGCAGATACAAAGATAACGGGAACAAGTGATTTAGAATATCTTTCGAAAATTTATCATAATTTGTCTAACAGAATTGGGAAAAGAGGGAGAAAAATAAAAATCATTTTTTATTGTTTGAATAAAGAGGTGGAGAGATTGGGAAGTGGAAAATTTAGGGTTTAAATATCAAATAGAATTGTGGTTTGTGGTTTTTTAGTTTTAGGATTCTAGTGAAATTAGATATAAAAATTAAAATTATGGTTTATATTTGGTGTCAGATTAGGGATGAGGAGGATATGATAGTTAAGGTCACCCCTCCTTTGTTTAAAAATACCATATTTCCATCCACCCATTAATTTAGGTTTTTATGTACTTTGTTTATCCTGTTACCATATTAAAACCTAATTTCCACAGACCATTCAATGAAAATGAGAAATTTTTGGGAAATTAGTTACATAATTAAAATTTTTCTTTTTTAGAATTATCAATCGGTGGTCACAATTAAGGAAAACAAAAGATATTTTAAATTTAATTCAATATTATGGAAACCCTTATACATTACATTGAAAAAGTTGATAATTACCACCAAATTCTTGTAATGGTTGAGTAAGAGGGAAAGAATAAAAAGAAATAGGAAATAAAAGAAAAAAAATGAAAAAAAACTGAGGGACCTACACAGTGAAACTACTCATCCAAATCATTGGTCTCTTAACCATCCCTGATAATGATTAATAAACTCTATATTTATATATATTTAGGGATTATTTTATTGAATTAATTATATCATTATTACACTAAAAAATGAGGCACAACATCAATTGCGATCTTGGTCTCTTTCTGGACATAAAATCAAGTATCTAATTTGAATCCTCATAAAATGCTAATTATGGACCCACCAACACATTTTATTCCATTGAAATGGTTTTAATGACGAATTGGTTCATCTCCCACTTCCTACTAGTGAATTTTCAATATAAAAAGAATGATTGAAAATTTTTGGGGTGTGTCCCGTCCCAACACCCATGGTTCAAACCATCACATGTGTGATTCATTTCATGAGTGTGTTTTCTCATTATAGATTTTTCATAATACTTTTCTTCTAAATGTTTTTTATTTCAATATTTGTATATATGTTGTAAAATATTTTTTTACCACCCCATGCGTTCTTTTTCACTCTGAATCATTATCATTGTCCAATGAAAATATCATATGATCATATTATGTTGGCGAATTCCATATTTTTGTAGAAATTTCAAACATTTTAGTCCTTTTATTCATTTCCCATAGTTTTCTATATCATGTGAAATATGAAAAATCATTTTCAATATCATGAAAATAAATAATTATTTATTTCATAAAGTTATATATTTTAATACAAAAAAGTAGGCATTAAATGAATGCATTAGAAAATAGACATAGTGTCCCAAAACGAAGCACTCATACATGCTCAGAGATGCTCATTCACAAAAAATGAGTGCAACTTCATTGTTCTAGGAAACCGATGATGATTTTCTATGGTTCAAATATCAGGACTCTTGAATTTTAACATATGAATATTATAATAATAACAACTATCATAAAATTTTTAAAACATCATAACATTATAGAATTAATTTTATATTGATTATTATATTTTTCAAGTAAATAAATTACATTAAATGGTAATGAAATGAACTAAAGACAATGTTTGTGGAAGGATTATTCATCAAATTGTCGTTAGTATTATGATGAAAATTTGTCCACATCTCTGTTTATCCAACCAGGTGATTGAGATCATGACCCTTTATATATATATATATATATATATTTAATTTTCAAATAAAACATTAGGTACCATAAAATAATATTAATAATATTAATAATATTGATAATACATAACTAGGATTTTATGTTTTCTAGAAAAACTCTCTAACCAAGAAATATAAGAATGATTCTTTTCATGCAACATGATATTTTTTATTAAATCTCATAAAAATAAAAACCATAATATGAATTAAAATTTTATGGTTTTTTTGTTATTAATATACATGTAAATATTAATATATATCTCATTAATATTCACTCTTAATATTAAAAATCATTTTCCACTACTCACAAGACATTCTTTTAGGCCCTTCATTTTACATCTATAGAGTGGTTAGATAAGTTTCATTAAAATCATTCCATAATCTCCACAAAAATTATCCTCATTTATTTCCCAAATTTTTCATGTTATATGGGCATGAAATGTAATTAAATAAATTTAAATGAGAAAACATTACAAAATAAAAAACATTAAACATTAGAATTATATTAATAATTTTATTAAGACCTTTTAAATTATAAATAATTGAATATTAAATTTTCATTATCGTTAATTAGTTGACATAAATGTCATTCTTCCAATATATGTGAATATTAAAAAAATATTTACATTTAATGGGAAGGATATTAGTCTCTCAAGAATGACTTACAATAATCTGTCAACTAATTTTAGTTGAATCATAAGTAAGAATAGAAAAACTCATCACATGGAACAATTATTTAAAAGTCTCTCGGGACCCATACAACTATTGTATTCATATTTTAATCTCTTCGGTTGTTATATTTAGCTATTTTATTCTCAAATAGTTTATTAAAATATGTAGATTTTTTTCTTAATTGAAATAAATACCATTAATAAAAATAGGCTAATTCACTCTAGATAGACGAGTAACCAACCATTTCATCATCAAAGGTGCATCATATGGTGAGCTAAAAACTATACTCAGGGAATCCAGGAGCACAATAAAAGTATCTATTAAAGAGAAAACACATAGATCCAATAAAGGTGATTATAGACATGGGGTGATTTGAGGTGAACGTTATCAATGACATTAAAATGTGTCTATTATTTAAATTTAGGTAATTAAAATTACCATAAAATATATTCAATGTAAAAAAAGGAAAAAGGAAAATATTTAATCAATAAGAAAAAAAAGAACAATGAATATATGTAAGAAACACATACAAAGGTGATATTGTAATCATGTTTTATTATCTGTTTATAGATTCAATTATCTTTCTCTTCACAATTTTCATATTATCAACCTTCATTTTGAATAGTATGTAATTTTTACACTCTCTTTCATGTTAAATTATTTCAATATTTTTATGTTAAACTACTGAATTATTAATGATTGATTAGGTACCCTGACACAAATTAAAAATTGATCTTAATCACTCGTATTATACATGTTTCTCTATTTTAATTGTACAAAAACACTCTGATATTTATATAAATCATTGCTTACATAATCAAAAACCTTCTCTTTTAATTATAATATAAATGTACCATTAACATCCTGCTCATTAGTATAGATCATACGATAGAAGTTGATATAAGTAAAATTTATGGAATATATCATTATACCCTTGTTAATGTTAACCCACTTATATACGAATAGGAATACTAAAAATTGACCATTTTAGTTTCATTCGATCATATCATCCAAAATATTATATAAGCCCTACCCAACAAGTGTAAATACACCACGATTTTGATTTCGGAGCCTTTTCATGTTTAATTGTATAAAACCTAAATCCATGACGATTTTTTGGAATTGAATCACTTAACATTACTTATAGAACATTAAGGAAAAAAATCGAATAATTTGATATTTCATCTCATTTCATAACATTTATTATCTTGAAAAAAAATATATAGGGGTTTAATTTTAACATAATCAAAATAAGTTCATGTTAATATCATGAATTTGAGTATTTACCCATATGATGGGTGGAAAATTTGATAATCCCCTTATAGATATAATTTTTCAATTCAAAAACATTTCAATCTCATCCAATTAGTCTTCTATTTGTATGAAATATAATTGCTTCAATAAATTTTTATATAATGATACTATTTATTAGAAATACCATTATACTTGTATAAATCCAATTTAGTTAGTGAAAAATGTGATCCCTTGCAAACAAGACCTCCTATGGTTGGAAATATCGATGACTATTTTTTGGAATGAGAATTTTTAGAAATGTCATAAAAATTTCCAACATGATTGAATCTAGTCTCAATCATATCCCAATTCCATGTAAAATTGGGTAGAAATTCATTGAATATGAATCCTTAAACAATACAATGCTATATGTGTGATTTATTCCTATCATATGATTTCAGATGACCTAAGTAATAGATGACAAAATATAGGAATCATATAATTTTTTACACAATTAATATATAAATTTCAATTCGAAAGTAAAAAATAAAATAATATTAGTATACCTCATAGTTGGATACATCCTTCGATAATGTATCGATCCACCATGTTTTTATTCCCTCGCTAAATGAATAGGAAAATCAATATTAAAAGTAAAAATATTAATGGAGAAGTATTATCATTAAATGAGAATGTTTTTAGAATAATAATTTGATGATTTTTTAGAGATAAGTTGGTTTAGAGTTTTTCTAAAAAGCTCTCTGAAGAAGGTGATCGACTCAACTAGAACTATAATTAATTTTTTTGTAAATTATTATTCCATTCTTTGGGTAGAAATTTCTACATCCATATATGTGAGTCATGAATCTCCAATCCATGAAACTATCATTTTTAAGTCAAAACACCATGAAATAGTACCTGAATTTCCATTTAGAACTTATATATTCATTAAAGTTCAATGGAATATATATTTCTCTAGATTTTTTATTTTAAAAATATTTGGAAGATAATTTACATTCACATTTTTGTTCAAAAATGAATTATATTCACTTCTCCAAATCCTTATGAGAATATAGGTGATCATTTTATTTACCCTTCTCATTAAGAAATATAAAAATTAAATTATCATATACATTATCCTAAATATTCATTATATTTATATTTTTATGTTGTAATTTAAACTAAAAATAACGTATTTTGAATAATATACTCATTTTCTTCTACTGTTGTGTTTTACATTTATTGAATATTTGACCTCATGCCGTTTCCCCCTTCATTCCACTAATTACAGTTTCTAAATTCTACATTGAAAGTAATTGATTGATCCCAAATTTATAAACTAGAAAAAACCTTTGATGAATTTATCAATTCAATATCTCCACTAAACTACATATTTTTAAACCGACATTTATGAGACGAATCAAGAAATTAGTGATGACACATGAAACACTGTTTTCTTTTATGAGGTTATTATTGACATTTTAAAAATATAAAGTACATAATAGACAATCCAAACATGCATGAGTGTTTTAATTTGATATGATTTCTAGTACAATTAAGTTAATAATTATCCAAATTAATTTATCATTCATTTTCAATATGTTTTTTATTGATATATCAATATTTTCCACACCATCATTTCATAATTCTCACAATTATTTTAATAAAGGATGAAGGAATATATCGATTTCATATCCACCCATTTTCATTTTTTGATTCAACATAAAAATATTGATAAAATTATTCTTAATACACACACATAGTGGAATATTATTTGTGATATAAATTCTAGTCATAAGGGATAATTCCTATTTACGTATAGAAATGGTTAACACTATCGTAATCCAATCCAAATGGTACATTCCCATGATTTGAAGAAAATTTTATATATAATGAATCAAACACCTCCACGATGTTAAATCTTTTGGATGTATTATCAATTCATAATTTTTACTTTTTAAATCTGGGAACTTCCTCTTGAATGATATACTATATGACATGAATAATCCTCAAAAACATGATTTTAGAGTAATCTAATGGAGTACATTTACAAGTGTCTGGTTCTTTTTTTCATCTTGGTGTTAAACTAATTTTTACTCCAACTGATCCTCATTGATTTCAATATATTTATATGAGATCTTAATCATTCATATATATCAGTCTCTTCTCACAATAAATCATGAATTCATTAGATCCGGAATATATTTTTTTATAATCAAGTGAAATATTTTTTTTCATTTTCATCATCCGAAAGAAAAATGTTGGGATTATAGATTCCAAAAATTCAACCTGAGTAAACATTGAATTAATAGATGATTATTTTTCATTAATTCCATCAGAACAACTTATATGAAACAATATAGGTATAAAAAACTATATTTTAATACTTAGAACACATTTCATATAATTCTGTATTTCCGAATTCAAATAATCCATAAAATTTTTTTGGGACACCAATATTCGGACCAGGATTAACCTGATTTGGATCAAATGAATCTTTTAGTGATATTTTAAAATATTTTTTATTTTATCATGAAAATCCAAATGCATCATTTAAAAAGTTTCAAATTTAATTCTCTTGTTATGGGTCACTTTTTGTTTTTTTATAGGAAAGACATTTCATTGACATTCAATAACATTCGATTCCCTAGGAGAAAGAAAATATACATATCAAGAAGGAAACTATTTCAAAAATATGTTCTCATATACATCATTTATATTCAACCATCACCATAATTTATAACTGGGATACAAATATTTTATTATACCATTCACTAACTCTTTTCCAATTTCATAATTTAATATTATACCAATCCCTTATCATGATGAGGTGTGTTTTAGGGAAAATTTATCAAATTTTTGTACATTTTCATTGGATTAACACTATACTCCCTGTACATTCAAAAATAAATATATAAATCGTTAATCAAGAAAGTATAATCAATTCATAACAACATTATGTAATAAAAAATTTCTAAAACAAAATTATACCAATAGAACACTCTATTTAAACTAAAAGATGAAAAATGATTTAAAAATATTATTAAAATAAAATCAAATGATTAGAATAATGATACATATTTCAATGGAAAAATATTCACGAATATTTATGAAGCTTTTTATAATCATTAAAAATAATTAGAATCAATATTAACCAATAATTCATGTTAAAAAATAATAGTAATATATAAAAGTGTAAATATAATTCAAATATATGAAGAACCTAATTGAATAAATATTAATTAATTATTAGTAATTATTCATGGAAATAAATATTGATTGAATATTTAATCCCGTTTTAATGTATTATTTTGAAATTATATTAATTTATAATATATTTTCATATGAATATTGGGGGATAATGATTTCTATATGATTGAAAAAATATTTATTCAAGATGATAAACAAAAACACAAAACTTTATTTTTTAGGAAATCAAACATTAAACCAACAACCATAAAAATATAAAAAAACATAAAGAAAAAAATATCATTTAACATAATTAAGGGGATCATATGTCATTGAAGAAATCTAGTGACATGAGGGAGTGGAGGTCGGTGTGGAATGTACAATGAAAAATGAGGGGGTTAGGGATGTATGGTCAATGAAATATGACTCATGGATGAATTGGGGTTCCAACGAACTAGGTAGAGGAAGAGGGGAAAGTTGGAGGATGGGTGGGGGGAGAAGGAAATACACCCAAACGTTTCAAATGAAAAATTTCCTTCAATTAAGATCATTATTCAATATATTCCAAAATTAAACACATCTAAGGACCATACTAGTTTGGTGTCTTTGGAATCTTGGAAAAATAAAAAACTGTTATATAATATATATACACCTTGTCCCTAAATGTTTTTCATTTAATAGAATCATTCTTATACATATTTTACTTAAAACCATTCTCCTTAACCAAGGTAAGTGAAACAAAAGAAATGGCGATATCAAATACTCAGAAAGGATAAACATGAGATATATCATGATAATTTAAACATAACATTATGATAAGGGTATATTAAAAAGATCTTATTATTTGAAAACCATACCAAAAAATCATAAATCTTATGAATGAGACATTTTATAAAATTTAGTAGATCATATGACATAAATTATAACTTAATCAAAAAAACATGATCCATAATAACATATCATAATCATAAGACATAAGTTTATGATATCCAAATAATCATAAAAATTTATTTCATTTGTCATGTTTATGACCAAATATATCATTTTTTATTGGGCTAACTATGCATTCCATAATATCATTAGTCATGGTTCACTCCCAAGACTATCATACCAGAAAAACTCCCTTATATAACTTGATTGAATTCCCTTTCCAGAACTTATTATATAATGAAATATCTATATTTAACCAATTTATTGGAGGGATACATAAATTCAGGCCACCCATCACATAATAATAACAATACATATATCTTCCACTATATCATAAAATAGACATCATATCATCATATCATCATATCCTAACCTGTTAAATGTAAATTATTTTCATAAAGATGTATTCATTTTATCATAAAATATCCTCTGTAAAATAAATTATTTTCATAAACATCACATCATTATAATCATAAACAATATAGAGATATAGTACGGATGGAATCATTTGATCATATCACCCATAAATCAGATATAACATTAATGGATTTTATCAAAAAATGAAATATAACTTTAAAAGAACACTAGATTATTTCATTAGAGAAATATTTAAATTTCGTATAAAGAAATATAAAATTTTATAAAATATAACAGATAAATTATTATTTTAAAATAACCAATGAATATTTTTATGTACACTTTAAAGATTTGAGTGTTTATGATGTCAGTACATTCCAATCATGTAATATGTATCAAGATAAGGATATATTTTACATTTTATGTAAAAAATTAAATCATTTGGGAAATGAAAAAAGTTTAATATTTAACATTTTTATTGAAATACAATTGTGGGTAAAAATGAATTTAAAAATTATAGGGGAATAACAAAAAAATCATGGAAACAATTTAATAAAATATGTATAAGGAATGAAAATTATTTTTGATCAAAGATAGAAATAAAATCAGTTTTCCTTAAACATATTATTTTGATCTCTTTATTACATAAAGTGATTAAAATTATAAGAAAAGTCCAAATATTCTTGAGATGTATATCATAAAATTTCATCATCAAATAATTAATAATAAAAAATCAGGGTAAATAATTTTTTTGTAACAAAAGTCCCTTACTATATGTTTGACAGGATTCAAAAGGGAAATAAACTCATGTATAATAATTTCAATTTTTTTTTAATTCTATTAAATAATCATGAAAATACTTATAATAATAAATATTAGCAGCTTACAACATTTCAACATCAATTTATTAATAATTCCTAATTAAAATCATTATTTTTATGTGTTAAATATTTTGTTTTTTATGAATGTTTTGGTTCAATAGTTTTTGTCCACGTACTAGGATAATAATTACATAATATAAATAATGTTAATAATGGTAAAGATATTATATTTATTGAATATTTTAATTTTTATAACCCTCTATAAGGTATTTCTATATTAAAATAAATTACACCATTTATGGAGATGGTAGTACGTGCATATACTTGAATGCAGTTTTCATTTTACAATGAAAAAAAATAAGTATAAATATCATTTTATTATTAAATAAGAATAATTATATCTTAAATATAATCAATAATATTTAAATTCCTAATAATAAATATCCATAAGTTATGTATATATAGAATGAATTATATTGAAATGTGGAGGCGGTAGTTCACATATAAATATGAGCGATACATTAATTTCCCCTTTCATGGAAAAGAGGATGGATAATGGTGGTTATATATTCATAATAACATTTCATTATGTTGATGATATTTAAGGTTTTATTTCATGATGATGACCATTGATTTATGTGATGTATAATTAGATATAAACAGAAATAGTTCAAGTAGGACAATTACATCTTCTTCAATAAACAACCATTATATTCCTTCTTAATGACCCTTGTAATGGTATTTTAATAATAATAAAATCTATAGTTCCATGATTGAGAATTATATATGATAGTTTTACATCATTTTTCAAATATTTTATTCTCAAAGTGGTGTAATTAAACAAGTGGATGGGTGCCCTTTTATAATTCAAAGAAGGGGAAATATTTTAATTTTTCAGAAAATTAAAATATTAAAAGATCACATTGATGGGAAATTGTTTTAAAATTTTATTAATTTCTATTTCAAGATTACATAGTATCAAAATAAACTCATAAAATAGGGTTTAAATAAGTTTTTAAGTTATTTTAAACCATATTGTTTTAGTTAAGCCCCATTTACCCCATTTACCCCTAACAAAAGCAACACATTTTCTATCATTAAGGTTTATACATTTACATCTAAGGTAAAATATAGAAAAATTAATTGAATTTTATATTAGACCATATCACATCTCCTTTTCATATTTCATATTGTTTTTTATTTTAAATCATTTAATAAAATATTATGTACCATAAAATATAATTAATTACATTTTTGGGAAATTCATTTATTTTTTAAATAAAACTTATGAAGAAAAAGATGTATTTTGAAAAAGAAATTTTTATTAATCAATTATAAATTATAATTTACCAATAATTCTTTTTCACACTAATTCATCAAAACCATATTTATTTTAATTTTTTTTAAATTATTTTGTATATTTTTCAACAACTTTAAAAAATACTATGTCGGAGTTGCATAAGTAATTAAGTATATTATACCATAAATAAAAATTAAAAATAAATTAGTATTGTAAATATTATTTATTAATACTAAAAATATTTATCCATAACTTACCATAACATCTCTTTATCCCAATTAATAAATATTACAGATTTTAAAAGAAAAGAGAGTGATATTGTGTATTTTTCTTTACTTATATACTCATATATATATATATATATATATATATTTGTCATTATTAGAAAAGGTTAAAAATATCATAAATTAAAATATTTGATGATAATAGTGAAAATTATCATATTCAATAGATTAAAGAAAACTGTTAGGGTTATTTTAATGTCTTATCTCATTATTTTAACCCTATTTTTCACATTTTACCCTTACTGAGGAGATAGATGATTACCCCAAGTACTATTTATGTTGAAAAAATTGGTGTGTTTACAAAATTAGGAAATGGTTATTGGAATTTTGGAATCCATCTTTTAATATTCAATATTTTTGGTCCCATTGGATAATTCAAGAGGCAGGTGAATTGATTTTCGAATTAAAAATTTTCCATTTCAAAAATATTCTAAAAATAAAACCCACAACTTATATAAAATTCTCTATCTTAATAAAATTTTAGAAATATATAATTTTGAGTATAAAAAATTTTCCTCTTAGTCTTGATCACAACCCATTTAAAAACAATTCTGAATCACATTTTTTATTAAAATAAATCAAAACACTTAAAAATATAGTATATTTAATAATAATGAATGCTAACTAAGAGAGTATTTATTTTTTATAGAGTTCTGAAATTTAAAACAAGTTTTTTTAAAAATAGCAAGACATAAAAATAAAAACACATAGTGGAATATAAAAAGAGGATCACTCTCATGCTGAGATATAGTCCTCTCCAAATGGAAATCCCCACCTTCCATGAAGTTTATTAATCAGTAATCATTATTAACAAATAGGATCATGTTTTATATTGATATATGCACACCAGGTAATATAGGATACACATATGTTATCCAATAGTTATACTTGGGATCATAAATATGAATAATAGAAGAAAGGGTTTTAGGTACATATCAATACAGTACTTGAGCATGTGTTAATGGATATAACAAGTACTGAAAAGACTACTCAAAAAGTAAGATAAAACATAGAAATTGATAGATATGAAGAGAGAATGTCTAAATTAGCTCAATTTAATCAGATTCAGTTGATAAATTGGATTTAAATCTATCATTTAAAAATTTAAAATTGATTATTGCATTGATGGGTCAAAAATAGATTGGCATGGAAGCATTCAATGATGTATTATATCAAGATAGGTTCTCAGAAATTCTGTGTTACTTTATCTCACATTTACTTCTATCCATGAGTGGATCTAATTCATAATGGGAAGTACTTATGTAATTATCCATTTAATTATATTTATAAATTAATCATCATACTAATTTTTCTCTTGATATTCCTTAAATTTTATTTTTTTAAAAGTAGGGAGAAGGAAATTTTATTGAATAAAAAACAAACAGATACTGAGAGATGTGCAGATAGGTTCAAATGAATCCTCAAATCTCTCATCCTGAGGTACCATGTTTTTTCCTAATATTATATACGATCATGCGTTATTCATATTTCTAGGATCCCCAATTTATGCCTTAGCCTCTCCCATGTCCATGACCACAGGTGTGAAGATATTCATTTTTTTCATATGGAAGAATGATTTCATTTTCCGAGTCATCCAAGTTAGAATCCACATGTTACGAACCATCCTTATTTGCAATCTACTCTGCCTAACTTCATCACTACTCTCAACCTCTAGGATGATATCCCCATTTCGATTTATATTGTTTCTAGTATCCTTTCAACTCCTCCTATTATACAACAGTTTGTTTGTTATCCTTTATAGACATATATTCTTCCCCCTGTAGAGGGAAAGCATGACGTTTTGGTTAGGCAACATTATCTTCCTTATCCTCCCAAGGAGGATCAATTTCTGAACCCACTCGAATAGAATACCCTGTATAGATGCTATGAGAATATGGAACATTAGAAGAATTAATGTTAGTCATATGCACATCATTTTCTTTTAGGTTATGATTGGATTTTCATGATGTCACAACCTCCCCTGACTTGGTCCGGACATCCTCCTTTGAACAAGACACATCATGTTTATAGAAATATTGAATTTAAATTTTCACAATGGGTTTACAGTCTTCACTTAGAGTGGTAGATGGGTTGTGAGGACCCTGATCAGGTACTGAATGAAGGAGATATTTCCTGACACTATTGAAAAAAATAAAAATTTAAGGGGTGGGGTCCATCATCAGGAAATATACAAAAGATTTGGATAAATTCCAGTAAAACCTTATTTACATTCAAAAGGATATAATAGATCAAAACTTGATATAAAACTCTCTATTTACACATGATCATTAACACTCTCTACATTACATTCTTCTCCATACTAAAAAATTTCAGTCCAAGAAAAATGATTATGCTGACTGTTGCTTTTCTCAGATTGGATACAATTTTCTGGTGGATTCTCCATATGTCATGAAGCGTGCTTTTCTATAGTCGTTTAATAACAAGGTCCACCACTATAAGACAAGTGATTTATTTTCTCTTCATTATTTTCTTTTTCTATCTGGGAATCCAAAAATTCAACCTGTGTCAGTTTCATGGCCACATTTTCAGATTTTCAATTGGATCAAGTTTTCATTGCAAAAATTCATTTGAATCATGAGTTAATATAATATCCACAAATAAAGAAAAATTACAAATAAAGGATCTCAAATAATTTGAGGATTCAGGAAGAATGACCCTACATCCTAGACAGAACAGAAGTAAATTTTTCAATTCGATTTTCAACTCAAGCTCTTCCTCATCAGTAGAGAGGTAAACTTTATCAACTAAAGTAGTACATAAGTCCATTTCCACCAAGAAACGAGCATAATTTCTAAATCATTATACTTAGTTTTCATTATCTATATTTATAGGTATTTCTATTGAGAAATCAATATCATAAAATATCTTATGGCACCATAGAATCAAATTTACTCCAAATACCTTAACCCATGTCAGAACTCGAGAGTTACAAAATTCAAGGGGTTGAACATGAGTACCCATTAAAATATGTGAAGCGCTCCCAATTTGATGTAGATTGATACATTACCCCATGTTCTCATCCTGAAATCTTTAGAGGGGAATAGAATGTGAATCAAATTCACTCCCCAATGAAACACACTTACAAGTGGAGTATCCACAAATATATGAAAACTGATAGATGAGATGTTCCATCTTCTATGGATTAGATCCTATAGTCATGATGAGGAGTGTTATAATTTAATGAGCCCCAATTTCTAGTGTCTCTAAACCCGTGATCAGATCAACCTTAACATGGGAGACATTTCCCTTCCTATGAATACCAACATCCGAACCCTTGAAAATATAATATGATATACTACGCTCACTGACCTCATTAGCATCAAGAGAATTCTCATTCGAAATTTTTTGGCCATTCAATATAGTCTTCACTTGGTTGTGAGAATCAAATCATCATAGAATGTGAAAATCACCATATACCAGTTTCATATTCATAGAAGTCAACTGACAGGCACCCTATACTCAATTACCAAAATCCTCAAATTCTATAACTCTGTGGTAAATTCTTCAATATATAGATATTAGAGATTTAAATATTTCTCACTATTTAAGTAAAACATGGTATCAATGAATGTATGTTAGGAAATTCAAATTGGGATGTGACTACATACAGATGGTCACTTGACCTTTATGGTTTCTATGAATTGTATCCACTTTCGTTATAGTCACTTTCTTTTTTGGCACATGATAGAGTCACTTGACCTGATCACTTGAATTATTTATGTGGTTAACTCACTTCTTCATGCACTAAATTCATATCCTAATGTGGTCATTTCATGTCATATTGATGTAGGTTGATACATTATTAGTCATTTGATCCATTTATATTGTAGTCTGAGACAGTTTTGTGACCACTTAAACTCATCATTTTCTTAGTTCAAAACATAGAATTTTTTTTCATCAGACACATGGTTACATGTTCATCCATATAATCACTTGAATTTTAATTTGTTGTTACTTTTATATGGTTTCCTAATATGATCAATTCAATACAGATAAATTTTTATATTTCCTTATAAGAAAAATGTTATTATTATATAATATTGTGGTTATTAGAAACATAAGAAACATGATCTATGGGTTATAAAATAAATATCTACTTGACTATGCCAATAGTTTCACCCACTATGATGAAATAAAATCATGATATATATATATGAGAGAAATTAAAACACAATAAATATACCCCCCATTTGGGATTATCAAAACCAATGTGATATAAGAAATAAAATAGAGTAAGGAATTAAGAGACAAGTCATGAATAGAAAAATAATATTTAATTTTAAATTAAAAATGAATGTAAAAAGATATCGTGTCAAGAAATCATATTTGAGTTAGAATCAGAACCAAAAAAATTTTGATGTTGCAAGGTAGAATAATTTCCTCTCCCTCTGATGTAGAGGGTATAGAAGGAGGTTCAACATTTGGTGAAGAGGAGGAAGATATTGTATGAATAACCAAAAATATAGAAACATGGTGAAGATTACGAACAACATCAAAAGAAGATAATCCAAAAGGGTTGATAGAAGAAGGCATAGTATAATGAGCGGTAGAAGAAATGGTTATGTAAAGAAGAAATATATAGGAAGTATTTTTAGTATGAAGGTATCTCTTGAGAAACACAGTTGATTCCTTCACATCCCATGAACTATGGTCCATATCCTAAAAAAATCTTCCTTATTTCACAAAAATGATTTTATAACTCGAGTAATAACTTATGACTTTTACACATGATATTTTAAGTACATAGATAGAGGATTAATTATAAGGTCACTATCCAAGGATATGGATATGGTATTGAGAATATATTTGTCAAAGATGTTGATGAGATAACAATAAGTGGCCCATCGTATTGCCTCTCTCTATATATTAGCTATCATTACATATTTTCTAACTAGATTAAAGGTCTTTTCTCAATGTCTTTGAAATCCCTCAAACAATATATCCCTATTTTTAATAAATTCATCAAAGATAACTTTCATATTTTCTTTAATTTGTTTTTTATGTTATCTTCTATAACATCATTTTTTTGAAAATAAGGTGGGGGAATTGAAGAAGATGTAGGAGGTGTAGCTAATTTAGAAGACTAGAAAATTATATTTATATATATTTGGTCTTACATCATCCTCATATCCTAAATATATTCATATTGAACCTCAAACAAAGCCCTTAAATCTCCAATCTCATCCTTTATAACATTCTTTTTGAGATAATGTTTTGAATGAAAACGAGATATAAAAAGGGTGATTATCCCGTATATTTTCACTTCTCCATTAAATTTTACTTTTCCTAAAATAATAATAAGTAAAAATTTAAAAACACTTATCAAATCATATCTTAACTCATTTAAATATAATTTCTTTAGAATTCATGTAGAAGGAATAAAATATGGTATATGAGTATATTGGTTATAAGAAAATTACCTACCATCCATCTAGCCTCCAATCTCAATTGGATCTTTCTCAAAAGAAAAATTATAGTTTAGCATCATATTATATATAAATTTCATGAAGATATATATGAAAATATACAATGTGATATGAAAAATTTATATTAACTAGTTCATCTCCATTTTTAGTTTGATTTTGTAAACATATTTCATCATATAATTGGTGAAGTGATGGCCTATTAGGAGATACATCATGTATTTCATGAAAATCATTCTCAGTGATTATAGATCCTTTAAGAGGGAGGTACACTGTGACCAAAATATACCACCACCATGAATATTAGTAGATATTCCTCCCCTTGATGAGTTTACAACAATCAATTTTTCATTGGAGTACATATAATGACAGTTCTCAAAGTGTAAACTCATTCATAATGTTCTTCAATTTCTTTAGAATCACATAGGCCACTTCGTCCCCATGATTCCTCTTCAAAAAAAAACCCACTCATGTTTACCGAAGTATCATTATGTTCTTTATATTTTAATTATTTTTATTGAGAGGTTATAGGCAAGGGAGATTCTTGAGATCCAAAAGACATTATTGGAGATGGATATTTTTCATCTTCAAGTTCCACCCTAACTTCATCACTAAAGTCATCTACCACAGTTTCCCCTTATTATAATTCAATAAAAAATTCAATATCATTAAATGAATACTAAAATATTTCATCATGTTATAGACCATTATATAATTGGTTTATTGGTCTTATAGGACCCCAGATCAGGTTAAAATTCTCATAAATAATTTTTTATTTTATACCCACTATTTCCTATAAGGGATCTTGTTAACATTCATATGCCTAGGGATTTTGGTAAAACCCAGTAAACGGAAAAATTAAACCCCTCAATAACTGACCATTTAAAATATAATAAATTTGTGATATATTTTGTGAATTTTAAGGAGATAAACTCAGTGGGAGGATTTCACAAGACACCAAAATGACTCATGATGTATTTGATTAGACTTATTAGAACTCTAATTTTTATCATGTAAATTAATAGAAATATTCATTCATCATAATAATCAATTCCAATTTCATTTGACTTATCATATTTAGTATTTAATACACAAAAAATATGCATTCTCCATTTAAATCCACCATTGTTTGTCTTCTAGGAGTCCTTTTCCCAGTTATCTCTTCAAGGGAACAAACAAAATTCAAAATGAGATTGATTAATTATATTTGAACATTGATAATATTCATGATCACCATTATTATGATCATTCAAGCTTATAGAATAGATATTTTTTTTATAATTATATAATATCAACATTTATAATCATTATATTTATATCTCTTGAATCACCAGAAACATATTCTATATTGTTATTAGAATCCTTAACCCAACAATGACAAAACTACTTATAATTATCCATTAACCATACACTCCATACATTTTTTTGAATCTATTTACTTTAAAAATAATAACTTGACTATTCACATTTATCAATCAATTCCTTTTCTACACACGCATGTTGATCTAGTATATGGGGATTGGGATACTTAACCAAAGAAATCAATCTATATTGGTCCTTTTTAGATCTATTAAATGTAGGAAAATCATCCTGAGGTTAAAAATCAAGTGTATATTTCATTATAAATAACATTATACAATGTTTTTTTATATCTATGGTATTTAATTTAATTTTGAAAGGGAAATAAGCTTAGAAAAGAGAGATATGAGAGATATAGAAAAAGAAGAGTTTCAATAAATGAAAAGAGGATTTTAGAATGTGACATGAAATGATTCTAATTTTGATGTGAATTTTAATCAATAATTTTCTGTATAAAATAATAATGAACTATCGAAAATACCATCAATTAAAATAAATAAAATTTTAACCGTAAATAATCATACTAGTTTAACTAAACATGAATTTATTGTAACATAAAAGGATCATGGTAGGTAAATTTATCGCATGAACAAAATCTCATGATGAATTTTTCTAACCATATGAACCTAGATTCATGGTGGTTTACAATCAGAGTAGAGAATATATAAAACAAAACATAAGTTAAAAAAACATTGAATAAAAAAAATTTAAGCATCTTAAGAGTAATGAGAAAAATGAAAGGGTTATAAAATGAATTAAAATATATATGAATAATTTATCATTCCTAAATCCTGACGTATAGAAATTATTCTCTCAATATTTAGATACTTTTTAAAAATTAAATAAAGATGATTTCTACTTCCAATGAACTCAATAGTAATATATTATTTTTTAAAATATTCTCTCAAAAAGTGATGTCCAATGTCAATATATTTTGTATAAGTGTGATAAAATTGATTTATAGGAATATTAATAGCTCTTGAAATGTCATAATGTATAGGTAAATGTCAAAATTTATTAACAATGTTTAGTAAAGGATGTTTCATCCATGTAATTTGTAGAAAAAACAACCTAAAATTATACACACTTCTTAAACAACCGATAATATATCATATTTTTGTTTCATACTACATGATAAAACTAGCGACTTTCTAAAAAATTACATTTTATAGTGGTTCTACTCCTATATAACCTAAATCCACCAAAAGTAACATTATAATAAATAACTAATTTTTATGGATGACCTATATATTAGAAATTTGAAAATTTTGTTTTATTTTTGTTGTATTTGAAAATACGTTTAACTTATTTTAAATGATAATCATTTACAATTACATGAAAATGGGATCACATACATACAGTAAAAATAATATCATATCGATTAACAATTATGTATTGTAAACATCCAATCATAAGCCTATATAAAGTTCGGACAACTGGATTTCCAGTTTCATTGGGATATAGATTATAGCTTATAATCATGGGATTATCACTACATTTTGTGTTATAAATACCAAAATGCTTAAAAATTTACTTTATATATTTAGTTTGATTTAGAAAAAATTAAATCTGTCATCTTAAAAATTTTAAAACCAGTAAATAATTTTATTTCACACAACAAACTCATTTGAAATTCATTTTTCATTAATTTTGTAAATTTTGTACACAAATAATTTTTTAATGACTCTAAAATAATATCATTAACATCAATATGAACTAAAAAACTCCTTTGAATTTTTTTTATAAAATTAATTTGATCAATAAAGCATTTCGTAAAATCCCTTGAAATAATAAACATGTTTATCCTATCATACCATGATATTAAAGTTGGTTTTAAATCATATAATGCTTTTAATAATTGAAGAACATGATTTGGAATATACTGATATTGAAAATGTTTTTTTACAAAATATTCATAAATAAGATAATCATTTAGAAATAAAATCATAACACCCATTTCATATAGTCTCAAATTTAAATGTATTGCATGTGAATGAAATATTTTGATGGCTTCATGTCTCACCACTGGTGAAAACATTTGTTCATCTTTCATACCATACTCTTGAGTATAACCTTATGCAATAAATATAGCTTGGTTTCTAATTATTTTCATCATACATCAACCTTATCCATATATACCCACTGGGTTTCAATAGTTTGGTTGTCTTTATATATATCTACTAATTCCTAAACATTGTTTCTTTCAAATTTATTTAATTATTCTTGATTATAATTTACCAAATATTCATCAATGATTTACTCATTAATGGGTTCTGGTTCAATTTTTAGAAGAAATAATGAGGATAAACATAGTTTCATAGTGAGAGTAAGGTTTGAGTTCTTTTGTATAGTTCTATTATAATAACATCCATGGGATGGTCTTTAAGAGTTCTAATAGTTTTTCTAATTACAGAACATGGTACATCCAAATATTCTTATAGATTAAGAATATATTGATGATATATGTTATGTTATTTTTCATTAAAATCATAATAATGTTAGGAATTCTGAGAGGTATTATTGATATTTAGACATAACATACATCCATAAGGACATCTATTGTAGAATCATGTTCAAATGGACCTGTCTCATCAAATGTGACAGGAACTATATCTTCTAAAACATTATATTTCTTTTAAGAGATTATATAATTTTTTTTGGGTTTGATTAACTATGAAAAATCACTCTATAGATTTTAGGTGAAATTTTTCAAAAAATCTTTTTTATATTTAGAATATACATATTACATAGAAACACTATAGAGTAATTTAATTTGGATTTTCTACTATTACATATTTCATTTGGAGTCTTTTTCAAGATAAGTCTTATTAGAACATTATTTATCACGTTACAACTTTTCCTAATATATTCAACCCAAATGTACACTGATAACCATTTTCACAAATAATAGTTCTAGTAATTTCTTGAAGAGTTATATTTATCAATTAAATAACCGATTTTGTTAATGTGTTTGAGTTGTAGAGAAATTTTGATTATTGAAATTTTTTTAGTGGAGTGGTAAATACTCTTTATTCTTAAACTCTTATAAAAAACACTTTTAAAATAATTATTGTCAGTTCAATATGGGTTTCAACATGATTTTCATTGTTTTCAAAACCGGGAGGAGATTTACTTTTTTTGAGTAAGGAAAAATAATCATGTGTATCTTAAATAATCATCAATAATGATATAGGAATATATTTTTTCATCTAAACTAGAAACTCATGATGTCAAAAATAAATCCATAAGAACCAATTCAAGTAATTGAGAGGTATAAACCTCTTTATTTGGTTTGAAATAAATTTTATGATTGTTCCTATTTTGATAGGAATTCCAAAAAAAAATTTATAGATTATAACTTTGGTAGATCCATTACAAAACCTTTTTTATTTGTCCTTAAAATTGTATATATATTATAGGTTCATAGTAACCTATGCCAAAACCAAGAGTCAATATGAAAATCACTCAAAAATTGAAACATTTTGGGAAAACAAGGAATAAAAATTAAGTGCATAATCATACATAAAAGTAGTAAATGGAAGGGATTTTTTGGATTCATATGTCTATGAATTTTTTTTTAAAATTTAAAATTTAAAAAATAAAAACTAATAAATAAAATTTCATTTTAAACCAATAATAAATAAAACTTTTTAATTAATTCTTAATTTATAATTACCAATTTATATATGTAAAATAATATTTCCTCTGGTATTGTCCACAATAGTGACATGTAAACCATCAAAATATATTAGATTTTTGATGCTTGAGTAATCTCTAGTCATATTTCTAGAACAACCACTACGTTGATACACATGATTATTACTGGATCACATCAAACATTTTAACTGAAATTAATTAAATTCAAGTTAATTTTGGTACCCAAATTTATTTGGGTCCTTAGAGATTAGAAATTAAAGATCTTGTAATCCTTATCTGTTTTATCATATTATTCTAAATAAAATTAAATTATTATAAATAAATTTTTTTCGGTATAAAAATTATTAAATTTTATCAAATTTCATTTTTCTTCCAGAAACAAAATATTTTGTTTTCAGAAATAATAAAATATTAATTTTTATACAACTTCCCATACTGTCCAAAACCATAACCAATTAAAATTTTGATTTTTTTATGATAATCCCTCATGATATTAAATTTTTTTATATTATCAAAAAAAAATTTCTGAATCCTTTTCAAGATATTAATTTTCAAATATTAGATCGGTATTTTACTTAAGAAAAACATGATTATTTTTTCTATATTAAGCATTGATTTATCTACTTCACATGACACATATTTTCATTATATTTACAATTATATTTTAGATAATTCATGGGGACGTTAATAATTTAATTTTAATATTAAAATAATCTAGTAATTATTTCAAAATATTTAGAAAAATGAGTTGAAGAATATGGTTCCTCAGATTCAGTATCCCCAAAGAATAGAGTATATTTTTTATTTGTCTCTTCTAAGATAATGTTGTAGTAAATAGAACTATCCTTTGATGCCCTCTAAGTGGAATTTATTACCGTATTTTGTATTTTATTATTATCTTTTAAGCATTTCATATATTTCATATTGGGATAGTCGATTTTTATATGTCCAATTATTTTAAAATTTTAACAGGTGATCTCATTTGATGAATGCTATCTTTTCCAATCGTTCTTCAAATTCACTCAATTTTTGTAATTTCTATTGTAATATAAATTATGAAATAAATTATTATCCTTATAAAACATCTTAATCCTTATAGTTAATTTAATTTTGTTTCTCAAAATAAAAATAACCTTTTCCTTTAATTGTGCTATTTGTTTTGACAACATCCATAGATTTTGACTATGATTCTACAAAGAAAAAAAATTGTTTTCAATTAATTTTCTTCACCATTCAATATGAGATATTCTTATTATATCATCATCATTCCAATTAATTCCATAACTGGTATTTTTTTTTGTTTTCATGCAATTATTAGATAGAGACTGTAGTGATATCCACTAATCCTGTAGGTATCTTCAAATCTCAATAACTTATGATTTTACTATCATCATTTTTTCAAGTGTAATCTTATTGTTTATGGTCTCATTAAACCTTAGATATATACACGAGATAGATTCATATGATTTATTCTTGTATGTATCATTCTTAATAATATAGGAATTTAGGCACATTTCTTTATCATTAGAAGTCCCATCATGAGTCATTGAAAGGGTAACCCATAGTTTATATGGAACAAAATATAATAATATCATATTAAACCTAACCTATCATAAATAAAAATATAAATAATTCATAGATTTATTGTTTGAATAATATGAAATATTTGTAGAACAATCCCATTATTTTTTATAAATCGAGTGTTTTTTATTATTTATCTTCAATATATAAACTAATATAAGAACTCATCATCTCAAGATGGATTTTTATTTTTTCCTTTCATCATAATTTTTAATATTAACGTAGGGAGGTCTGTTGGGAGTATTAACCTATGACAAAGAATCTATATTTTGATGTTGTATAATAAATTTAAATTAAGATGATCCTAATAAAACATGAACAAGGTAAAAAGTTCAGTAAATTGAATAATAAAACATACTATGATACTAAGTATTGGTCTTATAAGATATCTCAATAGGGTAATTAATTGAGTTTTTAATTAAATATTTTTGTTAGAAATAAAATCAAATTTAATCCCTTAATCAAATAAAAATTATCAATTAACTAAAATAGTAGAAATGTATAATTTATATTTTTTAAAAACATTTCTCAAAGGCTTGATCACAATTTAGTAAAATCATTTTGTAAATCACTTTATCTTTAAAAAAAATCAATTCCCTATAAAAAATTATATAAAAACCCAAATTAAATATATCGAATAAAGTATTTTTCAATGTTTTTCCAAAAAAATATTTTTCATTTAAAAGGTTAAGAAAAATAATATATGGTCGAATAAAAACAAGGGGTTTATTATCAATCCAAGGTTTAGTCCTCTTTAATTTTCAATCACCCACTACAAATATGTTTTCTAAATAATAAACATGTTCCACAAACTAGATCAAGTTATTTAAAAAGAACTGAACACAAGGCAGTCCTGAAATAAATTTAATCTTCCATTTTTATATATGGCAAAAAAATATTGAGAATAAAATAAAGTGTATCTAATACTCTTTAATACAGTGAAATTGCATGTGGTGACGAATATATAGAGGAATTCAAACCTACAAAAAAATGAAATCTCAAATAGATAAATTAATAGATAATTAGAGGGAAATTCTAGATCTGCATAAATTGATTTGGTTTAGTTGATCAATTGTCTATAATTTTTCCTTGAAATAGCTTCTATTGTTAGTTATACTGATAATTCAAAAATAATTTGTCATGGATGTTTTCAGTGAATTATTATGTCCTGATAATTTATTAGAAACTTTTGTTCCTAAATCTCACCCATACATATATCTATGAGTGGATCTATTATTAGAGAGCAAACCATCTCTAATTTTCCATTTGAGGATATTCATAAATTAATCCTTGTACTCGTTAGTTTGATTTTTAAATATTAATTTCACTAAATCTATAATAAATTATTAAAAATAAATTCATTAGGTATTTAAATTTTTCACAATACTTATGTTAGACATGGTTACTTAGAATATTCTTTAAAATGATGACATTGGCATGCGACTAGTTTCTCACAGTCACTTGACATATAAAGTGACATTTAATTAGAGTCACATACTATGATGTCAATCACTTTGTGGTAACATTTCTTGGGCACATAGCATGTTCAAATGACATTTTCACCGGAATTATTTATATGGTCACATAATTTATTCTTTTGGTCTCTTCATTTCTTCTGGTCATAAGTTCATTTTCTCATGTGGTAGTTTGAGTCATTTTTTTGTAAGTTGAACTCTTCACGTAGTGGGTGGTGACATTTTTTCGGTCACTTAAACTCTCTATAAGGTATGTTTAAGGCCTTGAGAAAATTATCTCATATTATTTATAGTTACATTGTTGCTTATGAGTTCACTTTTATTTTGATGTGCAATTAATTTTTTATGGTATATTAATACTATCACATTTCGACTTATACATTTTCGTAGTTTTTACAAAAAACCAATGTATTATCCTAAAAGATAGTTTTTATTAATAACATAAGAAAAATGACTTTTTGATGTAAAAATAATGATTTGATGGAATAAGATAAAAAATAACTTTAAGTGGTAGATATAACTTTTAATATAAATAGAAAAAAATTAAGAAAAAATCTTCAAGAAAAATGAATTTTTGAGTCTGGAAATGTTATTATACCAAAATTAGGAATAATACTGAATATATTGAAATTAATTGGATTATAATTAATGAAAATGAAATAATAAAATTTTAAATCCAATTTAAAAAAAGTGTATTGTTTAAATACCTGAATGTAAAATATTGATTAATAAAAAATCAATATTATTACACTTTTCACTGAAAAATAATATTTCTTTGAAAAAACCCAAATATTCACCATTATATAATATTGAAATGATAATTTAAAAAATGATATTAATTTTTTTTAAAATATTTTTATAATAGTGATTGAAATTATTTACTATATCCATACATAATATGTAATTAAAACCATTTATATGAAAATTTATTTTTGAAGCATAAAATGAATTTACATAAAATATAATACATGTTTATAGTAAATTAATCAATAAATTTTAATTATATAATACAATCAATTATTTTTTTTATTTTTACATTCCAATTCATACCACTAATTTAACGTCTTGGTTATAATGGTCACCTTTACGTTATCTTAATTTAAGAGTATATTTTTTTTAAACATAGTGTTGCATTTCATGAAAGATATAAAATTTTTAAATTTCATTTTAAAATATATCTATCCTAAGTCATCAGGGTGTTAAAAATGATTGTTAGAGTTGATGATGTGGGAGTGGTGGGATAAAAATTGAGATTATAAGGGGTTCATGTGGGGTCGGGGTCACATGGAGAGGGTTTAGTGATTTTTTTTATATTTAGTATTATTTTTAATATAATGACAACTAAACTAAACATTTTAATTATTATTTCGTAAGAAATCAATGTAATACAAAGCCACCAATTCCATTAAAATAAAAATATGAATTGTTTTATAAGTGTTTACGAATAACATTACTATGCCATCATTTTTTAGTATTATCATTATAGTTTCTGTTATGAGGATTTTCATATTACCGTCAAACAACATTTATATACAACACATTTATACATTCACAAACCAAGATCCAGTTTACATATTCTTCCATGAACCTCAACCATTTATAAAATATTTATTTTATTGAATGAATCATTTAAGAAAAATTTCATAAGTTACAGAGTTTTTAATTATTAGGATAATTTTGTGATTGAATTTATTAATTATAAAAAAAATTTAATTTGGATGTTTAAACTTCTTAAATTTTCAACACTTTATTTTTCAAACTAGTCATGATTACTTAGTATTGAAATCTAGTAAATCTATGGATAAATGAATCATGTATAAATTTATATGAACAAAAAAATGATGTATTATTTCTCACCATGTAATGGATTAAAATATCTCATACCATTAAATATTTTATAACACCACATCATAGTTTAGTATTTTAGTTCATATTTTAAATAATTGTTATATAACTAAATAGTACCATATAAAGAGTGTACATAACATGATCTATTATATATACAAGGGAATTAATGAAAAGAAAACATATAATAAAGTAACATAATAGTGGAAAACGCTTAGATAAAAACAAGAACCCCATTACACCACCCTAACCAAAAAATACAAAAAACCTATCTTTTTGTATATTTTTCTATAGGCCTAAAAATCAAAGTGGAAATCATAATTCTTGCATTGATTCACACATAGAAACCAATCTTACCTACTTTAAGAAATTATCATATTCTAAAAATAAGAAATATATAATCTTAGGAAAACTAAGATGGAAGAATATTATTCATTTAGACTCCATCCACCTAAAGGTTGGACATAATGCAGGTGGAAGCACTAACGAAACAATGCATTTATTTTTATTTCTATTTAATGTTTACCATGTTTTTAATATTTTCTAAATATATTTCTCACATTAAGAAAAAATTACAGTAAAATAGGGGTGGATAAATTACCCATTTTTATAATTGAATATATATTGTTTATAAGAAACCCAACTAAATGAGCAATATTTACCAATGTTATTTAGAAATGTTGTAATTTATATTTTTAATAAATTTATTTCTACACATTCCATATTACCCTAGTGAACCACATCCCTCTCTCATATTAGTCTTACTAGGTCTCATTCCTCACCTAACTCATAAGAACCATCGTTTCCCCCATTTATCAACCCACTTCATCTCACACCCCCTTTCACCATGTCAGTAAACCGACACCCCACACTAGGCCTTCAATGTCCCACTGATAGAAGAAAAAACTCTATTAATAAAATTGTGTACCTCACAATGATATTCATAATTATTTGTCATTAACTTATTTCAAATTTTTCACAAGGCCCCCTATCTCCTGCTAATAAGAGACACCAATTGTTTACTTTTCCAGTGTCACACATGCACTACGTCATCATCAATAAATGTTGTCAAGTTTATATGGAATTATAAAGTAAATGAATGATACATATATGATATTTTTATTATATCATTAGTTACATGGTGTTTTATATGTTTCATAAATTTTATATCATATTTATAACATAATGATTTCATAAAATCATGGTATTTATTAAAAGTGTATTTTTTATTATCCACTAAAAACATAACATAGAAGAATAAAAAAATCACCCTAATATAATTATTAAATTATAATAAATAAATTAAATCCATTTTAAAAAATTTATATTTATAATTAGGTATTTTACTTTTTAAATAAAATAATATAATACATTAATAAACAATTAATTTTTTATAAAAACTAATATTTTCTCAAATGGAAAAACAAATGTATTATTGTATCATACTTTAGAAAAATTATTCATAAAAATATTAAATTTCTATATAAATCTAAAAAAATAACATAAATACACATTTTAAAAGCATTAACTAATTAAATAATTCATTAAATAGAAAACAATATATATCTCACTATGAAAGAAAATTTTTCCTTTAAACAAAACATATTTGATGCCATGAAGTAAATATACTAATTGTATATATATAATTGGAATCCAAATGATTATATAATATCTTCTTGAGGAATGGTATAATAATATATAGATATTTATTTTAAATATAATATTTATAAACATTAATATTAAAAAACCTTGATTGAGATGTATTATTAAAAATTACTTTATTATCACATTAAACATCACTCAAAATAAACTAATAGAACAACATTTTTTTGTAAGAAGTATCCCAAAAAGATTCACTATTTTCTTTCACTATGATGAGGTGTTGATTATCCTTATTCAAATAGTGATTTTCTATCCATAATATTATAGTTCTCCCAAACATCATCAATGAATAGAGAAGGCATGCCTTCTATCTTCTTCACCAAACAACACATATGAGATTTTTAATCATAAACCACCATGTTTACATCATCTTATTTACTTTATTCTTATTATACTTACACTGTGTCATGCCTAATTCCAATGAACACAACAGTATAAGTAGAATTATTCTCTTCTATGATACACATACTCTCTTTGATAAAAAACTCAACATATACATGCATACAAGACCCTATTTAATTTATCATGTATTGTGAGAAGACATATTCTTCCTATATGAATTTAAATTTTAACATAATATTCAGTTAATTAACTTCATTCAAACTCCCATAACTTCTTCTCTATATTCCCCTACTTATTATAATTTGTAACTATCTATGTCATAAAAGAATAATTGTTTTTTACGCATAATGAAAAACTAATTCCACCGACTGTTTCTTACTTCCACAACATGATACATTTATTCACAATGTATGATATTATTATCTTATTATCTAGGTCTATATTAGAAAGGTGTTACATCAGTTATTAAATTATGATAAATATAACCACTAAAAAACAACCCAGATAATATTTTTTACATCTTTACATCAAGAAAATTTTATATTATTATTTTATTATGAACTCTTAGAAATATTTTATTACATAATAATGATGATGATTAGTATACTATTGACACTTATATAATTTATTATAACCCGTTATATGTGAATTGTAAAATTATATTACTATTTTCTTGTACTCGTCAACCCCTCTTTTGATCATTCTTTGGTTGGGTCTCAATTAGGGGCACCACAAGTGAAATTTTAAAAAAAATTGATGGCACATGGGGTGGGAATAGTTGACACACAATTATACCAAATCATGAACCCTAAAATGAAAAATATGAAACCCAAGGATGTGGGGGTTTTAATGGTTGGTGTTCAGCTTGAAAAAAATTCAACCACGTAGTAAAATCTAGGAAGCTCCCTCCCAGAAAACATGCACATAATTGTTTTTCCAGAAATTTAGAATAAATTTTCAAAAACCCCACATTTAGAAACCCCCTCATATTAAAATAATTATTTTACGAAATACTAGATCTTTAGAGCTCCCATGAATCAATATTGGCTATTCTAAACCCTCTCTGAGGTGGATCAAAGCTAGGTGATCACCATTAAATACCTCTCCGTAAGAGTTATTGTCCCATTATATATATCCATCTATATAAATATCTTCTAACTAAGGTTTTATAGATCCTTGTATTTTTGTAGGATATAATTGTATTTTGTTTTAGATTTTAATTCTAGGTTTCATACTCAGATCTCCATTAATGAAATTTTTTATTTGACTTTCCCATTGCAAGAATTGTAGGACGTGATCTATGGTTTTCGAACGTGGTACCTTTTATGATTTTATAATTAATATAACACTTAATTGATTTATTTAAACTAAACTAAATTTAATTGGAAATACAATTTCGGGAAAACACCAAATTCTAATGAATTGATGTGTGTTTGTGTAATTTGATGGAAAAACATTGAAATTAAATTGTGCAATTAAATTGTGAAATTAATTTGTGAAACTGACATATATGTTTTTAGAAAAATTGATTAAATCGTATTTATAATAACCCGTTGGTTTTATCCAATAAAAAAATCACGGATTGATTAAAAAACCATTTTGTGTTTGGAATTTAAATTTTCATTTTGAAATGGGAAATGTGTGAATTGTATTTTGAATAGTTTTGAAATAAATTTCTAATTGTTGATTATTGTAAGAGAAAATGTAATCCTATTTTTTTAGTGAGTTAATCTTGGAATAACTCTATTAGAGCATTACAACACTAACATAACATAATACAAAAGGTCCCATCCCTTATGGGTTAGTGATGAGTCCTATTTGAACAATGTCTACGGGATGTGTGTACACATATATTCAGTGACAATCAATTTGTGTGTGTGTGTATCTCACAATGTTGAACTGTTTTACTTCTCAGAAGATGCACATGTTTCATGTTTGTGATTATTTGATATATATTCCATTGTTAGACTATTTTACACATGTATTGTAAATTTATATGAATTGATTTATATAAATTTTTTATTATTCCATTTTTATAAATATTTCCATAAAATGAAACGTAAATCATTTTTTTGTTTGTAAATATTCTATTATAATAAAATGTATATTTAATTAAAATATAAAGCATTATTTGGTAAATTGGTTTAAAATATTATTATGAAATCCTTGGTGATACCCTACTAGGTTATTAGTTAACACCATACCTGTGCCTTTTGGTTCTTATAGATTATCATATTCTATGATTGAGAAATAGTAATGCACTACATAGAGGTGGTTCTCATTGTTGATCCTTGTGTAAGAGATAGATGCATTTGTTGGGACATGGGTGGATTATCTTCTTATTTTCGGGTACACAATAGTTTTAATTTAGGATGTTTATACCTATTTGACTTAGGGAACTTTTCCTCTTATGATGTTATATTTTTTAATACTGATATTTATTTATTAATTCCATTGTGTTTGTGTAAAATTAATTCCCACATTCATGTTTTATGTTTCCTGGTGGTAGTCTCCAACTTGTGAGGATCGAGAACGCCATTGGGGCTTGGTTAGGATCAGACTGATATCAATGTAATATGTGATTTAGGCTGGTTTATGAAAAATTTGTATTAGAGGAAGGTTATGTATAATGAAATTTATTTAAATATTTTATTGATTAATCTGGTCTGGTCATTGTAGGTAGTTGTGATCAATTTTCTTGCTAGATATCACCACAATGAGTGTTAGGTCACCAGGGTTGGTTTGGGAAAGATTTCTTAAGTATTAGTTTGAGTCTTTACCATATTTTTTATTTGGATAGTAAAAAATCTAAATCATATTTTCTTATATGAAGGGATTTATTTTCCTTTATTATTTGGTTATGTGCTAATATAATGTCTTCAATGTTGTCTACAGATGTCGTGTACCATTATACCTCTGAGAATATGGGAGAATAGGATCCAAGAGGATGTTTCTTATAGCGACCCAACTCTATAAGGCCTATAACCATTTTCTATTATCAATTATATTATCATCATTATCAGTAATCAAATCCTGATGAACCAAGAGTTTTTTAGTAATGGAAAATTATATTCATAAATGAGTCTTTTATTACAAATGAATACACTAATTTCTCTATAAAATTTTCCTCCATTCTAAATAAAATGGAGAAAAACATTATTCCACATTGTATATCCTTGCATATCATTCAAAGTACTCTTATTGGATTCATAAGGAAAGAATCATAATAAGGGTAATCTCAAATGATCAGTAAGGGAAATTTATAGAAAATGAAACAATGAATCAATGAGAGTAATAATTATGGAATGGTAAATATCTGAACACACATAGCATGTAATAAAAAAACTGAGAAGGATATTCATAAATAGTTTGTAAAGATAATAATTTGATACACATGCCATTAAAATAACTAGATAAGGCACAATTATTATGGAAAGGTAAGAAGCTGAAAAAAAATTAAACATTAATAAGTAAAAAATGAAATGCATCCATAGATATGTCGACGCAAAATATCATGGATAAATAAAAAAAAATTAAATAAATGAAAATTTTAATTCTCAATTTTCATGTTCCTCAGGAACATGACACCTTTACCATAAAGAGACTATTCAATCTTTTCTGATTTGTGTAACTAATTCATCTCCTAAGACTACTGATGCATTACAGGGCTTGCATTGATTGGTCCACAACCTGTGGAGCTTCCATTAACCAACATCCATCTTGTATGGATTTCATCAACTAGTCCCCAAACTGTATAGTTCAGGTCAAAATAAATTAAATAATTATTGTTTCTTATCAAATATACATATTTATTATAGGATATATATTTATCAATATTTCTTTATTCAATCAAATAAAATTCAATGTAAACATTGTACGAAAAATGGTTCACAATTTATGCAATAATCATATCAATGAAAAATGATATAGATATTTAGGGGAAAATCAATGCCAATTGATCACAGATAAATGAATATTTCAAGGTGATTAAAAGAAATTAAGGATTTTATTTTTAAAATTATCCTTGTCGAAATAAATCATAAACCATATAGAGTAAGATTAATTATGGTATCAATAAAACATACCCCAAGTTGATTAAAATAAATGGTTGTTATCATTAATGAATTATAATATCATAAAAACATATTTTAAAAACGTTCTTGAGGAAAATATACTTTTATTATTTATTTATTTTGGAAATATTTTTTTCGAAATTCACTTTTGAAAACCTTTTCATTAAAATGAATCTTTTTAAAAATGAAAAAAAACATCAATGAAATTATAGCAAGTAAATCCTTTCTTTCCATACGAGGTAAAACAACAATCATTTTTCATGGTAAAAAGGATTGAAAATTTACTTCATGAGAAAGTGATAATATGATTACATTCAAATCATTCTTAAAAAAAATGGTAAAAATATAATTATTAAATTATTTTATAATAATTTTTGAAAACATTTAAAAAAACATGGTTTTTAGATGTAAACAGTTTCTCCGACTAAAGAGATAAATGAAGTCGGGTTTTCGTAAAAACATATTTAAAATATTATGAGTACCAAAGAGTGGAAAAATGGTAAAAAAATGAAAATGTTCGTGAAAATCCAATGGAGAATAAAATTATTTATTGAACAATATTCAATTAATTTCTTCAAATGGAAATACACTAAAATATTATTATTATTATTATTATTTACAAAAATAGTCATTAAACATTCAAAATTATCCCACTCCACTTTGAAATATTTTAAATAACATCTTACATGAAGGAATAAAATTAAATGAATGTGGTTGGACAGGTGGAAGGGCGTGGGATGATATGAGGCCTTTTTATAGTGGATGAGGAGTGACACTCTTGTTTTATTTTGACAAACGAAATCCATAGACATTTTTCATAATTAATGTGGTGAACATTGAGGACCCAATTCAAGATATGATATTTTATGGTAGAAATATGACCATCCAATGGGATTGGGACATGATTCTTGGTTATTTGGACACATAATATTAAGTTTTAGTTTCTTACTAAGCTTAATTATACATGAATTGATGTAGTTAATTTTGATTATATTTAATAATATATTCTTATTAAAAACTATGTTTGACTTATTAGTCATTATAAATTAAAATTATTCCAAATATGGAATCTGTTTTACAAATTTTCAATTGCTTATGTGGCATAAATGAAATAAAAATTTAACCCACAGACAAGACGATAATGCAAGGTTTTAAATTAAAAATGTCTGAATGTTTGCTATGTTTTTATACCCAATATTAAATCGAAATCGATTCCAATGACTTAAATTGGATTAATTGATAAAAATATTATGTAATTAAGAATTAAAAAATTTAATATTATAATTTAACCATTTAAATAAATTAGTTGAAAAATTATGTTTGCATTAAATTTAAGTCTTTTTAAATATTAATTAAGAAATGAATCATCACATAAATATACCAACACAATAGAATAACCGATTTTTAAGGTTTTATTTATAATTTGAACTATAATTTGACTTATTCAACCTATATTATGGTCAAATAATTTATTCAATAGTTGTTCTCAATTAAATGTTGGTAATATCACCCTAATAAAAATATAGGTTATTATGTATAATATTGAGTTTATAATTATCTTAAATCACAAAAATCATTTAGATTAATTTCAAATATAAATTACTAAATATATAGTATATATATTTCATTAAAATCATAAAATAATTGTAATTAATTAGGTTTATTAAGACAAAACTCATTTGGATGCATACAAATTATAATATATATTTTAAATCTAATTGGTTATTATTTTTATTTCTAATGAGTTTGTAACTAATGAATTAATTTAATAATTATATAAACTATATATTTTCATAAGTTAGTTAATACTATTCATAACCTCTAAAATAAGGTATATATTATATTATTTTATATTAAATAATAATATTTTAATAACATATTCTTATTTGGTGAAACACGGTTTTCCATGTAACATGAGTCATAAAGGAGGGTAACCCTTGTATGTAACAGATGATATCGAGCAAGGTTTCTCTATTATGTGGTACAAGCAAACTCATTATTTCGTGCATTACAATATGTAGAATATATTATATTTATTTAAGACATAAAATATATGGCAATGTATTGGGGTAATATATTACATTTTTTCAGTTGGTGTTGTTTGTCATAATAACTATTGAATAAAAACATTTAGACTAGAATTTCAGGGTCTTATATTCTCCCTACCTTAATTAAATTCCCTCCTTGAAATTTAAACTTGATCTTCATAATATTTTTTTTGATATTTCATACATTGAAATCCAACATATCTAGTAGGATACACAAATAATATTCTAGAAAAGGTAGAATGGGATATAAAATAGTCTCATAGCCTACCATGTAACTAGGACTCCAAATAGGTGAAATATAGTGGAATTTAAAATTATGGACATG
Source organism: Viscum album (assembly GCA_963277665.1). Lineage (NCBI taxonomy): Eukaryota > Viridiplantae > Streptophyta > Magnoliopsida > Santalales > Viscaceae > Viscum > Viscum album. The sequence continues at coordinate 1,734,874,483 of OY728152.1, read as the reverse complement.
GAGGAATGCATAAATATTTATATGGAGTTAATTAGGTCATCAATCCCAAATAAGTGATGGATCAATAGAATATTGATGGTATCAAAGTCATAAATATGATATTATTTAGAAGACCATTTGTTCAATAGAAATTATAGTATTATGAAAAAAATTCAATTTGATGTCATTTTTCTATGGTTTCATAATTATTTTACTGACCATGAATATAAAAATATATTCATACTTGATAGGTTTCAATTTCATATGAAAAATCATACCTTTTGGTTTTTCTTCAATAAAATTATAATTTATCCCATTACGACCTAAATTAATTAAAAATAATGATGCATGAAGAACTAAAAGAAACATTTAAAGGATCGTAAGGCCTATAAAAAGTGAAAAGTATAATTATTTGTCTCTAACTATCTTCTAAGAAAAATGTGGTTATTTAATTAATCTATAAATGTATAATGTAACACAAATGTTTTATCAATAATATTTAATCATCACATTGTGTAACTAATAATAATGATATATTAACTTGGACATTGTGTAGGTTAGTGGTTGGTGTGAATCCCTTATAATCTTTTAATCCAGGGTTCATGGCCAACAAACTTTCTTGATGTGATTGGTTTCCCCCCAACATACATGTTTCCCATTTTTAGAACCAAAATCATATAATTTCCAAAATAAATATAATGGACATTCCTGAAATAATTTTATTCAATAAATATACTTTTAACTATGTTTTTTTGTAAAATCCTAATACATAAATACTTAATAGAATTATTTACACATAGGTCCTTCATTTGTCTTATTATTATTCATAATATCATTTGTATGATTTCTAATCAATAGACATTATATTCAATCTAAAACACATTAGGTTTAACCTATGATATTCATTGTCATTATCTATTGAAATACATCATAATTGTTTATAATGAAAATGTGAATTATCCTTAGCGTATCCACAGGGAGTGTCAAACCAAGTGAATAGTAATTCATGTTGTTGTGTACCGGGTCTTTTCTTGTCAGTCCTGACACTCCATGTTGGAGTTTTTACTCCTAGGTAAATTTGAGCCAGAACCACATCCAACAGTTGTTTCTAGATAGGATTGTATTTATAGGAATACCCACTTAATATATACATTACAAAAATTATATGGTATTATAATATACATATCATCAAATAGTTCTATAGGGTTATGTTCTCTGTCTAATGTTTTCTTAAATCTAGTTCCCGAGGATTTTTCTAAACATACTTTGATAACAACTATAATGACCCATCCCTAGAAAGCCTAGAACGGGTGTCTTCTTTCATTTATATTGGCATGATTGTAAGGATTCAAATCATAAAAGTATAAGATTTAGTAGTCTTCATAAACTATATACATGAATGAGTCTTTTATTACAAATTAATTCACTAATTACATTGTAATTTTTATCTTCTTTATTAATATCATTGAAAATATATTTTTTCTATTTAGTATATCATTATATACCATTCATAGTATGTTTCTTAGAGTCATTGGGAATGAAACATAAAAATGGTGATCTCAAATGGTCAGTAAGGAAAAAAGTATAGTGGATGCAGTAATTAATCAATGAGTGTATGAATTATGTAATGGTAAAAAATTTAACACACAAACCAAATAATCAAAAAATTGAGATGGAAGTGAATAAAAAATATGGGAAGGTAATAACTAGAAACACATTCAATTCATGTAACTTGATATGGAGAAATAAATATGGAATGGTAAGAAGCTGAAAATACATTCAATTAAAATAAAATAAAATAAAATTCATGCATATATATGTTGATTAAAAATCACGTTGATGAATAATAATAAAAAAATTCTCAATAAAGGAAATGTTTAATTTTTAGACTCCATGTTTTCTAGGGACATGATACCATTATTATCAAGAGACAGTTACATAATTTCTTTATTTAATAACAAATTATTCTAATTGGAGTACTGATGCATCATGGGGATTTTATTAACTGCTCACCAACCCATAGAGATTTCATTAACTAGTCCCCAACTTGTAGGGCCCGCACTAACGTGTCCAAAACCTATATAATTCAAGTACAAATAATTTAAAAAAACAATATACCTTATCAAATATCCATATTGAGTAATGTATATAGATTTATCAATATTTTCCCATTAAATAATAAAAAATTCATATATAAAACCCATATTAATTTTTATATATGGTTCAAGAAATAATAATAATGATGAGAAATGATGTGGATTTTTAGGAGAAATTCAATTTCAAATGATCATAGCTAATTTAACATTTCAATTGTATTAAGAGGAATTAAGGATGTGAGTGAGAATATTATCCTTCTCCAATTCAATCACAAAATATCATGAGTAATATTTAGTATGGTATCAGTACATCATATCCCAAGTTGATTAAAATTACGGATTTTTTTCGTTGTTTAATAAAAATACTATAAAAAGATATTTTAAAAATATCTTGAGGGAAATATCATTTTATTATAAAATTTCTTTAGAAAAAATTTATATAAAATTCAATTTTGAAAACATTTTTTAAAATAATTTACCATTGATGTATGTAAAATAATCCTCAAAAAACAGACACCATGTAAATATGTACTTTTATGTATGATTTAAAAAAACATTCATTCTTCACTGTAAAATGTTTTGAAAAATTCCTCATTGACAAAGATACATGAATATTCCTTCTAAAACATTTTTAAAATAACAAAATGGTAATAATATTTTTAGCAAGTCATTTTAAAATAAATTTTTAAAACATTTTAATAAAACATGGTATTTAGAAGAAATTGAGTTCTCCGGCTAAAGAAAGAAGTGATGTTTGGTGTCATAAAAACAATTTTAAAACATTTTGAGTTCCATTGAGTGAAAAAATGGTAAATATAGATGGAATGTTTTATCAAAAATATGTGAAGAATAAAAGGATAAATTGAAAAATGTAAATTTAATTTCCTAAAATGGAAATACTATTAAATGATTAATCTTATTATTATTGATTAAAATAATCTTTAAGCATTCCAATGCGTCCCAAAAAACATTGAAACATTTTAAATTATAAGACCAAAAAAAGAATAAAATTAAATGATTATTTGAATATCATGATTTTTAGTATATTAATGATATGTATTTCAAAAGGGAAATATATACACCATGTATAAGAAACCATCTGCATAACAAAAAATAAGTCTCAATAGATTGTAAAATAAAAAGAAATACCTTACCTTGGTTTTCCATTTGAGTTTACATAATTTAACTTCATGTATAGTAGAATTATGTTCATCATATAATATCTTGATAAAAATTTGCCATATTTGTCATTATATTTATTTCAATTATTACTATTTTCTACCAAACTACTTAAACAATTATTTTTATGTCATCTATTTTGACCAAATCCAGTTTATGTTTAAAAAATAACATTGGAAGGAAAAATATGGTCAAGGGGGTAAATATATAATTTCTCCAAAATAATAATCATTACATAATTATCATATTCATAAATTATTTTTACATTTAAAAACAATCCATAAATTTGGTTATGTAGAATGAATCAATATTACAATCATGAAGATGGTAGGCCGTATATACACATGTGTAATGTTCCCATTTCTCAATAATATTTATTGGAAAAAGGTAAGTAGAAATAGTATTTATAGAATTATAATAATTTCATTAGTACTATATTATTTAAACATGTATACTTAAATATATAATCCATGTGATTTAAAATCAATTTCATCATGTTGAGGAGATGATAGTCCATATGTCCACGAACGACATTATCTATTTTTAAGTGTGTCGAAGGGTAATAAAGAAAATAAATTATAATACATTTCAATAATGGGAAATATGGAATAAATATAATATATATATTTCTTTAGAAATTTATTTATTAAAATTATCCTTTATACATTCCATGTATAGTGTGAACGAATCCCATCGATTTGATGGGGAAGTAGTCCTCACATCCTCAAACAATGATATGATCTTTTCATAAAATATACTGTATAAAGATATGAGTTGTAAAATAATTAAATACTATTAAATGAAAAATAAATATAATATATAAAATATATAACTATTGTGTAAATAATAATGTTCACCGTGATATCTTAAAATGGAAAAATGAACAATCATCGTTTTTGTGAGGCATGAATTTTCCTTACACGTGAACAGTATGTTTATTACCCATTAGGTGAAGGTGTGTATAAATGAAGGTAAAATTTTTATCATATAACATCCTAGTTTATTTATCTTATTATAATTTACGTATAATAATTTTATTTTTAGTTATTAGGTGTTCATAATGAAAATAAAACTATCAAGCTTAAGAGAAGATTTAACCTCTTAATTGGATAACTCCTTTTGGATTTCACCAAAGGGCTTCCTATGATTTCTTCCTTCCCAATGGATGAATATACATTTAGGGGAGTTACTTTTAGAATATATATAGTTAGTTTTTGGTTGATCCAAATTATCTTGATATTTTTTTATTGTGTGGGTGGAGAGGAGGCATTTTTAGAGTGGAGGAGGAGCGATACTCTAGTAATATTTTTACAACAGAATTCCATAAAACATTTTCACATTTTTTGTAGATCTCATAATGTACAAATTCATCAAAATTTGTATTATAATGTCAAAATATGACCATACATTGGATTTTTCACAAATTTTTATGTCATTTGGACTCATAATATTATGGTTTGGTACCTTATGAAGCTTAATTTTACTTTTCTCATTGTAATTAATTTTAATTGAATTCAATAATATTTTCCTATAAAAAACAAATTTTTTCTTAATAGAATATATATATTATTACAATTATAAATATGGAAATAATATTTCCATATAAATATCATATAGTTAGTAAAAAATATTGTAAATTTAATCATGTAGATTGGACGACAATCCATATTTGGAAAGAAAAAACATTGGAAAGATTGCTAAGTTTTTATACCCAATTTCAATGTGAAATGGATTCCTAAAAAATAAATTGTATTAATTGATAATAATATAATATAATTATACATTAAATATAATTATATATATAGTTCAATCTTATAAATAATTAACCAGAAATATCATTTTTGAATTAAATTTCATTATTTATATCTATTCATTAAGAAGTGAATCTTCAAAATAAGATATTGAAAATTTATCCTAACCTAGTTTTTATTATTATTACTATAATAACATGTTTATTTTGACATATTAAATTTATAAAATGGTCAAAAATTAGATTTAAAATAGGTTCTCCATTGAAATGTGGTTAAAGATTATTAATAAAAATATAGGTTTTATCTGTAATATTGTTTTTTTCCTTATCTAATCTCTATAAAATATATTGGAATAATATAAAAAATATTTAATTAAATATATAAAATATATATTTTATTAAAATCGTAAATAAATTTAATTAATTATGTCTATTAAGAAAAAACTTCTTTGGATGCATAAAAATAATAATATTTCTTTTTTATATCCAATTGGTTCTTATTTTTCATTCTCATAAATTGGTAACCAATGAGTTCATTTTATATTTATATAGACCATATATTTTTAAAATTTAGTTAATACAATAAATAAACAATAACATAATGGAATGGTTATATCTTATTGTATATATTGTTAAAATTTTAATAATGCATTGTTATTTAAAAAACAATGTCTTGCATATAATGTAATCTATCGAGGACGGTTGATCTTGTGTGTAACAAAATATATTGGGGATGTTCTATGTTGTGTGAGATTCTTTCTATCTCAGTGTTTCATACATTACATGGTATATAATATATTTTATTTATTTATTAGAGTATATATATTGTAATGTATCGGGTTAATATAACCCATTTTTACACTTGGTGTTGCGGGTCATAAAAACTATTAAATAAAAATTTTCAATTTAGATTTTAACAATGTTACATTGCTAATTATCCTCAGAATGAAAATACTCCTACGATCTAGAACATGTTTGTGGTTATAATGTGTGATATATGTGGTCTAAGAGATGTACTTGCACCAATTCCCATTCAGGATCCTGTTGTAGAACCACAAAGGGATGTTTTACAAAATCGTTATTAAGAGTTACTTCACTAAAATACACCAAAATTCCATGTCTTTGATAATACCCAATTATATTAGGATTTTTTGATGGATATCATGCTTTTATTTATGTTCTTAATGATTCCTGGTAAAATCTAGGTGAAATGTACCACCTTCAAGTTAGAGGGACCTAGCAGGAGACGGTGGGACAAGATGGTGATGATTAATAAGAATGAGGGATTACAGTGGAATTACATTAAAGTAATTTTCATTGAACCGATCTATCCATAATAGAGGGTGTTGTCTATGTCTTCAGATTTCTTCAAACTCAATAAGTCAAATAGGACCATTGAATAATATGAAAACCATTTTTCTGATCCATTATTGTTTTCACCATAGTTTTTTCAAATGATAAGATGAAAAATTCACAATTATAGATATAGATTTTTTATGATATTAGTTCTTAGGTTTTCTTACTTAATTGTATTTCTTAAGAAAATGTAATGGATAAGTCATTAATGGTGGAGATGGACCTCGCTGGTAGGTCCGGGTTAACATGAGTTCCTCTTTCTCCCAGTGGAAATTCTGTGAGTTTCTACAGAGGGAAGAGTAAGCATGATGATTCTCATGGTGGATATCAATAGGATGATTTTTATATACCTTTAGATGTTCATGTAAGAGGCTCTTGGATTTTATACCAGTGTGGTAAGCCTAGGAACATGATATTGGTTTTCAGTAAGACACCAAAAAATATATAGTTCTTATACACTCTATTGTATGTTTTATAAGTTCCATCAAGTGTATTCTACTCAAATATTTCAACAGGATTATCAATGCCTAATAAAACTACTATGTAATATGATCCTCCATGAATAAATGTGTTCTAGCAATATGTATATAGAAGGAATATTATTTAAGTATTGTAATATTCTCCAAAGGAATCATATAGGGGTTCAGTGACTAAAAAATGTACCATCACTATATATTCATCCTTAGTGAATTCTTTATTTGATATTAGCAGAACTCATTATTTTATTTCAACCTTTATTATCAATATTCTATAACTTTTTATGATTCATTTGTCTAATGGGATGGATATTACTACACCACACTGAACAAATATATTTAAGGGCCCCTTGTAGTCTTACCTATGTATTCTCTTTGTCAAATATTGAGTTTTAATTGTATTATATGATTCACTACATAGAACCACCTGATTTTATTTTTAGGATGGATTGGTTCATTTCAAATAAATCCTGATTTGACTCATAATTTTTAAAGGTCTCCTTTCCTACACTCGATGGGGTTTTTTATATTTCCCAGAGAATGAGACCCAAGGATGAGTAGATCTCGAGCTTATTACCCAGAGTTGGTAAAATAAATAAATGGGTTTTATTTTAATATAGAGAAATAATATTTAGGAAATAATATTCCTCTATTTTTCATCAAGTTTCCTATCATTTTTCTTTATAACTTACTTAGTTCTCCACTGGAGAAAGATATTAGGTTCTCTATTGATTTAGTGTTGGGTACTCATATGGTGCCTATTACTTTTTATCACATATAACTATCTAAAATGAAAGATATGATGACTTAGTAAAAAAATATTCCAGAAAAAGGATTTATATGCCCAATTGTGTCACCTTGGGTGGCACCCCTGCTCTTCAATAATAATGTTGGTTGGTTAATTCACCTTTATGATGATTACTGGATACTAAATGGAGTTACGATAAGGAATATGTATCAGTTACCATAGATTTATTATCTTTTTCACCATTAGAAAGTGGAGAAGAGGTTCATGATGATTTATCTTCGATCTGGTTACCATCAACTAAAAATTAAATAATCTGGCATTCATAAAACCACCTTTTAATGGCGATATATCTATTATGATTTCATATCCATTCCATCTGGTATAACCAATTATCCTACATCTTTTATGGAATTAATGAATAAGATATTTCATTATTTACTTTACACATTCATGGTGGTATTTATTGATGAAAACCTTGTCTACTCTATGTCCAAAGAGGATTATGTATGTCATTTGAGAGCAGTTATGGATTTTTTTTAAAATCAACAAATTTATGCCAAGATATCAAAATGTGATTTTTAGATCTAGAAAGTCATTTTATTAGGTTATGTGGTTTTCGAACATGGTATTTCAATTGGTCCTGAAAAGGTAAAATATATTATAACCTATGAATTATAGTGATTTTTCTTGATATTTGGAGAATCTTGGATTTACATGGATATTATAGCCATATTGTAAATGGAATCTCAACTTTCAATTCTCTAATGGCTGCTTTATATCATAAGGGAGATAGATTTTCTTGGAATGAAAAATTCCAAACTTATTTTTTTGGGTTGAAATTTATATTGACCACTATATCGGTTTGAATGCCTTTATATGAAAATCATGGATATGTGATCTTTTGTGATGCATCATGTTTGGGTTTGGGCTATATTTATCTGCATGGTGATCATGTTGTTGCTTATGGATCTCATTAGCATATTCCATATTAGATTAATTACCTGACCCATGACCTTAAACATGTAGTTATGATGCACACGCTTAGGATAAGATGACATTACCTTATAGAAATATGTTTTATCATGTATCCTAACCTCAAGAGATTGAGTTACATCTTCTCTAAAATGGGATTTAATCTCAAATAGAGGTGATTCTTGGAATAACTAAAATCTTTTGATTTTTATATTTCCTATACACTGAGGAAAGAGAACGTCATTATAGATTCTTTGAGTAGAAAACTTCCAACCTAATAGAATAAACATTATTTATAAGAGTAGAACATGATGGATCTATTTTCAATGTTGCATATAGGATTTAGAGAATCAGGGTCTGAGGTTGTTTTGGATAGTGTTTAGTTGAATTATGATCTTCTTGAGATGATTCATCCAAAAAACAACATGATGATGAGTTCTAAGGCATTGTAAACTCTATTTATGGTTGGGAGACCATGGTAGAGTGGTCATTCTCAATTAAGGGTATTATATGTTTCTAAAACTGATACATCGTGCCTTCTCAGGGAAGAAAGGCTGTGATGAGTGGTTTCCCTTAATTACTAGTGGAAATTTCTCTCAAGAACCCAATGATGTTCTATGAGATGTGATAATGATTCTGCTGGCTAGGTATGTGGTGGGGAATTTATGACTTATTATCTCATTATAATATATTCTAATGGGCCAAAAATGATCACCACAGACCTCTGTGATTTATTCAAACACTTCTAGTGCCTACCTGGAAGCGGGATGAGATCTCTATAGACTTTGTTGTTGAGTTTCCATATAACTATCGAAAGGAGAATGTGATATGATTTGTGGTAATTATATTGAACAAATCATATCAATTTATACCCATTCATGATATGACCATGTCAAAGTGTTTCGATGAATCTATGTGATAGAGATTCTGTATTGGCATGGAGTTCCATATGATATTGTCTCTGATAGAGATCCATAGTTTACTTCTCTCTATTATAGAGGCATTCAAGAAAAATTGGGATATGAAGTTCATTTGCATACAACATACCATATGTATTCTGATTTAAATATAAAACATGATAAATAGATTCATGAGCATAGGCTTTATGCATATATCCATGATTTTGGTGGAGTTTTGGATGACTATTTGGGGCCTGTATGATTTTCTTATAAGAGTATTTACAAATTTTCAATCAGAATGGATCCCTTTATGGAATTGTAGGCCTAGAAATGTAAATCTATATTCTGTTAGACATAGACTAGAAAAATTTCATTTGGAGGATTGGGAATAGTGTAGGAGATGACATCAAATGTTTAGTTGATTCATGAGATAATGTTGATTTCACAGATCCAATATAAGTCTTAGGATGAACATCGTTATAGACCACTAGAATTTTCAGGTGGTGACCAGATGTTCTTCAAATATTCACACTATTTGCATCCTTTATGGATTAGGAGGTAAGGGAATCCTTCTCCTAGGGTTTTGGGACCTTTTTGGGTTGATGAGAAGGTGGGAAAAGTGTCATATCATTTAGCACATCCACCATAGATGACATCGATACACTATGTGTTTCATGTATCTCAGCTATGAATGTATCTTTCTTATAAATCTCATGTTTTGAGTTGGACAGATCAGGACTTTGAGTCAGATTTATCCATGAGTTAGAATCTAGTCATGATAGTGGATTATAAAACAAAGGTACTTCATGGGAAGATGATACCTTCAGTACGAGTGTTATGGAAGCACCACTTTTATGCTCATGAGATATGGGAGAAGGTGGAACATATAAAATAGAATTGGCCTTATCTTTTAGGCTAGGAAGATTATTAAAAGACCATATAAAGATAAAAGGTTTCTATGGTGGGGTTGTTGTAACATCCTATTACGATTTTTACGAACTCTTAGACACATATTTTGATCATTTGTGGGTTATTTATCATTTAGGTATGTTTTAGGTTAAATTTTGAAAATTTTAAAAGGATTTTGGTTTGATCATTATTGGTGAATGGATTTCATAAACCATGTTCCCTACCTGTGGAAACTATGAAAACCCAGGTTGTGAGGATTTTTTTGGTCGGTGAAGAATTTGACAAACTGTGAACCCACTATGAAGAAATTCTACACCGCTTTGGAGGGGATCTTAGTTAGGGTGCACTGTTTGACAAACCATATGGCCCCTATAATAGACCATATGTAGTGGTTTTTTAAATATTATAATTAATTTAAAAGTTCTAGAACCACCTTTTAGACATCCCCATGTTCCAAACTCATGTTTAGAAAAAATACAAGGTTTTTATAGCTCACAAGAAACAATTTTTTCACTTATAAACCCTATATGAAGTGAATCAATGCATGAAAATTACTTTTAGATCTCTCCCCTATAAGAGTTATTATCGCATTATTTATTTACTACTATATTTTTCCATCATACCATGGGATTGATATATATTCCTATTTTTTGAGGAACTAATCTATGTTGTATTAAATATAGAATATAGTTTTGATTATCAGATATCTATTACTAATGATCCTTGTTGGATTTTCCCATTGTAGTCACTGTGAGAAACAATATCTTGTTTCTATATAAAGGTCCATTTATTATTTTTTAAAAAATTAAAAACTCAATTTCATTATTTAAATTATATTACTTTCAATTAAATTGTGAAAAAATTATTGAGGATTGATATTTATATTTTATTCAACATGAAACTTTTAGGGATACCCCCAATTCTAATGAATTATGATGTATTTGTATAATTCGATGAAAAATTGTGAAATTAAATAGTGAATTTTAATTGTGAAATTGATTTAAGAAATTTTTTTAAATTCTGTATTTGTGAAAAATGGATTATTTTGATAATAAACCATTGGTTTTAACCCGGAAAATGGAATTGATTGATTTAAACACGGTTTTTATGGAAAATTGTCTTATTGAAATGGGAAATGGGTGAATGTATTTTAAATAGTTTTCAAATAAATTTCCTATGAAATATTGTTGTTAAAGAAAATTCAATTCTCGGATGTTTGTGAGTTATTTGAAATAACAATATCTTTTTGATTTATAACTCATCACATACAAAATTATATTTGGTCACATCCCTGATGAGATGTTTATGAGACATATTTAAATTTTTTTTGGGATGTGGGTACACATATTTTCTTGATCACCTATTTGAGTGTGTGAGGATATAATAACATGTAACTATCAGACATATTGAAATAAGACCATGTTTCTTGTAAGAGATTATTTTATATATGTTAATTTTTTTAATACTATTTTACAAATAAATTGTAAATTTATATAAACTATTTTACATAAAATGCTTTTTAATACATTTATTAGAAAAATTTCAATCAATTGAAAATTAAATCATTTATTATTTTATATTTTATTTTATACATCCATGGAATTTTACTTAAAATTGAAATAATTATTTGATTAAATTATTTGGAATCTTATTATGGAATACTTTGTTAGACCCTACAATACATTAAGCTCAGACACTATCTGTGACTTCAGGTTTTTCTAGATTATCTTCTTATAGATTTGAGAGAGTGTAAAATGTCAATTGGTGGTGGTTATTTTTATTGATCCTTTAGTCTTAGAGAGATATGTTCATTGGGGAATGGGTTTGTTATATACCATTTTTTGGTACTTTGTAGTTGTACATTAGTTTGTTAATACCTATTAGACTTATGGTATTGTTATCCACATGTAATTCTCATTTGTGAATACTAATATGTGTTGTTTATTTTGTTGTGTTTGTGAAAGATTCATTCCCACATTCATGTTTTATGATTCATTATTCTAGTAACCAACCCCCGAGGATTTGGAATATCCCACATGCTATATGAGGATCTACCTAGGTATCAGAGTAACTAGTAATTTTGGATATTTTAGGACAAAAATATTTAATATGTGAATCCCATTAGGTGATGCATTTTCCCCTTTAAACAAATCACATCCTTAAAATTTTTATTATCTCTCAGATATGGAAATATTTGAGGTTATCCATATGAAAGATATGAATCAATATATAGTTTTAATAATATATCAACCCAATTTTCAAGGGTAATACCATGGAAATATTATGAAAATATATCAATATATTCATATACAATTTCCATATCCCAAATTGGAGTTCCTCCAAAACAATGTTACCCAAATACTAAATAGGATTGGGTATTAAGACCTATATAATCAATGAAATATATATTGGTAGTTCATAATTTTATTGACACCAATATTTGATTATAGGTTATTTTGGGATATAAAATGGGATTTCCCTATCACAAAATTTAATATGCTTTCTTTGTAGAGAGATCCAATCAATTCCCAAAATAACAGCAATTTAACCTAAAGGTGGAGTTTTAATATTTTTAGATAATGTAATCCTAGAAAATTTTATTTAAGAAGACTTATAGACATGGCATTAAATCATCATGTCCCTCAATGTTTTTAGTAATGAATGAATATATATCTATGAAGGATATAAATATTCTTAGTGTAATAAACCACCATAATTTATAACATGAATTATATAAATTTTATTTTTATTTAGTTACTTTTTTACATAATTCAATTTTCAATTGGAATAATGGAGGACTAAGTGTCATTTGAAAAGGTTTAGTCTCAAAATTTTGGTTCTTGGAAGTCAAAATATTGTGTACTGTTACTGTATGATTGGTGATAACCATGCCCCTTTGTAACAGAACAAGAGAAGGGGAGAATCATGTTTTGGTAAACAATGAAATGGGGTTCTAGACCCCATGTGAGGCATATAATCTACTGTAGACCTATCAGGAATGGTTTGGAATACCATACAACTCACAATATGGGTTTTGGGGCTTCTTTATAGTGTGGTTCATATGGTTGTTACATGGTTTAGAAAAATCTACATCTCAACCATGAGACCGATTAAAAATAATAAGAAATTAATTTTCCCCTTTCTACAGTCTATGGAATACCCTATTTCTTCACTCAATTGCATAATAAATCCCCTCTATAAACTCCCTTCTCCCTTCAACACAATCTTGGAATACATCATTTGTTCCTCCTCCATTTTGAGTTCCTTATGATGCCTTTTAAAATCCAAGGAAAATCTAAGAGTCTCACTCCATTTTGTCTTCTTTAAATATGTTATCTCATATTCCAGAATGTTTATGGCTATTATGGTATGTTTTCATTGTTTTTGTCTAGTTTTTATTTTTAATTAATTTCCACTCATAATGAAGGCCAATATTTGATGTTTGTGATCTATATAAAATTATATAGGTGGACTTCAAGAGATCCCATATTGTTTTTCAACTTTAATACTATGTGGATAGTATTTAATCCAACCAGTTTTCAATTATTTGGACCTAAAAACCATATTTATTTTATTTTTTTCCTAGAACTATCTGAGAACCGTTAAAAACAATGAGTTATACAATAGTAAATAGAACCTGGAACCATACACACCCCTTTTTTGATGATATTAGTTACATATGGGATATTCAATATATATAAGATATATCCATTATGTTCCTTAAACATGAAAATGGAATATGGGATTAGTATTTTTTTAATTAGAAATAAATTGAAAATTTTGATGTTCAAATTAAAGGGAATTTTTATTATTTTGGACATGTGCATAAATTTGTGTAAATTGATTATACAGTTACATATTGGATTGATTAAATAAATTGGAATTATGACATGAGCTACTAGGATTCCATGTGATACAAAATCATAAATAAATGGGAATGTTAGGATAAGATCCTTTTTTTGAGTTCCACATGATATCAATTGAATGAGAATGTCAGAACGATATCCATGGATTCCAATTGACATGAGATGATATATGAATAGGAATTCCATAATGATATCCTTATATTTGAATTTTTGGATGAGTTTGGAATGAAAATATTACAACCAAAGGTTTTACATACCAATAAGTGGTTAAGAATGATGGGTTGCGTAATTAGATTTTACATGATATGTAGTATTTTTATTGCTAGGATGAGCACCTGGATTTCATATGGTGGTTATGGTTGGAATTAAGCGAGTAGGTTCGACCTGGATTCTATCACAGATCCTGAAGATCAAGGTCATTTAATTTTGTTTATTTATTTTACATTGACAACATATTTCAAGAAATAAATCTATATACCCTACTTTGGATCAAACTAGTTATTATTTTAAACACCATTTGTAGATATAAATGAAGGCATAATCAACCCATTATTGGGAAACTAATTGGTTCCCATGAAAACTTCATGGATTTAGGTTTATATTTGTTAAATTTCTAAATGGAAAATTGAAGATTAGGAATGGGATGGAGTATGGAAATTGAGACCAGGATAGTGCTCAAACATTTGGGATGTTTGGACGATTTTTCTATTTTTCTATTTTGTTTATTTTTTGGACTTTTATATTTGAATATAACATGTGTCACTCGGCATTGGGTGTTTGATCATTTTTTATTTTGGGTTATCTGTTTAATTATTAATTACTTATATATTTCTTTATTTAAATTTATCAGGATTGATGTTACATATCTAATAATATTCATTGTTTCATTCTCCCATTATGATGGAATTGTCTCCCTAATGTAACCTCATGGGTCATCATCATTAGTCACTATCCCGTAGGACAAGGGGAGGAGAACTTGAGCCCATGTGGCTATGTACATAGAGAACCAATTCTATAGATTCAGAGTTAGAGCATCACAAATTCAAATCAATGGGGTTATCCTTTATCAAATTTTTGGTTGGTATATGGGAAACTAATTTGTGTGGGGGATTTTTGATTATTATGTTTCTGAGAGTATTTAACCCTCGTATGAGGAGTAAAGTGTTTTCCTTTATAACAGGGGTTTAACAGTCTATATAACTAATCATTAGAGGTGAAAATATTAAAATTTCTAATGCTAAAGTTAAAATCATGATATTCTAAAATTGATAAGATACTAGAGTTACTTTTCTCTTGATGAGACTCATATAGTGTTATGAATTTTTACTTCACTCCCAAATTTTTAGTATTAATAATGTTATGTATTATGAGACTAACAAATATGTTTGGAATTATAGAGGTATTACTTCTCATCAACCACTGGGTTAGAGATAAGAGTGTGCAGAATAGAATACCCCCAATGGTGCTAGGGTAGGTCCTCTAGAGGAAACATGTATTTTTACTGATAATAACCTCCAAGATAGTATACAATTAATGGTACATATAATGAAGAGTGGGGAAACTCGTTATACACTTTATGAGTTAATGTTTCATAGATTTTTCTATATCAAACATCCATTGGAGTTCATGAGGAGGGTTGTCCCTAGGTAGTAGGGTTTGGAATGAGTCTATCTATAAAATCATCATGAATATTTAGACCCATCAAGAGACAAGTGTGAATATGATTGTGTATATACTACATAGATGGGCAAGGAGATGTTAGGTAATTTCAGTCTAGGCTAATAAATAATTGGGAATGTACTGAATATACATTGAGAATTTTTTTCATTGATAATTTATTAATAGAGACTCTCAGGGCATATAATTCCATGGAGTTTGTGCATCTAAAGTAGGATAATGAGGATGGGTTAAAGGGCCACAGTTCAGCAAAATTACAAATAGTTCATGATACACCCTTAGATCAGTTTTTCAAGTCATCTATAGTCTCAGGTATTGTCTTGGTAGACTTCACTTTTTCATGTGATTTGTTTTTTACATGGATTCTAACTAAATTAATTGATCTTCATCCATAGAAAGAATGAGTTTTGTTGTGGAGTATGATTATGGAATTATATCCATTGACGCCCTATTGGGTGTGGGACCAGAGTCCATTTTTAGTTGTTGGGATTGTGGTCTAGTGATTAAAGGATATCATTTCTTTAGTGATTTTTTCATCTTTGAGATGACTAGTTTTTAAATATTACTCACCATGGACTGAATCGTCCCATAAATAACATTATTGATTACTATTTGAGGTTGGTGATATTAAAATCTATTGATGGTCATCCGTATTTATATATAACGTAATGAGATATATAATTAGGTAACGTGGGGCCATATTTCTAATAGTTATGAGAGGAGACCACCTAGGTTGTGGTGTTAGTATTTGATGACAGAGGGATTTAGCAGGGTGACTTTCCTATTATGTTGGATCAGGTAAAGAATGTAATCCTATATAAATTTTTAGGACTATTACCTGATAGGAGAATCATCTCTACCATCATGATTATTCTAAATAGAGTTCATATTTCTATTCCACTTTATTTGATGGGTGGGTAGACCTATGGGAACTCATAAATTAGATGGATAACATATGATCTATGGGTTTATTAGGAAGAGTACCTACCCTTAGAAATCTATGTACCATTTTTATAAATGTATTTTTTTAGAGTTGTGTGTAAATTATAAGAAGTTGAACCAAATGATAGCGAATAATTTATTACCGAAATCTAGGAGTGATAAATTTTTGACGAGATGAGAGGATCCTTTCTAGTTTTCTATTGTCTATTTGAGGTTGAGTTACTACTATTCTAGGGTGATATCATCAGATGGATGACATGAAACTTTTAGAATTAGATATGGTTATCTTTAGTACAGGGTGATGTCGTTCATCCCATTGAATGAAAAAACTATGTTAATGGCCAAGATGAATCATGTATTCCATCTATAAATGGATTCAGTAATGGTTTTATGCATTAAATATATCGTTGAATACTCAATGTATTGGGAGGAACAATATCATCATTTGAGGGTGGTACTAGAAATTTTCTTTGGGCATCGACTATATGTAATGATCTCCAAGTGTTGTTTTTGTATGGACCATGTTCAATTATTGGGTAAATATTTCTCTAAGGATACTATATCTATTTACCTATATGAGATTAGAGTTTTCATATCATGGGATTGAACCAAGTACGTGATTGAAATATGTAGACTCTCGGGATTATAAGGATACCATTATTGGTTTAACATGGATTTCTCCCATATTGCAGTAATTTTAACAGTCTTGAATAGGAAGGGGATGATTTTTGTATGGTCTGATTCATGCGGGGATGTATTTTAGGATTTGAATAAGATACTAACATGGATTATAAACATTAAAATTCATGGTCCTAGTTAGGGATATAATATATTTTGATACATCATGGTTCGATCTGGCTGATGTTCTAATATAGGGAGGTCATATTGTTCCATAAGGGTCCTGGAATCTAAGGCCAAATGAATGAAACTACCTAAACCATGAATGGGAGTTGGAAACCAAAGAGGAAAATCTATGATGTTGGTAGAACTATCTTCTAGGTGAGAGATTTATAGTTTACACATATTATTGAATCCTGAAATACATATTCTTCAATGGATATTTCAATTTTTAGTAACACATATGTGTTGAATATCTCTAATAATTTTATTTTTATTTGAATTATAACCCTATTAATTGAAATATCACTATTTATTATTTAATTATGAATACTCAGGTTTAGGTTGTATGAGAATCTATAATTAAATAGTTGTTGATGGATCTCTTCACAGAGATTCATTTGGGGGTGTATTTGTATCAGGCGAATGAACTTATCACATCCATATATTTTGAGTCTTAAATTCTAAATCTGATTAATACAATATAGTTATCTGATCTGGAGATATTTTTATAAATTTGTATCATTTATAGTGGGGATATCACATACAACCATTTCTTGGATGACGATGATATTGTTAACGTTCACGTGTATGCCTTGGTCTCTAAGACCATATGTGAAGATATTATGAGGGGGTCCAAATATTCTAACTTTCAGGTGTACAATAGGTTAACAAAAATGTTTTTGGATTTATGGTGGTAGTTCCTGTGGCTAGTAATGATGAATATATTAGAGGGGTTTTCATGAGGTGCTCCAACTATTAGTATGTGAAGGTTGAGAACCAATATCCCAACGGTCTCCTGTAGTCATTTACCATTTTATTGCGGTTGTGGTAGGATTTTATGATAGAACATTTGAGTATTATTTCATCAAAACCATGATTTAATGATTCTATGTGGGTTTTTCTGTACCACCTAACTAATGGAACACTCTTTTTCCCTATCAGGTAGACCTTATCATTGAATGATATGGGTAATCGTTATGTTTTGAAGGTTGTGTGGTTATATGGCATTATATTTACTATACACTTAAACCAAAATTCCCTTTTCACTTCCCTCTTATAAGAGGGGTTACAAAAGGCTACAGGTATGTAGGTGATTTTGAGCATATCTTTCCACACCCAGACTGATGGTAAGGTTAGGTATACTATACTGATCCTAGAAGACATGCTTAAGGAATGTTTCCTTGACGTAGAGGGGTCATAGGTGAAACATTTGACCGTGGTATAATTTTCCTAAAAAATATCTACTAGGAGACTATTCAAATGATGCATTACAATGGATTATATGGGATACCTATTTGTTCACCACTAAGGTGGAAATAAAATTTTTAGGCAATGATGATATGATTGAGCCTCATGATCGAAATGGAAAATCATGTACAACTATATTATTAGGGCTTATAGATGAAAATAATTAGGAAAAATTCTTATGTTAAATAGCATCATGGACCTCTCAAGCTTTAGATTGGTGAATGACTATTCTTGTGTATTTATATAAGTCTATACACTACCACTTATTAGTGTAGGGGAAAGTAACACCTGGTTATATAGGGATATTTTATATTATGGAAAGGGTTATCTTAGTGGGACACAGAATAGAACTTCCATAGAGGTACATTTCCAGGCATTTCCAATTTAACATCAATTAGATACTATAATACTTTCCTAATCCATTTCATGCACTTTATTATGATGATATTGAACTTGAGGATGATGCATCATTTTAGGATAATCTAATTCTTATTCCCGATCAAAATGGAATGATAGTATAAGGAAAGTCTATCCATCTTGTCCATGTGTATTTGAATCATTGGAAAATCTTGGAGGAAGCATTGGACTGGTAATGATACATACATCCCTCATGGGTATGGATATTCAATGAGGTGGACGATGAAATTTTATGTTGTATATTGAAGATGAACTATCTTATGGTGGAGATATTCTAATATCCCTCAATTCATTTGAGGGAAAATCATTTAATTTTGTTGTAATATCTATTATTTTTCACAAATTTATATTTCCAGGTTAATAGATAAAGATTTTGGAGTCTTTAGAAAGGTTCAAGATCAAAATTTTAATTTTTTGGAGGCATAATAGGGTGAAAGGTAATAGATCAATATAATATGGCTATATAGATTGAAAATGGTTTGACTAATTTTTGTAAAAATGTATTTTAGGGGCCAAAAATAGGATTGATAATTGATTTTTTAAGATCCATCATGTATTGTTTTACCAAGGATTAAAAAATAGTTCACCTAACCAGGATGGGGTCTGAGGATTATAGATATTATGGCTTCTATTGTTAGTTTACTATTTAACTAATAATGCGCAAAAAAATGTGCCTAGTCAGAAATGTGAGAAAATTTTATTTCCCTCTTTATACATTTTATGCCGCGCCCAATTTTTACCTCATTTTCACACAACAACCCCTCTTTGTGATCCCATTTCCCATATCCCATCCCCTAAAGCAAATAAGATCTCCCTGATTTCTCCTCTATTTTTAATTCTATCTAGGCCAATTGATGGTCTAATAAAAATCAAAGTATCCCCATCATTAAATTCTTATTTAAATCTATTTTCCTTTTTCCTCATTGTTAATGGATATTATTCAATGTTTTACGGGTTTTTTCTGGTTTATCTATATCGTCAATTTCCACTTGAATAAAAGGTCAATCTTCGACATGTGACTTCATCTAAACTAATATAGGTAGTTATAAATCTATAACTTATGGTTTTTACATTTATATGTAATGTTCCAAGTACAATTTCCTTCACATTTTCCTTACTTTAGACCCAAAACCGTAATTTGATTTTGTTTTTTTTAAATTGATTTTAGAACCCTACAAAAACAATGAGTTAGACCATGATAAATTTATGTTGTAACATCAGACACCCCTTTTTATTAAACATGGCTATTATTGGGATGTTTTATACATAAGCGACATCCATGTGGTGTCTTGGAATTGAAAATGGATCATGGTACTATCCTTTTTAAATTGGAAATTAAATGAAATGATTGAAATAGAAATTGAACGGAATTTTATTGATTTTTTTCATAAGTATAAATGTTTTTAAATGGATTATATGGATGAGTGTTAGATATTTTAAATGATATGGAACTTTAAGATGAGATCTTTAGTTTCCGATCCAAAATTAATGATCAATTAACGAGAATGTCGAGATGAGAACATGAAATTCCAAGAGACACTTGATATTAACTCAACTGGAATATTGGGATACAGTCCAATAATTCCAATTAATATGTTATTATATATGATTAATAATTCTATAATGAACTCTGTTGATTCCAATTAGTCCATGAGTAATGAATTCCATAATAATATTTATAGATTTCACATTCCACCATCATATTTATAATGATGGAATATCTAATTGGATTTTAAATAATATGTGTCTTTTGGAATGTCAGGATGAGCACCAAGATTCAATATGGGAGTTATGGGTGGTTCTATTATCGACATTTCCCCATGGACATAAATCTAAAACCAAAGTAGGTATTTTTAACCTAAGTGTCATTGTAGAGATTAAGGATCAGGGTTTTGTTATTTTATTCAGTTATTTACTTTATCATCATTTTTTATGAGTTATATATCCATGAACTATTCTAATAAATATGGATATGTTTTTAGTTATTGTTGGTTATAACCTAATGTTTCTCACTGAAATCCTTATGGATCTATCATTTGGTAGCCAATTAGACATTTGTGATGAAAGGATGGATAAGAGAAAACACCATATGCCAAACACATGATTGGCTTGGGATGGAGCATGGAGTTTGGGATTGGGATAGTGCTCAAAATTTTTGGACGTTTGGATGTGTTTTTTCATTTTTTTTATTTTTGGGACTTTTATATATGAATATGACATGTATTACTCACCTATAAGAAATTTTATCATTATTTATATCTTTAGCTATCTGTTTAGTTATAACCTCGATATGATTTGGTTTGTTTACTTTTATTTAGATGGATGTTATATCATATGTTTTCTTTTATATTGAAAACTCTAAGTAAAAGGGTTAAATTTCAGATTTGTATCCTCATAAGACCTCTACAGTAATATATATACACTATTACATGTGGAGGCATGCTTCAGGCCATGTGACATATTGACCTAGAGCATTGGTTCAATTGATTTTTGGTCGGGGCATCACACATAGAGACTTATAATCATATAATGGAATTTATATAACATGGATCAAATAATATTTTTTTCAATATAGAGTATACATGTTACCAGAACATTATCAAAAAACATTTTAGTACTTGTGATTTCATTGTATTTCCCTTTTTCTCTGATATTTAGATTTCATTTGGTCATCGATAGTGTTCATTAACCCTTATATTGGTGGTGTTTTCATTATGAACAAATTTATCACATTTAAAACATAAAATTATTAGTGGTACCATAAGAATTAATTTATTTTCCTATATCATATTAAATGAAAGTTTCATTTTTCATCATTATTTTATTCAACAATTTCATCCTTTACCAGACATAAATCATCTTCCAGATCCTTTAATACATTACCCTGGGGTGTTTTCCAATATTTTTGACATATAATAAGTTGAATATTATTTCCTTCACAATCATTATCAGCTAAACTTCCATGATAGTCCACTTTTCTCTTATGTATTGTGTTTTGGAGTTTTTCATGTTTCAATTGGTTAATAATAACCCAAGATAGATGGGTACACATTGAAACACATTTTTCAACACGACAAACTATCCCATTTAGTTTCTCCTTGGGATATTCATTACATATTCTATAACAATCATTGGTAGATTTATTTCATTAGGTTTTATCCATTGAATATAAATGCATATTGTGAGTATCAAGAAAAAGTAATATGAGTAACAAATTAAGTGAAATGAAAAATTAGTCCTATAATTTAATAAATTATTGATCCTTCATTTCAACTAATGAAATTCTATTTTTATCTCACACCACTCTCATATTATCATAGTGTCACATACCGCCTTCATCAAAATGAGGGAAGGGACAACAGATTGCCATATCCTTCCTTCTTTAGGGCGAAGAAGAGATAATGACCCTTAAGACCCACCTTCAATAGGTCCCGAAGTGGCGAACAACACCAAGGGTATAGAATCTCACACAAAATGGAAGATATTTCCCTTTTTGTTTTTATATGATCAAGAGATAACATAGAAACCCCAAAAATTACCAATCTGAATGTAAATGTAGAGCCAAAAGTAAACCATTCCCATATTCATGTTCAAAAGTAAATGATACAAACCATAAAACACCAAAGGTAATGTAAACAGAAAAAGGAAAAAAGACAACAGAAACAGCCCCAAGGTCCGAGCTAGTATAGTCCTACACGATCCCTGAAGTCCTCCTAGAAACCTGAAAGCAGTTTTATATACGTAGTGTGAGCATACAAGTACACTCAGAAGGGAAATCCAATGACTCTCGGGCACAAGTGGAGAGGAATTCTAATGCCCTGTGAGAAAAGAAAAACCAAAACACATAGCCAGAGAAACTATACACCGAAGCCTCACCAAGGTACAATCCCAAAATAAGGCAAGGCAAGTAAAGTATAGTAATAGATCATCGATGTTTGGGTACCCCGCGCCACTTTACCATAGGTTATTAAAGACATCCTACGCATCGAACCATTCCTGCCATTCTAACTGTAGTCCATATACCAAACCCCACCCGCACACACCTGCACGACAACCTCGCCATAGTCCCACTACCAAACCCAACCCGCACACACCTCATCCAGAACAACTACTGCCATGCCCGAAGACACCTGGGCCAGAACAACTACTGACATGCCCAAAGACACCTGAGCCTCATCCCAAAGACACTTGGGAAACAACATGCCCACAAACACCTGGGCCAACCACCAAAACTACCCTGCCCGAAGATTCATGGGAAAATAATGGACCTCCTGCCATCACAGCCTGCCCGAAGAGTCTTGGGCTATTCGAGAAAGTGAGTAGAAAAGGGGCTACTAACCAGACACTCATAGGAGTTTTGGGAAAACACACTCCTAATGAAATGGGGTGTTCGACACTGTTTTCTCAACTTGGGTGGGGTGTGAATAAGAAACATAAATTATACAGATATATGTATAGGTAAAAAACACTCATCCCAACCTAGGGGTTCCAAAACCTAAGAACAAAAACCCTTTTTACTATTCATTCACAAAAGAATCCATGCCACTCACGACCAAGTCACAAATAATTCCCAAAATAATTCCCCACTCAACCATTCTTGTTTTCATGTTCACGTGATTTCATGAGGGTGAATTATGCACTACTGGGCAATTAACAGGCACAACCACAAGCCAAAAAAGAGAAACAACTAAATAATAATTTAAACATTCACACCTGATTCTCTTGTAAATTAACATCAAAGTGAGATCCCTCCAAGTATTGGAACCAAATAAGGCTTCAATATACAGCCCCCGTATCCCCAGAACTGTGGATAAAATGGTTTCACAACAGAAAAGGATTCCACCCAAATTCAGGATATAAGAAGAGCAACCACAACCCAAGATTCAAAACCAACAACCATGCCACATCAGAGGATCCCATCCTCACCCACATCACCCCATAAGTAAACAAATAAAACATCATTACTACTACCGAAACAGAGCAGGGAAGCATCTAGGTTCAATACATCATTCATCTATTACCTCTTTTTGTTAGTTAACCGGGGTGACCACACAAGCGCATTTGTTTTCAGGGAATCCATTTAAGTAGTCAAGTTTAAGTGATTAACCAAATTCCATGTTATGTAGTTTTTTAATCATAAAAGAAGACATGGTTAATTAGTGTGCAAGGAAAGACCACCAATGGCCATGATTTTTAGTGAGCATAGGTCCGTACAATTGAGAACACATATCAAAATAAAAGAAGTACATCATAAACATTGATCACACCCCCTTCATTTTTTAAAAGTCCTTTCAATATCATCATTATGTTTGGTTTCATCAATTCCCATAGTGAAAAAGTGTACCCACCCCACATGATACACAGAAAGGAGAGGAAAATGAAAACCCTACTTGATTGATCAAAGATCGAAGTTCTTCTCCACACGCCAAGAATCAAGGAAAAGCGTGACTCGCAGGGGAGGGACGTCGGGAACTCCAAACGTACTAAGAAGAAAGGAAGCTAGCCAAGAGGAAGAAGAAGGAAGAAGAAATTCATGTGCGATATATAGATATGATCCTGTTTTTACGAGATACCGGGATTTGAATGGATTTAAATTCGGATCGTGGTTCCCCACGTGGTTGGGTGGTTACACACGAGGGAATTAATTGTTAAATAATTATCCATTGAAAATGTCCCTCGGGATTTATTGGGTATTAATTATTAGATTTTAAATGGTTTTGAACTACTTGAAAAAAAGGTTGAAAAGCCCAATAGAGGCATTACGGGAAGAATTGTAGAAGAGAAACCCGACAAGGCTGGTGACACCGATCGATCGCGCCGATCTGTCGCACAGATCGGTCGCCCCGATCGGTCATGCCAAAATGACGTCCTACCACCGAGACGTCACCCCTAGGATCTGGAATTTGGAAAAGGGATGGACAACGAGGGTCTGAGTCATCACATTAGATACCTCTCAAAGCATTCTCACCCTCGAGTATTTAGAACTAGAACTGAAGAAAGGAGGTGGGGCCGAACAACCGCCCTAGAAGATACCTCTCAAAATTTAACCTGAACAATTACAATCACTGTAAAACAATGGATTAAACCATATTTTCATGTGGTGAGGGGTTTCCTTTCCACCATGTTAAGGTACTATCTGCTTTGGGCGGCTCTGACTCACCCGCACAGGTTTAAGCGCATCCACTCTAATGCGTCTTAACTAGGGATTATGTCCTCCCCTCCACACATCTCAGGATGTATCACACACATCCACAGAAAAAGGAAAACCACACATTCCATAGATAACAAGGTAAAGCATTCCATCACAACAAGTACAAAATAGAATAGCACAAAACACAAAACAACTCTGGGTACTGGGAAGGCATCTGTGCTTCTCGTTCCCAGGTACATTCCTCAATCCCACCATGCCTTAACAACAAATGAACCAAAGGAATGGTTCGTCCACGAAGCACCTTC
The DNA here is from genome assembly GCA_963277665.1 of Viscum album. NCBI lineage: Eukaryota > Viridiplantae > Streptophyta > Magnoliopsida > Santalales > Viscaceae > Viscum > Viscum album. The sequence goes on along the minus strand of OY728152.1, from coordinate 1,734,848,673 downwards.
TCCTCATGATCCTCGATCATCACTGGTCGCTCCATGAACATTGCATTGTCCTCGATATCTAGAAGGGTCCGATGAATTTGGGAGAGATATTTCTCCCCCTACCGAACCACTGTTGTCCACGCCAATGGGAGACCATCAAGAACACGTGGTCCCCGACTCCAAACTCCATGGTCTCCTCCTATTATCAGCATATGACTTCTGTCGGTCCTATGATGCCTTCATCCTTTCCCATATATGTTGAACCTTCTCTATCCTGCTCTGCACTTCTTCCGGGCCAAGAACACCTTACCCAACCTCTATTCATCACACGGGTGAGCGACAAGTCCTCTCGTACAAGGCTTCGAATGGAGCCATGACAATGGTAGAGTGATAGGTATTATTGTAGGAAAACTCTACCAGAGGCAAGTGTCGCACCCACGATCCCCCAAAATCCCGAATACGTGCCCGTAGTATGTCCTCCAATGCCTGGATGGTGCGCTCGGCCTGTTCATCCGTCTGGGGATGGAAAGCAATGCTAAGATGTAGCTGGGTGCCAAAAGCTTGCTGCAATCCCCTCCAGACATGTGAAGTAAAATATGCATCCTTATGCAAGACTATGGATCTCATAACTCCATTAAACTTCACCACCTCATCCACGTACCTTCGTGCTAGAGGATCCACTTCACCCGACACCTTGATTGCCAGAAAGTGGGCCGATTTCATCAACCGATCCACCACTACTCTGATGTCGTCACAACCTTCTTGAACCTTGGGTATCCCCATTAAGAAATCCATCGATATGTCATCCAAATTCCACTCAGGAACATATAAAGGTTGCAACAAACTGCCTAGGACACGGTGCTTAGCCTTCACCTACTGACACACTAGGCAATTTGCTACGAACTCACTACTACTCGTTTCATCCCGGGCTACCAAAACTATCTCCTCAGACCCGGGTACATCTTGGAAACTCCCAGGTGCACCGCTTGGGGTTAGTTGTGGAACTCACTAATGAACGTTTCCACACATTGCCTCTGGAACAAATAGCTTTCCTTGGAAAAGAATCCAGTTTTGACCATTCTATGTCCACCCTTCTGGAGAATTTCCATGGTCAACACAGTCATGCATCACTACGCTTTCTGAGGCTCCCGATTGGGAATCCTCTAGGTGCCACAACAGAGATGATTGAACTATCACCTGATACAGGAAACCTCTACCACCTTCCATCCTAGCATCCAGGTGCAGGGCAGCCAAATCCTCTATCGCCTTCCAAGTATCTGACGACTCTCGGGCTGCAGCCTTCTGTGACTTCTTGCTCAAAGCATCAGCCACCACATTCCCCTTTCCTGAGGTGTAGGAAATATCTAAGTCATAGTCTTGATGGAATTCCATCCACCTTCACTTCTGTATGTTCAGGTCTCGCTGTGAGAAGATGTAATTCATCCTTTTGTGATCCGCGAAGACCAAGAAGCACTCCCCAACGAGGTAGTACCGCCAAAACATTAGCACGAACTCGACCGCTACAAGCTCTAGATCATGGGTGGCATAGTTACGTTCATGTGGACGTAACTTCCTAGACCAATAGGAGATCACCCCTTGTGGCCGCATCAACAAACATCTGAGGCCTTTCCTTGAAGCGTCACAAAACATATCATATGCTGCCCCTTCTTCTGGAAACCTCAGCACTGGGGCACTAACCAACTTCTCCATCAGATAGCTGAAGGCTGCCTCACACTACTTGTCCCATACGAAAGCCCGGTCCTTCTTGTTCAAGGTTTTCAAGGGTTCCGCAACTCAGGAGAAGTTGGGAACGAACCTTTGGTAGTAACCTACTAGCTTGAGGAAACTACGAACCTCTGGCACATTCTTGGGTGCTGCCCAAGAAACAACCTCCATGACCTTCAATAGGTCCACTGCTATCCCTTGACCGGACAGCACGTGCCCAAGGAAATGCACATCTCATGTCCAGAAATTGCACTTGGACAACTTCCCATAGAGTTTTGTGGTTTCAAAGGACCTATAAAACCATTCTCATATGCTCAGCATGATCCTCCTTTCATCTTAAGTAGATCAGGATGTCGTCAATAAACACGACCACAAACCGGTCCAGATATTCTCAGAATACGGAGTTCATGAGCCCCATGAACACAGCTGGTCTGTTCGTAATGATGAACGACATGACTACAAACTCAAATTGCCCATATATGTACCTGAAGGCAGTCTTCAAGATGCCACCCTCTTTCACCCTCACTTGGTGATATCCATATCGCAGATCGATCATCGAGAACCAACCTGCTCCCCTCCGCGGGTCAAAGAGATCGTCTATCCTCGGTATAGGGTAAATATTCTTGACCGTCACCTGAATCAGTCTCTTTTATTCTATTCATAGCCTTAGACCACCATCCGCCTTCTTTTCAAACAAAATAGGAGCACCCCACGGTGACACACTTGGCTGAAAAAAACCCTTCTTCATTAGATCGTCAATCTGGATCCGCAACTCCCGCAACTCAAAAGGTGCCATCCGATAGGGAGCCATCAAAATTGGACTGGCACCAGGTTAAAAGTCTATCCCGAACTCAACATCACATAGAGGGGGAAGAGTTTCAACCTCTTCAGGTAATATGTCCATAAACTCACTGACAATCCTTGGGACTTCCACCATTTTTGCATCCACCGACTCCATTGAAAACTCATCCAGGAAAGAGAGGAGGGGTTCCCCTCACTTGATTCTTCCCTAGAAACACCACTCACCGATGAAAGTCACCTGTTGGCTTCCCATGATTGAAAACAAAACCCTTCCTCAGAAGCTATCAGTGATGGCACATACAGAGAACATTCATTCAGTTCCTAGGATGACATCGTATGGTTGTATATTCAACAGTAGAAGATCCCTGATTGACTGATGTGGCCCTATCATCAGTCTGAATCCTCAAAAAACATACAATAAGTCGGTCAGTCCTTCGACTGGTGTGCTCGGAACAAGGGGAACTAGAAGACTCTCAGTGTCTAAACCCAGATCTTGGGCCAAAATGGGTGCATCAAAGGAGTGTGAAGCTCCTGTATCGAACAAGGCATATGCAAGGGTACTAAACAAGCTGATCATACCTCGAATGACCTCTGGCCCTACTGGAACTGCTTCCTCCATAGCGTGAAAATGCCCAAGCCTAGAACTTCTGCCTCTCGGCTATCGGCCACCACCCTGACCACACCCGGGTCGAGGTCCCTAAGGAGCACCCTGAAGTTAGCCTTCTCCTCCAACATCGGCCCTCGGCGGAGCGAGAGCCCGCTGCCCCTGCTGCTGCTGTTGAAAGGGAATAGCCGGGAACTGCTGCTGTTGAGGTGGGTGTTGTACCAGCCCACCCGCACCATACTATACACTGTCTGGGAACTGGTTTTGAGGGTGACCTTGGCTACCAATGATGAAGCACCACTGTCCCGGGCTCAAAGGGAAAGGGAGAGGACCAGGAGATCGGAACTAGAACTGCTGTGGCATGCTCCCTGCTGGTCAGAACCAAGAGGGCCCTGATGGTGGAGAACAGCTGCTGATGGCCTTCCCCTTTGACGAGCCCAACTGGATCCCCTCTCGTGACACACCTCCCAGCATTTGTATCCTCTCCACCACATCAGACTTCTTCTGCACCTTTAGGTATGTCGGTAGGGTGAAGGTGGTAACAACGTACTGAAGAGAAGGCCGAAGTTCCACCTCTAAATGTCTCACCTGAGACTCCTCATCTAGAAATAGGTATGGAGTAAAGCAAATGAGATCCTTGAACTTGATCCCCAACTATCTCACGGACATAGTCTCATGATGGAGGGAGAGTAGCTCGTGCCTCTTCTTATCCTTCATCGTGGAAGAGAGGAATTCTACCCGGAACTCCTTCTTGAAGTCAGCACACATGACCTCAGCTTCCCTCTTCTCTCCAAGATAATGCTTCCACCACTAACGCGCTGCCCCACGCATCTGGATGATGGCCCGAGGAACCCAGTACTCCGTCGGAGCCTGAATCATGCCGAAATCAATCACTAGTTCCTCAAGCCAGCTCTCTATCTCCATATCCGAGGTGCTTCCCTCATACAACCCAAGGGTCTGTCACTGAAAGGCTCGAAGTGTCTTCTTCCACTGATCATCCTCTGCCTCTTGGTCGGTCCTCTACCAATCGGCCAAGTCAACATCATGGGCCTCGATCGCCCACACTACTCATGGTCGCCTCCCCGGTGCCATACCTGCAAGGTAAACATGGAATGCCTAAGCCCGAGTAGTGTCGAATATTGTTCTTAAATTTTCATAGAATCCTTTATTTATTTTGAATCCCCAAGACACCCATGAAACATAAGAACACAAGTCATTATGATGTAGGTACGTTTCCTAGGGTCTCTACCCTGTAATCTGTGTAGCCTCACTTGGTCGTTCGGTAGGTCCAAATTCCTTACATCGGATCACAGGGGCCCCTAAAATATCGTGTCCTAGCCGGTCTTCCCTGGCATATTTCACACACCAAGATCACCCAACACGGTTTCCCTACCATCCCATGCAATTCTCACCGTGCCTAACTCCAGACTCCATCCTATCTCTCAACACTCGTCTGATACCATTCTGTCATGACCCGCCTTCACCAAAATGAGGGAAGGGACAACATATTGGTAGACCCTTCCTTCTTTAAGTTGAAGGAGAGATAATGACCCCCATGTCCCGCCTCTAATATGTCCTAGAGTGGCGACCAGCACCAAGGGTATAAAATCTCACACAAAATGGAAGGCATTACACTTTTTGTTTTTATAGGATCGAGAGATAAGATAGCAACCCCCGCAATACTATAGTTGAATGTAAAGGTGGAGAAAAAAGTAAACCATTCCCATATGCATGTTCAACACTAAATGATAGAAGCCACAAAACTCCAAATATAAATTACCAAGAAAAATGGAAACAACAATAGAAACTGCCCCATGGTTCGAGCTAGTATGGTCCGACACGATCCCTGATGTCCTCCTGGAAACCTGAAAGAAGTTTTATATACGTAGGGTGAGCATACAAGTACACTCAGTAGGGAAAACCAAAGACTCTCGTGCACAAGTGGAGAGGCATTCTAATGCACTGTGAGAAAATAAACACCCAAAAACCTAGCAAGGGAAACTATCCACCCAAGACTCACCAAGGCACAATCCCCAAATAATGCAAGGAAAGTAAAGTATAGTAATAGCACATCAAGGTTTGGGTACCCTGCGCCAATTTCCCACTAGTTATTCAATACATCCAATGCATTGAACCAATCCCGCCATTCTCACCGCAGTCCCACTGCCAAACCCCGCCCGCACACAACTAGGCTACAATCTCACCGCAGTCCCACTACCAAACCCTACCCGCACACACCTCATCCAGAACAACTACTACCACACTCGAAGACACATGAACCAAAACAACTACTACCACGACTGAAAACACCTGGGCATCATCCCTTAGACACTTCGGAAACAACCTACCTACAAACACCTGGGCCAACCACCACAACTAACCTGCCTGAAGATTCTTTGGATAATAATGGACCTCCGGCCATCATAGCCTACTTGAAGAGTCTTGGGATATTTGGGAAAAGGAGCATAAAATGGGCTAATAACCACCCACCCATAGGAGTGTTGGGAAAAACACCCTCCTCATGAAATGGGGGGTTCGGCACTAAGTGCTCAACTTGGGTGGGCTATGAAAAAAAACATAAAAACTAGAGATATATGTATAGGTAACAAACACTCATCCCAACCTAGGGGTTCCAAAACCTATGCAAAAACACCCTTTTTACTATTAATTCACAAAAGATGCCATGACACTCATGAACAAGTAAGATATCATTCCCAAACTAATTCCCCCCTCAACCATTATTGTTTTCATGTTCATGTGATCCCATTAGGGTGAATTCTGCACTACTTGGAAACTAACAGGCACAACCACAAGCCAGAAAAGAGAAATAACCAAACAAAAATTTAAACTTTCACACCTAGTTCTCTTATAAATTCACATAGAAGTGATATCCCTCCAATTATTGTAACTAAATCAGGTTTCAAGATACAGACCCCACATCCATAGAACTATGGATAAAAATGTTTCACAACAGAAGAGGATTCCACCCCAATTCTTGATATAAGCAGAGCAACCACAACCCCAGATTAACAAACAACAACCATACCCCATCAGAGGATCCCATCCTCACCCACATCACCCCATAAGAAATCAGAATGAACAACACGTCTACTACCAAATGAGAGTAGGGAAACATCCAGGTTCAACACATTATTCCTCTATTTCCTCTTTCTGTTAGTTAACCGGGGAGACCACACAAGGGAATGTGTTTACAGGGCATTCATTTAACCATCCGAGTTTAAGTGATTAACCAAATTCCATGTTTAGTCTTTTTTTAATCATCATATAAGACATGGTTAATTTGTGCGCAGGGAAACACCTCCAACGGTAATGATTTTCAGTGAGCATAGGCCTGCACAATTCACAACACATATCAAAATTAATGTAATACAATAGAAACATCGATCACACTCCCCTTTATTCATTAAAATTCCGTTCATTATTTTCATTATGTTTGGTTTCATCAATTCCCACAGAGAAAATTTTTTACCTACCCCGCATGATACACAGAAAGGAGAGGTGAAGGAAAAGCCTAGTTGATTGATCAAAGATAGAAGTTCTTCTGCACATGCCAAGAATCAGGGAAAAGAGCAACTCGCAGGGGAGGGACATCGGAAAATCCAAATGTAGTAAGAAGAGAGGAAGCCAGCCAAAAGGAGAAGAAGGAAGAATAAATTCCCGTGCAATATATAGATAAGATCCTGTCGTTATGGGATATGGGGATTTGAAGAGATTTAAATTCGGATCGTGGTTACCCATGTGATTAGGTGGTTACACACAACGGAATTAATTGTTATTTAATTCTTTATTGAGGAGGTCCCTTAGGATTTATTGGTTATTAATTATGGGATTTTACATGGCTTTGAACAACTTGAAAAAATGTTGAAAATCCCAAAAGAGGCATTACGGGAAAAACTATAGAAGAGAATCCTAAAAAGGCTGGGTGACACCGATCTGTCGCCCCGATCGGTCGTGCCGAAATGACGTCCTACCACCGAGACGTCACCCATAGGATCCATAATTTGGCAAAGGGATGGACCGCGAGGGTCCTGGTCACCACATATAGTCTTATTTATGTTCCATAATTTTATTCATCATAACCTAATCACCATAAATATCTAAATCATACTCTGATACTAACTAAAGAACCCTAGACCCACACTCTTAGATATTGTTCTAAAATATGATATTTACACAATGAATTTGACACCAACTAAGAAAATTTAACCTTATCAAACATATCTATTACATATTTTTTCAAAAATAATAAAAATGTTTCACGATTAATCACACCCAAAAACAAGGAGTTTAAATATCTTTGAAGATTATATACCTAAATAACTTATTTTACAACACTGTGAATATTTCTCCATAATCAGATGACACTGGAACCAATTCATGACATGTCATAAGTTACTTATTCTTATTATACTGAAGAATGAAGTCATAAGAAAAGGTTGAGATTATATGAAAAAATGGTAAAATTAATAGATAATAATCAACGATCACAACTGAGAATACATTTATCATGTGGGTATGAGAACAAAACCATGGTACATGAACATAACACAGTAGAATCATCCCAATAAAAAATTGATCACAAAATCATGCGTCATGGCCCAAATATATTTTCATAACATAAGCATTGTGACATATAACTATATATTCCTGAGTCAAAAATCAGAATAATAACATATACATGAGGAATAACCAAATAATGAAGTAAAAACTTAGGTATAGGAAAACATATCATCATGATAGATCCTTATCATTCCCACAAAATTACTTGTGAGAAAAACATATGATTCCCACACATTAGGATATGTAAATACCTCATGATTCCTACTCATTAGTTTTTAATAAAACTCAGTGATTACCACACTTTATATTGTGAGTTAAACCAATGATACCCACAAAATAATTTTAGAGAAAATACAATCAGTAAGATTCCTAATCTGATGGGTTTTAAAATATTACCCATTAAATTATAGGTATATAATGGATCCACCCATCAAAAAATGATAAACCATATATATCTGTTCATAATAACCTGAAACAATTCATGATTTCATTATAACATCATTAATCATTTGTAAACAAATGGGGTTCAAGAAAACTATGATAATACATTATCATAATCCATACCAATAAATAATTGGAGTGGTTTCACTAGATAATATCTCTATTGAAGCATAATAAACATTAAGGTATTTTGAAATAGATAAGAAAAAATTATATCTGTATTCAAAAAGTTAGTGTAAATAATTTGAGAAGTATCTATTACATTTGAAAAATATATATTAAAAAAATTAAAAAATGGGTACAAAATTATTTAGAAAACCAACAAAACATGGTTAGATATATGTATATATATTATAGGTAAATAAGATGGGAAACTATTTTTATTTTAATGATTATAAAAAATAAGTATTCATTCCATAATTTTTTAAATAATTTCTTGTTAATAGAAAATGAGATCCATAGAAAAAACATAAATATATTCATTTAATAAAAATTTAATTTTTTAAGTTAATAAAAAAAAAACCATAATTAATAATAAAAATATAGATAGAAGAATTTATAAAATGATATAATGAATATATATATAGAGGAGAAAAATACCCAAATTAAAAATAAGTGGTAATGTTGATCCCTCGTACAAGAAACATTTCTGTTGAATTATGAACCATAGAGAGTTAAAATGATCAAAAAAATATGAAAACCCAATAAATAACCAAATTAGGATAATTGTTTTTAGATAAATAAATTTCATAATACCCAGATGAAAATTTAGTAATAAAACAACTTGAATTCAATGTGATATTGGATAATAACACTAAAAACATAGATAATAAATGAATAAAATTAATATGAAAGAGTTGTCAAGAAATAGACTTGTAAATACCTATTAATACACAAAAAAATAAACAAATACGTACATGTTTAAGTAATTACATTATTTTCATTAATATTATTGGTATAATATGAAACATGCATCAATGAACGAAAATTGTGATGAAAAATCATTAATTTTAATTCAAACTTCAACAAAAGTGATTTAACATCTTGTTTACTAATCAAAAAAATATGAACCACAGAATTAAAAAAGTTATTATTATATATTTAATTTTATAATATTCAATTAAAATCATTCATTATATATATATATATATATTAGTTAGTTATTATTTATTTTTGAAATTTAATTATAGTAATTTTCATTGTTTTCGTAGAAGTTTTGTAATTGAACGTAAATCATAATTCCATAATACAAAATTCATCATTAACATTTTATTAAAGGGGGGATTTTAACTTATTTAATATGATTCATTTATACTATTGTTTATTTTTTTTAATGTTGTGGGTATGGTTTGTCAGAACAGAATCTAGGATAAGGATGTTTTATGTAATGTTATGATAAAAAAATGTTATTTTATAAAGAGAATACATTTATAAACATAAATAACCATATTAATGAAATAAATTAATCCTAAATTATATATTTTACCAATATTAACTTATTTATACTTATTTTTGGTGGAAATTTTGAAAATAATATATCATCTTTGATGTATGTTGTTGAACCGAACATGAAGAGAAAATGATATACTAATGAATTAGTAAGAGTATAGAGTTATATAATAGTAGTTTAGTTTAATAAGAGACAAAATTATGTTAATATATCTTATTTATAGTTATTTATATTATTTCCTAAGAGAAAATATGATAAGGAAACTGAAAAATATTATTAACAATTATGTACTAAGATTGATGAGTTCATTCTTTCTCGAAAAAAGTTACTCTAAAATGAAGAAATAAAATTTTATTTTGGGAACATAGGAAAAAAATTTAATTATAAAATAGGTGATTATGAACTATTATATATTTACAATAAAACCTAGGAAATGTGTTGTTTGGGAGGGGTAGAGGTGTGTTCATTTTACAGTTTAGTTTTGAGAGGAAATTTAAAAAGTATTCCTTAGTTAATGTATAAGGGTGTCCTTTAAAAATGAAAGTGAATGAAAATTTGAAAAAAATGGATTTATTTCAAACATTACCTTACCAAAGGGAATTATTGGTAAGGTTTTAGGATATTTTAATCTATTTTCACTTATTTTAACCCTTTATACCACATTTTACTTTAAAGCGGTAAATCAATTTTAACATCGAAAAAAAATTATATACAAATAAAATTAAATGTATTAAATATTTTTAATGAGATAATTATAAATTTTGAATAAATTAATATAAATAACAAAAAATTATCTTAAGAACTATATTTCTAATGTAAAATACACAACATATTTTTTTAAATTATTTTTATTCTTGTAGTGTTTTTATTCATATTTTAAATGAATTAATTGTAATTATATGAGGAATAACCTTTTAATACTTATTAAAATTACATTTTAATATCATCATACTTATACAATTATAAATTTATTAATGAGGAAAACATGTGTAATGCATAAGTTTTTTTGAAACATGCATTTTTATGCATAAAATGAATATAAATATATTAAATACCATATAATAACAACTAAAAGGGTAAAAAAATATTTAATTATATATATAAATATTTAAAATATTCATTAAAATAGTTATAATACAATGATAATTTTAATTTTTAAAAATAAAAAAATAGAACACATGAAAAAAAATCATTCAAAAACATGACATTTAACATTAAATGATATTATTTTTTTTATTTAGACATGAATAATTCAATCTATCTTCCTTATCGATCCTGGTTATTTTATTAGATGGTATTAATTTTTTTACTCATAATTAATTGAAATTTATTTTAATTATATTATCCTTTAAATGTTATAAATTTAATAAAAATGTATAATTCATATAAAAAAATCATTATAATTAATGATACATTCCCTAGTGAATTGGTATCTTTTAATTATATTCAAAAATAATTTATTTTCTTCAAATATAATATTTATAATGAAAATATCTATGTTTTTTAATAAAGTAATGATTATTTATATTAACTAGAAAATGATAATTCCAAACTAGTAACATGTTAATTGGTATTATACCCAACAACCATATACTATTTAATGATGGTTATATAATAAATATATTACCCCCCCCCCCATAAAATCCTATAAATTCATCTCATTATATCTTTATAATAAAAAATTATCATACTTATTGCATTCCTTTTTTATGTCAAAATGTGCTCTCTCATTTCATGATTTTTTTTATCAATTTATCTTTAGTTCAACTAATGATTATTTTCATGGGTGAACTGGGCTAGATATTTTCCTTGTTGTTAAATATTTTTCTTCTTAATTTATTTTACCATTTTTGAATGTAGTTTTAAGGGAAGTAATCATGTATGGTTTAGAACTTGTAATAAATTATTTCTTTTAATGCTTCTATAATTTTTCATTATGAGTGTTTAAAACATTGTAATTTTAAACCAACCCACTCTGCCTCATATTAGGAAATACATAATCTTGTAAACATGCATTGACCACGCTATGCTCATTTATTCCATTAATCATACTACATCCCTTATAAATATATCCCCTAATAATATATCTCACTTACATCTCTTTGAAAACAAAATACAATCACAATTTATAGGATCATCCTAATGGATTTTCATTATTCTAGATTTGGATGACCCATTCATATATTTTTTCAACCTAAACCCATGGTATAGGCATGTAGTTCACATAAATATGTGCATATTGTTAACTATAAAATGGTAGAATACCACTAAAAATTTTACCATATCATGTATTTATTGAAAAAAATTGATCCAGTCTGTAACACCCCGAGCTTCCACGATACGCTTCTTATTCAATAATGCAATAGCTTGCATTGTACGCAACTTCGAGTTCTAAAACACCGCGACTAATCAAAGTAGCAGTTATGAATAGTAATAACCACTTTTTAAAATTATATAAATTTTATATTTCAAAATGGACTTCATTTTTGTATTCGTAATATCGAAATTAGCCTATGTTGAATTTTTGGTATTTTTCTTAGAACTTCTAATTTTTTATGAATAGTGAAAAATACTTAAAAACAACTTTTTAATCAAAATAATTTATAGTGATAAATTATAATATTTAGTGGTTTTAATGTATAATTAGAATATATTTTTACCATTTTATCCAATGGTTGTCATTATAATTAATTTAACATTGAAATTGGACATAAACAATTTTCAATCTTTTGATATAAATTGTTTCTTAAAAACACGCTATTTGTTGTGGCAGCGGGAATTAATTATAAAATTAATTAATGCAACTTATATGTTTGGATTTTTTTAAAATAGAAATCATTTTTGAATTCAGAATATCAATTATAGCTTAGGGTGAAATTTTGGCATTATTCTGAAAAACATCAATTTTTGATGAATAGTGAAACCACTATGTTGTAGTTAAAAAAACTGATTTTTCGTTTAAATGAAATTTTACCACTTCTGTGTTTTGAATTTCAAAAATCCAACATACATGGTTGTCATTAAGAAGTAAAATGTGGTTCAATGAGATTAAAATAATTTTTGGTAAATAGTAACTTTTAAGTTCTTAATCGCGATTAGAGAAAATTAGTGTAGTTCAAGGTAAAAATAATGTTTTAATAATATGAAATGAGCATGACAATTGTCCTACTCCTATTGGATGAGTCATGGCCGACCAAGACAACCCATGGGTCAACTTGGGGACCCCATGGAGCAACTTTAGTTAGAAAATGACATAAATACCTTTTATTTAATGTTAAAGTAAAAAATGACACAAACATGAAATGTTTTACTAAAACAATTTTTACATGGGGTTATACAAGTCATATTTTTGACTATAAATAGTAATTGGAAAGATACATAGATTTCCTACATCATAGTATTTTTTTTAATAATTTTTATACATTAAATAAATTAAATTATTTATGACATCATTATGATGCAGCGATGACCTCATTATTTAACAATTTTAATAAAATGAAAAGATAATGTACAATCCAAGGCATAAACTTATCCAAATACTATTGGATGGGTAGATTTCGAACCCTTATCACCTTATCCACGTATTATATAAATTTGGGACCTTTAGAATCCGAAAGGCATTGTATAATAATGTAACATTTCCTTACTTTCCAAGAGTGCCCCTCCTCTCCTCTTATAAAAGGCCCCCACCTCTACCACCTCATTCACACTTTCAAGCCATTTGGCTCGGCCCACCTATGCCCAAATACTCTCCCAACTTCCCCCTCTTACTCCTAGAAGCCTCACTTTGGGCAGAACTCTTCCCAAGGAAGCCTTTTTCTCAAATCAAAAAGAGTTACCCGATTTTGAGGTAATGTCTTCTCTAATGTTGTTTTGTTTTATTTTTCTTCTCCAACCCCATAAACTATTTTTATTCATTTCTTTTGTAACAAAACCAGTATCCTCAATATACTAGGATGTTTTTATAAGAAGTATTCGAGCTACACTTACACACACCTACATCTAATGGTTAAAGAACATACAGTTTCTGTGGATGGCGAATTTCTGCCTCACGAAACGATGATTGTTCAACACTCATATTACACCTTCAAAGGTGGACATTAAGATGTAAATATATTTATATATGATATATAATATGTTTATTTTTTACTTATGCTTCTTTATTTGTGATTTATGGCATACTTTATGATTTCCATTATGGGTAAACGCGATAATTTCATTTTAGGAAGTGCGGACTACCGCCCACTCAAAGTGATTTGAATCGTTAATGCCATATGTGGGATGTATAAAGGATGGAGTAAATGGTATTATACACTATATTATATTGGAATTATATTATACATTTGTATCATTATGATTTAATTCCATTATATACGAAATAGAAAGGAAAGTAGCGTTCATGCGTACGTACAGCTTACCGTCTCCATGAACTGTGCATTTCATTTCTTACCTCTAAATGTTACGTAATATTATGAATGAATGTATATACTGGATATATTTTATATATATGACATCTAAATCATGAATATAATTCTGGAGATAATGGATATTCTACCACATAAACAACTTGTAATTATAAGAAGTTTATTGTTGACTCAAGTACCAAAGATCGACAAAAATGACCGTTATTAACTTAAATAATTACATAATGTTCATAACATTGTAATAAGTGATATAAAAAGGATAATTAAATTAAAAATGGTTCTTAATAAGGTATATATTAACTCTATTTTATTATTCAGGAGGTTAAAGAACGGTTGAGTCAAGTCAGACACGAGGTAAGGGAACTTCTTAACCCAATTTCTATTCTTTGGGTTAATCTCCTACTTTCAAATTATTTCATGATATTATTATGTCATATCTTGTATTTTTACATTGTTTATGTGTAATTATAGTGAATACACATTATATATGTACTTTATTTAAAGAAAATGATATTTTTAAGGACTTCGTCTGAATCCCCTTTCATTGAGGCATACTTGGTTTTATACACAACTTTCTTGTATACAGTGTATAAACCCCTTTGACTTTTACGTTTATTCCAAAGGAATATTTTTTATACGAAGTGTTTTTCTAAACGACAAAAGGGAATGTTTTTCTTTCCGTACTTATGCGGCGACAATGACTTCTCTGCCACCGTGACCATTATTTGAGTTTCGGCTTCCTCTACAAGCCATCATTTTTTTAATGAAAAATAAATACAAAGTTTTAACGTTCTTTTATTTTGGTATTGAAAATGGTTTTGAAAGAATTTTTATTATATCAATGTGTTTTATTGATATCTTGTGATTGAAATATGTAAATGTTATGTTTCCTTTATGCATGTTTTATGTGATACGTTTGTGTTATGGTTTATGTTATGTTCAAAACTATTCATATGAGGAATGTATTGGACTTAATAAGTGACGGGTGGAGCCCGCTATAGCTCCTCGATGCATCGGTAGGTCTCATGAGACAGCTAGATGTGGAATTGGCCGAGGCCCTTTCCCAATTTGATATATGGTTTTGGCCGAGGCCTTAATCATTTTAGACATCTTAGCTGAGGCCTTGACAAAATGTTTCAGAATGTCTGGCATTACACATTCCCTCATTAAGAAAGTGGTTATTGATATTTCATGTGATTATTCGACCAGTAGAATATCCATGTGAATAAGTAAATGGAATTATCTCATTTTAATTTTTCCATATTATGTTGAAGTTCAGTTTTAAGAGGCTTTTGTTTTATTTATACATTGCCTTAATTGTTAATGTTTATTTTTGAAAGCATCCAAAATATTGTTATCCTTACTGAGCATCTGAGCTCACCCCTTTCAATGTTTTAATATTTTCCAGGATGTGAAGAAGTATTTTAGGATTGACCTGGAGGGATAGTCAGAAAGGGATATGAGTGTGGACTATGAATACCATGTTATTTTAGTTTTTCATTTTTATGATGTCATGTAATGTTTATGAATGTATCTAGTGTTTCCAAGGCTACTAAACTAATTGGGCTTTCGAGACTTGATCTTTTGTGATCATGCCATTGTTACGAAGTAATGCACCAACTCTGGGTAGCTGGGGTCGGGGCGTTACAGTTGGTATCAGAGGCAGTTTAGTACTAACCTTGGAAGCTAGATTTAGATACACTCTGATTAGAGCACATGGCCTGAAGATAGACTTTGAGGATTAGTATATAATAACTTCATAGAATTTTGGTATTGTAGATATGTTGAGAGTTTTCCGAGCAATACATCCCTGTTTGGATACGAGCAGGTAGAGGCGGCTCTGGCACAGATGTACCTAGGGGTAAAACCAGAAAACACCGCTTTGAGCTAGATTCGAATAGGAACTGGTGCACGACAACAGGACTTGCTGCACTCTTGGTTACGACACTCCCGGGGGATATGCTTAGGATAATTCTCATTTTCTTTACAAACCACTATGAACGGTTATGAGTATATACTTCCTCAAAAAAACCTTTTTATGATTATGGATTATATCCATAAAGAGTTCAATTTATGTTAAGTATTTTACAAGTTTGGAATTATGTATTTTTATTCATAAACTAATCTAGTTTACGCCATTGTTTAGAAATGGTGCCTAGTGGAAGGAATGGAAACTGTATCAATGCACGCACTCCGTGTAGGGATTTCCCTCCTGCTCAAGATAATTATTGTGGATCTGGAGATACAACTGGTGCTGATCAACTTATTACCATACTGGGACAACTCACTCAAGTTATGAATGATAACCTTACTCGTATGGATCACCCTGATCCACAATGTGGAGGGTCAATGTTAGACCTCTTAATGAGGTAACAACCACCAACATTTAATGGGGGTACAAATCTGTTAGTAGCTGAGCAATGGATAAACTCCTTAGAGAAAATATTCCATTCCTTGGGGAGTAGCGAAAGGGAGAAGGTTGTCATGGAAGTTTATCGCCTCACTGGAGATGCCGATCAGTGGTGGTCG
Source organism: Viscum album (assembly GCA_963277665.1). Classification (NCBI taxonomy): domain Eukaryota; kingdom Viridiplantae; phylum Streptophyta; class Magnoliopsida; order Santalales; family Viscaceae; genus Viscum; species Viscum album. The sequence continues at coordinate 1,734,832,139 of OY728152.1, read as the reverse complement.
CTGATTCAAAACACAAAGGAAGATGATGACGTATTGAATATGGAATGGAGGGAGTTCAAAGAGCTTTTCTTAGAAAAATACTTTCCTCGTGACCATCGAGCAGTTATGGAAAGGCAATTTCTGAGTCTGAGGCAGAAGGAGGATGATAATTTCGCAAAGTATGAGGATAACTTTATAAGGTTAGCGAGGCATGCTGCAGATTATATACGTAACCCAAGGAGTAATATTGATTGTTTCTTTCATGGGTTAAAACCATTTCTCCATCGAGAATTAGTCTCACAATCCTTCTCGTCATACGAAGATATTGTCTCAAGTGCTATCAAGACAGAAATGGAATTCTCTAAGTCTTATGACAAAAAAGTAAAGTAAGAGAAGAAGAGAATGGTGGAACAAGAGATGGATAAAGGGAAAAAGGTAAAGAAGTATTTTCCATTATGTGATAATTGTGGTAAGAATCACCTTGGTGCTTGCCTAAAAGGAATGTGAGTTTGTTATAAATGTGGAGAAAAAGGTCACCAGGCTCGTGATTGCAAGGGAAAGAAAGAGGCTATCAATGTTGAATGCTACAATTGTAGGGAAATGGGGCATTATGCAAATGAATTTCCTAAGCGTCAGGGAAACTTACCTCAGAAAAGGCCAAGGGATCAAGGAAAGTCTTATGCTGTTACTAGAATTGAAGCAGAATAACTAATGTATTGGTGCTTTTGGACTCATGGATTATATTCTGGTTATTAGAATAATGTGATATATATATATATAAGGATTTTACTGCAGTACTTGTTGATTTCAGTAAGGTTTTAATATGATGAAGGTAATCATATTTTTAGTATGTGACAATAAGAGAATCTTTAATTTGTTTGGGGAATCTGATAAATTAATTTTGGAATTAAGAGACCTTTTAGAGAAAGTCTGGACAGAGGTATTTTGGATAACTATAAAGGTTGGAGTGGATTATGTTGATCTTTGGATATTATTATTTAAGGTTAAAAAATTTATGAAGATTATTTTAGGAATATTATAATACTATTGTTTTAGGAAAAGGACAACCTGCCGGGTGGGGCATAACCCGTCGCATCGGACAAAGATGCAAGAATCGAACCCACAACCATGGTGCGACAGGCCTTTATCACCTACCACTATCCTACAAGAAGTCCCTGGCTATTACAAAATAATTTTACTAATCTAAATGGTATGTGTTAACATTTGGAACCTTATACAATTAGGATAAGTATAATATTTTTGAGTTCTATTATCTTTTTGAGTGAAAGAAGAGTTGAAGGTTGAAACTCTAATTGTCAAGCATAAATATATATCTACCTATCTCTTATTCAATGAATAAATTAATTCTTAAACTTTAGTAAAGGGATATTAAAACAAAAAAAATGTGTTATCCTAATACCTTATGTCTTGTTGAACTGATGATATTTTAAATCAACATTGATTGAAGGCTTTGAGGCCCTCAATTTAACAGTTGATTGTGATTGATGACCTCAATCACTCCCTACAAATATTTACGTTTTTCCTCTAATTATATGTCTCTAATTGCCACCAATTTTCTTCTTATCGAGATCATAGTTTGGTGGTGACTTACTTATTTCCCTTTCCCTCTTATTAAGGCTAAATTTTATTAATCTTATTTCCGATGTGGGTTTTCCACAAAGGTATTCTCTATTTTAAACCTTTTATTTTCAATGAAAAAAATTTCAAAATGCGAGGACGAAATTTATTGAAGGAGGGGAGAATATTACACCCCGAGCTTCCACGATACGCTTCTCATTCAATAATGCAATAGCTTGCATTGTACCCAACTTCGAGTTTAAAAACACCGCGAGTAATCAAAGTAGCCGTTATGAATAGTAATAACCACCTTTTAAAAATATAGAAATTTTATATTTCCAAATGGACTTCATTTTTGTATTCTTAATATCGAAATTATCCTATGTTAAATTTTTGGTATTTTTATGAGAACTTCTAATTTTTATGAATAGTGAAAAAGTCTTAAAAAAAACTTTTTAATCATAATAATTTATAGTGATAAATTATACTATTTAGTGGTTTTAAAGTATAATTAGAATATATTTTTACCATTTTATCCAATGGTGGTCATTAGAATTAATTTAACATTGAAATTGGACATAAACAATTTCCAATCTTTTGATATAAATTGTTTCTTAAAAACACGCTATTTGTTGTGACAGTGGGAATTAATTATAAAATTAACTAATGCAACTTATATTTTTGGAATTTTTTAAAATAGACATCATTTTTTAATTCGGAATATCAATTATAGCTTAGGGTGAAATTTTGGCATTATTCTGAAAAACTTCAATTTTTGATGAATAGTGAAACCACTAAGTGGTAGTTAAAAAAACTGATTTTTCGTTTAAATGAAATTTTACCACTTCTGTGTTTTGAATTTCAAAAATCCAACATACATGTTTGTCATTAAGAAGTAAAATGTGGTTCAATTAGATTAAAATAATTTTTGTTGAATAGAAACTTTTCAGTTCTTAATCATGATTAGAGGTAATTAGTGTAGTTTAAGGTAAAAATAATGTTTTAATAATATGAGATGAGCTTGAAACTTATCCTACTCCTATTGTATGAGTCATGACAGACAAATAAAACCCATGGGTCAACTTGGGGACCCCATGGAGCCACTTTAGTTGGAAAATGACATAAATACATTTTATTTAATGTTAAAGTAAAAAATGACACAAACATGAAATGTTTTACTAAAACAATTTTTACATGGGGTTATACAAGTCATATTTTTTACTATAAATAGTAATTAGAAATCTAAAACGATTTCCTACATCATAGTATTTTTTTATAATTCTTAGACATTAAATAAATTAAATTATTTATGACATCATTATGATGCAGCGATGACCTCATTATTTAACAATTTTAACAAAATGAAAGGATAATGTACAATCCAAGGCTTACACTTGTCCAAAGACTATTGGATGGGTAGATTTCGAACCCTTATCACCTTATCCACGAATTATATAAGTGTGAGACCTTTAGAATCCGAAAAGCATTGTATAATAATGTAACATTTCCTTACTTTCCAAGAGTGCCCCTCCTCTCCTCTTATAAAAGGCCCCCACCTCTACCACCTCATTCACACTTTCAAGCCATTTGGCTCGGCCAAACTCTGCCCAAATACTCTCCCAACTTACCCATCTTACTCCTAGAAGCCTCACTTTGGGCAGAACGCTTCCCAAGGAATCCTTTCTCTCAAATCAAAAAGAGTTACCCGATTTTGAGGTAATGTCTTATGTAATGTTGTTTTGTTGTATTTTTTTCTCCAACCCCAGAAACTCTTTTTATTCAATTATTTTGTAACAAAACCAGTATCCTAAATATACTAGGATGTTGTTATAAGAAGGATTCGATCTACACTTACACACACCTACATCTAATGGTTAAAGAACATACGGTTTCTGTGGATGGTGAATTTCTGCCTCACGAAACGATGATTGTTCAACACTCATATAACACCTTAAAAGGTGGCCATTAAGATGTCACTATATTTATATATGATATATAATATGTTTATGTTTTACTTATGCTTCTGTATTTCTCATTTATGGAATACTTTATGATTTCCATTATGGGTAAACGCGATAATTTTATTTTAGGAAGTGCGGACTACCGCCCCCTCAAAGTGATTTGAATCGTTAATGCCATATGTGGGATGTATAAAGGATGGAGTAAATGGTATTATACACTATATTATACTGGATGTATATTATACATTTGTATCCTTATTATTTCATTCCATTAGATACGAAATAGAAATGAAAGTAGCGTTCATGCGTACGTACGGCTTACCGTCTCCATGAACGGTGCATTTCATTTCTTACCTCTAAATGTTACGTAATATTATGAATGAATGTATATACTGGATATATATGATATATATGTCATCTAAATAATAAATATAATTATGGAGATAATGGATATTCTACCACATAAACAACTTGTAATTATAAGAAGTTTATTGTTGACTCAAGTACCAAAGATCGACAAAACGACCGTTATTAACTTAAATAATTACATAATGTTCATAACATTGTAATAAGTGATATAAAAAGGATAATTAAATTAAAAATGGTTCTTAATAAGGTATATATTAACTCTAGTTTATTATTCATGAGGTTAACGAACGGTTGAGTCAAGTTAGACACGAGGTAAGGGAACTTCTTAACCCAATTTCTATTCTTTGGGTTAATCTCCTACTTTCAAATTATGTCATGATATTATTATGTCCTATCTTGAATTTTTACATTATTTATGTGTAATTATAGTGAATAAACATTATAGATGTACTTTATTTAAAGAAAGTGATATTTTTAAGGACTTCGTCTCAATCCCCTTTCATTGAGGCATATTTGGTTTTATACACAACTTTCTTGTATATGGTGTATAAACCCCTTTGACTTTTACGTTTATTCAAAAGGAATATTTTTTATACGAAGCATTTTGCTAAACGACAAAAGGGAATGTTTTTCCTTCCGTACTTATGCGGCGACAACGACTTCTCCGCCACCGTGACCATTATTTGAGTTTCGGCTTCCTCTACAAGCCATCATTTTTTTAATGAAAAATAAATACAAAGTTTTAACTTTCTTTTATTTTGGTATTGAAAATGGTTTTGAAAGCGTTTTTATTATATCAATGTGTTGTATTGATATCTTGTGATTGAAATGTGGAAATTTTATGTTTCCTTTATGCATGTTTTATGTGATACGTTTGTGTTATGGTTTATGTTATGTTTAAACCTATTCATATGAGGAATGTATTAGACTTAATAAGTGACGGGTGGAGCCCGCTATAGCTCCTCGATGCATCGGTAGGTCTCATGAGACAACTAGACGTGGAATTGGCCGAGGCCCTTTCCCAATTTGATTTATGGTTTTGGCCGAGGCCTTAATCATTTTAGACGTCTTGGTTGAGGCCTTGACAAAATGTTTCAGAATGTCTGGCATTATACATTCCCTCATTATGAAAGTTGTTATTGATATTGCATGTGATTATTCGACCAGTAGAATATCCATGTGAATAAGTAAATGGAATTATCTCATTTTAATTTTGCCATATTATGTTGAAGTTCGTGTTTAAAAGGCTTTTTTTATTTATACATTGCCTTAATTGTTAATGTTTATATATGAAAGCTTCCGAAATATTGTTATCCTTACTGAGCATCGGAGCTCACCCCTTTCAATGTTTTAATATTTTCTAGGATGTGAAGAAGTATTTTAGGATTGACCTAGAGGGATAGTCAGAAAGGGATATGAGTGTGGACTATGAAGACCATGTTATTTTAGTTTTTCATTTTTATGATGTAATGTAATGTTTACGAATGTATCTAGTGTTTCCAAGGCTACTAAACTAATCGGTCGTTCGGGACTTGATCTTTTGTGATCATGCCAATGTTACGAAATAATGCACCGACTCTGGGTAGCTGGGGTCGGGGCGTTACACAGTCCCATACTAATAATCATCAAGCTTCATATCCCCTATATCAAGACACATTAAAGAATCATTTAAAAATATAACAATTATTGTGATTTTTGAAATATAACTCAAAGTGGAATAATTTTTTAAATAACATTGAATATCATTCCATATATATAACCCTAATATATAGAAAACAAATGACCATAGGAATGCTTTTTGAAGGTCTAAAAAATAATTATCATTTAATACTCATTAGTCTACAATTCTTCAAAAATCATGTAAAATCACATAAAAATATAATGGTTGATTTAACTGTAACAAAAAAATGGGAAACTAAAATATTTTCCATAATTAAATTTCATTATGAATCTAAAAACATATCTACCTTAATATCAGAATGATTTTTCCATGATCTGTTGGAATAATAATCAAACCCATAGCCTAGAGGGATTACAATTAGTTGTAATAAAAATAAATAATCAATGATAAAATGTAGGATGACTTTCATCTATTTGGTGAGGATAAATGATATGGAACCACCCCAGATACGTGGAGGATATAATAGCGAGAGGATAATGGGAGATGGAAATACTCACAATGGTTAAGCAATCAAAATAAAGAGAACCCCAAAGGGTGATTAAGATGAAATAAATAAGAATTTCATTTCGTACCCTATAAAAAATATCTTGGACTATATTGGATACATTTATTACCTACATTGGGTACTTGATACTCCTCTAACTAGCCAATACACCCCCAATTGTTAGCTAATGGGGCTATGGGAGTTGTAGGGCCATTACTAAGACTACAATACACTTATTTCCCTACACGAGTACCTAGTACCCCTATGGTACATCTTCATAATGGGTGACCTTGGATCCCTTATTTGAACACCCCATGGAATCCCAAAACCTCCCAAAAATGTATAATATCCAAATAAAGGTTTCATAACCCTCATATTTTCCAATCCAAATCACAAATCTCATAATAAAATACTTCAATATTGAAAAATTCAAAATTCCATTAAATTTTAAATCTTTTAATGATGTGGTTTGTTATAGAATTGGACTTACAATTTAATTATCGGTGAGTTTACATGTAGTATTTTATCAATTTAGGACCATTCACCCTTTTCATGTATTCTTTCGATGGTTTTTCATTATAATATTGATTTAATTTTCCTTTCACATGCTCTTTTTAAAAAATATATAGAATCAATTTGGTGATCATTATTTTTTAATTAATATATTTTATCTCCAAAATTTGAATCATTTTTTTGTTGACTAAATTATTAAGAATCTATTTTGTTTAAATGATATCTATAATCAACAACTTGATTGAATGTGGGTTTTAAAGATGGATTTTTTTTCATTTGTGAATTAAAACTAAAGTATATCATAGAACATTCAAACTACAATTTCAATGACAAATTTTTAACCCTTAGTTGTGCTCATTTGATTCATTATTTATAAAATAATATATATATTTTAAGATAAATTTCCCTTATATTTAATAATTATGTAAATTGAAATGGATTACTTATTTAAAGGTGATTTGATGTTAGATGAGAAACATAATTTTATATGTTTTATCGATGTTATATTATCAGTTATGATATGTTTCCAAACATACATTAGAAATTTTTATGCGAACTAAGGAAATATAAGAGAGAGATCAAGATATTCTCCCTATGATATCCACGGTAAGACAATGATTAATATCCTTGAGTGAATGATAATATACATCTATGGATAATGATATCGGATGAGGCTAAGAAGAGTATGTTATGGGATTGTTTTTTTATGAATGCATTTCAAGGCCAGTGAATGGTTCCACCCATGTACATAGAGAATTGTATAATTATTACATATGGTTATTCCCATGATAGGTATGATTAACCTAGTTTTACTTATTGATGAGTGAAAATTTCCACTTTCTATTCTTTACTATTATATTTAAATTATTTTATCATTACATCTATTATATAGTATATGTTTGAAATTTAAAAATACATGTTCCTTAGATTATTATATTTCATTGTTATTATATGAAACTTTCTTATAGGTCATTGTTCAATGATTCCTCCCATGTCCTCCCGATGGCGGGGTATTTAGGAGGTCTTATTTTCGAGTCTATATTCCTAAATATTTCATTACATTTTAACCACACCTGATCTTATTGTGTAATATTATTAAGAATTTATTATTTACATTAAACCAATTTTTTGTAATAATTTATATATACAATTTTTTATTTTATTTATGATCATAGTATTTTTTTAGAGTGTTGTTGGGAAAAAATTACTTAAGATATCATTGTAGCATGTTTTAGGTGATTGTGTTTGTTGAAAAAGTGGACAATTGTGCTGTGATTGTTGACAAAGAAAACCATGACATACAAATTTGTTGACATAGGGGATTTCATGGTTGAATGTCGAGTTCAAGAGATATGGTCAACGATCCATGTTTGATTCAATAATGTCGATAAAGGAATGAATGATCTAGAGGCAGCATTAAAAGAACAGATACAAGGTGGCACCATTGTCTAGTGTTTTCCAAATTTTTGGGCCGAAAAATTGAAAAATGAAGAAAAGTGGTTTTTGGATAAGGGACTTGCACTCCGTGTACATGAAGGCTCTGTAACTTGCACGGCATATGTTTTTCATGATCAGATCAACAAAATATGGCAAAGGGAAACGTTTCGTGCAAGTATTGTTGGTGTCGCGCTGATGACTTGCGCGTCATTAAGAGACCTGCGCACCGATGCCTTGGAAGCTTGAGAACTTGTGCGCCTATGGTTTTCCAAGATCAGAAAATAAAAACATTGAAAAGTAAAGAGGTTCGGGCAAGTTTGGAATTAGGTCACGCAAGTGACATGCAGGAGAAGAGACCTACGTGTCGAGACTTGCGCACCGAAGGGAGACCTGCGCGCAGTCACACAAGGTGGTCAAATTGCCTATAAATACGGGACCACCCCTCCTCATTCTTTACCGGAGTTCAACACTTTGATGATTCAGAGCTCCCGTCACACAGGTTCGGAAGTCGCGCAAGTGGTGGTGTGTCGCCCAAGTGGGACTTGCGCGCCAGAGTCGGAAGTTGCGCGCCAAGGGTGAGTTGCATGCCTGAGGTGGTTTAGGAGAGGAAGGAAGTGATTCGCGCAGGTTTTGAGTTAAAGAAGCTTGAGTCACGCAAGTACTTGAGGAAGACATGCACGCCAGTTGGGACATGCGCGCTAATACTTGCGCACTGAGATTGACTTGCGCGCAAAGTAAGGTTTATTTACAGTAGTGATTTTCGGGCTGCGTGGAAGCTGGAACTTTGCCTGATACCTTTGGTGCAAAGAGGTATTAATCTACGGGTGAAATATTTACTTCAAAAGAGAATCTACATACAGAGGAAGACGCATTCATTCATGCAAATGAAGAGACCTACAGGTCTATAAACTATGAGTGGATCCTTTCCAGAGGTGTGAGTAGTGGAAGAGGAAGAAGGTGATCCTCTCCACCGGTAGTGAGCTAGAGAGAGAGAAACAGGGAGTGACCCTTGGGAAAGTCGTGAGCTAACCATAAATCATGTAAATGCAGTGAGAATAGTACAATGTGATGTACTCGAACCTTTTATCCACAACTAGTGATGTTTAGTGGAATTTGGTACGGCCAACAACTTGTCCGCATATGATCCTTGGACGTAGCCGAGTGAGGGTGAACTAAGTAAAAATCGATGTGTCATGTGCATGATTTAATTTCAGTTAACATTGTGCAACATTAAAGGGAGTGAAGAGTGTTTTGATTAGAAGCGAAAAAAGATCATAATGGACGTTAATTTTAAAATTAGTCATACCCTGATTCACCCCCCCCCTCTCAGGGTATTCAGCCTTGAGGACCTAACAATTGGTATCAGAGGAAATGGTTGATATTATTTCTTCTCTCAATGGAGGTCACCAATCATAAAGGGATTCTGATCTTCGATGGGAACAACTTTCAGCTATGGATGAATCAGATGCAACACTACTTCCGATCTTTGAGAATGGATGTATTCACAGCAGCAATGCATGGCATAACAGCTAATATTAATAGTGGCGCATTATCAAAAGTTGAACCTAGAGAGTTGGATACAGATGCCAAATCAATTAATGCCTTAGGGGGAGCCCTATTCAATCGTATCTATACAAAGGTGATGTCGTTCAAAACGTCACGTTCCATGTGGGAAAATCTATTGAATCTATATGAAGGAGATACAATGGTCAGAGAGGTAAAGCTGAAAGTGTTGTGGAATAAGTATGAAGATCTGAAGATGTACTCGAATGAGTCTGTTGATGCATTCTTTGATAGAGTAAATATTGTTGTGGAAGATATGTGAGGTCTTGGTGAATTCATTGAAGACATAATGATCGTAAAGCACATCTTGAGGAAGATTCCACCTTAGTTCAATCTGAAAGTTTCTATTCTAGAAGATAACGATCCCAAAGAGCTGACACTGGATAACTTGCACAGTACCTTGGTTGCATATGAGATGGGGAATGATGACGACGAGGCTGTGGAAAAGGGAAAATCCAAAGATATGGCATTTAAGGCCACAAAAAAGCTCACCATTGAAGATTATCTAGAAGAAAAAGAGACATATGAGGTTATGTCATTCCTTTCCTTAAATCTTCAAAGAGGAAAAGGAATGTTCAAAGGGAAACTTCCACTCGCTTGGTTTAGATGTAGAAAAGTTGGACATCTTTCTGCAAGATGCCCCAAAAATTTCAATAAGAAAATGATGAAGATGAAGTCGAAATTCCCAAGATGATGTCTTCAGCATTTGTGAAAGGGAAGAAACAATTCAAGAGAAATTTATTCTAAAAGAAGAATCTTCTTTCACAAGAATTTGAAAGTTCAGATGAGTCTGAGGATGAAGAGGTTGATGAGATAGAAAATTTCAGAGATCATGGGGTAAATTCCTTGGAGGATATTGTTAGTAGTTCTCAGAAAAAGGAAGAAGTTGACACTGAAGAAGGAGAAGAAATTGAAGGGAGAGTTGATAGGGAAGCTGAATTGGATGCAGCTCTTGAGGAGATAGACGTTTGGAGAGCCAAAACGAAGAAATCCAATAAAGTGGTTCATGATGTCAAACTATATATGCAACAACAAGATGAAGAAAAGTCTGAATTGTTAGAAGAAATTGAAAAACTAAAATCCCCAACACCAGAGAGCTCAGAAAATATTATTGATCATAAGCTTAAAATTGAGGAACAAAAGAAGGAAATTGATTGTTTGACTAAAACAGGAAAGTAGCAGGTCAGACTTATCAAAGAGATTAAAGAAGAAGTGGTCAGTCTGCGATGAAAAATGAAGGATCAAGAAAAAATCTTGACCCCCAATGTGATATCAGAAAAGCAGGCCGTTCAGAAGACAGAGAATATGAATGAGGAGGCTCGTAGTTCAGCAGGAGTGAATCAGAAAAATAGCTCAAATTCTAAGGTTGATTCAGGGCTTGATAAGAAACAATAATCTGTGGTTGTTGATGTTAGACCACAAGAAACTATCCCTAAATTGAAGGTTGATTTGGGCAGAAAACAGAATCAGAATATTCAGAGATCCCAAAGGGAAAATCATAGTGCTGAAGTAACACGAAGGAATGCACCCTATATCAGGTGTTATTGTTGTGGGAAGATGGGACATTCACAGTATGTGTGTTCCATAGCCAAGAGATATAGAAGGGAACAAGAACAGAGGTGGAATCCAAATAGAGAATAGTTTTACAGAACATATTTTGAAGGACACTATTTTTGGTGTGGATGATTTGGACACATGGATAGGTACTATACTTCAACCATACACAGAAATGAGCCAATGCAGAATGAAAACGTTCGCAAGCAGCAGATCAATAAACCCATAGTTGAGTTAAACATGCAGACTAGATTTTAGGATTTACAATATGAAGTTGGCCCATCATACTCTAAGAAAGAACAGAATTATCAATATATGCCATGTGGGAAGGGAAAATTTTGGACCAAGGAGAAGAAAGAATAAAAGGCAATAGTTTCAGAAATTGCCCTTAAATCTTCAGATCATTCAGGAATATGGATCCTTGACAGTGGTTGCACATCCTATATGACAGGGAACAAGAATCTAATTACAGTCCTAAAATATGACAAAGATGGATTTTTCATGTTCGAGAATGATGAAGGTCTGAAGATTGTTGGTTCCAGAAAGGCCAAATTTGGGGGAAAAGAAATAAGACGTGTTGATGTCTTGGTAGTTGAGGGGCTTAGTCATAACTTACTCAGTGTCAGACAATTATGTGACTCCTAGAACTCCATTTGATTTACCAAGAAGATGTGTGTTGTGAATGAAAAAGATGGTTCAGTTGTTCTACAAGGAAAAAGGACGAAGGGAAATCTTTACCTTGTAAGTGGGGAAGAAGATTTGTGCCTTTTATTTAGAGAGGAAGAAAACCAGCTGTGGTAAAAGTGACTTAGTCTCCTATGTCAACCATCCATGGAAGATCTGGTAAAATGTGATGTTGCTAGAGGCCTTCCCAAGATATCACGTGATCGTACTCATATATGTGATGCTTGTCAAAAAGGGAAGATCATCAGAAAGACATATAGGCCAAAGAACAAGAAATCAACTAGAGTGCTTGAATTGGTTCATGATGATGTCTGTGGACCTATCTCACCATGATACATAAATGGGAAAAGGTACTATGTTCTTTTCATTGATGATTATAGCAGAATGGCTTTGGTATCTGTCATTACCCATAAGTCAGAGGTGTTCAATTTTATCAAGAATTATAAGAGGGAATCAAAAAGGATGCTTGGGTAGAAAATTATGATGTTTCGTACTGATAATGGTACGGAATTCACAAATAGTCAAGTCGAATACTATATCGAGAAACATGAAATAAGGCATCAATTTTCATCAGTGAGAACTCCCCAACAGAACGGAGTGGTTGAAAGGTGAAATTGGATCATCAACAACATGGCTAGAACTATGCTTATTGATAAAGACCTACCAGAGAAATTTTGGAATAAAGCAGTTTTGACATCAGTCTATGTTTCGAACAGGTCTCTGTTGTGTCCGAAGCAATGGAAGACTCTTTATGAACTATGGTACGAAAAGAAGCCAGCGTTGAAATACTTTCGAATCATTGGAAGTAAGTGTTTAATTCTAAAAAATGAATATCACAGGGAGTTTAATGTATGAGTAGATGAGGGGATATTCCTTGGCTACTCAGGGAAAAGTATAGCATAATAATGTTTCAAAAAAAGGATGGGAAAAATTGTTGAGAGAAATGATGTCACTATAGTCGAAAATGAATAGAATTCTCAACGACCTAGTGAACAGTTTTTGGATGAATGTGATGATGAGGTAAGTGACACAGGGGGAGTAGAAGTGGTAGAGGCTGTCTCCGAAGAAGATACTGATGATGAACAAGAAAGGATCAAATCTGTGTCTTCAAGGAAGGCAAAGAGTCGATCTGAAATTGATAGGAAGAATATCATTGGTGATCAGACAACTCCTGTTCAGAATCGAAGAATGAATTCATTACAGAAAACATTGTTTTTATCTCAGGTGGAGCCGAAATGTTTTTCCGATGTAGCTTAAGATGAGAATTGGGTTCAGTCTATTACTGAAGAACTTGATCAAATTGAGAAGAACCAGACATGGGAGATTGTTTCAAGGCCAGAAGACAAGAATGTCATCAGGAATAAATGGGTCTATCACAACTAGTTGAGTGAAGATGGAACTATGATTCGAAACAAATCATGGCTAGTGTGAAAGGGATCCTCCCAGATATAGGGAATAGATGTAGATGAGACATTTGCACCGGTTGTAAGGAAGGAGACAATCAGATTATTTTTGGCCATAGATGTGCAAAGAAAGTTCAAAGCATTCAAGATGGATGTCAAATCATCATTCTTGAATGGGGATCTAGATGAAGAGGTGTACATTGAGTAGCCAGATGGTTTTCTCATTCATGAGGATGAGATCAATGTTTGCAGGCTGAAGAAGGCATTGTATGGGCTAAAACAAGCACCAAGAGAATGGTACTCAAGGCTTGATCAGTACTTGAAGAAGTTTGGTTTCCAGCATGGGGGAGTTGATTACAATCATTATTTCAACAATGACAGTAATCGAAGGATGATGGTGTTGGTTTATGTTGATGACATAATATTTTGCGGATCAGATGAAGCTCAGTGCATTCAATTATCTGAATTCATGAAAAATGAGTTTGAGATGTCAATGATTGGACAGCTAACATTTTTTCGTGGTTTACATGTAACACAAGGAAGTAATGGAACATTAATTTCTCAATCCAAATATTCCAAGGAGGTTATATAAGGTTTGGAATGGATAATTCCAAGGAGATGAGTACTCCGGTTACTACCCAGATGAAATTATCAAAATATGCAGATGGCAAGGCAGTTAATATCACATAATACAGGAAAATTATTGGAAGTTTTCTATACTTGACCACAACAAGTCCTAGAACTGTTTTCACCACATGCCCTGTAGCGAGATATCAGAGTGATCCTAAGGAAAGCCACATACTTGCAGTAAAAAAAGAATACTTCGGTATATCAAGGGCACATTGGACTTAGGATTAATATATACTGACAAATATCTGACAGAGTTATTGGGATATACTGATGCAAACTGGGCCGGTTCAGTGGATGATAGGAAATCAATGTCAGGTGGTGCATTCTATCTTGGTGGATTATGTATTTCTTGGCTTAACAAGAAGAAAAATTGCATTTCATTGAGCACTGCAGAAGTTGAGTATATTGTGGCCACTCAAGCATGCACATACTTATTGTGGATGAAGCAGCAACTTGATGATATGGGAGTTAAAGTGAAGTCTCTGACCGAAATCCAGTGTGATAACTCAAGTGCTATAAATCTCAGCAAAAATCCCATTCATCAATCAAGGACAAAGCACATTGAGATAAAGTATCATTTTATCAAGGAGAAGGTTGAGCAGGGAATCGTGAAGTTGGAGTATGTGCCTATAGAGCTATAGGTTGCAGACATTCTATCAAAGGCCTTACCCAAGGAAGATTTTTAAAGGCATCGACTGGCTCTGGGAGTTCAGTCGACTCTCCGCACTTGAAATAATGTGGATGTGGAATCCTACCCCCTCTCTCCGAGGTATTATGTGTTTTCCCTAATGTGTTGATATGTGTTCTCTACTCTGGTACGGACTTCAAATGAGTATCCTTTGTGTTTGTTGACAAAGGGGGAGAAAATAGTGATTGATTAAGGGGGAGATAGTGTGGCTATTTAAGAAATATTGACAGATAAGGGGAGAAGCTGATAGTTGGAGCAGCCAGATAGGGGTAGTTGAAGCTTGTTGAACGTGCTTAGCCAGAGCTTATCTAGGACAACACCTGAAATAGGGCTAAAGAGGTGTTGAAGCTCTGAGTAGAAAGGGGGAGCCTATAAAATCTGATGATGCTAGAACTGATCGATCAAAGAATAGATATCATGATAGCTGATGATCGTGATAAAATAAAAAGAGAGATGTTGGAATGTTGTTAAAAGATTTCCAACAATTGGTATCAGTTTGGTAAAAAATTTTATCAGTTTTTTGTCAACAGGGGATGTCAGATATGAAGTGATTCATTGATGAACTTTTCATTTACTCTTGTTTCTCACACCGAGCATTTCTCATGTGGTCTTAGAGTATGTGTTGAGTAAATCCTTGATCGCTATCAGAATCGCAAAAGGCGAATGGTGGCTGAAGAATCAACGATGTATCCTTTTATGGAAGAGTTGTCAACAAACCCAAAGGAGGATATTGTTGGAAAAAAATATCTCATGACATCATTGAAGCATTTTTTAGGTGACTGTGTTTGTTGAAAAAGTGGACAACTGTGCTGTGATTGTTGATAAATAAAACCATGACATAAAAATTTGTTTACAAATGGGATTTCATGGTGGAATGTTGAGTTCATGAGCTATGGTCAATGATCCATGTTTGATTCAAGAACATCTATAGAGGAATGAATGATCTGGAGGCGGCATAAAAAGAACAGATACAAGGTGGCACCGTTTTCCAGGGTTTGCCAAATTTTTGGGCCTAAAATTCAACACATGATGAAAAGGGGGTTTTGGAAAAGGGAATTGTGCACCGTGTACACGTAGGCTTGGAAACTTGCGCTCCATATGTTTTTCATGATCAGATCATCAAAATATGGAAAAGGGATAAGTGTCGCGCAAGTATTGGTGGTGTCGCGCAGATGACTTGCGCGCCATGAAGAGACTTGCGCACCGATGCCTTTGAAGCTTGAGAACATGCATGCCTCTGGTTTTTAATGATCAGAAGATCAAAATATTTCAAAGTAAAGAGGTTCGCTCATGTTTGTAATTTGGTCGCGCAAGTGGCTTGCAGGAGAAGAGACATGCGCGCCGAGACTTGCGTGCCGAAGGGAGACCTGCGCACAGTCGCGCAGGGTGGTCATATTGCCTATAAATACCGGACCACCCCTCCGCATTCTTTACAGGAGATCAACACTTTAAATATTCAGATCTCCCGTCGCACATGTGTGGATATCGCGCAAGTGGTGTTGTGTCACGCAAGTGGGACTTGCGCGCTAGAGTCGGATGTTGTGCGCCAAGGGTGAGTTGCATGCCTACGGTGGTTTAGGCGAGGAAGGAAGTGAGTCGCGCAGGTTTTGAGTTGACAAATCTTGAGTTGCTCAAGTAGTTGAGGAAGACTTGCACGCCAGTTGTGACTTGAACACCGATACTTGCGCACTGAGATTGACTTGCGCGCCATGTAATGTTTATTTCCAGCAGTGATTTTCGGGCTTCGTGGAAGTTGGAAGTTTGCCCCATACCTTCGGTGCAAAGAGATATTCATCTACGGGTGAATGTTTTACTTAAATAGAGCATCTACATATAGAGGAAGATGCATTATTTCATGCAAATGAAGAGACATACATGTCTATGAATTGTGATTGGATCCTTTCCAGAGGAGTGTGCAGAGGAAGAGGACGAAGATGATCCTCTCCACCAGCAGTGAGCCAGAGAGAGAGAAACAGGGAGTGACCCTTGTGAAAGTAGTGAGCTGACCCTAAATCATGTAAAGGTAGTAATCCTGGGATAGAGTGACTGTACCCTAACCTTGTATCCACATCTAGTGATGTTTAGTGTAATTTGGTATGACCTACAACTTGTCGGCGTATGC
Source organism: Viscum album (assembly GCA_963277665.1). Taxonomy (NCBI): domain Eukaryota; kingdom Viridiplantae; phylum Streptophyta; class Magnoliopsida; order Santalales; family Viscaceae; genus Viscum; species Viscum album. The sequence goes on along the minus strand of OY728152.1, from coordinate 1,734,815,493 downwards.
TCCTTAGACGTAGCCCAGTGAGGGTGAACCAAGTAAAAAATCGCTATGTCCTGTGCATGCATTAATTTCTGTTTACATTGCGCAACATGAAAGAGAGAGAAGAGTTTTTTTCTTAATAGTGAAACAAGATCATAACGGGCATTAATTTTAAAATTAGTCATACCCTGATTCACCCCCCCTCTTAGGGTATTCAGCCTTGTGGACATAACAAGTGTTTTCTTCTGTTATGTTTCTATTTCTCTTCTTAATTTATTTTTTAAAAAAGAATACCATTGAAAATAAACGAAAGGTAACAATGGAATATAATAATTTATTGAAATTAATGAATATAAGAGTTTTCCTTTTAATGATGGAAAAAATTATATTTCCTATAATTTCACCATTTTAATGGTTAAAAAATTACTATCATTTTATTAAAAGGATTGTTCTTAATACTCATTATTATTACACTCCCACACATATGTAAAATTTATTTTTATTTATAGTTAAAACCTGGATTCATTAAATACTTTTAGAAGAGGAATTTCATAGAATCATTAATCGAACCCTACTAAGAACATGTTGATCACACCTTACATAAAAAACGTGTTGTATATGTGGACCCTATGTTTTCATGCATGTATATAGGTTATGGTTTCATGTTATTATTGTGCATTGATATATTATTATATGGATATATTTGGGATATCGAGGTGACCTTTAGTAAAATAGAGATGACTATATTAATTTTTGTATGTTGTATTTGTGTTGAGAAATTTGTGTGTCAACGACATCTGAATTCTTTTATACACATTAGTATTCTTGTCAAAGTACTATTTTTCAATGTCTCATGATCATCACATTTACTTATAGATTGGATATATATATTTTCTATGCAATTTTTATTTTTCCTTATACTTTAAAATGTTAATGTTTTTGTAGAATACTGTAAAAAATCACCATGTTAGATACTAAATAAGGGACCACAACTTATTTATTTATTTTTTTGGCAGAAATTATTCCCACATGGTAATATTTGATTCTATACAACTTGTTTCAATTTTGGTATAATATTGAACGTACATCGATCCCTGTGAAAAACTAAATTAGGTGAAATGGTATGTTGAACCATGTTTGACAATATGATATATATTCTCTCTTGATATTTTGGGAATTCCAATAGACATGATATTGGATAAAAATAACTTTTTATGTAGATCATTGGTAGGTTCCTGTTTGAAAATTTTCATGATCAATCACAATTTTCCATGTTAATTCCATATGTTAGTCATAAATTTGAGTTTTTCTTCTGATTTTTTCTATTATATTTTGGTCTATATTTTAGAGATTTTTGTTTATATTGAGGATATATTCGTTGTTTTTTATTGCTTCATGTATTTGGCTGTATATTGATTGAGTGATAATGGAGAAGGGTCGTTACACAGTCTTTGAAACTCTATAAAAGTAAAAAAAAATTATTTTTGAACATAATCCAATGGTTCCATACAGATTGAACATAGTGATACTAACTATAAATATAAACTATGCAAATTTATAAACCCATCATCTATTATGATTTTATCTCCCATTTATTCCAAAATTTCTTTTAAGACAATTCTCATCTATTTTAAGGAAATAAAAATATAGTCTTTTAATTTGTTTATGTATATTGATTGTAACCTATTTGATATTCCATATTATGATAATTTATTTTACATAAAAAAGATATGTTTTAATTTTAAATAAGATATTTTAGGATATATTTTCATGTAATTTAAGATCATACGAAATTTTAAAAAGAATGCATTTATCTCTTTCTTAAATATTATAATATAGTTAAAAAGGGATTATATTATTATATTATATCTTTTAAATTGGGATGTTCTTTGTTATCCATGGAAAAAACCTTTAATATAATGTTGAGAGAAGTTACTATTTACACTTGGACCACATCAAATATCACTTGAGTAAATGTTTTTTTATATTTTTCTATGGTCATGATATGGAAGAGATAACAATGTGGCTAATGTATATTGAGGGGGCATTAAATTATTTAAGAAATATATAACACAATAGAGAGAAATACATTATTGGAAACACGAAGGGCTGAGTCGACAGTGGTGGGAATTTTTTCCCCGCTTTGGGTTCTAGATGAAATGTCTTGGTAATTATTCCAGAACTTTTTAATATATTGATATTTTTATAAAAAGTGAATTTGGGGAAGACATTGAAATTTTTGGTTCTCTAATGATATAATCTGATAGTAAAGAAACAAACATATTATTTATGTATGATAATTTCATTATTTCCCACGTTAGAATTTAATTACTCATCAAATGAAATATTCATAGAAATGGGTCTTATTACATACCACAGAGAAACATTATTTAAACATTGAAAGACTACTTTTTTAATAGTAGTCAATAATTCCTTGACTGTAGAAAAAAAATCAAAAATAAAAACATATGATTTGTGGATCTATTGTTCTTTATATAATAATGATGGAAATTCTAGGAGATATGATTTTGAGAAGGAAAGTGGGATTGATGGGGGTCAATCCATTCATTCTCCAAATAGTTCCTCCTAATAAGAATAAATATATCGTGTGTCTTTATTATAGAAACTTAGGAATTATAAACCCTTTAACCTAAGAGATCAGATTACTTGTATTTGATGTGGTCATTAATGTCATTATAAAATGATTTGTTAGTAAAATTATTAAGACAGTGAAATTAATTACTGGACTCAATCCTAGTTGAAAATGCAGTTTCTTCTGAGGTACTCCAATATTTATGAATTAGTTACCTTTTTGAGGTATAACATAGAAGATGAGAATATATTTCATATTTTTACGTGATATTTTTGGGACTAGTTTGATTCAATTTTGTTTTTACTTTAATTCAACATCATAGGATGTTTCATATTTGATTTTAAATCGATCCTATTTGTATAAGTGCATGAAGAATATAAGATTCATTATTAAATCAGCAGTGTTCCTCTAATAATAGTGTAAATTCTATTTATTTCACAATATTAAGGTGAAACCTTTTAGGGTGAGGAGACCTATAACTGGTCTAATCATTTTATAAGGAATTACTTTCAAAGATATTCCTGATCACTTCTATATGATACATGGTTTTATGCATTACTCATTATAGTAAAAATGTCTATAAAACCCTCAAATAACGTTTTTTAATATTACCTATCTATCTACACAAACCATACCTAAATTTTTATTGTGGAAACCCCATGTGTCATTTCCATACTTTTCATTATTTGGAATAAACCACCGTGAGCTTCTCCAATTATTAACTAAAAATTATGTCAAAAATTGATGTTTTATTTTGTTTTAAGTGAGGCTGTCTTATTGACCTAAAAACTCTTAATTGAGTATGTTGAAAATGTAGGTTTCTAAAATTTCCAATTCCACTGTTGTTTGATAAAATATAGACCATAAATTTTTTTATCTTCCATCCAGACAACTTGATCAGTTTCCGTTCTACAGTTGGTTGGGGATGATTTTTTTAGGGGTTTGTAGATTCTCCTAAATTAATAGATAATTTTTTTAGAAATGAAAATTGTATGGTGGATAAAATTATTACCTCAGGATGTTCATTTTTGTTGTTATTTTATTTATTAATTGATTTTATTGGAATTGGAAGATTTTATAATTAATTTTTTTGATATTTTGATAGATTTATAGGTTGAATGATTGGAGCAGAATTAGTAGTAAATATTCATCATAACCATTATGAGAATGAAATCCATTTCTAGTGTTAGGAGTATGATATTAGAATCATATTATCTTAACCATGTGGGTGATCTCTAGTTTTCTAATGACTTCTTCATAGTCAGTTCATGGTTTCATAAACTATGCGATATAAAAGCGTGGTTTATCCAAATATTGAATTTTAGATTTCCACAAAATGTACCTAGTTAATTTAACCTATCTTTAGTGGGTCTTCTCATCATCTCATTTTAATGTCCCTTTCAAGGGGATCCTGAGTAAAATTAATTTCTATCTGTACAATGAATTTTGAATCCATATCTATGGTTTATTCATCATTTTATAATGTATTAACCTAATTTCTCTTCTGTATCCTTATATTATGGTCATTATTCATTCATTTGTTATCTTTCTCAAACCCTAGTTTCCATCGGTGACATGTTTTCATATAGGGTGTGTTGGATTTTGATATTTTCAATTACTAGGGTTTTGTGAGACTACCATTGGACCAAGAATATTGCTTCATGTTGGATGTAGATAGATTTAATTTCGTTAAGTTGTAGTTTTTTTGTAATCCCATTTTCATGAAATATAATTTGGTTCATGATTTTTATACAATAATTAATTAATAAATTACACCCAAATCAATTAACCTTGATGAGTTTATCAAATTTTTATCATTCATTTCATTAATATTAATATCAAGGGGTTTATATGTTTCCTTTAAATATACTTTCCAAAAAAATAATATACTTACAATTTTTTTGTTAAAATTCCTAAGATGATATTTTCAAAAGAATTGTTAACTCAAGTCTTGTTTTAGATATAAAAATGATATAAAAGTTTTTTTAGATACATTAATATGTGGATTGAGTTTTTTTAACCATTTAAGGGGTTGTTTGGAGGTATTTGTTCTTTAATTAATCTTTAATGTGTGTTTTGATATTATTCTTATGTTACACATATCATGACAAAAGATTCTGGTAGTTGGTTTGTCATTCAATTAATTTAGGTCAGATATGAAACATATTGGTCATTTTGATTTAACATTTATGATTTAGTTTTATATAAATGATATTTATAATCAATGGAATGTGTTGAATTAACCAATTTTGATAATCTCAATTATGTTTTAATATGATTTGAAAATCCCAAATAATGTTCATTCATATATTAATTACTTTTTCATCCTACTATTGAGTTGATAAGAATATAAAAATGATCATTGGAATATTTTAATCAATGTTTATTTATGTTTATATGTACTTTGAAATAATTCTAACTCAATCTGCATATGTGTTACATAGAACAAATAAGTGTTATGTGTTGCATTGAAAAAATAAGTGTTAAGTCCACTAGTATGCAGAAGCTACTATTATAGACAAACAGAACCTTGGTCTTTGGTACAGAACAGAGCTACCAGTATGTATAAGTCTACCAGTATGCAAGTCTACTGATATGTGTATGTCTACAGTTATTAATTCTACCGGTATAAGGAAGTCACCACTACTCAAGTCCACCGATACAAATAAGCTACCGATAGAAGAAGAGCTACTGATAGAACAAGTGTACCGGTATGCACAAGTCAAATGACACCGACCTACTGATACAACCAGATAGATGAACGACTACTGATACAAAGCTACTGATAAAAATTTCACCGATTGATAGAGCCACTGATATAAGTAGTCACTAGTATGAGAAAGTTATCGATATACCAACGCTACCGAAGGAGTTACCAGTATATAAAGATTCTGTTACACGATGTAACTGCTACCGATACAAGGAGACACCAGTACAAGAACATAGAGCTACCGATAGGAGCTCACCTCTATACAAAGTCCACCACTACAAGTCTACTGACAGAGAGCTACGGGTAAGATGACTATTAACCAATCACTGCTACTTAAACTCCTTTTGTATTTATTTATAATGCAACGGTCATATTTGATGTTTTTAATGCACGTAGAATTAATTAATGATAGTTATTGTTATGTTAGGTAACCTTACCTCGTACCTAAGAAAAGGTAATCATTACCATTTCCAAAGCCGAAAGCTATAGAAGGAAAGATGAAAGCCGAGCAAAATAAGTGCTGAAAAGAAGTGAAAAAGCTGCTAATACATGTAGATACACATTCGATACAAAAAGAACACATGAACCGGAGCTTAAAGTGGTGAAGAAATTTTGATGGAATCTGAGGAACATTGACGTGCTGCAAAGTCTAATGGAACATCGAGCAAGACATGATTACACTAAAAATCAATGAATTAAACGACACTCTGTTTCAAGACAAAAACCAGATAAGGACTCAGAATCATTTTTGATCAATCAAAAATAGTCCAGAGCTGCACCTCCAACCACCAGATCATTCTAAACTCATATGTACTATCTTAGGGATTCTTTTACATATGAGTAGTGTGTGTACTCTATTTACTTCATACACACATTGAATCATGTGATGAACTGGAAGATTTAATCCTCACTCACTCATTCCCTACTCTTATTTCCCACTATGGATAGAGGATGAGGTCAAGTAGGACCTGGATAGCCTATGTGATATTGTTTTGTTTTCCCACAATGAACTATGGTAGAGGTCTTAGTACATAGATAGTCCTTTCACTGTTTTTAACCCCGATCCAAGGTGTGGATCAAAATTTATATAAATTTTTTTAGAGGATTATGTCTCGGATTGAGACTGAACCTCTCGTTTAGAACTTATGTGCTTGATTATTTTGGTTTAAACTATATTGAATGTTTCACTGCTAAATAATATAAATATAAATTTGTTTTAAAGTAACTCTGATAGTTAAACTAGCAGGTGTTTGTATTTATTGTAAAGAATTAGGTTAAATTCAAAAGATAATTAATCATCATATTGGATTAATTGAGAACTAATAAATCTATCGAGAAACTGACTAACCCTTTACTGTATTGAAAATTCAATAGAGTTTATCTTATTATTTAATTTGAGGGATTTTAATATAAATCGTTTTAACAGAAAGTTTTAACTGGAACTCAATTCATCCCCCTCTTGAGTATCCACTCCGAGCAACATTTTGTATCAGATGGTGTTTGTTATTTATAAAGGATATCCAAATACTCTAATTTTCAACTATTATTTTAGTAATAACATAAAGATATAAAAATTTTATTAGTTTTAAATTTTATCTCTGCTAAAATCTGATTATGGATAATAGACTAGAAGGTGTTGCTATCAATAGGACACCATTATTTAATGGTACAAATTATTTCCAATTGAAACTTAAAATGAAAATTCATCTGAAATTTATAAGATTTGACATCTAGACTACTATAGAGACTCAATATAAGATTCCAGAATATGAAAGGACCACATGGGATGAACCTACTAAATCTGCTTACAATAATAATTGTAATGTAATGAATGATTTATACTGTGCTCTAGGGGATGTAGAATTTAATAGAATATCTTATTGTAAAACTGGTTATGAAATCTTGGAAACTTTGGCTATTTCCCATGAAGGGACAACCAATGTTAAATAAATGAGACTAAACACCTATACTATTAAGTATGATAATTTTAAAATGATGTTTGATGAACCTATATCTGACATGTATCTCAGGTCCAATGAGATTTTCTACACTATGATCTCACTTGGAAAAGTTGTTCCTACAAAGGAACAGATTATGAGAATATTACAATGTAATCCCAAAAGATGGAGAGGCTGATCTATTTCAATAAGAGAATCGTGTGAAGAAATTTCACTACCTGAATATATATGACGAAGAGATGAAAGTAAACCAGGAAGAAGATGATGAACCAAAGAGGAAGTTGGTAGCATTTAAATCTACTTCCTCAAAGAGAAAGGACAAGGAGGAAGTCCACATACCTACTAAAAGCCCAACAAGTGAAGGTTCAGATTCTGATAGTGATGAAGATATCGCTCAGATAGCCAGATGGTTCATGAAGTTCTACAAGAAGAATAAAGCCTTCATAAAACCAAATTATAAAGGAATATATGACAACAAAGGTCATTGGAATAAGTATTGGAAGAAAGATGATAAGGATGATGAGATAGTATGTTATGAATGCAGAAGGAAAGGAAACATTAAGGCAGACTTCCCGAAGATAATTTTGAAGAAGAAATATGACTACAAGGACAAAAAAAATAAAAGAAAGCCATAAAGGAAACCTAGAGTGCTTCAGAAGAAAACCTAAGGGAGTCTGATGTTACTGATTCTGAAAAGAATCGTGCCAACATGTGTTTTATGACTAATACTTATGAGGTACCTATTTTACCTATACTGAATGATTATTATTCTGTGAATGAAAGTAGTGATGATAGTATCTCTAAAGCTGAATTATTTGAATACTGTAATATGATTGAAGAAACCTATAATGAATTGAAGGACATGTTCTAGACCTTGAGGAAAGAACATTCTTAGAGTAGATCTGTTAAATCTTCACTTGATATGGAAAAGGAAAATAATACTCGATTACATAAGGAAAATAATGAACTGAAATTGTCTAATGAGAAATTAAGGAAGGACATAGAGAAATTCAAAAATCGAAAGAATAATATTACTCAAATTAAAGGAAACCAGGTGGCACCAAAATATACCATTGGAGTAGGCTATCAGCCTGGATAGAGACAAATTACTAAAAATAGATTTATTACTAAATCTGGACAGAATGCTGCTAGTTCTAGTTCTGGAAATATATATTCTTCAACTAGTTATTCACATGGTTATATATCAAATGAATTTTATCTTAAAAAATATTTTGAATATATTGACTGTATGAGACCCATTACAAAAATTTGGGTACCAAAAATTTTGCTTTCTAACCTGTCTGGACCTAAGAAAATATGGGTACCAAAATCATTTTATGTTTAAACCTGTTTTGTAGGAAACATTCTTGAAATGATCCCATAAGAAGGGATGGTACAGAGACATTGGATTTTCGAGGCATATGACTAGAGATTACTCATGATTCAAGAGTTTAATTAAATTTTAAGGAGGCCATGTCACCTTTGGTGATAATTCAAAAGGAAAAATCATCGGCTTAGGCCAGATTGGTAACACTGATTCAGTTTAAATTTACAAATTTTTATTTATTGATGGACTTATGTATTACCTGTTAAGTATTTCTCAGTTGTGTGATGATGGTTACAATGTTAAATTTGAAAATAATTATTTTAATGTTTTTAATTCTTAATTTTTTTATTATTTTCTTCTTTGAGAAATTAAAATGTTTATGTTGTTGATTTGAATTACTTGTAAAAAAACAATACTTTCATGAATGTATTCTACAAAGAGCCTGGATATGGCACAAAATATTAGGGCACTGCAATGTTCATTAACATAGAAAACTGACCAGGAAAAACTTAGTTAGAGACCTACCTAAACATAAATTCATAGCTGAAAAAATTTGTAATCCCTATCAAAATGGAAGGAAACATTAAGTTTCATTTAAATCAATGAATGAAGTTTCATATTCTCAAACTCTCGAGTTGGTTCACAAGGGATTTTTTAGAACCTCTAGAGTTTCTAGTTTAAATGGGAAGCACTATTTCTATGACTTAGTTGATGACTATTCTTGGTACACATGTGAATACTTCTTAGCTCACAAAAGTGAAGCTAGTTCTTACTTTATTAAAAATTCAAAGTCTGTGGAAAACCATAGTAGACTTAAGATTAAGACTTTGAGAAGTGATCATGGTCGTGAGTTTGAAAATCATGAGTTTGAATCTTATTTCTCACACAATGGCTATAGTCACAATTTCTATTACCATAGAACACCTCAGCATAATGCTGTTATAGAAAGAAGAAACAGAACTCCTCAAGAGATTTCAAGAACTATGCTTAATGAGAATGACTTTCCAATTTACATTTGGGCTGAAGCTGTAAATACAGATTAATACATTACTAATAGAGTCATGATTAGACCTGTTTACAAAAAGTCCCCTTATGTGTTGTGGAACCATAGGAAACCTATGGTTAATTACTTTAATGTTTTTTGTCGCAAAGACTTTATTCTAAATACAAAAGATAATCTTGAAAATTTTCATCCAAGAGTGATGATAGAATTTTCCTAAGTTATTAAATTACTAGCAATGTTATCGAGTTTTTAATAAAACATCCAAATGTGTGGATGATTCTGTTCACATCAAGTTTGATGAGACCGATCCACATGAACCAAAAACATCTATTTAAAATCGTGAAGAAGAATTGTTTGTTTGGAACCTTAATGATAAAATCAATAAACCTGTTTTAACGATATACAGTTCTAGAATCTTTCCAGAACCTGTTTCTGTAGAGCCTGAATTTAGAGAAGAACTAGAAATTTCTAGTCCTACCATAACTAGATCAACAAGGATTTAAATAATCATCCTTTAGATGTTGTTGTTGGTAATATTGATAGAGGTAAACCTACTAGAGCTTCTATAAGAAACTCGGTTGAACATCATGTTTTTCTTTCACCGTCAGAACCTAAAAATATCAATGATGCAATCAATGATGAAATTTGGGTAATGTCTATGCAAGAAGAATTAAATCAATTTGAAAGAACCAATGTCTAGGAATTAGTTGATAGACCTATGGAAACTTTGACCAAAGGCACTAAATAGGATTTTATAAACAAAGTTGATGAGTCTAGAAATATAGTTAGAAACAACCCAAGTCTAGTTTCCCAAAGGTATAGTCAAGTGGAAGGAATAGAATATGAGGAAACCTTTTCCCCTATAGGTAGATTAGAATCTATTGTGATTCTACATGCTTATGTTGATCATTTTAATTTAAATTTATATCAAATGGATGCTAAAAGTGATATTCTAAATGGTTTTATAATTGAAGTTGTTTTTGTTGAATAACCATATGGATTTACTAATCCACATTTTCCAAATTGAGTTTTTAAACTATCTAAAGCTTGATATGGTTTGAAACAAGCTCCACGGGCTTGGTATGATAGACTAAGAAACTTCCTTATTTCAAAAGGTTTTATAAAAGGTATATTTGATCAAACTATATTTATAAAAAGAATTTCAAAAGATGTTTTGATTGTACAAGTTTATGTTGATGATATTATTTTTGGATCTTCTAAAAATACTTTTTGTATTGATTTTTCAAGGTGTATGAAAAATGAATTTAAAATGAGTTTAATGGGAGAACTCAAATATTTTCTTGGATTTCATGTTTTTCAAAATGAAAATGGTATTATTTTAAATCAAAGTAAATATAAAAATAATCTTTTAAAACACTTTGGTTTAGATAGTATTAAGGAATGTGATACACCCATGAGTACTACCTGTATGTTGGACATTAATGAATCTGGGAAACCAGTTGATGAAACAAATTACAGTGGTATGATAGGAAGTCTATTTTACCTTAATACTAGCTGACCATATATTATGTTTAGTGTGTGTATGTGTGCAAGATTTCAAGCTAATTAAAAAGAATCCAATTTTCTTGTTGTTAAAAGAAATATCAAATATCTTAAACAGACTGCAAATTTAGGTTTGTTTTATCCAAAAGGAAAATTCTTTTATTTAATAAGTTATTCAGATACTGACTTTTCTGGTTGCAAGTTAGATAGAAAGAGAACTTCTGGAACATGTAATATTCTAGGTAAGTCCCTAGTATCGTGGTGTAGTAAGAAGTAGAATTCTATTGCATTGTCTACTGCTGAAGCAGAGTACATTGCTACTGGTAGTTGATGTGCACAAATTCTGTAGATGAAACATACTTTACTGGACGATGGATATCAGTTTAAACATGTGTCAATAAATTGTGATAACACAAGTGTAATTAACATCTCTAAGAATCTTGTGTCTCACTCTAGGACTAGACACATTGATGTAATTCACCCTTTTTTGAGAAATAATTACCAAAAAAGTGATATTACTCTTGAATTTATATGTAATGAACATAAATTAGGTAAAATTTTCAACAAGATTTTATGTTCGGATAGATTAAGGTACATGAGACATGAGTTATTAATGATAGACTATGTGCGTTAGAAACCTCACTGATATACCTCACCGTTATGAAACCTCGCTGATATACCACACCGGTATGAAACCTCACTAATATACCTCACCGGTATGAAGCCTCACTGATATACCTCACTGTTATTGAAACTCACTGATATAACTCATTGTTAGTGAACCTCACCAATATACCTCACCATTAGGAACTCTCACAGATATACCTTACCGTTAGTATGTGTTGTTTTAAACTTTTGTCTTTAGCCGCAATATTCTGTATCATCTATATTAAACATATTATGTTTTATTTATTTATTTTATGATTCCTAAATGATAAAAAATATGTCTTAGTTACTTCTCAATCCAATGAACTCACCTCTCTTAAACCCAACTTGTTGAATCCCCGATTCTCATGAGAACCCTAACTTCATCAATACAGAGATGGAAAAAAACAAACTTCAGACTGTCAGAGATGGCTTTGATAAGATGAATGCGAAGAAACAAAATATAGGGCCTGATGCATGTAGTAGTGTTACTAGAACAAGTTTGGGGAGGCTTCTAGTGAACCCGTATTTAGAAAATAAGGATATTGTAATCGAGAAAGAAATATGAGAAGAATGGTTGTTGTCTAGTAAATCCTTAGTTCTAATGGTGTTGGAAGATCAAAAATGGGTAGAATGGTTCTTGAATAAAAATGGACCCTACTATCCAAATCTAGAAATACTGTTCTATGAGTTTGTGAGTATTGAGACATCTGATGAGGATAATAGAATGATTTCGTGGGTAAATGGCAAGTAAATAGCCTTTTAATCTATTGAGTGGGATGAGTACCTGAGAGTACCACATGAATGTGTTTTTGGATATTCATCGAATACAGTACCACCTACAAGTGACATATTTGATTATGAGACTTCCTTCGAGGAGCACACTTGTAGTGGAAAGCAGAGAAAGGTGGTGGCTGCTGAAATGGATGGAGAAAACAGATTGTTTTTCAAATTCATTCAACATGTTCTATGTCCAAGAAGAGGGGACTTTGAAAATTTGAGATATCAAGATATGTATCTATTACAACTCTTGAGACAAGGTGTGATGTTGAATCTGTGAAGGCTGATAATGATTCAAATGGAGGAGATGACCAGACCCAAATCAAAGACCAATGCTTTATTATTTACTAATTTGATTTCAGTTATGATTAAAGTAAAGAGAGTTGCTGAGTCTCAGGATGAGACAATGGTGGTAAGAAACAACTTTTGTATCCCAAGAATAGTGTGTAAGTACATGAAGATGAGCTGGAACCCATGGATAGAGGAGTGGTTTACTGATGACAAGAAGTTATATGATAAGTTTAATCCTATGGATTATCATTCTAGGCCTATGGATTTGAGGGATCCAGGTCTAGGACCAGATGAGGAGGAGGTACAGTATAGTGATGATTCTAAAGAGGAGGATTCCTCAGCAGCAGATAGATGAGATCTAGACATTCCTCCTAGCCAATCTCCTGAAATTGTATCACATGAAAATAGAATTGATTTTTTGAACCTACCTAGTACATAAACCGTTTTGGGTGTAATAAATGAAGAGGCACCTGTGGATGAGGAAGGCCAGCTGAGATCAGATCAGGAAGAGGTTTCCCCAGAGAATGAGGAAGAAGAAGGAGAATATGAATCTGAAGCATCTGCTTCTACCACCTTGAGGTTGAGTCCTCTAATTGTAAGTTTTTTTGTGCCTTTCGAGGCTATTCTTGTTGAAGTTGACAGAACTGCTCCTATTACTGAGGAGTCTCTTGCTGTTAAAGAAATGGAGATGGTTGTTCAAGATTCTTCTGAGGAAGACCGAGCAACTGAGGGTGATATCGTTGTGCAGGAGAATGAACCAGTTGAGGGGGAGAATCCAACCATATTTGGCAATTTTTCGGTGGATATTGATTTTGAAGACTGGGTAGAGGAACCTGGGATTGTAGTTTTTCGATTGGATTACATAGATTTTTATAATGAGACATCCCTCAGTCGACCAAATGTTAATTATGAAATTCTTTCTGAGATATTACATAAGAATGTGGTAAGAAAATATAATCTAGATCAGGTGAAGTCTGATCTTAAGACATATTTTGTGGAAGAGATAAGAAAAATGGAAGCATCCTTAGTGTCATCCATTCAATCGGTTCTGAATGACTCAGTGGCCAGTTTTGTCTCTGAAAGAGAACCTATTATTTTCCCTGCTAATATAGTCATCATTGATAACCTAGAATCTTTGAAGGCTGAGATGAAAGAGTTTTTTAGTGCATCTATTACCGAGTTAAAGTGTCACTTGGTTAAAGAGATGAGTAGTATGGAAAATTCTTTTGAACTCTCTCTTGGTTGTAATGTGTCATCCTTTGTGGAATAGATAGTGGATGAAATCACAACTTTCCAGAATACGGTTTCTAGCTTGGTAGAGGATGTTGAAGTTCTAAATAGATCAGTTGTCTTTCTGGAATCCTATATGAGTTCTAAATCTCATGCAGAAAAGTATTTGGGTTTTGTGAAGAGTGTATTCAGACAAATTGTCTTAGTTTTTGAGGAGTTTAAGCATTCCATAACAAAGCATGTTAGCACCCAATATTCTGCAGTGAAAATTATTATTAGTGGGATAACTAAGAGTTTCAAGGAAACTGTGACTTTTTCTATTGGTTCTATTGCTTCGAGACCTTCAATATAATTGGATCAGATTAGAGATTTCATGAAGGAGGAGCTTAGTTCAGCTTCATCTAGTAGCTACGTGGACTCATATACCGTGACCCAAGTGGTGTCTACAACTAGAGATATAATGAATATTGTCTAAGATAATATGATAGAAGCTTCTGCTTCTCCGAAATAAGTGAAAGACAAGGTAGATTACGATATCCAAAGGGTCTACACCAAGCATCAGCTCAACAACCATTTCAAGCTTATATTTGAGAACATGAAGCTACCTCCTATCAATCAAGCCTTTAGAGAGCAAGTCATCAATCTCAGAGAGTTAACCCCTTCCATAGAAAAATTTATGGAAAACAAGGATGATTTCATTTCTGCCATGGAGAGAGGAGGAGGAATCATTATGGATTTCATAAATATTGTATTTCCATTATTTCATGTTGATGATCAACTAGTGATTTTAACTACAGCTTTACCCGCCTCTACCTCTATTGCTTCTCCTGCTAAGATGACACCAGTCCAAGCCATCCGCAGCCTTACTCCTATGATCACTCAGAGAGCTATACAGTACAGGCCATGAACAGTTTCGGTAGCCGAGCCACCTCTGATCATTTTTTGTGTTCCTAAGCCTCCACCTTCATCCACACAGTCTGAGTCTACCTCATATCCCAAATGAAAATCACATGTGGTCATTCACGAGGTGGATTGAATAGTGGCTATGACATTTTATAGGAATCACTTGTATTCCTTTTGGTTCTTTTTTTTATTTCTTTGTATATTTTTTTGTATCACCCCTATATTTTAGGAAAAATATTATTTTTAATTTCATTTTTGTCTTGTGTTGTACGATACACCAAAATGTTCTTTCACTACACACATCCCAAACATGTCTTGAATTACACACAATCACAACCTTCCACGATAGCATGTGTTGTACGCAATACCGAGTTTCACTAAACAACGATAAGGTATATAAACTAGCTGTTATGAATATTAACACCCACTTTTTGAAATTTTATAAATTTTATCTTTTGAAAAGGACTTCATTTTTGGAGTCAAGAATATCTAAATTAGCCTATGGTGAATTTTTAGTATTTTTCTGAAAACTTTCAATATTTGATGAATAGTGAAAACACTAGGTTACTATTTAAAAACTGACTTTTAATTTAAATAATTATTTATTTTATTTAAATTTATTTTAGTTAAAAATTGATACATAATACCTATATACGGTCTATGTAATTCATTGGAGTCATTTTATAATAATTTTAGATATATAAAAATTTTATTGAACTTTTCACCATCTTTTACCCACCTCCTAGGAGAATTTGAAAATTTACATAAAACATGATTTTTCCCATTCGATGAGTATAATTGAGAAAATACGAGATACATGGTTAACATCCAGGAGAAAATGTGGTACAATAAGATAAAAATAATTTTTGGTGAATAGTAACTATTTACTTTTATTTACCACGGTTAAAAGTAAATAGGGTAATTAAGGGTAAAAATGATATTATTATTACCCTAAAACATATCCTAATTCTATTGGATAAGTGTAATTAGACAAAAAAACCATTGAAATAAAATACTAACCATTATTTCCACTTGGATTAGATTAGGACAATTATTATTATTTTATTTAAAGAAGAGTTAAAATAGTTAAAATCAAAGTTTAATAACTAAATCATTTTTAATATAGGGTTATACGTAAGATAAATTAGACTCTAAATATTATTTATAAAGATAAAAATATTTCCTACAAATTGGTATTTTATTTTTAATTTTTAAACAATAAATAATTTAATTTATTTATGACACAATAATGTTGTTGTAAATTCCATATTAATGAAATATTAACATAATTGATGTTATAAATACCCAAATAAATGTAATTTGATACTTTATAGGAATTACATTACTTTTATAGGTTAATATGACATGTTATTATTTATTAAATTAACTTTTTTTAACTAATTATGTTGTTATTATTTTCAGAAAAATCAATTACCAAATAGTGTCAAAATTGACATAAAATAGTTTTTAAAACAAATATTATATTATTAATTGTTATTATATTCCTAAAAATGTAAGGATTAGAAAAATGACTTATATAAGGTTATATATACTAATAATGAACCACTTGGGGTTATTTCTTCTTGTTATAGTAGTTTTATTAACCATATAGTGTATGAAAAACCAGAAGACACGGTAAAAGTTAAATTATTTAACTTATATTTAAATCTAAATGACAAGGTTAAAATAGAAACCTAAACTTGTCTAAATCCTATTGGTTGAGATGATTTCGACCCATCCCCACTTTATCTTCGAAATAAATCAATTTGGAGTTATTATATACCGAATATGACTTTATTATAAAATAATATTTTATGTTTTTCCAAAGGTGCACCTCTCTTCCCTTATAAAAAGGGCACCCCTTCCCTCTTCACTTCACACCCTTTTGAGCCATGAAGATCATCCAACCCCTTCCAATTACACTTCTCAAAATCTATACTTATATCATAGAGACTCTGGTCTTCTCAATAGACCAACTCTAGTGCCCTAAGAATAATTTTAAATGAGGTGCATCGAGGAAGAGGTAATCTCTTCTACCGACTCTTTCAAGATTCTTGTTTCTTCTACATACTCTTATTTAGTTGTTTCATTATAAAGTAATAACATAAGTATTAAATATATATTTATATGTTATTATAAATATGAAACAATCCTTTATCACCTTTTATCCATCCTTCGGAAAACGAAATCATCGTGCGTGCGTACGTACGGAATACCGTCTCCACGCCATGGTGTAATCACTTTTTCCACCACCACCTTTATTAGATGGGTATAATGGTGTAAAGAATAAATATATATGATTATTATAATATCATACTAATTCTAATATATTATATCATCCACTCCAATTCCATTCAATAAATATGGGAACAATATCATCGCTCGTGCGTACATATAGATTACCGTCTCCACGACACGATGAGATTCATTCTCCATGTTAACCAATCAAGAATGATTATAATGTTTATATATAATGAATAATAATGAAATATATGACATAATTAATCTACTATATTTATGTGTGTATATATATATATATGTGTGTGTGTCATCTACATACTTCCATTCAAGTCAATAAGGAAAGGAAAACAGCGTTCATGCGTACATACAGCCTACCGTCTCCATTAACGGTGTATTTCATTTCATTCATCTATCTGTTATATATATATACTGAATATATATGATATATAAAGAATTATTTACATTCTAGAATTAAGTAAATCATGATATAAGTAATAATAATATCAAGAACAACAACTCCAAACATGTACGACAAATAAAACGATTTTACCCAAAATGCTGCTTTAACATGGAATTTACAAAAGAACGGTTAATATAACGTCACAAGTGAACCATATATGATTATCATTACAATTAATATGATTCTGTAATAAGTAAATGATATTATTTAAATCATTATAAAGGAGGTTCAGATACGTACGAAGCATATCAGAGCTATGGAAAGGGATAATTTTTCAATCTCATTTTTATTCGAGATTGCTTGTATGTACGTATTTACTAGGGTTATATTTTTAATCCATGACTATACAAATGTTTTTCATATTTTTTTAATATTCTTCCATGTATGTTTAAAATCATGTTTACCCCTCTTTGACTTTTACTTTGTGTTTTGCATAGAATCTTTCTTTTGTTTACCATACGTGGTACTTTTTGACTTTTCCGACAAAAGTACAAGGAGAATGTTTTTTTTAACTTATACGGCATGAACGGATTTTTACAGTTTCATAACGCCTAATTTTCATAAATATTCCTCTACGATATTTCATTATTATTTTCAGAAAAGTCCCTTTCTTTTAAAATTACATGGAATTTTGTGAAAAGAAAATGATTTTTAAAAGAGAGGATATTTTCCTGAAGAATTCATTTCATGTGTTTTATCAAAACCAATTTCCATCTATGATGACATTATTTAATATGTGTATGTTTCAAGTATAATGTCTCTATGATTTACATGGTTTCAGATTTCTTATGATGAAATGATATCCATTTGTTTTATATGGATTATGTGATGATGGGATGATGTTTATGAGACCCATTTTATTCTTTGGGTTATGATGAATGATTTATGTATATTTTGTGACACAAGTAAGAATGATTTCATTATGATATGGGTGGGACCTATATCTCCCTCCAATGCATTGGGTAAGATTTATATCACATGAGATAAACATGGCTAGAATAGTAAGTTAATCTGGTTTAGTGTTAGAGGACTGGAACGAGGAGTGAACTCGATTCAGAAAGGGACTTTGTCCACTAAGATGGTCTTGGCAGCAATGCCTTGGCTACTATTGATATCATATCTTGTGCTTAATGGTTTTCCACAATTACATGTTTCATTCCCATGCTATTTTATCATGATTGATTTTCCTTTATGATAAATTCCTTACGTACTTCCAAGATTTATGCCTTTGCTCAAGATTTTGATGTTTAGATTTTATGTTCATGTTTTTGCATTCAAATGTTTAGGGATTGTTTTATGTTCTCTATGTTTACCCTTACTGAGCATTTGAGATCACCATTTTTATGTTTTATTTTCCCCAGTATATAATGAATGGTTTTAGGTAAGAAATCAAAAAGGGGAAGATCTTTATGGGAGATATCCAAGGTCATTCACCACAATTAGATGATTTTTTTCTGAGTTTCCAAAGACACTAAACTGTTACGATCCTTGTGTGTTTGTTTTTTTATTTATTAAGTATTCCTAAAAAAAATGTAATTTCCATGTATGTCATGATTTGGGTCTCTACAGTTTATATCAGAGGAAAGGTTTAGTCAACCTTTGGAAACTAGGATTCGAAAAATTTAGTGAGATCCCTAGGGGTATTCTTAAGGTATGTCAAGGGATGTCCCTAAGGTTTAGTATAACTATTGGTTACAGTCCTAGAGTTATGTTGATGATCATGAATAACCTAGGGTGAACCTAAGGTATCATGGATTAAATAATGTGTGATAATATAGACATTCCATAAGTGACTTTTAATTATTATTTGGTTCCTCATTATTTTAAAAATTTCGTACACTATGGATTCTGGTTTTAGTCAATGGAGGGATTGAGAAGGAATTTATTTAATGATGATTCTGATGGACAAATTGGTGTCTATGATCAACAAAATTGTGTAATACCTAGAGAGAAAGATATTGTGATTATGAAGAATCATCCATCATGATATATGATTAACATGGTGAACTTTGGTGGTATTCCTAAGTCATCAAATAAGATCAAGATGAAATTTTATGCATGTTCGCATGGTGAGGAGCATAGAGAGAGGAATATTGAGATTTATAAATAAGGGAAGAAGAACCATGAGGAATACCTCAAATGTAGGGGAAGATGTTATCTATGTGGAGAAAAGGGTCATAGAGTGAGAGACTGTTATGGAGTTCAATGTATTATTTATGGAGAACATGCTCAATACCCAACTCAATGCCCTGACCAAAGTGGTTACTTCTAAATCAGGAAAGGACTTATTCCATGACAATCATTGAAGAGGATGGATTGAATTGTATATATATTTGTATTCATGAATAATGATGTTGAAGTACTTTTATCGTATATTGGAATATTTTTTTATTATTCTATTGTGGTTTTCAATAATTTTATGGTACCGGTAACCATGAAAAGTAATTCAAATATTTTGGAATGCAGATGATATGTGCATAATGAATGGATAAAGGGAAAATAATATGTTTGATAGTATTCATAAGCTAATGATTGATATAAGTACTAACCGATATCGTGGTTTGAGTATATAGAATTTTTGGGATTTTGGTATGTGGAAAGTGTTAACTTTTAACTACATTCATGTTTTCACTAAGGTTCGATGGGTAATCATTTTTCAATAGAATACATGATTAAGGACTTCGAATTTTTGGAATGTGACCAACAAGACATATCTTATGATATATGGGGATAAATGATGGTATATACATTCTTTTTATATGACCTCTTTGGTAATCTTTTTCACAATAATATGAGATTGGACATCAGTCTTCTGGATAAGCCTAAATATTAGAAATGACTAAGTTGGACATAATTTAGTATTGTTAGAGCCTATAACTTTTTTTGATATTATTTATGGAATGTTATAACAATGAAGTTTTAGAAAAAGGACAACCCGCTGGACGAGCAACAACCTGTCAGGTCGGACAAGGCTGTGGGAATCGAACCCACATCTAAAGTGCGACATGCCTTTATAGCCTAACACGGGCCTACAGGAAGTCCCTGGTTAGTAGAAACTAGTTTTATTATATTAAGCGGTATGATAGATGGCGTATAAGTCCATTTTTGTAATCATATACGATTAACCTCACCATAGATGGACTTATGTATATTTGATAACTTTTTCAATCCTTTTGTTTGAGACATATGGAATGACCCATCATTCTATCACATGATTTTCTAACACCTCCCGAATGAAAAATTAAACTTAATTTCTTTAAGAGATGAAGTGGAAATCTTTCTAGGTATGAACAATGTTGAGATTACACAGAAATAAAGTTTATCTTCTAATTCAAATTATTAATCTTTATGGAAATAATATTGAAAAAAAATGTTTTCCTAGTGCCCTTATATTCGATGAATCATATGGTACCTTAGATCATCACAAATTTATGACTTTCTGATTGTTTGATTCTTTTTTCCATGTTCTTTACAACTCTCTATCATAACATGATGGATAGATTTCTCTTCAATATCCATATTTTCACCTATGTTCTCCTATGTGGAATCCCAGTGATTAGTTAATTTGGGTAACCGTTATGTTTCATACTTTAGTTTTTAAAGATTAGTGTTGGTATTCCTTTATAAAATGTGGGTTTCTATTAAATAAACTTTCGAGTAGTAAACCATTTATAACCCCGATGAATTTTGAGGGCAAAATTCATTTTAAGGGGTGTAGAATGCAACACCCCGAGATTTTATGAAAAAAAACTTTTTAATTCAATTGTTGCCTTGTGTTGTATGCTACACCAAAAGAATCTTGCACTACATGAATACCTGACTTGGCTTGCATTACACGCAATCACGACCTTCCACGATAGCGTGTGTTGTAAGCAATATCGAGTTTCACTAAACAACGATATGTTATATAAACTAGACTTTATGAATAGTAATACCCACTTTTGGAAATTTTATAAATTATATCTTTTGAAATGTACTTCGTTTTTAGATTCGGATTATCGAAATTAGCCCAGGGTGAATTTTCAGTATTTTTCTGAAAAATTTCAATTTTTGATGAATAGTGAAAACACTGGGTTACTATTTAAAAACCGACTTTTTATTTAAATAATTATTTATATTATTTAAATTTATTTTAGGTCAAATTTGATACATAATACCTATATATGTTATGTGTAATTCATTGGAGTCATTTTATAATAATTTAAGATATATAAAATTTTTATTGAACATTTCAATGTCTTTTACCCACCTCCTAGGAGAATTTGACAATTTACATAAAACTTAATTTTACCGCTTATGTGAGTGGAATTTCAAAAATACGAGAGACACGGTTAATATCAAGGAGTAAAATGTCGTTCAATAAGATAAAAACATTTTTTGGTGAATAGTAAATTTTTTCTTTTATTTACCACAGTTAAAAGTAAATAGGGTAATTAAGGGTAAAAATGATATTATTATTACCCTAACACATGTCCTAATTCTATTGTATAAGTTTAATTCTACCAAAAAAACTTAATGAATAAAATATTACCCTTTAGATCCAATTGGATTAGAATAGGACACATATTATTATTTTATTTAAAGAGGAGTTAAAATAGTTAAAATCAATGATTAATAACTTAAACATTTTTAATATAGGGTTATACATAAGATAAATTAGACTATAAATTTTCATTGTAAAGATAAAAATATTTCATACATAATGGTATTTTATTTATAATTTTTAGAAATAAAATAATTTTTCTAAATTATGACACAATGATGATGCATTATTTACGTTATTAATAAAATATTAACATATTTGATGTTATAAATACCAAAATAAATGTAATTTGAGACATTTTATGAATTAAAATAATTTTATAGGTTAATATGACAGGTTATTATTGATTCAATTAACATTGTTAGAACTAATTATGTTGTTATTACTTTCACAAAAATCTATTACCAAATAGTGTACAAATTAACATAAAATAGTTTTTAAAAAAAATATTATAATATTAATTGTTATTATATTCCTAAAAATATAAGGTTTAGAAAAATTACTTAGATATGGTTATATATATTAATTATTAACCACTTGGGTTTCTTTTGGCTTGCTATAGTAAGTTTATTAACCATATAGTTTAAGAAAACATGAAGTCATGGTAAAAGTAAAATTATTTAACATATAGTTAAATCTAAATGATAAGGTTAAAATAGAAACCTAAACATGTCTAAAACCTATTGGTTCATAATATTTCGAATCATCGCCACTTTATATTCAAAATAAATCAATTTGGAGCTATTATAAAATGAATATGGATTTATTATAATATAATATTTGAAGTCTTTCCAATGGCGCCCCTCTACTCCCTTATAAAAGGGGAACCCCTTCCCTCTTCTCTTCACACCGTTTTGAGCCATGAAGCTCGGTCAAAACCTGCTAATTACTATTCTAAACCTCTTTAGTTATATCATATAGGTTATAGTCTTCTCAAAAGACCAACTCTAGTTCTCTAAGAATATGTTTAAAAGAGGTGCGTCGAGGAAGAGGTAATCTCTTCTACCGACTCTTTCAAGTTTCATTCTTCTTCAACATCCTCTTATTTAGTTGTTTCATTACAAATTAATAACATCATTATTACTTATATACGGATATGTTATTATAAATATGAAACAACCCCATTTCAACTTCTATCCATCCTATAGAAAATGAAATCACTGCGTGTGCGTATGTACAGAATACCGTCTACACGCTGTGGTGTAATCAGTTTTTCCACCACCACCATACTTCCATGGGTATAATGGTGTAAAGAATAAATATATTTGATTATTATATCATCATACTAATTCTAATATATTATATAATCCACTCTAATTCCATTCAATAAATATGGGAATGATATCATCATTCGTGCGTACGTACGGATTACCGTCTCCACGACGCGATGGGATTCATTTTCCATGTTAACCATTCAAGAATGATTATAAAGTATATATAATGAATAATAATTAAATATATGAAATAATTAAGCTACCATATTTATGTATATATATATATGTCATCTACTTACTTTCATTCAAGTCAATAAGGAAAGGAAAACAACGTTCATGCGTACGTACGGCCAATCGTCTCCATGAACGGCGTATTTCATTTCATTCATCTATCTATTATATATATATATACTGAATATATATGATATATAAATAATTATTTAAATTCTGTAAGTATTTAAACAATGATATAATTAATAATCATATCAAGAACAACAAGTCCAAACACGTACAATAAATAAAACTATTTTACCCAAAATGCTGCTTTAACATGGAATTTACAAAAGAAAGGGTAATATAATGTCATAAGTGAACCATATATGATTATAATTACAATTAATATGATTCTATAATAAATAAATTACATTATTTAAATCATTATACATGAGTTTCAGATACGTACGATGCTTATCTGACCAAAGGTAAGGGATAATTTTTCAATATCATTTTTATTCAAGATTACTTATACGTAAGTATTTACTGGTGTTATATTTTTCTTTCATGACCACAAAAATGTTTTTAATAAAGTTTTTAATATTCTTACACATATGTTTAAAGTCATTTTTACACCTCTTTTACTTTTACATTTTGTTATTGATTGAATATTTCTTTTGTTTACCATACCTGGTACTTTTTGACTTTTCCAACAAAAGTACGAGGAGAATGTGTTTTTAAATTATACGGCATGAACGGATTTTTACGGCTTCATAACGCCTAATTTTCATAAATATTCCTCTACATTATTTCAATATTATTTTAAAAAAAAATCTTTTTCTTTTAAAATTACATGGCATTTTGTGAAAATAAAATGATTTTGAAAAGAAAGGATATTTTCCTCAAGAATTCATTTCAAGTGTTTTATCAAAACCATTTTCCATCTGAGATGAAATTATTTCATATGTGTATGTTTCAAGTATAATGTGTCTATGATTTACATGGTTTCACTTTTTTATGATGAAATGATATCCATTTGTTTTATGTGGGTTATGTTATGATGGGATGATGTTTATGAAACCCATTTTATTCATTGTGTTATGATGAATGATTTATGTATATTTTGGGGCACAAGTAAGAATGATTTCATTTTGGGATGGGTTGGACCTATATATCCCTCCAATGAATTGGGTAAAGATTTATATCTCATGAGATAGACATGGCTGGAACAGTAAGTTAATCTGGTTCAGTGTTATAGGACTTGAACGAGGAGTGAACTCAATTCAGAAAGGGACTTTGTCCACTAAGATGGTCTTGGCAGCAATGCCTTGGGTACTATGGATATAATATCATGTGATTAATGGTTTTCCACAATTACATGTTTCATTCCCATTCTATTTTTTCATGATTGATGTTCCTTTATGATATATGCCTTATGTACTTCCATTATTTATGACTTTGCTCAAGATTTTGATGTTTAGATTTTCTGTTCAAGTTTTTGAATTCAAATGTTTACAGATTGTTTTATGTTATCTATGTTTACCCTTACTAATCATTTGAGCACACCCTTTTGATGTTTTCTTTTCCCCAGGATATAAAGATTGTTTTTAGGTAAGAAAACAAAAATGGGAAGATCTTTATAGGAGATATTGAAGATCCTTCTCCCCGATTAGAAGATTTTGTTCCATGTTTCCAAACACACTAAACTATTACGGTCCTTGTATTTTTGATTTTTTTATGTATTAATTATTCCAAAAATGTAATGTAATTTCCCTGTACGTCATGCTTTGGGTATCTAAATATTTTCACCATGAAATAAAAATTATCTTATTCTATTTTCAATTCTGTTATTTCACCCTTTGTTTGTTTCCATCTTTTTGTTAATCACAAAGGGGGAGAATAGACTTGATATGACAAAATATAGAAGGACAATGGGGGATAAAAACGAGAAGCTAGATATATAATCATAATAAAGGAGGAGACCTATGAGTCTTATGTGAAATATAATTTTACCTTATAATACCTTTGATACATCTGTTTTATAATTCTAGTACTTTGTTTTAATTTTTTATTATTATTATCTCTGATACAATTGGATTTAATGATATATCCTTTGATACATTACTAATTATTTTGGGATTATAATATCATAATTTTTTATTATCATAAAGGGGGATATTGTTGACCTCACCTATTTTGATAATCTCAATTATGTTTTAATATGCTTTGAAAATCCCAAATTTTGTTCATTCATATATTAATTACTTTTTCATCCAACTATTGAGTTGATAAGAATGTCAAAATGATCATTGGAATATGTTAATAAATGTTTATCTATGTTTATATATACATTGAGATAACTCTAACACAATCTTTATATGTGTTGCGTAGAACAGATAAGTGTTATGTGTTGCATTGAACATATAAGTGTTAAGTCCACTGGTATGCACAAGCTACTGTTACAGACAAGAAAGCACTTGGTTTTTGGTACTGAATAGAGCTATCATTATGTATAAGCCTACCAGTATGCAAGTCTACCGATATGTGTAAGTCTACAGTCATGAAGTCCACTGGTATGAGGATGTCACCGCTACTCATGTCTATCGATACAAAGCAGCTACCGATAGAACAAGTCTACCAGTATGCACATGTCAAATGACATGGACCTACCGATAAAACCAAATAGACGAACGGCTACCGATAAAGAGCAACTGATACAGATTTCACCGATAGACAGAGCCACTGATATCAGTTATCACTGATACGAGTAAGTTATGGATAGACCAAATATACCAAAGGAGTTACTAGTATATAGAGCTACTATTACACGATGTAACTGCTACTGATACAAGGAGAAACCAGTACAAGAACAGAGAGCTACCGATAGGAGCTCACCACTATACAAAGTCCACCGCTACAAGTCTACTGACAGAGAGCTACTGATAAGATGATTGTTAACCAGTCACTACTACTTAAAATCTTTTTGTATTTATTTAGTAAGAAATGGTCATATTTGATGTTTTTAATGAACATAATATTAATTAATGATAGTTGTTGTCATATCAGGGAACCGTACCTCGTACCTAATAAAAGGTAATCATTCCCATTGCCGGAACTAAAATATATAAAAGGAAAGGCAAAATTCAGGAATAATAAGTGCTGAAAAGAAGTGAATAATATACTGATACATGAAGATACTCATTTGATACAAAAGGAACACATGCACTAGATCTTAAAGAGGTGAAGGCCGTTTTCTGGAATCTAAGGAACATTGATGTGCTGCAATGTCTATTAGGACCTCGAGCAAGAAGTGAATATAATAAAAATATGTGAAGGAAACGACACTCTCTTTAGAAGAAAAAAACCAGAGAAGGACTCAGAAGCATTTCTGATCAATCCAAATGAGTCCATAACTGCACCTACAATCACTATAGCATTCTAAACTAATATATACCGTCTTAGTGATTATTTTACTTTTGAACAGTTTGTGTACTCTATTTGCATTATACACACATTGAATCAAGTGCTAAACTGGAGGATTTAATACTCCCTCACACGTTACCTACTCTTATTTCCCACTGTGGATAGTGGTAGAGGTCAAGTAGGACCTGTATAGCATGTGTGTTATTGTTTTTTCCCCCGAAGAACTGTGGTAGAGGTCTTAGTACTTGGACAGTCTTTGCAATGTTGTTAACCCCAATCCAGGGTGTGGATCCAAATTTATATAAATTTTTTGAGAGGATTATGTCTCGGATTGAGACATATCCTCTTGGTTAGAACTGTTGTGCTTATTTATTTTAGATTAAACTATATTTAATGTTTCACTACAAAATAAATTAAATATAAATTTGTTTTAAAGTAACACAGATTGTTAAACAAGAATGTGTTTTTATTTATTATAAAGCATTAGGTTAGCTTCAGAAGTTAATTAATAATCATATTGTATTAACTGAGAAGTAATCAATCTCCCAAGAAACTAACTGACCCATTATTATATTTCAACTTCACAACAGTTTAGCTTATTATTTAATTTGGGGGATTTTAAAATAAATCTTTTAAAAAGAAAATATTAATTGGAACATAATTCACCCCCCTCTTGAGTATCCACTCCGACCAAAAAAATGTTTCAAACTGGTTTTCCAATAAGGATTATAATTTTTCTATTGTTTTTTTAAAACTAAAGGCTTGTTCAGTAGTTTAAATTAATGGGTTTAAGGACAACTCTTTCACAAGTAGTTAAAACCCATTAAATCATGCTTTACAAGATATTATTTATATTATGAAATAAATGTTATTACTATTTTTTATATAATTCGAAATGGGTTTTTTATTTAAGTATTATTAGAGGTGATATAGGGAATGTAATTTGATGTGTTTTATATATTTTATTATTTTAAATGTGTTATGCTTCCTCACCTCAAAAACATATTTTCATGGGATACATGGGTTTCTTTTAGGGCAATCAAGAGATAGTTTTAATGATGGTCTTGATGAGACTATAACTAGTATCCCCTAATGAATGATAAGATCTACCTATGGGGATATTTACCAAGTGAGGATGGGAATATATATTCACAGGTTATTTTACATGGAATTCATTGATAGGATGGTATACGTTTCCACCAGAATATGTCTATAATTTTCACATTCGGACTTATAGTGTTACCAACAATATGAATAACATTCCCCAGTTTTTCTTATTAATAAGTTTTGATTAAAAATTTGGTGAAAATAGTATTATAGTTATATTATTTTGTTTCAATTATCAAGATATGATTGATGTTCTAACTATGAGATGATCTGTTTTCATTGATATATTATATTAATTTTTTCTTAAGAACAATTTTTTTTCATTTTTGAAATATTTATGTTATATATAACATGTTTAATTTGGTTTATGATGATAATATTTATTTGTACTATTTTTCTAATTATTTTTTTCATCTAATTATATTTTTAAAAAAGAATTTCATTGGTGAAATAGCAATAGTAAAAAAATGGAATATAATACTTGATATGATTTCTTTAAAAAATATTTTTTTCCTTTAAATGATTTTAAATTGATATTACATCAAATTTCACTATTTCCAACAGTTCCTAAAAAATAAGATACATTCATATAAAGGATAATGTCGTTCATGATTTTGATTTAAAATTGTAACAGAAAATTGGTCACTCAATACCAATTAACATTTTGATAACTCAATAAAACTAATTTGAATTTGTACCATATAAAGATATATTTACAGATAAATTTAATAGAAAATGTTATTAAAAATTTTATAACAAAACAAAAGTTTTAAATTTTTTAAAGATTTCTGACAAATTTTAACATTACAACACTTCCTAGAATGAATCTATTTCCAAATTTAAATATTATTTATAGTAATTATCATCATAGTACTAGAAATATACTTATTGAAGAAAAATTAATAAATATTTTAAAAGGAAATATTGATATTAAAAATTACACATGTCATAAATTATTCATTTGATGTTTTTTATAAATGGATGGAAATATCTAATATAAGATTATTAATTTTATACTCACAATTATAATTATTAGTTTTCATTATAAATTTCAAAGAGTAAAAATAAAATAATTTATTTTCCAAACAAGATCAAATAATGAAATTTAATTATACAGAATGTATTATATATATAAATGTATATCATTATATTATATTTATTTAGTACCCTCATACCTCATGGTATGTGATAACATATCACCACACTACCAAAACAAACACACACACACACACACACACATATATATATTATAAAATACATAATTAAAATATTTTACTAATACTATTAAACATAGTACATTTATAATTAAATATATCCATAATGCATTTATTATTTTAGATATCTATGAATACAATTAAAAAAATTATATTAATGGAATAAATGAATTTATCATAATTGATATTTGAGGGTTTTTAAAAAGATACTTAAGTAATAACAAATAATTATTATTAAATTTTTTTATCATAATAATATTGAGATAAAATAGTTTTACCCAAGAATATAAGGTGATATAAATTATGTTTCGTCTATTTATATTATCATTTAACCACTTAGAAACTAGTTCCCATGTTTTTAGAATTTATTTTGGTTACATGATATTTTATTATATATATGTAAATATTGGTTTTGAAATTGAAAATTATTTTATCTTCCATGTTTTTACTATATAAGAGTTATGAAATTAACTATAAAAATGAATATATTTAAATTATAATTAAATATAAACTAATAATTAGGCATTATAGTTGTCCAAATATATGTGATATATATTTTGATGATAGTTTCTCTAAATCATCCATGTTTAATTAATAATTCATCATTTTTAAGACCAAAAATATAAATAGTTTCTTTATCACATATATTTTCATGAAATTTAATCAAACATGAAACACATATTTGGATTACAAGTACTCCTCCTGAGGTGGGGTCATTTTAGTGGAAGAAGGAACATTAAAGAACCCTTTTTCCCTATTAGTGAAGATTCCTTAGTCATCAGTAGGATTTTACTAAGGTTGTTCAGTGGTGTGAAATTCCAATGGATGCATAATGGTTATTAATACACCATATGTACAACAATTGTTGTGATTATCATAAGGTGGATGTTTCTACAAATGAAACAATTACTGAAGGTTTTTGGTAATGGAATGTGGTTTAGGGAGCATTTTTCTTCTACTGGTGACTGGAAGACATTCCATGTAATGAATTGGGGGATTGAAAGTTACAATGTTCAATAGATGGACAAATGTGATCATTGGATGTCGGTGTGACCGGTTGATAGGGTGGGACGCTCTATAAATGGGTGGTGGGACCCCATGCTGAGCTGTCATGCGATATGTTTTATTAGTGTTCAATGTGCTAGCCTTGTCACAATGATTGTATCATAATATTTTTGATGAAGTGAATACACTAATGTTTTCTCCTATAGATTAAAGATGATATTCAAAACCTTGTAATATATTCACTATAAAATATAGGATTTTAGTCACTTTTATAGTTGTGTTTTCTCAAACCATGTCAAATTTTGATCTAGTCTTGTATAAGTAGTGTTTTATAATAACACGACTAAATTTGAATATAGCTAACATAGCATGATTTTAAAACAATAGTAAAAATTCATTTTGACAAATCATAAAATGAAGAATATTTAGCCATGCTTTAAAACATAACCACACTATATAAATATATATATATATTTAAATAAAATTATAAATAAAATTATAATTATTTATACACACTTATCTACACAAACATATATAAATATTTTAATATATATATATATATATGAAAATAAATCATTAGTTATATGAATAAATTAATATAGTTATAAGTATTTATTCAAAGAGACACAAATATATTAATAAATCAAATATATGTAGACACATATATAAATATATAAATATAAATATATATGTTAAAATTTTAATATATAATCATATATGTATTTCTATATACAAATATATATCAATTTTATATAATATTATTAAATATGTAAACATATAAGTATTTAAATACAAACCAAAATATAATATATATCTATGAATGTATAAATATAATCATTTAAATTTACACTTATAAATAAGATTAAGAATATAAATATATATATAAATATATATTCAGATGTATATATATATTTTAATTTATATATATTTATATATATTAATATATTTATATATATGTGTGCATTTTAAAAAATTTAACATATAAGTAAATATAAAAGCTTATCATTATTTATAAACACACACATAAAAATATATTAACATCTAAAATATATATATATATATATTAATTTATAAATATAATCACACTAATTAATATATATATATATTAACATATATACATACATATGTGTTTACATATAAATCTATATTAATAAATGTAATCAAATATATTTATCTATATAAATATATTTAAATTAATATAAATTAATATTTAAATTTATAAGTATTTATACACATAAAAATATATTAGCACATAATATATAAATATAAATGTATTAATTTATATACATATATTTACAGGTAAATGGGTGTGTGTGTGCCTACACATGTACACAACCCCACACCTATATCATCTAATATTAAAAATAATATATATATAATACATATAGATGTATGTATATATTATTAATGTATGTTATATTTAATAGAATATAATAGAACTGTATTATATTACACACACATATATGGATAATACACATATAATAATATACATAACATTAAAAATTATATCTCACAATGTGTGTGTGTATATATGATTTAATTTTATATTATTAGTTGGGATTTAAAAAATAATGATAATATATTGGACCAAAACCAATAACTAAATTTTCATTAATAATAAATAATAAATAATAAGATTGTAAATTATATAAAATTTTAATTAATTGGTTAATTATAAATTATGATTATTATTTTATGAGTATTAAATAATATATTAATATGTGTGCATGTCTAGTAATAAGGGATTAAATATGTGAATATATATGTAATTATATTAAAAATTAATAATAATTATATATATATATATTAATATATAAATTTTTTATGTATACATGCACCCAGATATACTAACTTATATATAATTATAACACATATATACACATTTAAATTTAATATTTAAAATTTTATAAAGATAATTAAATTATTCTGTTCATATAAAAACATATTAATAATATAAAAAATAATATATATAAATATGATAAAATATATTAACACATATATATGTAACATACATTAACATTTTTCTTTATATATAATAAAAATATATTAATTCAAATATTAATATAAAACATATTAGAGATATATATATATAAATAATAGTACACAGACACTAATATATTAACACATATCTACATAATATATATAAAAACATTTATAAATTTATAATTATAATTATATATATATATATATTAATATAAAAATTATATATTTTTAAATAATTATATATTACATTTTACTTATATTTATGAAAATTTAATCTTATATAATTATAGTGTTAAACGAATGAAAAATAAAAAAAATCATACTTGGTCGGTTTGTTCATTGATTCTGGAAACGTAGGTCATAGCTTCAATTCACAATACCTATGAATTTCATTCCCTTTGGGAGGAATTTGTACATAGGGTATGTCAAGGATGTGTGTACATGACTAACTTCTCTGATAATGTCAGGTCACACATGAGCGGGATGGTGACATTGAGAACAATGATCATATGGTTGAGGAGGGAATGGCCTGATAAGTTGTTCATATTGAGGCTGTATTAGAGAGACCTAATGTTTTGGGGGATTTAATCAAAAGCTTGAGAATGGGAGGGTGGTCGTGTGATGTATAAAATAACAAGGTTGCGTGGGGGAGTTATGTGATGTGGTAAGTAAAACAATTTATAAAAAATTCAGAAATATTAAATTTCCATGTTTATGGAAAAACATGGTTACTTAATGATCCATTTACATTGGTTTATATGAAAGATTGGTATATGGTGTGTTAATAAATATTATATGTTTTTAAACATGGAAAATAAAATGACATATTTCAATGTGTATAAATTATCAATGTTTTATATAAAGTGATGGCACAAATGAGAAGGAGGACGACTATTACATCATGGGTCGTAAGGTCGATCATGGGGGTTGAGTGTTGGTGCTAATGTGGCAGTGTGGTGGAATGGTAAATTCTGGGTGGCTATGATCACATGATCGATCATGCGAGGGTGGATTTTTGAGGTCACATATTATAGGTTCGGGTGGGGGAGGGTTGTGATGTCGTTGGTTAAAAAAGTTGATTATAAAAAATATAGAAAAATGAAATTTCCTGGATTATGGACATACATGGAGACTTAAAGATCCATTTACTTGTGTGTATATAAAACATGTGTAAATGATGTGTGATTTCAAATATTATAGGGTCGGGCGAGGGAGGGGTGTGTTGTGGTAGGTTTAAAAAATATTTAAAAAATAAATAAATTTCTTTCTCTATGGACAAACATGGTTACTCAATGATCAATTTAAATGAATTTATATAAAACATGTGTAAATGATTTGTGTCTAAATTAGTTGTGTCTATAAACAACTAAAATTTACCAACTATTCTAAATTTGTATAAATTAGAAATTATTAAAAACATGACTAAATTAGTGTAGTTTAAAAGCACATCTAAATTGAAAAAATTTATAAATATGACTAATTTAGATATTTTAATAAATAAGACTAATTCATCCACAATTACAAACATTTATAAATTACTAAGACACCATTTACAGTTATTTTTAATATATTTTGGTAAATTAATTTTCCACATTTAAAATTTTGGCTAAAAATATTAGAAATAATGATACTAAATACCATTTTTTCCATTGGTAGATTCAATTTCCATAAACTGATTTAATTGGCCTTCCATGTTTCTCTTGAATGTTTCTATGAATTTGAACAAACATGGTTATGTGATGAGGGTCTTTGATTCAGGGGTATTCTTATGTTCCACATGTAAGAAATTCATGTATTTGAAAGTAATATGTTATTGTGGAAACATAGGTCCTTCTAAGAAGATGGATGCTGGGTTATAACGAAGTGGTAAGGTCAATGATAGATTTGATTTGTCTGGTTTGGATTAAAATATTAATGAAACTATATAAAATAGTGCTTTTTCTAAGAGTGTTATTCACTTTGTGTATGTCTTTATGGATCACAATAGGAAGGGGGTTAGAAAGATCTGAATTACCATAGAATTACAGTACTGGAATTCCGATTAAGTATTACAATTAAAAGTAAAAGAAATGATCAATAATCCCTAATCCAAAAGATACCACCATGTATGATATTGAAGCATGAATTTGGGGTGAGGTGTGTGATTGAGTCTTCGGATGTAAGGAGTGAAATGATGGATAATTCAATCAAGGTTTAGTGGGTAAGGATACTGAAGGTGATAAAAATTCAATTGCACATACTCATAGTGAAATCAGTGTGTGCTTGGTGAAGGCAAAAAATGGGGAGAGATCAACATGGACTTGTCAAACTATTAACATCTAATTTTTTTTGAGTGTATTGATGTTGAATACCTGATATCATAATTAGAGGATTACATATTTCATAATAATACTTATAGGGAGTTCTCGTTAGATGGTTTGGACATACATCAGGCATGCTCTGATCACCTTGGTGGTCATCAGGAAGGAGGGTGAATGAGGAGTGTCCTGCAAAAAAATCTTCTGGCGAGGTCACTCAAGGTGTGGTATTTGAAAACATTCATTAACAACCTCAGTTTACGGGGGCGGGGTTCGTGTAATTGGGGTGATCTGATATGTCATGATGTCTTCTACAATAAGGTGATCTCAATGCTTTGGGTAGTTCTTATTGTCAAGGCCATTTTGTCATGTTTGGTTGTTGATCCGACTGGATAGAAATACCAATTTTTTTTTTCATGTTTTGGGTGTGACAACAATAGAGTTTTCAATTGTTTTCATTGTCTATTATTTTCCCCTTGGTTTCCCATTGGTTGGTTTGGATGTTTTGGTGAGAAACCTGGATGTTTTGGCATGAAGAGGCCACATGAATGGTTGGTGCACGGTTTTGCGACCACATAGTGGTAGCCATGTGTTAGGTAAAAACCTACCATGTGACTTGAGAACGATCCGGAACGTTCATAGGATTGACATTGTGGTCTCTCTCGCATCTGCCACATGGTGTGGCGCACAGATTAAAAAAAACATTGGGGCCTAACCGTGCGGCCTTCCAAGAACCTAAACTTTTATTTTTCAAACATTCCCCCCTTAGGATTTTTAGACCTAATCTACCCAAAAACTCTAACCCCAGTGCATCTAGACCTAATGATATATCTTATGGATTCCCAAGCCATTCCCCCTCCACTAATGGTGAAGATCAAGGGGAAAATTAAAGGTTCACTTGTTTCAAAAAAGAGTTTCCACCAATTCTCCCCTCCCACTACCTCATTATCATACTCTTTCATGGTTCTCTGTTCTCCCCTGGTCATTATTGACCTAGGTTTTTGTTTTTTTATGGTTTTTGATGTGGGTTTTGTTCACATAGGTTCAGTTTTCATAGGTTTAGGTGCGAAGCCTTTTTATAACTCTTGAAATTGTTTTATGAGAATTTGAAGTTTTTTATAGAAATATATAAAGGGTGAAAAACGTGTTTGGTTACTCTTTGTTGTTTTATTGGTTTACAAATAATATTTTTATGTGAAAATGGTATCTTATAACATGTGGAAATTGATTGATCACAAAGAGCAAAAACCAGGGTATCTACATTGTCGGACTATGACATGTGTGTTGGTGATCCGATAGTGGATTCTTCCCTATTTAACTTGTAAATATTGATGATTACAACACTAATTAAAATATATTTATGATTGGGTATAAATAGGCCATTGGGGTTTCTCCTCTTACTGGATCATTCATTATAAGTTTATTAGTTTTGGATACTTTTACAGAGAGATACGAGGTACATAGTGCCCCACAGCTGGCTAGTGACTTGGAGTGTTCCCCTAACTAGAACTCATTCGCCATTTAGTAATAGCTTTCGGAATAAGGTTTTTTCGGTAGATAAATTTAGTACCGTATATGTTTAATTTAAATATATTCATTTTTAATTTTTTCCCTTAAAATTTTTTTCTATTTAATGTTGCATCCTTAAAAAAATATTGTTGCTACTATTTTATATTTTTATAAAATTGAAATAATTTTTTCCTCATAATTTTTATAGTATATAATATCATTTGGAAAAGCAATTTTATATATTTCAGTTCAAAATTGAAAATGTATTTTTCTTTTATTTTAATGAAAGTTCATTGTGAATAGATTATCTGGCTAGTCTACTGAGTTTTAATACTCGCACCTATAATATTTTTTTTCTATTTTTAGGACTTGTGTTGGTTTCATCTTGAGTTCAACCGCCACGAGAGATTTGTGGTATTTGTGTAGCAAAGTGAATATTGAGGTCACATGGATATAGTTTGGTAGTCCGGTTTAGTTTGTTTAGTTTTTTTTCTTAGTTTTCTTTCAGTTTCTTATACAAAAAATATTCGATACTGATTTATTTAGATATAGTGGATTGTTTGGTTTCATTCCACTCTTAGTCATCATTTATATATTTGGGGAAATAATTCCATGCTTTAATATAATGATTCTCAACCCTAGTTTCTAGCTCATGGGGAACATAAATGCCCTTTCAACCATCACACAGATTGGCTTGGGTGACTAGTTCAGGGTGGACTCGGTCTTGTTCGTGATAAAATGGTATCAGATCAGGTCACCTCATAGTTTAACTTACTTTTCATATCACCCTATATCCATTACTAATGTAATGTTAGATGGAGTAGGATTTTTGGGGCTTTAAGGGTAGGTACAGGAAGAGCTTCATGTACTCTTTCTCATTCCATTCCTCAAGTTTCTAAGAGATTTCTTGTTTCTTTATATTCTTTGGTAATTAGGTATTATTTGGTGATTTTGATATGATAAGGGGAGTTGGACTAATGGTATCCATGAGATCACAGGGCTAAAAAGTCATGTGGAGCTGTGACAATGTCTTAGGAGGACTCTCTGGGATGGTGGTGTGTTTGAAATATGTCTTCCAACCATATGGTCGAGTCGACCATTGATTGTAGTAGAATTTTTTGGGTCTCTTGGACATTTATTGAGTTATGAAAATTATTTTTAAAACCCTTTTCATATAATTGTGGATGTTGGTTTTGAAGGAATGGTTGAATTTCAAGAATTGAAAACCGAGTTTTTAAATTTTAATAGAAGAAAGGTTTTGAAATGGTGGTTTTTTGTGAAACAAATCATGGGGATAAAGTGGAAATGATTTTGAGAGATTGAATTCTCTTATTTTAATATTGATGTTTATTGAAATAAAATGTTTTGAAATCATGGCTTATTTTATGGCGATTATAAAACATTGTTTTAAATTGGTTGTGTTGGGCTATTGAAAAATGTTTGAATCTAATGATTTGGTTTTGGAAATCTGTTTTGTGAATATGGTGTTATTAAAAAAGGGTTTTGGCCATTGTGGATGTCAGATTATGGAAAGAGGCTTTGGTAATTTGTGTAGGACCCCGGGGCACCCTAAGAGGGGTTGGGTGAATCAGGGTGACAACTTTTTCTTTTAAAACCAAGGATCTTGTTCCCACGTTGGTAAGAACTAGTTAAACCTGTATGATGGATATGATCTGTAATGAAAAATTCACATGCAAAGAGATGACACAACAAATTATACTTGGTTCACCACTAAGGGCTACGTCTAAGGAGCATATGCCGACATGTTGTCGGTCATAAAAAAATCCACTATTCTTCACTAGATATGGTTTACAAAGCTTCAGGAGCAGTCACTCTGTCCCAGGTACACTGCCTTTAAAACTGTTCAGGGATAGCTCACTACATCCCTTGGGTCACTCCCGTTGACTCCCCTGGGATCACTGCCGTTATTGAAGTCCCACACAATTTATATAGGTGAAGGTCTCCCCATCATTACAAAATGAATGCATCCTATATTGTATGTAGATTCTCTGTTGAAGTCCAAATATCACCTGTAAACTTATCTTACTTTTCACCAATGATATTGGGAAATATTCCAGGTTTTGTCTAGCTCCAAGATGACCGGAAAGCTTCAAAAATACCTGGCATGTAAGTCCAAGCCCAATGCGCAAGTTTCAGGGACTACGTGCAAGTTATAACTGGTGCACAAGTCCACCACCAACACTTGCGCGACTCCACCTTCTTCAACACCAAACTTGTGCAAACCAACTCCTTTTCCACCCAAACCAATTTTGGTTCCCAATGGTTACCTGTCACGCAACTCCAAGCTTGGCGCACATGTATCGCCAAACAACCTACGTGACTATACATTCCCCAGCTCCAAACCTACGCGACACACCACCACTTGCGTGAATTCAACACCTGCTCAATGGGAGATCTTAAAACCCTCTAAGTCTGAACTTCGTTACAAATGAGGAGGGGTGGTACACTATTTATAGGCAAACTGGACCCCCTGAGCGAAGGCGTGCAAGTATCCTCATGGTGTGCAAGTCCCAGCGCACAGCTCCAACTGCCCTAGCCTCTGTCGCACAACTCACATGCGCGACCACACCAATACTTGCATGACCCTCTTTCCTTTTCCATATTTTGAAGCTCTGATCTCAAAGAACAACTGGCACGTAACTTTCCAACCACTTAGGCATCGACATGCAAGTCCTCTATCAAAGCACAAGTCACCTACACGACCAACCCAAAACCTTCACGACCCTTATCCATTTGCCAATTTTCAATGTTATGATCTTGAAAAAAATATGGCGTGCAAGTTTCTTCTCCTTCATGTACA
Source organism: Viscum album (assembly GCA_963277665.1). Taxonomy (NCBI): domain Eukaryota; kingdom Viridiplantae; phylum Streptophyta; class Magnoliopsida; order Santalales; family Viscaceae; genus Viscum; species Viscum album. Next base: position 1,734,776,544 of record OY728152.1, on the reverse strand, counting down.
CGGCGCACAAGTCTCTTTGCCAAAAACACATTTCTCCATTTGTCGATTTTTCAGGCCTAAAAATTTGGCAAGCATTGGAATATGGTTCCATCTTCAATACTGTAATCTTCTTGACCTGTATGACCACTTTGCTGGAAAACATTTTGAACTTCATCTGAAGATTGACAAAAAACACAAACCATACTCCAATTCATTAAAATATTACCATGGTTCCAAAAATCTCCCCATGTGAGTTTGTTAGATATCAGAAAATAAATTCAATAGATCCCCCATACACATGTAATCCAAAAACGCCAGAAACAAATCATCCAAAACTCTAAGTCTACGTTTGCAATGCTCGGTGTAGAAAACAAGAGAGGAATCATAAATTGGGTTCCAGTGTTTTGGAATTCTCAATGACGCCCAAGCATTACATGACCAAAGTATTCCTTCTCATCCTTCTCATCCCATAATCATAAGCAACACATGCCCGAAAATGTATGAATTTATTTCTTTCTCCCCCATTGACAATATACCCAAAGACTAGTAAATAGTTCATAGTTCAGCTCAAACCATACTCCCCCTGGATAGTATCTCCCCCACAAACCTACATAACATCCATAAATAGATAAAAACAGTTATCATAAATGGGGAGAAGAGTATTACGTTTCCTCTTTATGCACTGGGAGGCGGTCGAACACCGAGTTTCAGTCGATGCTTCTCAAACATAACCGCTGACAGTTGCTTGGTCAGGATATCAGCCACTTGATCATCTGTTCCCACATGATTCATTCTAATCACGCCTTGCTCTACCTTCTCTTTGATAAAATGATACCTTATTTCAATATTTTTTGTACGCGAATTGTGAAATGGATTCTTCGTAAGATCAATTTCACTCTTGTTATAACAGTAAATCCCCATTGGTTGTTTCATCTCATCACCAATATCTATTAATTGTTGCATCATCCATAATTGTTGAGTGCTTGCCTTTGTAGCGGATATATAATCAGATTCAACAGTACTAAGAGAATTAATTTCTTATTGTTTTCTCAACCATCCAACACATTTACTCCCAATGTAGAATGATCCACCACTGGTGGAATTTCTGTCCACTACATCACCCGCCCAATCAGCATCATAAAAAGCAGATAATTCACTGTCTCTTCCTACCGCAATGTATAATCCAAAATTTTGAGTAACTTGAATATAGCTCATGATTCTTTTTGTTGCTGTCATATGTTCCTCCTTTGCGTTACTCTGAACGCGGGCCTCTAGACAGGTTGTAAAGACAATATCTGGCCATGTCGCTATCAGGTACAACAAGCTCTAAATTATCCTCCTATAGAGAGTGGGGTCTATAGATTCTCCATCATCATGCTTTCCAAGTTTGGTTCCAACTGCAATCGAAGCTGATATTGGTTTGGAGTCTTTCATATTGAACATCTTTAGCAGATCTCTTGCATACTTTTCTTGTGAAATGAAAGTGTAATCCTGCCTTTGAATCACCTACAACCCCAAGAAATATGTGAGCTCTCCAATCATAGACATATCAAATTATTATTTCATGTGATTGGAAAATTCATCTATATAATTCTTCTTGCTGCCACAAAAAATAATGTCATCAATGTAGACAAGAACCATGAACTGATCTTTTAGAGATTTATTCATGCATAGATTGTGGTCTACTCGTCTTCCTTTGAATTCCATCTTCTTGAGATACAAGTCCAGCCAAGAATACCATGATCGTGGTTCTTGCTTCAAACTATATAGAGCTTTTTTCAGTTTTCATACCTTAGTTTCATCAGTACCATGAACAAAACCCACTGTTTGTTTAATGTAGACTTTCTCTTCGAGAAAACCATTAAATAATGTTGTCTTGACATCCATTGGAAATACATTATATCCTCTTTGAAGTGCCATGGAAAGGAAAAGTCTGATTGACTCCAGTCTAGCCACTAGAGAAAAGGTTTCTTCAACATCAAAACCTTTAATCCGCGAATATCCTTTTCATACCAGAAGTGACTTGTTTCGAATAACACTTCCATGCTCATAAAATTTGTTCTTGAAGATCCATTTTTACCAATCACATTGTGACCTTCGGGTCTCTTAACAAGATATCATGTCTAATTCTTGTCAATCTGATCTAACTCTTCATTCAGGGCTTTCACCCATGATTCATCATTTGTAGCTTCTTCAAATGAGGATGGCTACACAACAGACATAAATTCATATGACTTGTTATTTCTCATCCTCCTTTTTTGAGTGGGTGTGTGTCTTTCCCCAATTATGTTATATGGATCAATCTCAGCTCTTCAATTTTTCTTATGAGGTTCAGTTGCATTATGTCCAGCAATAGTTTCTTCTTTGGATTATTCTTTTGAGTTAACATCATGATGTGACTGTTTAGTGTTTTGTTCAACTTCCTCTATTTATGTATTTGTATTTTCTCAACGTTCACTTTCCTCCTCACTCACTATCACATTTCCATAGGATGTCCTTGAAGCATTTATGGGTTTCTTTTCAATTATCGTAACATCACTACTTTCCACAATCCTTCTTAATCGCTTGTTGAAGCACTTGTAGGCTTTTAAATTCATTGATTATCCGAGGAAAATACCTTCATCTTCATTGTCACCATAATTCCCTTAATTTCCTTCTTTGTTTTTGATGAAGAATTTACTTCCAAAAACACGAAAGTATTTCAAAGAGAGCTTTCTTACATGCCACAATTCATATAGTGTCTTCATCTCACCCATATAGAGTCCTGTTAGATTTTGAATATACACTACAGCTTGAACAACATATTTCCAATAATGTCGTGGAATATGAATTTCAATCATCATAGTTCGTTCTATGTTGTTCACCGGTCGATTTATATGTTCAACGAATTTGTTTTGTTGTGGAGTTCTCACAACAGCTACCTCATGTTGTATCCCATGATTCTACAGATAATTCTCAAATTCAATTGAGGTTTAATCCCCTCTATTGTCATATCGCAACACTTTGATAGTTCTTCTGATATCATTCTCGGTGATTCTCGGATATGTTTTCATGCTGTCAAGGACTTGTCGTTTCCTGTGAATGACTATCACACATTCCATTCTACTGTAATCATCTATGAAAAGGAAATAGTACCTTTATCCATGATTTCCAACAGCATTTATTAGCCCACATACATCTATGTGAATTAGATCAGGTAGATGAGATTCGCTTTTCTTCATTGGCCGATATGAACTGCAGAAAAACTTCCCACGATTACAAGCATCATAAGACTTTTCACGATCACTCTTCAAGTTGGGAATGACCATGAAAATCCTCAATTTTGATATTTTATCCATGTTTTGTTGATTGATGTGTCCCAGTCTTCGATGCCACAAATTGTTTTATTCTCCAACAGTTATGTAACAAATATTTTCTTTACTATCAACCTGATACAAATTACCTTCTATTATGAATCCCTTCATAAGTGAATTTCCTATCTTTCCTTTGATAGTGCATCCTTTCTGATTTAATGTAACTATAAGTCCCGGTTCACAGAGTTGACTCACACTGAGTAGATTATGATGTAGTCCATCTATGCATAGGACATTAGTATTCTTTAGCTCTCCATTAGAAAATCCATTACTTCCACTACCTTTTATTTTTAGAGCTACATCATTACCAAATCATATTGTCCCATCAACCTTCCATTTGATATCCATTAACAGGACAACACTACCTATCATGTGAGATTAACAACCGCTATCTAGAATACATGTACTGTTTCTTTTTGTGGCTTTGAGGCCCACCTCCGTAAGGTTGGATTTATCAATTTTCTTCCTTCCCTACCATGAAACATTGGATTGAGTATAGAGAAGAGATGGACTTTCAATTATCTCCTCTGTGTACATTGGTGCTTCATAGTCGAAGTCTTCTTTGAGAGGAAAAAACCTGTTTGAAATGGCAACACTATCTTGTTGATGAGGTTTGGCTTGTCGTGAACCCTGGTATGAGGTGTCCATGTCCCTTCGATGCCTACAATAAACATCCTTCTAACCATAGATAGAACAATGAAAAAATATCCATAGAAATTGTTTCTTCTATAAGAATTAGGATATCAATTTTTTCTCTTCCGTTGATCTCTTATATATTCTCCATTCAGATAGCTTCTTACCTCTTTGAAATATGACATGGTATGGCCCATAGAGCCACAAAACTGATACTTCATAAGAGGAAATGTGTACTCACTTGAATTTCTCCTCATACCTTTTTCCTTGGGAGAATAGTTGGATAGCCTATCATTTCTAAATAATTGATGATAATTTTCAGTTATCCTTTTAGTTTGAACTGAGGATTTCTTTTTCATCACTTCAGGAAACATTTCAACATGTCCAAATTTCATCGTGTCTTTATTTTGGCTCTCTTTAACTCTAGTAGTTGATGTCTCAGCTTCACAGCCAATTCAACTCTTTCCCATGCAAGCGGGTCTCTGATCAGAAAAGATTTTTCCAACACCATCTGAACCACACTTGGCTCTTGCTAGTAATTCTTCATCTGAGAATATTCCTAATTGTATTTTCTTCAGTGATTATTTTTTAATTGAATCGGTCTCATGTTTACTCCTAAGTGTAACAACTTCCGCATTAAGACCCTCATCATCCTTGTTCTTTTCTTCCAGTCTGAATGTGAGGTCATTGATGACCTTTCCCTTCTCTTCTATTCTCAGCTTCAAATCCACTACATCATCATTGATTTCAAATATTTTAGACAGTACTTTCAGAAATTTTTCAAGTCATTCAATTTCAGCTTCAAGGTGATCAACATATTCGCTTGATTCCACTACAATTGATTTCTACTTATTGTAACTCATTCATTTCATATTATGATTTCTAATAGCATCCTTAAGCTGAAACTTGGGATTCCCAGTAGTTTTTACCCGATTGTTTCCACCATTATCATTTTATTTTTCAACAGTGGCCATCATCGAAGCATGGTTTCTAGTTTTAATCTCTGGTTCTTCTTCTTCACAAAATTCATTATCCTCATATTCTTCTTCACAGACAAAACTCTTCTTCAAAACCTTCTTACTGGAATTGAAGTCTACATTCTTGAAAAACCTTTTTTGATGGTTCTCAATGTTTTAAGCATCACTATCATCATCATTGATCTTTCTTAATCACTGAGAAGCAATGTTCCTGACTTTACCATAACAAAAGCAAGAAAGAGGTAACTTCCCTTTGATTTTCCCATTTCCCTTCAGAAACTTCTTTGCAATAAGAGCAAGAATTTATTTTTCTTCTTCATCTTCTCCACTACTATATTTTGAAATTTTTAGTTTATCCAAGGCCTTGAATGCCATTTCCTTGATCACACGGGTCATAGCATCTTCTGGTTTGACTCTCATTTCATATGCAACCAAGATGCTCAGAAGATCATCTTGGGAAAGATTCGAAAGATCTCGTTCCTCAAGGGCTAACACATTTTCATGGTATAGGGGTGAAAGTCTTCTCTGTTTTTTGTTGACAATGTCAACGTCTTTGATTTCTTCTCCAAGTCCCTAAATTTATCCATCCACTAAAGCAATTCGATTGAAGAAGGAGTCTGCATTCTCATCAAGATGCATCATCAAATCATCGAACCCATTGTGCAGTAGTATTAGTTTTTCCTCCTTCACTTTGCTATATCCTTCAAAAATATTTTCGATTTTATCCCACATGGATTTATCAGAGATGCAATTCATCACCTTTAGATAGATCTGATCAGAAAGAGGTGTAGTGAGTGCATTTTGCGTTTTAACATATCCATCAAAAAAATTTCATTCTGTGTCAGTCATATCTAGGCCTGTTGGATCTGTGACTTGTATTCCTTGCACAATAGAAAACATAACTTCCATTATAAGATATCTTACATGAGATCTCGTTCTATTCTTCCAGATCTGGAAATTACTTCCATCAAAGAGAGGGAATGCTCTGACATTCGTTGTATGGTCCATAATGGTATGTGATTGACCAAGCACCTGTTAACCTTTATGCTCTGATACCACTTATAGGACCCCGAGGAAACCTAAGCGGGGAGGGGTGAATCTGGGTGAAAAATTTTTCTTTTAAAACCAAGGATCTTGTTACCATGTTGGTAGGAACTAGTTAAACCTATATGATGGATATGATACGCAATGAAACATTCACATGCAAAGAGATGACACCGAAAATTTTACTTGGTTCACCGCTAAGGGCTACGTTCAAGGAGAATACACCGAAAAGTTTTCAGTTGTACCAAAATACACTATTCTTCAATAGTTATTGATTACGAAGGTTCGGGAGTAGTCACTCTATCCAAGGGACACTAGCTTTACAACAATTCAGGGATAGCTTCCTGCGTCCCTCTGGACACTCCCATCGACTCCCCTGGCTCTCTTCCATTGGTGAAGTCCCACTCAATTTATAGACGTGAAGATATCTCCATCATTACTAAATGAATTCATCCTCTATTGTATGTAGATGCTCTCTTGAAGTCAAACTCTCACCTATAAACTGATCACACTTTGCACCGAAGACGTCAAGAAATATTCCAGCTTCTGTGTAGCTTCAAGACGACCAAAAAGCTTCAACAATACCTGGCGTGCAAGTCCAAGCCCGACACCCAAGTTTCAGGGATGCTACGCAAGTTATAACTGGAACACAATTCCACCTCCAACACTTGTGCGACTCTACCTTCTTCAACACCAAACTTTCATGACCCTACTAATTTTCCACCCAAACCAATTTTGGTGCCCAATGGTCACCTGTCACGCAACTCTAAGCCTAGCGCACATGTATCGCCAAACAACCTGTGGGACTATGCCTTCCACAGCTCCAAACCTGCACGACACAACACCACATGCACGATTTCAACACATGTGCAATGGGATATCTGAAAAATCTCTATGTACAAACTTCATTAAAAATGAGGAGGGGTGATCCTCTATTTATAGGCAAACTGGATCCCCTAAGCTGAGGCACACAAGTGTCCTCACGGTGTGCATGTCCTGGGGCACAACTCCAACCACCATAGCCTCTATCACGCAACTCACCTATGCGACCACAAAAATACTTGTGTGACCCTCTTTCCTTTGCCATATTTTGAAGCTCTGATCTCAAATAACAACAAGCATACAACTTTCCAACCTCATAGGAATCAGCGGGCAAGTCCTTTCTCGACGCGCATGTCACATGTGCGACCAGCCCAAAACCTGCGTGATCCTTATCCCTTTGCCATTTTTTCATGTTCTGATCTTGAAAAACATATGGCGTGCAAGTTTTCTCTCCTTCAAGTACACATCACACAAGTCTCTTTTCCAAAAACACTTTTCTCCAATTGTCAATTTTTAAATCCCAAAAATTTGGAGAACACTGGAAATTAGTGACACATTCAATATTGTATTCTTCTTGACATGTATGAAAAATTTGCTGGCACAAGTTCTGAACAACATCTGAAGGTTGAAAACAAACACAAAACATACTACAATTCATTCAAAGATGATCATGGATCCAACAAATTCTTATATAAATATAAAGGTTATTTTGGAATGGATTTTTTGTTTGAGAGTATTTTAAAAGGGAAATGATTTTGATGGAAATTTATGGGGTTCCTTTTTCAGTCATGCTAAAATGTTTTGATGTGTGAATTATGAAAATGATTATTTGAATATGTTGTTATCAAGCATATGGAAGGTAATTGAGTTTTGAATTGAGATAAATGATTTCTTTTGGAAAATGAGGTTTTATGTTTTAGAATTTTTCATTTTCATGGGATCTCACTTGTATAGTTGTATATGGAAAGGTGGATGGGTGGTCGAGGTGGCATGGAAATGATATTGTGATTGAGACTTGATGAAACATCAATGGTGAGTGTGAAGCTTTCCTGTGTTTTATGGCTTTTCACAAAGTATTTTAATGTGAAATATTGTGATGTTTTATAAAATAATGGTTGTGTGGCATAGTTTTCAATTTCATAGATATGTATTTTATTCGGTATAATTTCTCATGATCTGGATGTTATACTCTTGTTGTTTCTTGAGATGGAATCTTTTTCATGGATTGGTTTTGGATAAATGTTTAGTGTTTTTATAAATATTTTTCACATGTGTAGTTTTTTCCATAGATAGTTCTCATTTGGAAATATTTCCATTTGATCAACCTAAATATTCAGTTAAAATGTTGAATAAACCTCTTTGTATGACGCCTCATCCCGTTTGTTGGAACATAGAGGTGTTTAGGGTAAATCTATTATGCCTACCTGTTACGGTGATTTTCTTGGTTTTGGTAGTGGTGCTCGGTGATGTTGATTTATTTCACCATATTCATAGTTTATTCTACTCCTCTTTAAATGTGAGTGATAATAATAGTGTGCGATTCTAAGTCTGTAATTTTTTGAAAGAGTTTTGTTTGAGGATGTGAGTTTTGTGCTGTTTCATAATATGTAATTTCTATATGGGGGTGTTATGTGGTCCCATTTGGAACTAAGGGAAAGAGTCTCAATTTGCGATTAGAAGATCCTGACTACAAGGCAGTAGATCTTCAACCATCAAAGCTACAACCACATGTTTTTGAGTGAAGCTAGAACATTGTCAGGAATCCCAGTGGTATGGGATGTCTGGTTATGTTGGGTCCTCTACCGTTGTAGTGAGGCAGTTTAATTGTTGTTATCGTGGGTTATCCTTACTTTGAATGTCCTCATATTTCATTGAGTGTGGTGGACTTACCCCTCATGAAATGTTTGTGATTTAACCTTCTAAAATGTTGTTTTACAATAAATATCCTTATGTAGACCACCAATGACAAATTTTTTTGGTCTTGGGTTTGTCTATTTGCAAGTTAGTAGTGATGGATATCTTTCATTTAGATCATTAGTGGCCAAAAAATTGGGAACCGTCCCACCCCTCCCTAGGTGGTGGAGAATTTCGATCTATGTGAGGAGTTCCATTTTTGTTCTTTTCTATCTATTATAGAGTGGGTGGTTTAAATTTTATATTTGTGCTCTTCTCATCATTGTTTGGTAGGTTTTTGTGGGAATGTTTTGGTTGGACGGTGTGGAAAAGTCTCGATTCTAGTTCATGACAAATTATCGTCTGGTAGTTATAGGTGGTTTTTATTCTTGGGGAGACCCATCACTATTCATGTGGAGCTTATTTAAATGATTTTTTATGATGTTAGTTGTTTTCTATTGGTGGGGAGTTCATTAATACCTCCCTTGAAATCGTCCACTTTCATGAGTTCACCTTGGCTAGATTTTTCATTAGTTTAATTGGGAGAAGGCCCGACAATATTGTGCTTGTGGTGGATTTAGCGGCTTGGTCTTTCCATTGATAAATGGGAAGTGGTTGTGAGTTAGTGTTTTTTTGGAAAGACAATTAAATCTATTGGTTGTTGAGTAAAATATTCTTGGATAAGAGGTTGGATTGTGTTGTTATAAAATCATTAGGCATTGAACAATCTGTTGGAATGTTATGTCTTACTAAGGGAAAAATCATTAATGGAGGGGATAATTGTCACAACCAGTTTTTCATGTTTGGGTTTTGATGTAATGTGTTTGACATCTGGTTATTTTTTATAAGGTTTTGGGTATGACGGGTGTTGATTTATGACGTTTTTTCTTCTCAAATCTTCCCCTAGGTCATCCCTTTTGTTTTTTGATAGTATTTGGGAGAAATATAATTGTTTTTGGAATGATGAGGCCCTAAACATTATTGGAAGACGGTAATGAAGCCACTTAAGGGTAACGTGAAATTGGTATAAAACCTACCACTCATCTAGATCATTGGCATGCATCTTATTTGGAGTGACCATGCATTCACTCTTGTGTATGCGACATGATTTTCCGGACAATTTAATAAACTGTGTGACATAATCTTGCTGCCCTACCCAGTACATAATTTTTAATTTTTCCAACTTCCCCCACATGATTTGTAGACCTAATCCACCAATTACCTACCCCCCAGGTACATCTAGACCAAACGAGATATCCCATATCATTCCCATAAATTCACCATCCTTTATTGGTGTATATCCAAGGAATGATGAAGGGATGACTAGTTTCCATGATGAGTTCTCTTCCCTTACCCCCTACATCTTCCTCATTATCATATTCTTTCTTGGTTATCTCTTCTCCCATGTTCATGATATACCTATAGGTTCTACTTTCCTAAGGTATTTTATTGGGTTTTTGTTCTCTTATGGCTTCTCTTCATAGGATTAGGGTTTTGAAACCCTCATAGATGGTTTTTGGGTGTATGTTTCCATTCCTCCATGGATTTGTGGTATGTTTTCCATCGAAATTGCCTTTGTAATTTATTTTTCATATTTATTTTTTATTTTTTTACATCATATATTTTTTCAATTTATTGTTGTATAATAATTAAATATCTTATTTGGTGTGAATAATGCTAGTTTAGACAATGTTTTGTGGAAAATGGTGTTATTTTGTTATAAATGTGCACATTGCTTGTTTAATAAACTGTTCTGTTAGTTTTTGCAAGGTGTTTGTCATGTATTGAATATGTTATGAATATTTAAAAAATATTATGGAATGAATATTTGTGTTTATCCCCTTGTGAGTCTTAAATAGAAGTTGTTTTGTTAAATATTACATGCCTTGTGTTGGAAGAATTTTCCAGTTGGCTCTTATGGTTTATTTAGGATATAAAAAGATTTTTTTGGATTTATAAAAATATTTTCAGAATGTGAAATAGTACATTGATTGTCCTTATATGGTTTTAAATATGGTTTTAGTTTTATAAAGAAATGGGTTTTGGTTTTTAGCATGTCATGGCACGAGTTTCCAAAAAATGGCATGTTCGACATTTTTAATGAAATGGTTGTGCTTTGAATGAGACTCTTGAGCGTTTTATAGGGTTTATATAATTTTTTTTCTATAAATGGATGGTTTTCACCACATTAAATAATTTTGAATTTTTTTTATAAATGTTTGTTTGGTAAAATGATTAAAGGCATGTTTGGAATTTTTCTTTAAAAATGGTTTTCATGTGTCTTCCATGTTGTACCATTTGGGTCCATTTTATTATTCCAAAAATTAATTTATTAAATTGTGATAGGGATTCCAAATCTGGGTGGGTATCATATTGGTGGGTGTTTGGATATAAAATAGAAATTTTTTATTGATTTTATGTGCAAAACCATATTATTCTTCTTGAAATTATGTTATGAAAATTTGAAGAGGTTTATTGAAATACCTAAAGGGTGGTAAATGTGTTTTGGTATTTCTTTGGTTTTTTACGGTTTAGGAATGGAAAATTAATGTGAAAATGGTATCTTATAACATGTGGAAATTGATTGAGCACAAAAATAAAATTCCTGGGTATCTATGTTGGTGGACTTGTACAAGTATACTAGTGATCCGATAGTGGCTTCATCCTTGTTTCAATTAGAAATATTGATGATGAAAACACTAATTAAACGAGGAATATGATTGGGTACCACTAGTAGATTGGGTATTCCCCTCATAATGAATCATTCAAAAGAAGTTTATTAATTATGGATACTTTTACACCATGATATGAGGTACATAGGGCCCTATAGCTACCTAGTGCCTAGGGGTGTTTCCTTGACTTGTTCTCATGGGATATTTTGTACACACTATTAGAAAATGGTGTGTTTGGTTGATAAATTCATAATTATGTATTTTTCCTTTAAATGTTTTCTTTCATTAATGCTTCCCCCATGAAAAAGTTTTACATTTAGTTTTGTATCCCTTAAAAAATGATTGTTTCTACTATTTCCTCTTTATGAAAACTTGCCATAAATTTTTCTATATAATGAATATAATATAGAATCATGTTGTGAAAACATAATTTTATATATTGTAGTTCAAAACTGAAAATGGATGGTTTCTTTTATTTTGATGTAAGTGCATTGGGAATATATTATCTAGTTGGCCTACTATGTTTTAATACTCATGCATATAGTTCTTTTCAATTTTTTTACATTTTTTTAGGTATAAGCTTGAGTTTGATCTCATTGAGTGACATGTGGTCATTGTTATAACGACCCATACTTTACATACATTGTTAATACTTCAAAATTGAAGCACACTTATTACAACATATGACAAAACCACAAAGGACCGTATAGGTATAGTGTCTTTAGAAACTGGGAAACATAAACAACTGGTTCATAAATCTTCTACAGTGTCTCCCATTTATTTCATCATATATAGGGTCCCTTTTAGCATATTCTACTTAATATCCATCTTCCTGACCTGGGTAAAAGAAAACATAAAAGGGTGAGCTCAAATGCTCAGGAAGGGAAAATAAAGGAAATAAAAATCATATCATATCTTTTTGAAAATCAAAACCTGCAAAAGAGATCATAATATCTTAACATGGAATAAATCATAGAAGTGAAAATGAGATCCCCATAATCATAACATAAAACTTGAAACTTTGTGGAATGCACACATAATCATGGAAAATCATTTCTTGTTAGTCATGACTCATTGCCAAGACTATCTTAGTGGACAAAGTCCCTTTCTGAACTGAGTTCACTCCTCGTTTCAGTCCTGTATCACTGAACCGAAATAACCTTCCGTTCCAGCCATGTCTATCTCATGAGATATGAAATCTTTACCCAATGCATTGGAGGGAGATATAGGTCCCACCCATCTTATAATGAATCCTTTCTTATGTGTGCCACATAATCATAAACCATACATCATAGCGTAACCCATGTAATAAAAATGGGATTCTTAAACAACATGACATCATAAAACAATTCATATAAGATAAAGGAATTCATAAAAATATTTCCATCACAACATAATCAAATCCATGTAATAATAGGGATAAAAACAGAACCCTTTTATTATCTTAGATGGAAAATAATTTCGATAAAATACTTGAATTGAATTCTTGAGGAAAATATCCTTTCTTCTTCAAAATCAATTTCTTTTCACAAAACATCATGCAATTTTAAAAGAAAGATATTTTATTGAAAATAGTCATGAAATATTTTAGATGAAGCTTCATTAAAATAAGGCTTTATAAAACAGTATAAATCCGTTCGTTCCGTATAAGTTAAAAAAACATTCTTCGTACTTTTGTCGGAAAAGTCAAAAAGTACCTCGTACGACAAAAGATTCCTTTCATACATATTACTAAAAACTCACCGAATGGTAAAAATGGATTTAAACAATTGTAGGTGGATGGAAATAATATTACATATTGATGAAACATGGATGTGGATGATAAAATACACCCCAGTGAATACTTACGAATAAACAATCTCGGATAAAAATGAGATTGTGATATTTCCCTTACCTTAGGTCCGATTTGCTTTGTTCGTGTCCGAAGCTCCTCTTCTTTGGAACGCCTCATTGAATCCTCCACTTAAGGAACTAAGATTGGTCTTTGGAGAAGACTAGGACCTCTAGTATTATTCTAGGGATGTGGAGAGGAGAAAATGGCAGGGGTTGGCCGAGCATGAGTGCTCAAATTGGTGTGAGGAGGAGGGGGAGGAGGTGCCCGTTTATAAGGGAGGAGAGGGGCACCTTAGGAATATCTCAAAATATTATTTTATATTAAAGTCAAAATCGGTTTATAATGGTTCCAAAGGGTCTTATTTTGAAGCTAAAGTGGGGATGGGTCGAAATACTATAAACCAATAAGATTTAGACAAGTTTAGGGTATTATTTTAACCTTATCAATTAGATTTAACTCTAAGTTAATTAATTTAACTTTTACCGTGTCTTTTTGTTTTCTTTTACTATATGGTTAATACACTTACTATAACATGCCAAACGTACCCCAAATTGTTTATTATTAATATATATATCCTTATCTAAGTCATTTGGCCGATCCTTATATTTTTAGGAATAAAATAACAATTAATAATATAATATTTGATTTAAAAACTATTTTGTGTCAATTTTGACACTATTTGATATATGATTTTTGTGAAAGTCATAACAGAATTATATGTTCGAACAAGTATATTAAATCAACATTAATATATCATAGTAACCTATAAAATTAGTGTAATTCATAAAAAGTCTCAAATTGCATTTATTTTGGTGTTTATAACATCAATTATGTCAATATTTCATTAATAAGATAATTACTGCATCATCATTGTGTCATAAATAAATTAAATTATTTAATGTCTAAAAATTACAAATAAAATACCCTTATGTAGGAAATCTTTTTAGCTTTCTAATGAATATTTATAGTCGAATTTATCTTATGTATAACCCCATATTAAAAATGATTTACTTATTAAACTTTGATTTTAACTATTTTAACCCTTCTTTAAATAAATTAATAATAATTGTCCTAATCTAATCCAAGTGGGCCTAAATGGTCATATTTTATTCCTAAGTTTGTTTTTGGTCGAATTACACTTGTCCAATAGAATTAGGACATGTGTTAGGGTAATATTGATATCATATTTACCCTTAGTTACCCTATTTACTATTAACTGCGGTAAAAATAGTAAAAAGTTACTATTCACCAAAAAATTATTTTTATCTCATTGAACCACATTTTAGTCCTTGATATTAACCGTGTCTCTCGGATTTTTGAAATTCCATTCACAGAAGCGGTAAAATTAAGTTTTATGCAAAATTCAGTTTTTAACCTACCACTTAGTGGTTTCACTATTCATCAAAAATTGAAAGTTTTCAGAAAAATACCAAAATTTCACCGTAGGCTAATTTCGATATTCTGAGTCCAAAAATGAAGTCCATTTTGAAAAATAAAATTTATAAAATTTAAAAAGTGGTTATTACTATTCATAACGGCTAGTTTTAATAGCATATTGTTGTTTAGTGAAACTCGGTATTGCGTACGACGCAAGCTATCGAGGAAGGTCGCGATTGCGTGTAAAGCAAGCCAAGCAAGTGTTGTGTAGAAAAAGATTCCTTTGATGATTTATATAACATAAAAGTCTCGGGTGTTACATTCTACCCCCCTTAAAAAGAATTTCGCCCTCGAAATTCGTCACTTTGCAACAAACAGATTAGGATACTTCTCCCTCATCATATCCTCAAGCTCCCATGTAGCTTCTTCAAGTTGGTGGTTTCTCCATAAAACGTTCACCAAGCGAGTGGTCTTGTTTCGTAGGACTTTTTCGCTACGATCCAGAATCTCTATCGGCTGTTCTTCATAAGAAAGATCTTGCTCCAGCGGTACAACTTCTGAGCTGAGTACATGTGAAGGATCTGGTATGTACTTTCTCCGGTGAGATACATGGAACACATCGTGAACTTGAGAGAGATTCGGTGGAAGCACCAATCGGTAAGCTACCTTCCCAATACGATCCAGTATTTCGAAAGGACCGATATATCTAGGGCTCAACTTCCCCTTCTTTCCAAATCTCATAACCCTCTTCCAGGGAGATATTCGTAAGAACACTTTATCACCCACTTCAAACTCTAGGTCTTTTCTTCGGTTGTCGGCATAACTTTTCTGTCGACTATGAGCTGCTCTTATGTGTTGTTTAATATATCTGACCTTTTCTGCCATTTCATCAACGAGATCAGGTCCTAATAGCTTTCTTTCCCCAACTTCATCCCAGCAAGTTGGAGTCCTGCATTTCTTTCCATAGAGAGCTTCATAAGGAGCCATCTGAATACTGGAGTGAAAGCTATTATTATCAGAAAATTCCACCAAAGGTAGGTGTTGATCCCAACCTCCTTTGAAATCCATAGAGCAAGCTCTCAACATATCTTCTAGGGTTTGAATTGTTCTCTCAGACTGACCGTTTGTCTGGGGATGATAAGCAGTGCTGAAACTCAACTCTGTATCCAGAGTATGCTGAAGACTTCGCCAGAACTTCGAGGTAAATCTCGGATCCCAATCAGATATAATAGAAAGTGGTACTCCATGAAATCTTACCACTTCCTTTACATATATCCTGGCAAGCTGATCTAGAGAGAAATCCTCTCTAATAGGAATTAAGTGTGCAGACTTTGTAAGACGATCAACTATGACCCAGATAGCATTATTGCCTTTGGATGTTTTAGGAAGTCCTGTGACAAAGTCCATAGTGATGTTTTCCCATTTCCATTCGGGTATGGGTAATGGTTGTAACATCCCCTTAGACTTTTGTCTCTCAGCTTTAACTTGTTGACAAACCAAGCATCGAGAGACATATTCAGCAACATCTCTTTTCATGCCATCCCACCAGAAGTACTCTTTCAGGTCCCTATACATCTCCGTGCTTCCAGGATGAATAGAGAATGAAGAACTATGAGCCTCATCCAAAAGCTCCTTCTTTAATTCGGGGATGGGAGGAACACAAACCCGATTCCTGAACTTTATTATCCCATCACAATCAAGGTTGAATTCAGGAACATTTCTCACCTTCTTTTGTAACTCGGCATCTTCTTTCTGTGCCTCTTTAATCTTCACATGTATAGATGGTTGAACATTCATTTGAGAAAGATAAGATTTTCCCCCTTCCATTATAATTCCAAGATCCATCCTTTGTAAATCCATAAATATTGGATCTTTTGTGATCCTCATCATGGATAAACTAGCATGGTCTTGTCGACTTAATGCATCTGCCACCTTGTTTGCTTTCCCAGGGTGGTAATGGATTGAGCAGTCATAATCCTTAATCAGCTCCAACCATCTTCTTTGACGCATATTCAACTCCTTTTGTGTGAAAATATACTTTAAACTTTTATGGTCAGTATAAATATCACACCTTTCACCATAAAGGTAATGCCTCCAAATCTTTAATGCAAAGATTACCGTAGCCAACTCCAAATCATGTGTTGGGTAATTTTTCTCATGGATTTTCAACTGTCGTGAGGCATAAGCTATCACCATATCATTTTGCATAAGAACACACCCCAATCCCTTCTTGGATGCATCACTGTAGATCACAAACCTTTCTCCACTACAAGGCAGTGTGAGCACAGGTGCACTGGATAACCTTCTTTTCAACTCCTTGAAATTCTCTTCACATTCCTCTGTCCAGACAAACTTAACTCCTTTCCGAGTCAACTTGGTGAGTGGATTAGATAATCGTGAAAAATCTTTTACAAAACGTCGATAATAACCAGCCAAACCAAGAAAACTTCGGTTCTCAGTTACTGTTGTTGGTCTTGACCATCTTTCGATAACCTCTGTTTTTGCTGGATCCACAGATATCCCCTCTTTTGAGATTATATGACCCAAAAATGCAACTTTTTGAAGCCAAAATTCACAGTTGGTAAATTTGGCATAAATCTTCTCTTTTCTCAGGGTCTTCAATATAATTCTCAAGTGATCTTCATGCTCTTCCTTGCTCTTTGAATAGACAAGAATATCGTCTATAAAGACTACCAAAAATTGATCAAGATAGTCTCTAAAGACTCTATTCATTAGATCCATGAAGATAGCAGGGGCATTAGTAAGACCAAATGGCATCACTATAAATTCATAGTGTCCATACCTTGTACGGAAAGCCGTCTTTGGTATATCCTCCCTTTTGACCCTTAATTGATGATACCCTGAACGAAGATCAATCTTGGAAAAGTATTGAGCTCCGCGTAGTTGGTCAAATAAGTCATCAATGCGTGGGAGAGGATATTTGTTCTTGATAGTGATCTTGTTAAGTTCTCGATAATCAATGCAGAGTCTCATTGATCCATATTTCTTCTTAACAAATAGAACAGGTTCTCCCCAAGGTGACGCACTAGGGAGTATGAATCCCTTATCAAGATTCTCTTGGAGTTACTTCTTCAATTCTTGCAACTCAATTGGGGCCATTCTATAAGGTTTCTTTGAAATAGGCAAAGCACCCGGTACGAGTTCTATTGAAAACTCAACTTCACGATTTGGTGGAAGACCCGGTAATTCCTCCGGAAAGACATCATCAAACTCCCGTACAATGGGCATATTCTTAATCGTGAGTTTCTCACCAACTATTTGAGATAAATAACCTTCATTTAGTGGAATCAATACCCATAAGATGGAATAAATTTCCACTGGAAGGTTATGTTCATCCTTGCATTGATAGATGATCGTAGGTTGATCTGGAATATGAAATGTGACTTCCCTTCTTTGGCAATTGATATGAGATCCATGTAGAGAAAGCCAATCCATGCCAAGAATCACATCAAATTCCACTAAAGGAAGGATCACAAGATTTGCAGGAAGCACTTTCCCACAAACTTCGATCGGAGAAGAATTATAAACTTCTGATGCGATTGATGTGCCATTAGGTGTTGTCACAGCTAACTCAACATCTAATTGTTGAGGTAATACGGTGATACCCTTAGAAAAGTCTTCAGAAATAAAAGAGTGGGTGGATCCAGAATCAAATAAAACATTTGCTACTTTAGAGTGGATAGTAAGTGTACCTTTCACCACATCGTTATCGTACTCCACATCGCTGATAGAAATTGCATGTGACTTTCCTTTGTCTTTATCCTTAAGAGTTTGTTGACGTCGACCATCATCATCAACCCTTGGATTTGGGCATTGATTGGCATAATGACCCATCTCCTTGCACTTGAAACATTGAAGTGTAGTAGGTTCATTCTGTGTATCCCTTCCTTTGTTTGCATCATTAGACATCTTCTTCCCATTATCACGGCATTCCAATGACCGATGACCTTCCTTTCCACATTTAAAACATTTACTTGTCCCTTTAAGACAACTCCCTCCATGTTTCTTTCCACACGTTGAGCATAAGGGAAAGTTCATCTTCTTTTCCGTGTGTTCTTTAGATTTTTCTTTGAATTCCATATTCCTCTTCTTATCAAACCCATGTGACTGATGGGTTACTCCAATATCCATCTCGACATTGAGAGCACATCGAACGATTTCCTCGTAGCTATTGAAGTCCCTTATGGCTAACGTCCTTCGAAGACTTGGTTTTAAGCCACTAAAGAATCGATCGATCTTACTATCAGGTTGGATAATAATACCAGAAGCGTACCTTGCAAGTCTTGTAAAATTTGCTTCATAGGTACTAACAGATTCATCATCCCTTTGCTTCAGTTCAAGGAACTCTTTCTCCATCTTTGTTCGGAGAATACGAGGGAAGTACTTATTGAAAAATAAGTTCTTGAACTCGTCCCATTCCATAGACTCAATTTCATGCCTTTGCCTCGTATTCTTAACAAGATTCCACCATTGATCTGCATCTCCTTCCAAACGATACACTACTAGGATGACTTTATCATGCTCAGAACATTGAAGAACTGAAAATATCTTTTCAGTAGTACTAATCCATTGTTCAGCAACTAATGGATCAGTAGACCCGCTGAAAGAAGGTGGACGCTGCCTCATGAAGGATTCAACAGAATGTTGCTCCCTCCTTTGCTCGTTTGGAAATCCTGCATGATTCAGAGCTTGAGAAAGTTGTGTGAGCATGGCTACAAGATTTTGCATTCCAGCTCCCATATCGTTTGGTTGCTCAGGGGGACAATCATTGCATTGCCCATCGCATTCCGCATTAACAAGGTTCCTTCGGGTTCCAGCCATTGACTAAAACCAAGAAGAATAGTGTGAGCAACACTAATTATAATAGGAAACCACATAATTCAAGAATAAAATTTTCATGCTTATGGTCTTATCCTAGGTTATTCAAGGCCATTTCTAAAACACTAATATTGTGTTCTATGCTTAGACTTATCCTTAGGGTTCTTACTAAGGCTTTCACATCCTAGTTTCCAAAGGTTGACTATACCTTTCCTCTGATACCAACTATAACGACCCATACTTTACATACATTGTTAATACTTCAAAATTGAAGCACACTTATTACAACATATGACAAAACCACAAAGGACCGTATAGGTATAGTGTCTTTAGAAACTGGAAAACATAAACAACTGGTTCATAAATCTTCTACAGTGTCTCCCATTTATTTCATCATATATAGGGTCCCTTTTAGAATATTCTACTTAATATCCATCTTCCTGACCTGGGTAAAAGAAAACATAAAAGGGTGAGCTCAAATGCTCAGCAAAGGCAAATAAAGGAAATAAAAATCATATCATATCTTTTTGAAAATCAAAACCTGCAAAAGAGATCATAATATCTTAACATGGAATAAATCATAGAAGTGAAAATGAGATCCCCATAATCATAACATAAAACTTGAAACTTTGTGGCATGCACACATAATCATGGAAAATCATTTCTTGTTAGTCATGACACATTGCCAAGACTATATTAGTGGACAAAGTCCCTTTCTGAACCGAGTTCACTCCTCGTTTCAGTCCTGTATCACTGAACCGAAATAACCTTCCGTTCCAGCCATGTCTATCTCATGAGATATGAAATCATTACCCAATGCATTGGAGGGAGATATAGGTCCCACCCATCTTATAATTAATCCTTTCTTATGTGTGCCACATAATCATAAACCATACATCATAGCGTATCCCATGTAATAAAAATGGGATTCTTAAACAACATGACATCATAAAACAATTCATATAAGATAAAGGAATTCATAAAAATATTTCCATCACAACACAATCAAATCCATGTAATAATAGGGATAAAAATAGAACCCTTTTATTATCTTATATGGAAAATAATTTCGATAAAATACTTGAATTGAATTCTTGAGGAAAATATCCTTTCTTCTTCAAAATCAATTTCTTTTCACAAAACATCATGCAATTTTAAAAGAAAGAGATTTTATTGAAAATAGTCATGAAATCTTTTAGAGGAAGCTTCATTAAAATAAGGCTTTATAAAACAGTAGAAATCCGTTCGTGCCATATAAGTTAAAAAAAATCATTCTTCGTACTTTTGTCGGAAAAGTCAAAAAGTACCTCGTACGACAAAAGATTCCTTTCATACATATTACTAAAAACTCACCGAAGGGTAAAAATGGATTTAAACAATTGTAGGTGGATGGAAATAATATTACATATTCATGAAACAGGGATGTGGATGATAAAATACACCCCAGTGAATACTTACGAATAAACAATCTCGGATAAAAATGAGATTGTGATATTTCCCTTACCTTAGGTCTGATTTGCTTTGTTCGTGTCCGAAGCTCCTCTTCTTTGGAACGCCTCTTTGAATCCTCCACTTAATGAACTAAGATTGGTCTTTGGAGAAGACCAGGACCTCTAGGATTATTCTAGGGATGTGGAGAGGAGAAAATGGCAGGGGTTGGCTGAGCTTGAGTGCTCAAATTGGTGTGAGGAGGAGGGGGAGGAGGTGCCCTTTTATAAGGGAGGAGAGGGGCACCTTAGGAATATCTCAAAATATTATTTTATATTAAAGTCAAAATCGGTTTATAATGGTTCCAAAGGGTCTTATTTCGAAGCTAAAGTGGGTATGGGTCTAAATCCTATAAACCAATAAGATTTAGACAAGTTTAGGGTATTATTTTAACCTTATCAATTAGATTTAACTCTAAGTTAATTAATTTAACTTTTACCGTGTCTTTTTGTTTTCTTTTACTATATGGTTAATACACTTACTATAACATGCCAAACGAACCCCAAATTGTTTATTATTAATATATATATCCTTATCTAAGTCATTTGGCCGATCCTTAGATTTTTAGGAATAAAATAACAATTAATAATATAAAATTTGATTTAAAAACTATTTTGTGTCAATTTTGACACTATTTGATATATGATTTTTGTGAAAGTCATAACAGAATTATATGATCGAACCAAGTTGATTAAATCAACATTAATATATCATAGTAACCTATAAAATTAGTGTAATTCATAAAAAGTCTCAAATTACATTTATTTTTGTGTTTATAACATCAATTATGTCAATATTTCATTAATAAGATAATTACTGCATCATCATTGTGTCATAAATAAATTAAATTATTTAATGTATAAAAATTACAAATAAAATACCCTTATGTAGGAAATCTTTTTAGCTTTCTAATGAATATTTATAGTCGAATTTAGCTTATGTATAAACCCATATTAAAAATGATTTACTTATTAAACTTTGATTTTAACTATTTTAACCCTTCTTTAAATAAATTAATAATAATTGTCCTAATCTAATCCAAGTGGGCCTAAATTGTCATATTTTATTACTAAGTTTGTTTTTGGTCGAATTACACTTGTCCAATAGAATTAGGACATGTGTTAGGGTAATATTGATATCATATTTACCCTTAGTTACCCTATTTACTATTAACCGCGGTAAAAATAGTAAAAAGTTACTATTCACCAAAAAATTATTTTTATCTCATTGAACCACATTTTAGTCCTTGATATTAACCGTGTCTCTCGGATTTTTGAAATTCCATTCACAGAAGCGGTAAAATTAAGTTTTATGCAAAATTCAGTTTTTAACCTACCACTTAGTGGTTTCACTATTCATCAAAAATTGAAAGTTTTCAGAAAAATACCAAAATTTCACCCTAGGCTAATTTCGATATTCTGAGTCCAAAAATGAAGTCCATTTTGAAAAATAAAATTTATAAAATTTAAAAAGTGGTTATTACTATTCATAACGGCTAGTTTTAATAGCATATTGTTGTTTAGTGAAACTCGGTATTGCGTACGACGCAAGCTATCGAAGAAGGTCGCGATTGCGTGTAAAGCAAGCCAAGCAAGTGTTGTGTAGAAAAAGATTCCTTTGATGATTTATATAACATAAAAGTCTCGGGTGTTACAATTGTGTTGGAGAGTGACCAACAAGGTCACAAGGTGATAGTTTGGTCAATAGGTTAAGTCAGTTTAGTAGTTTTGTTCAGTTTCTTATTCAAATAATGTTTGGTTCTGTTTATTTATATATAGTGGGTTGTTTGGTTTATATTTGATGTTGGGAACAATTTCATTATCTAGATTAATCATTCCAGTGTATAATAAAGTCATTCCCGACACTAGTTTCTCGCTCGTGGGGATTGAGAACTCCCTTTTGGCCTTGATGTGGACCTTTTCAAGTGACCATTTCATGGTCTGCTTGGGATGTTTCATGATAGTTATGCCTCACTCCAGGATTCTATAATGTAAAGTAAGAAACTTATTATTGCATGTGAAGGTTTCACACCATTTCTCATGAAAATAAGTCCCCAAAAGGGCTCCTCCAACCTACCATGAACGGTCTCCACAAGAACATCCTAAAAATTATCAATAAGGGTCAATGGAGAGATTCTCAAAACATTTAATCATGATATTTCTCAATATTAATGGGAATCCTTTGAAAAAATCAAATATCAACATGAACTATAAATTTATTACTTTTAATTTTTTTTCATGTAGGATGTGGGAAATCATTATTGTTTGGCCTTATCTTCTCTCCTCGTAAGTTATATTCATTTTATTAATAAATAGTAAAAATATACTACTTTGGTTAGTATTGTTTAGTATGGAATATAGGAAAACAAATTATCCACATTTATAAGTTTTTCTAAATATAAAAGAAAAAATATTTTTTAATAGTTGTTTTCCGATTATTAGATATTTTGTCCTTTATATTCTTCCATTTCCATTTTATGATTTTTTTGAATGATTGTGTGTGTTTGGAGTAAAGAATCCATATTTTATTGAACATAGTTTGGCGATTTTGGAGAATCAATTCATCTATATTTTGTTAAACTTATTTTATGAGGGTTTTATGTAGTAAACTATTTCTTCTAGTTTTGTCTTTCGGTGGAAAACATTCGAGTGTGTGAAGTTTGTGTGGGATTATAAACAATTGGTATCATAGAATCTGAGGCTCATAGAGGCTAAATTTTTTACTCCAATATATCTTAGGTAACATTCTTACCATCTCGAATGTTTTTCAATTATATGGGATTCATTGTTTCAGAAGGTTTTGATAACAAAAGACAATAATTTCTAGATTTAAATATTTTATGAAATGTATTTTAGTTTGGGGATATGGGAAATAGTGGATTATCATAGCCAAAAGAATTGTAAGTTAAATTAAATGGTGTTAATCCATAGTGTAATAAGATATGATAGTGGTAATATATGGATTTTGAGGAGTTTATTTTGGTGAGGATGTCATTTCCCCATAATGGGGCTCTGAACATCCATGATAAGAAGACTATAGTAGAGTAGATAAAAATACTAGAAGATATATATGAGAATCCTACTAAACGTAACATAGTGTGTTTAATGTGATGGATGATCAACATGAGGCTATTAGAAGGAATATCCAAAATATATCATGTGAATGAATTTATACTAATTCATATCTTACTTGAGTCCATGAAGGTAAGAGTTTCAAATTATTTTTGTCTCTTATTTTTATTATCATCATTTACAGAATTTTTGGATGAAATTTTGATAGAAATTTGTAAATTATAAAAAATATTGACACAATACTTGATGGTGTTTGAAACATTATTCCTAATGAAAATATCTAGATGAAGAAGATTCAAGAGCCTTCTATAAATTCATTCAATATAGAGGGGAGAGTGTACTTTTCAAATTGAATAAGTAATATATGAAAAAAGAATATGTTCAGATAGGGATGTAGAGGTAAATATATCAAACCGTTGTATATTTATTATCACTATGGTCAAATGGGTTATCTCATGAAGTAATGTGTTGATTAGAAGGTTAATTTCATATGATCAAATTTCATAGGCTTATGAAATATTGGTTCAATTGAAGAGAGTAGTGTAAATCCACTATTATGTGTGAATACTATGGTGAAAATATTTATAATAGATTTTAGAGAATCATTTCATTCCAATAGTGAAAATGAATGCATGGAAGGTTATGTGTTCAAATGTTTTGAGAGATTTCATCTAGTGTATAATGAACCTCATGATATTATGAGTAAAGGAGATGTCAGAATTCAGTTAAAGAATGGGAGTTTCCATGTATTAAATAAGGATGATCATATTACGGGATTTTAGACGAACATGAATTATGTTTTCTAACTAGATAACGCATTTTATGAATTTATCTTTTCATATAATGTGTTTAAAATATCATGAGGTTAATTGTACATAGGTATATGTATAAAGGATGACCCATTGTATCTATCCAGAAGGAAACTGTGAACTATACTCTGTAGGACATCAACATTTGGATGTTTAAATCTGTAGCAGTATTAGATTGGGAACCACAGTGATATAGATATTAATGTTTTAGTGGAAAATGTATGTTGAATATCGATCAATTAGATTTCAAAATTTACTGTATTTTTATACTAATCACACAATATAATTTGAGTTTTAACTTGACTAGATGAAAACCAAAATGATTGATGTTAGAGTTTTTATTATCAAATATATGGGGACCTAACCTAGTTAAATATCATTGTATTTCACTATAATTTTTTACATTAATTGAAAAATATAACAGGAAATTATGGGTATACTTCCTAAAACATAAATCTTATTGATTTAGAGTAAGTATTTAGAGAAAAAAATGGTTTAAAGGGAGACATAATATAAGTTGAAATTAAGGATATTTGAAAATTGAGGTGAGTACATTAGAATTAGTTTTCTGAAATTTTGAAGTGAAAAATGCATTAGGGCTGATAATACTATAATAGGGAGTCCTGAGAAAAAAATATACATAAATTGATTAATAATAAATTGATGTAATGTGTGTATAGTATGAAAATATATTCCTGAATGAGCAATTGTTTTAGGTAGAAACAGTAAGTATTTCACCATACCTAATCTATTAAAACACCTTAGTTTTAATGGGATCTAAAATTATATAATGTCTATTGACTTGAAGGAAACTATATTTAGAGAACCTTATTGTATTTTGATGTATATCACATATGGATTCCAAAGATAGAGATAGGCTTGGAGGTAAGTCTTGTACATTCTTATTTAATGGATCTGAAGATTAAGTTCTTGGATTTCAAATTTTAGATGATAACATGAGTTAATATATCATATTTATAATTATAATCTTTAAATATAATGTCATGCAAAAGGAATAGTATTTGAAGGTGATTAATTTTATGGAAAATTTTCAACATCAAAAAAAAAAATTTGAATGGAGGAAACAAAATTTTCAAATTCATGATAAATTAGATGGATTTTAATTTACCCAAAGAACTAATTTTCAAGAGTAATTATTATAAGGATGAACAAAAGGTTTAATAATGACAATATTATATGACATAACTAATATATATAGAATTGGAGAGTCTTGGTATACAGTTTCATAGGATGAATTTCATAGGTTTAGGATTCGAGTATATTAGAATCATAGGAATCATTGAAAATGTCCATAGGGGTAAATGAATGGTACTAATGTATGGATTTTACTTAATATGTTTACTTTTACTATATGGTGTAGAAACATATATTGTAGAAGAAACAATTATCAATTGAGATTTAAGTATGTGGGAGACGTACAAATAGGTGGAGTTATATTAGTTTCAGGAAAATAACACAGGTGATTTAACAAATCCAGTAAAAAAAGAAGGTTTGTAAGAATAAGTGGGTTTTTTGTATTAATAGATAATTATGATAGATTTAAAAGGTATAAGGTACGATTGGTTTTCAAAAACATTTAATAGAAGTAGTTCTTTTAATTATCTAAAATATATTCTCTAGTAGTATACCATAGTACCATTCGATCCATCCTCAGTAAGGTTACATCCATATGTTTAGATCTAAATAATATAGATGTATATATTACTTTTCATCAAAATTATTTCTTGGAAGAAATATATATAAAGAAATATAATTGTGTTATCAATCAATGATAGTAGCACATGGTGTGAAAACTAATGAAACTTATTTATGGTTTGAAACAAGTTCCAAGTTAGAGGATTAGATGTTTGAATCATTCATAGTGTATAATGGTTTCATTTGTGGAGAATCATACTATTTTTATATTTAATTTAGTATAGTGATGATATGTTTTTTATTCTAGTATTATACATGAATTAAATTTATTATTTTTATATTAAATATTTTTTGGATCGAGAAGCATAAATTGTTTAAGAATTTTTTTAAATAAACGATATTGGTGAATAAATGAAGATTTTTGTCATGGGTATTTAGTGATATTTGAAAACATGAATGTTTTTGTATCTCTAAAAGAGTATATCTAGAAGATAGATAAATTTTTTTAGTGAATGGATTTAAAAATATTTCTTCACTTATTTTCGGGGACATCAAGCACACAAAGAAATTAGCACCATGAACATAAGATTAGTCAAAGCACATTGAGAGAATACCATATGCCTAATGTATGAAATGTAAAATCCAATGATTGATTTCACTAAGATACCAAACATGAACAATGTGCCTCTACCTAGTAAAAATAATTATCCCATTGATGGTGGTAGCACTACAGTGAAACCTAGTATTGTCTCGTTGCTTTCCATGAGTGTCCTTTCCTTGGATTCCACTTCCCTGATAGTTTTTAAATGTTCCTTACACCCACCATTACCATTTTTCATGTAATGGCCCAATCTTTAATTAATGAAAATTCGTATTTATCTAAATAAATGTATTATTATGTAAAATTGTTATATAACTTATATATCTATTTGGTTTTATATTTTATGTATTTAAAAATACTGTTAGGAATTGTTACCATATCTAATATAGTCGTTGACTAGTAATCACTTGATTAGTATAAATATAGGGCTCTAACAAATCCAATTTACTCAGAAAAAGGAAGCGATGGCCTCATCCTTTAGAATTTCTATGTATGAAGCCCATTTTTTGGAGCACGTACAAGGAGGTGGTGTCATTGGGCTCCGATCTTGACCATGCCCAAGATGAGCTACAACACATTTAGATCTAAGAGAACCTCCTACAGGAGAAGTGGAAGTTGATAGAGATTACCACCTAAGCGATTTTATCCGAGCCCCCCAAAAGTCTGCCATCATAACACACCTTACCCTTTGGTCTTATGTGGGTGTTATAATGGGTTATGTAAATTGAATGTAGAATAATGATTATGTTCATTATTTTTGTATAGAATAAAAAAATATACATTATTTTTCTTATTGTTACTTTGTAAATATTTTTTAAAGAAAAAATAGTATTTTCAATTAATTTTTTATTATGAAATTTATTTTAATGAATTAATATTTTTTTTAATTAAATATTATTTTAATAAAATATTATTACTAAATTAATTTTTCTTAAATATAAAATATCATATAATTTTTAGGAATTGAATTATGAATTTTATTATGGATTGAAAGCCGTTTTTATCAAAACCCCTAAATCTTTGATAAATGTTAGTTTTTATTTTAAATGCAAAAAATCCAATATCTAGAAAATTATTTAGATATAATGAATATTATTTTTGGAATTTAGATATCGATATTATCTAATGGTGAGTATTTCATAATTTTTAAAGACATTTTAATTTTTAGGTAAATATTAAATATCGTTTAATTATATAATGTGTTTTATGACATCATAATGACCAAATAGTGATGTAATAGAATACTATAAATGAGATTTTCGGCCAACATTTGATTTACCATTAAAATAATGTGATTTTATGTTTGGTTGACTTATTTTACGAAGCTTTAGTGGATCCTCCAAGACATATAAAACATTTCAACTTTTTAAATTGATTTCATAGAGAGTATGACTTTCCTCCTCATAAGAAAGCCTAATATTTTAGGATGTTAGGCCATTAAACATGAAAAAGACTATTTTATAGCCACCTTTCAAAAAAACCATGGGAAAAAACATGGGTTTATTTGTGGTTTTGATTATTTTAATGTGTGGTTTCCAAAGCATAAATAATAAATAATTTCCTCTCTTTTTCTATATAAACCCACCCAATATCTCACTTCTTATTCACTCAAACCCTTTGGAGCTCAACCACCATATTCCATTCTATCTCAATAATCCTCCTAAGGTTCCCCAATATCTCAATAATCCTCTCTCTAGCCTCTCCCAAGCCTTTGGGATCACACTTCCATATACAAGATTTCTTTCTGTCTCATTTTTATCCAAATTTAATTATATGGTTATGCCTTTTTATTTTAAATTTATAATGTTGAGGTATGATTTAGAAACTCCCCAAAACTGCTCTGTTTATATTCTAATGATGATATAACCCTTTCTCTCTCATTAATTCCTCCCAAATACATATCTTACCATGTCGAAATTTGGTAAGGAATTTCCCTCTTCTCCTTTACATTCAAGAAATTATTTTGAATTATGAATATAAATTCCATTACATATGTTGGAAGATGTATCTATATGAACCCATTACTTTTCATATCATATAAATATTAATTGACACCCATTTATCTCTCATCAAATTTTGTTTTTCAATTCATGTCATGTTGTCATGCTACTTAAATTTCACTGTTATTTTCCATGCCAAAGTCATTATGTAGTGAATACCATGCCCATTTATCTATCAAGGGTATTCACCTTAATTCACATTTACTAATTGATTATAGATTTTCATTTATTAATTAAACATTCCTTTATCATTTAAAAA
This sequence comes from Viscum album, assembly GCA_963277665.1. NCBI lineage: Eukaryota > Viridiplantae > Streptophyta > Magnoliopsida > Santalales > Viscaceae > Viscum > Viscum album. The sequence continues at coordinate 1,734,747,237 of OY728152.1, read as the reverse complement.
ATTATGATGTTTATGGAATTTATGTAAATGATCCATGAGGTACACTTATGCATGAAATGAAATTATTAAGAATGACGCACCCTGATAGCACTCCAATGCATTGGGTAAAGATTAGTATCTTTATTGGTCAAGTGAATTGAGGGTTTAATAATGCTAATTAATGTGAAATGTGGTTTTTAACATTCACAATGTGTAATGATCCTTGTCTCATGCTAATATCTAGTTGAATATTGATTCCACATTTCAATATTATGATAATCAAGCTATACCATGACTTTATGTTGATGTTTCGCTTATGCTACCTTGATATTCCTATTACTAACATGTAGTTATTTCTTCATTTTATTCCTTGATTACTCCCATAATGTGATTTATATCTCACCCTTTTATTATATATTTCCTCATGTAATCCCATGAAATTTTATGTACGAGTAATTTTTGGTGGTCATGTAAAAGATGTATTCAACAAAGATGTATATATCATGTTTTAATTTATTATGTAATACTCCAATGCCCCAAAGACACTAGAAATCTATATCTTATATGTTCTATAATGTGATGTTTTAATGTAATAAATTATTTTTAAGTCTGAAATAATGAGAAGGGTTATTATATTCCTTCTTTGGAATTGAAACCAATGAATCGAGTTTTCGAAGATGTTGGAAGTTATTAAGACATGAATCATAAATAAATAAAATAACATGATCTATTAGAGTATAAAATTTGACTAATAGAATGTAATAAAATAGTTGTATAATGTTTGGAATAATCATAATAACTAAAATTGTCTTTATAGGCCACCGACCAATATATTAACCATATGTTAGGCTTGGGCTAACAACCCATGTACATGATTTGGTCTTGGGATAACATCCCACATACCCTCTTTGGGGATTATGATAACCTCCCATATAATCGATTGTAGAATTTTGATAACCTCAAATTTACCCTTTGAGGTCATAAATGATTAATAATGAACAAACGAATTAGAGGTATATAATGGATACACCTGCCACATATTAACAATCCATTCATATATATGCCAGAAAATCATGAACAAATTTATTATATCATTAAATATTAAGTAGTAGAAAATAAAATAGAATTCATTAAAATTTAATTTCCATAATCATAAACTATATAAGGAAATGATAAATATGGAATCATTGTAAAATATCCCCCTATAATTACAAGTAACATTAAATGATTTTATAATAGATTAAAATTCCTTTAAAAGAGCACATAAACTTTTCTTGAGAAAAATAATCTTTTAATTTTGAAATTAGTTATTTAAAATATAATAATTTTTAAAGGATTATGGATTTTTTTGAAATTAACCATGTAAAAAACTCAATGTAGATTCTACGAATTGAATAGCCCTGATATCTAGAAATTATGTTCATTCCCATTACATTAAAAAAATATTTCTTTCCATATTTTCTATAAAAAGAAAAAAATTCATCCTTTATAAAATAGAAAGAAAATTCCATTTAATTTTTTTATATATAGAAAAACATGGTTAAAAATGAAACTTTTTTATCAATGGGTAAGGGTAAAAATATTCCTGAAAACATTTCAACGAAAATATTGACATGGATGGAAAATATTCCAAACCGAAGTGAAATACAAGTTCATTTTTCCTTAAACACATTATTTTGGTATCCGATGTACTTAAAAAGAGGAAAATGAAATAACAAAATAAAATATTTAGAAATAACTAGTGTATAAGATGATTGATTATATTTTTTGTGGATATATAAAATAATTTCATTCATGTAAATTTAATTATAAATAAACTTAATTAAAATGAGATTGTAACATAATACCCTAACTCCTTTGGGAACTTTTGATTCATAAGAACCATTAAATAAATAACATAAAAATAAAAATTGAATAAAAGGAATATAAATATTTTATTGAAAAAAAATATAAAACATGTAGTAGATACAAAACATAAAATAATATATGTGTATAAAATAACATATGTCCCAAGGAAGGAAATTTTAAGTGATAAAACCATACCGAAATGGTTACTTTTTAAAAACCCCTTGCATGAAATAATTAAAAATTAAAAATTTATTCCAGAAATTATAATAATAAATGATTTAACATGTAAAAGGGGATGAATATTAAACTCATAAACAGAAATAGGTGTATAACATCAATCATGTCCAAATGAAACAATATTCAGACGGCGATCCCTTATCATATGAATGAGTTGAATCATATGCACTTTAACCCCATGTATAATAAATATATATTAATTATAATTATATAAAAAATCATTTACACAATTATAATATCATATATAATCATCTTATAACATTACAACATCAAATTATTAACAATTCCTTATTAAAACTATCTTTTCTGAGTATTAAGTATTTCATTTTTCATGTATGTCTTGGTTCTTCATTTCCAGTTCTTGAATATTGATCTTGGTTATATAATATACATAATTTTTTATTAGGATATAAATAACATTAAATATCACTATGTATATATTAATAACCATCCCTAAAAGTTATAGATTGAAAATGAATTACGTCATTCATAGAGATGGTAGTCTGTACGTACGCCTAAATACTATTTGTAATACATCCCATACCTACAATCTCAGACCCAATGATTAAAACAAGATCATTATTTTTTATAAAATATTTAAATAAAAATGTATAGTCCATGTATTTTTTTAGGTTCGAGCATTACCAGAATAGGAAAATTTTAAAACTAAACTAATTACAGAATAAAATTTAAAATTTGTTTTTATACTTTTATTTTGAATGCTATCTCAAAATTAATCACAATTAACTCATCAATTTATAATTCAATCCAATATATATTATAATCATCATTAAGACATAATAAAAACTTTTAAAAACAACGAATATTTTTAAAAATTACTCTCAACAGTGTTTTAAAACCTTATTTGAAATCATTTAATAAAAAAACAATAATAATAATTTCGATATAATTTCATTTTATATCAAATATTATTTAACTAAAATAATAAAAAAATTTCAATAAAAAATTAGGGTTTTCATAATCCATGTGAGATTATTTTCAAAACTATAGTTAAAAAACACTTATTATTTTGAAACATATTTTATTTTAAAACATAACAAACTTTGAAAGTATATCCGAATTTATCCCTTGAAAACATCAAAACATTACTTTTGAAAGGAATAATTTTTTATAGAACGTAATAGTACTCGTAATACATTAACAGAATCCATTGTTTATACTAGCAATATTGAAAAAATAACATTTAGTATAAGGTCCGTTGAGATTTTGGGTTTACATCCAATTCCCCATGAATGTGATCAATACCCAAGTAACAAAATTGTAAGTAAAACATTTTTGTAGTGATTTCATTTCTCAATATAATTATATTATAATTACATTAAAATAACATAACATATATATATTTTATTTTAAAAGAATAAAATAATTTCATATCTAATAAAATATCATAAATTTTTATTTAATGGAAAAATAAAATCATCATAAAGATTACAAATAATTTAATCATTCATAAGCAATACATTTTAATAATTAATTAAAATAAATGAAAAATATATTCATTATATAAATTGAATATCAATGAAGAGTTTAGTAAATGGAAATAAATTACATATAATTATGAGTTTCATAAGGAAATTTTAAATAATATTTATTTCATGAAATAATTATTCTTTTATTTTATAAAAAGTTACTTGAAATTATTGAAATATTATGATATAATTCATAAAAAAATTTATTTTACAAATAAGAGTTCATAAATTGAAAGACAAAAATGTCCAATACATAATGGGTTTTCGACCCATAAATAAAAAATTTTGTCAAAATAAATTTCCATTACAAATGGGTTTTGGAATAAATAAATAGATTATTAATAAAATATTTTCTCGTTATCTGGTATTGTACTGCTGAATCGAAAATAATTTATCTATGTGATTAACTTGTTTATGAGGGAATCCATCACTCTCTTTAGAAAAAATATATTACAATTTATGGAATCCTTAAAATGATGAAAATGGTATATAACCCATGAAAATACTCTCCTTTAATTTCTACACTCATATAAATATCTAGGATAAAATGTTATTTTGATTATAATGATGGGTTCATGTTTTTTTAAGAATATTTATTAAAATCTCATCCAAAAAGTAATTTTTATTAAAATATAAAACCATTCTACTATTAACATCCTCCACAACCCCCACTAAACCATAAAATTCCCAATTTTTCAGTAAATAATAAGATCTCTATATATAAAATCATTATCTAAAGTCAATAGATAACATAATTTCATATCTATGGAGACTCCTATTAAAAATTAGTTTAGTGTAACTACTATATTAGATCATATATTTTAATGATTTATTTATTACATTGTCATTGTATGTTATGGTTATTCTAATATAATAATCCAAAAGCATATATACTTATATCTATCTTGGAGGGTATGACCATTCAACCTGTAGGTATTTTAGAATACTTAAACTAGAATATATAAACTTGATTACAATTTCAGAAATCTTTTTGTGAGTTTGTATAATAGGTTTCATGTCATATTATCATTAAAGGATCAGTATTTTGGCTTTCTGAATGTGATAATTTTATTATAAATATATATATGATCCATATAATGGATTAGATGTGGAAGGGAAGAAGATGATGTTGTCAAGAAGAAATTAAATTTTCATCCCTTTAAAATAATCAAATAGATCTATATATTTCATATATTTCATATATATATATATATATTTATTTATATATAGGTTCATATAAAAATGAATATCCTGATTATGTTTTTTATAGAGGATCATGATAGAGCCTTTATCTATTATTTTGATTACATGGTAGAGTTTTTATGGTGGAGGAAAAATATGGAATCATGTTGGGATCAATACAGGTCACGAATTTCGGGACGAAGATGATTAATCACATCGAAAGAAGAAGAATCAGGTTATAGAGATTCTGGATTAGCACTTGAGGAAGAAGTTGATGTTTGATTTTGATCATAAATCCTAAAACAAATAGATCATGTAACCCTAATTGTTGTCATATGTCTTAAGTATAGCTATAATTTATGTATAACATGACCCAAAATAAGAAATTCATTTTTTCCTCTGCACTCTTATAACCTTCCATGTTCCGTCAACCACTCAAATTGAGTATTTCAGGGACCAATCATAGAATCTCTCCACACATATTGGTTCATGTGCCACACCTACCTGTATATCCCCACACACCCACATGTATGCAAGCTGACTTTTGTGCTATTGTAGGGTGCTATACATCCACTATGATTTCTTACATTTTACCACTTCACCTTCACCCCTTCCACTAAGTAAGATTCTCGGGCCGGATCTACCTTGTGTTATGTTTTCTTCCATAATATGGTAGATGGGCTAGCCCTTATGGCTTGTGTGGTTTGACATAAATTTTTAATAAATCTCTATAAAAAGAGTTATAAAATTTTAAACAATGAATTTTATTTCTTTAATTAACTACCACATAACATATACTTCGGTAATAACAAAAATCAATTATAATTCTATAATAATAAAATCTATACTATTTAATTCAATTTTAAATTTTTTAAAATAATGATACACTTTATATGTCTAAAATAAAAACTATATAAAATTAATATAATCTCTCAAAAATTAGTTTATATATATATATATATGACAACTTTAAAAATATTTTTTATAAATATATTTACCCAGAATTATGTTCACTTAGCATTTTATTTTTTATTAATTTAACTCTTCATAATATATGTTATATTAAATTAATGTATTAATATATATGTATCAAATAAACATTTTAAATACAATGGTCATAATAATAGTTAATTTAATTTTAAATTCATAATTTTATCTTAAAAAATAAATCAAATAAAATTGAACTCATAATAATTTTTTTAAATTTTAAGAAATACTCTTTACTATAATTCAGGATGATACATCCTACCCCTTGAAAAAATAATATGTCATCATAATTCTAAAAAACTAAAAAAATCCATACCTACCAAATTAATTTTAGAAAAAAATTATTTTATATTTATTGTTATAATTATAGTCACTCAAATAGAATCTAACTTCATAATTCATAAAATTATTCATAATATCTAAATGATCCTTAAATAATATCCTCGTAATCTATAAATTTTACTAAACTATTATTCTCATACCAAATTAGACCACCAAGACCTACCCTACCAAATCTGATTCTATAAACAGGATACAAATATTTTAATAAAATATTTATCAAAAAATATATAATGATCAAGTATATTTTCCATTTAATGGTTTAGAGGAGTAAGAATATCCAAAACAAAACACATTACCCAAAAATTGAAAAAAATTGTTTTTATACAATTATTTTTTCTTATTATATATCATCATCACTCTCACATAACTCTTTAATTGAGGCCTTAATATGAAATAACATCTACTCATTATTAAAACCCATGAATTTTCTTTAAAAAACATGATATGATCACAAAATTCAGAAAATGGGTTTTAAAACTAGACACTATATACTTTTTCATTAAATATTATATAAAAATACCTTTAAAAATTTTAATTTTATATCAAATATTATAAAATTGATATAATAAATAATTATTTCCTAGTAATAAAATATATTGACCTTATAATCAGTATGGGATGTTCTAAAAAGTGTTTTAAAAAATGATTAATAATTCTGAAAACCATTTTATTTAAGACAATAAAATTCATTTAATAGATCTAAATTTCCCTCTTGATAACCTCAAAACTATACATTTCAAAATAATACATATTTTTTGGAACATAGTGACACTTATAAAAACTTTTGAGAGAAACCTACAACTCACTATTATATTGAAAACATTAAATTTAATAAATGTTCCCCTTGAGTTCATGGGTTTATTCCTAATTCATCATCAACATGATCAATACCAACATCCCAAATTTTAAATATTACATTTTTTTAATATTAACTTTCTCAATAAAAATACATTAAAATATTTTTTCAAAATCATAACTTAAAAAAAATGTTTTCAAAGATGAAAATAATTAAATTTTTGAGATTTATTAATAAAAGTTTCCTTAATTAAAAAATATGTTCTTTCTAAATAATAGAAGTAATATTAGCATTCATAGGAAAAAATTAAAAATAATTCTTATAAATAGATTCGAATTACTATCATAACATATATACAATTTCAATTAAGAATATAGGGCATAGAAATATTATATGTAATTATGATTGACATCCATAAATTTTAAAGAATATTTTTTCCAATGAAATACTAAATCCCTTATTTGATAATAACATTTATTGAAATTAGATAGTAATTATGATATAGTTAATAAATCAAACCATTTTACAAATAAGAGTTTAGAAATAAATTATTAAAAAATAGACATCCCTTGGAAATTTGATTTTAAATCCATAAAATATATGCTTTATAAAGATAATTTTTCCATAAAAATTTATATCTACAAATATAGAAGTTCAATAAAACATTTTCCACTTACCTAGTATTGAAAAACTGAATAAAAAATGTTTCCCCTAGGAGATTATTATTCTCTAAGATAGATGAACTCGGTCTCTATTTAAGAAAAATAATTTTGTATTGAGAAAACCATAATCCGAGGTAGATAAGTGATAACACCAAAACATACTATCCATTTATAGGGAAACTCAAAAAAAATATGGGTACATAGTTGACTGTAAATATAACGAGGGGTTAATGTATTCTAAATAAAAACATTTTTCAAGATCTCATAGAAAGTTTTGTTTTAAAATATTAAACCCTTATACTACTCCCACCTAATAGAACCCTAAAGAACCATATAATTAATATATTTATTCTATTAATAATAAGTAGTATTTATATATAATCATGTATTAAATTTTGTGGGTAATGTAATATCATTTACACAGAGACACATATTTAAAAACAATTCTATGTGTAACTAATTTTATAAAACCTTATCTTTGAATAATTTATTTATTATAATTTCATGGTAGGTTATGGTGAATCTAATATAATAACCCATAAACATCCATACCCATAGATATCACATTGGTAGTTATTAGTATACCTACATGAATTTTTGAAAAGAAGAACCATTTTATGAGGATTTGAATAAAATTTGACATTTTTTTTGTGATTTGGGATAGTATGCTTCTTATCATATTCTCATCTTTGGATTTTCAATTTAGTTTTCAAAATATGATAATATTAGGTGTTATATATATATATCATATCCTAAACTTCTTAGGAATGGATGGAAATTGAAGATTATTTGGGGGATGAATTCAATAAACATCCATTTAATATAATTGAGTGGATCTAGATATTCCTTATTTAGATTATATATATATATAAATATACATTTTCATGAAACATGTATATCCATATGATATTGTCTGTGGAAGATGATATTGGCACATTCACCTGAACATGGGAATGGCCGATATGGTTTTTATGGTAGAGGAATAAAATCACATCGAGTTGAACCAATAATATATCATTCATGAAGGTAAGAAGACAATTCCTTGAATGGGACTAAGAATAAGAAATAAACAGTGTTTCGAGGTCAATGTGTGAGGAAGAAGGTGATTCTCAAGCATAACTTATTATCTAAAAAACATAACCAATGATCGTTATTATTTATGTATCTTTTAAGTGGAGCTACAATTCCAACATAATGTGATTGAACATTTGAAATTTGTTCATTTCTAGACATAGTTATTGACTCATGTGTTCAATAAACCACTCGATGTAAGAATCTCAGGGCTTTCTCCCCAAATTACACCACATAAATTTTCTAATGGGTAATTTCTACCAATATGGGCCCACAAACACACCTGCTTACATAGTCACCTGTGTTCTCTTGTGGGAACTATATATCCACTATGCATGTACACATTCAACACATTACCTTCACCCCTATTACCAGGTGAGATGCTCAGGTTCGCTCTCCCTTCCCATTATGGCTTGTTTGGCTAGCAAAATTTTATATAAAAAACACGAAAAAAGGTTTTTCAAAATTTTAAACAATTTTTTTCTATGAAATTAATTAATTTACAAATTACCAATTGTTTTATTAATAAAATCAATTAAAATTATAAACTAATAAATACTATACTATTTATTTTAATTTAAACAATTTATATTAAATGAATGATAGCCATAATATATATAAAATATATAAAATATTTAATTATTATAGTCGCTTAATAGTTATTATATATATATATATATATTAACTATTCTAATTATAAAAAAACATATATTTATATATAAATAGAGTTATTTTATCTTTCCATTTTATTTTTCATAATATAAAATCATAATAATATTTATTATACAACATTTTAGTATTAATATAAAAGAAAAAAAATTCAAATTGTATAAAAAATAGTTTTTATATTATTTTATTTATTAACCCCACACTTGGTGGTGGGTTTTTTATGGTTTAGGTGGGGTGAGGGGCAGGCCACAGTGTCAATTCCTTAATGTTGGATATTTAATATAAACATTTTCTTTGCATTGTGTTTCATGATGGTAGATGTAACAGACATAATATATATTATTTCACATATTATTAAATAATTATATTTATCATAATACAATTTAAATTAATTAACATTATAACTATAATAATATTTTTAATTGTAAAAATATAATATTAACTCAAATTTGGGATGTTATATTTTTTATTTATTATTTAAATGAAGTAAATAAAGATAAATAAATGTTTCTCATTAAATAATTTTAGTTAAATTATGTGCAGAATAGATATTTATTAAATCCATAATTATAAATAACTATGTGAGGCATTGGCGGAAAATGAATCATATATTATCAAGGAGATAGTAGTCTTCACAAACACATGAGTGATACATTCATCATCAATTTCATGAATAAATGAGTTGGATAATGTTATTATATTTACACCATAAAATCTGAGTATATGGTAGATATTGATTATATTATATTTTAATGATTACAGAAAAAATGAATGATGTAAAAGAAGATGTAAAATAAAAAATCCTTGGTTAATATGATTACCTCATCTTTATAGAAACTCATTTGGATATCCCCTTATAATCCCTCTATATTATATTTCAATAAAACCATCACCTATAAATTTTTTCTAATGATGTTAAGAATTTCATTAGTCATTATTTTTCGTAGATAAGTGGCTCATGAATAGTGAAGAAGAGAGGAAAATTTGCATCTGTATATAACTAAGTAGAGAGTCACCCATTGAATTATATAAAATATTAAATTAATAAAAATTAATTTTAATATTCATGGAGATCCAAATTGATATATATTTAATATAAGATGACGTTAACATGAAATAATCCCATTAAAAAATATATATAAAATAATAGTTGATGATTTTTCGAATATCCCTTTTTTCTACCCCCCCCCCCCCGCAATAATTGTATTGATGATTACCACGATATCAATGTATTTTACACTTTATAGCTCAAGAAAGTTACTAAAAATGACAAGTTACACATAAGTATAAATTCAATGAAATGATAAACCACATACCATTAAAATATGGAATCATATCATTTTCATAATTTTGATTCATTTTAAAAAATACCATTTAACATAAAATACAATTAATGTCATTTTAAGGAATATAATCATAATTGACAAAAACTGAAAAAATTTAGTTCCGATATGAAAATTTAAAACTTGAAAAAATTAAAAATATCAAAAAATTATGAAACACTGTAAATTGATAAAAAAATATTACTTTGTGAAAATTAAAAATCATTTACTTGATTTTTCAACTCATTTAAAAAGAATTGTGTTGGTGTTGCATAATCATTTGAGAGAATCATTCCATAAACAAATAAATATAAATTATCATTACAAAAATACAAAAATATTTAAAATTAAAATTTATTGTCAAACATAACCTCCATTTATACTAATGAAAAAAATATTAGAGTTATAAAAATGAATACAGTACCATTTTTGATTAATTAATTAGTTAAAATATTATTATGATCATTATTAAAGAAACATGGAACCAAGTTAACATATTAAAGAATATTTGATGATTAAGGAAAAAATAAACCCATACAATAAAAATATGGAAGGTTTTATATATTTCAAAATCCTTATTACATTATTTTTATCCTTAATTAACTGATTTACACTTACCATGGATAAAAATATTTTCCACCGTTATAATTTATAATGAACAAAAAAAATGATGTAATTTTTTAAAAACAAATAATAATGATTCTAAATATTGAATCCAATTTATCAAATTTAATTGGAATAATATGTATAAATATCTATTAATATAAACCCATAAGAAAAAATGAAAAATGTTTTCCAAGAAAAATGTAATTTTTAGTATAAAAATGGTTTTATAAAAAAAATAATCATGTCATTCAAAATGGAATTCATTCTATTATGTTTAATAAATGGAAAATAAATAAAATTTTAAATCAATTTAAAACAAAATTTTACTTTTTAAATACAAGAATGGTAAAGATAATTTTTTATGAAATTAGAATTTTTCAGTTTTCACTAATTAATTAATCTTTTTAGAAAATTTCAAAAAATAACATTTTGATATGATAAATTAAAATATGATTTATTTATTATAAAATTATAATTTAGAAATGGTCAATAAATTAAATAAAATGTATTATACAAAAAATCATAAAATCCATTTTTTAATGAATTTTTTTTGAAGCACAAATTGACATCAATGAAAAATGAGTGCTTATTTATCAAGAATTAATTAATAAATTTTTATTAATTAGTACCATTATACATGTATTTTATAATGATTTTACTCATATTCACACCATAAAATATTATGCTTAAGTTGAAAATGACATTTAAATAATAATATTTCTATAGTATATATGAATTAAGCTTAATGTCGGTGATACTTTTTATAAAGTCTATAGATATTATTATTATATAAAATTAAAATTTTAGGGGGTTAGATTATCCCATCCAAAAAATAATCCTTTAACCCTTTCATTGTTTTTAAGTGTTTAATATTTGAAAATGTATTTTTTGGAAACCCATATCATAAAAAAGAAAAATAAATCTTCATATAGAAAATGGTAGTGGGAAAAAGAATAGTTACTTAAAATAACACATTATCAAGTTAATAGATAAAGGAAAAAATGATGGTATGTTAAAATATAGACATATAAGTACAATATTACTTCCAAGGACTAAAAGGGATTGATAGAGAAAATGGTCTTGAGAAAGTTAATGATCTCCACACTATAAACTAATAAGGGGTGAAAAGACAATCAATTCATTAATAAATATATATAAATTTATAAAATTTACTTACATGATTTATCTCCATTTCAAATAAACAATTTCATCATTTGGATGTGCTTCTCTCAATTACATCATTATCTCTTTCTCTACATTATAAATACTAAAGAATAATATTTCATGTTTGAAGCAGTATATATACATTTTAATGGAATATACGATATAAAAAATAATGGCATATCATTTCACCTATCTCTATATATTTATAAAGAATAAATGGTTTCTATATGTTACCCAATCTGGAAAAATATTATTGTGATGAAATAATACATTAATATATTCAACCTTAAAAATAACAACCAAAGTTAAAGTTAAACTATTACATAAGTTTTTAACCATAAGAATCCCCAAAAATACGTACAACCAATTTCAAAAAAAAATTAAGAAAATTATCACAAAATTATTAAAATCAACGTAACATTAATCCCCAAACAACATAAAGTATCTGTTAATGTCACATACTAAGCGTGGGAATACCACAACATTGTATTATTATAAATCATTTTAATAACCTGAATCAACAATAAAACACAATGAAAACATATATGATTATAATAATATACACTACCCATATTATATAAAGAAAATCACTAACAATAGAATATATTCAGTAAATATTAAATATATAATAATTATCATCACTGATAACAAAAATTACTTTATAATCAAATGGATAATAAATTTCAAGGACACTAATATTATCCAATTTACTTAATCAATATCAGTCATCTCTTTATAGCACTTAAACATTATTATCTCAACATCAGAAACATATTAAGCATTTTATATCCCTTAATTATTTGTCTTCTAAAAATATCAACATGCTACTAAATCAATTTCCTTTTTTATCTATACCATTCAACATATTATTGGAAATACATAATGTAAATCCACTACATAACAATCTTTAGTTGTCTAATGTTTTATATTATTAAAATATCGTTGATAAAACACATCAAAAACACAATTGTGGAATCCAAATTAATAAAAACATAAAATCTTTATGTTCCTTCTTAAAATATTAACCAAGATTTATCATCTTATTCCTTATTACATCATTCAATTCACATTTCATTCATAATATATTCATCATTAATAGTAAAAAATTTAATCATATAACCTATGATATAATCTTTTATCGATTTCAGACTAGGATATTTGTTTTTATAATTCCCATACATTCCACATTTAAAATATTCATCCATAAATGATACCATTGGGAAAACATTATTACAATTCACTGTTTTGACTAGACCATTCATTCTTATATAGTAATTTACATTTATATTCCCTTTTTTCCAACAAAAATCATTTTACAATTAATCCTTGAACTTTTCTTGAGTACTTATGCCACCATTATTAACATGTAGAAAGATAAATCTTATTTCCCCTTTGGTATTCACAAATTAAACCACATCAAACACCATTTTTCTATTATTATGTGTATTAGAAAACTCACTAAATTTGTTGTTTTTAATTAAATATCATGATAGATATTTATAAATAATTTCAATTTTTTATTTTCCCGCTCCTATTTAACTTGGTTTATTATTACGAAAATAATTTCAGTTTCTATAATATTTAGCATTAACATGATTCCTCATGCTTCCAACCACTAACTAAATTAAAAAATCATAGTTTGAGAAATAATAATCATAGAGAGAAACCATATAACCATGAATATAATTTATGGGTTGTCTAAATCATTACACTATATTTAAAATCTATAACACATTATTATTAACCTAGGTCATTAATGGTCCCCATCTATTCAAATCTATAATATTGGTTTATAAATTAAATTTTAATTAACCCAAGAATATACATCAACAGTTTCTAACCATGTGTATTGTCGTTGGACCACTCATCATGAACTAGTGATGATTGAGTTAATAACCAATATAATGATTTTATAGTTGTTAGCACTTGGTGAATCTATTTCACAACTTCACCCTTATCTATTATCAAGATAGAGATACATTTTATAGTAAATCCATTATTGTTAATTTATTATTACTTAAGATGTTATATTATACATATGATTATCCAAAGATTTACCAATAATGTTTTCTCATCATAGTTCCAAGAAAATAACTAATACTTACTTTTGTATAAAATAAATAAACCCATACATTTCATATATGAGTATTACACCTTGTTGTATGAATATTAATTAAGTACCACTTTGATCCACCACAAAACCAATTTTTTTTAGTGTTTTTGGAATCGTGGATATAAAAAAATGATACATAAAAAGATATACATTATCTCCCACATAATTCTTCACATGTAGAATCCATTTTACACATATCATATGAAAAAACATTATTTATATCTTGGGGAAAAGAAAACATAATTAATGGTGAGGTCGAATTACAATTAAGGTTAATAGAGGGATATATTAATGATCATTTAATCATAAAATGAGAATAAGGTTATGAAAACATGAGTATAACATTTGAAAATAAAACCCAAAAATTCATATATCAAAACAATTATTCATGGAATATGACATGGTAGACCATAATACAAAAATCACTATGGAATAAAAGAACATGACCAAAGGGGTCATGAAATTTGCATAATATATTTTAATATAAGAGTGGTGTAATGTATTGAATAATAATAATAATATAAATATTATATCCAGGATACCCACCAAGACATTCATATAATGTTAGGTTTGGTATAACTATTGGTGTACCTACATCAGTATTGGGATAACCATATATTAACCCTTTTTGGATTTGTTTAACATTAAGTGTACCCTATTTGAAGATTGGATAACATCATGTGTACTCAATTTTGAGATTATGATAATCAAACATGTACATTTTGTGATAAAAAACATTAATATTTACCCAATATATTGCAGTGATATGAAATACCTAGATATCACATAGTCATAATCCATACAAATTTTTTCTACAAGATCATTAAAATAGTTATCATTTTTAAATAGTTTAACTCATGGGAAAGAAAATGGGTTTCATAAATATTACATCATCAATATAAAAAACATTTAGAGAAATAATTTGGATGGTATAATATGATCATATCCCCAATGATTGATAATTAACATCATAGGATGTTATCATAGATAAAAATGAATTTAAAATTTCACTGAAACATTTCTTGGGCAAAATTACCTTTTTATTTTGAAATATTCTGTTTAAAATCTAAAAATTTACAAATTACTATTCAATATATTTTAATTTAAAATAATCTTGAATAAATTTCAATGAATCATCAAAGCATTAAGTGGTTATGATGGAATGATATTATTTCCATGTTGTGTACATTAAAAGAAATATTCGTTTCATATTTTTATTAAAAAGTATAACATATATCATTATTGAAATGAAATGAATATTCATATTAATTTATTATAAAAAATAAATCATTGTTAAAAATGAAATAATACCATCAATGGTTATGGTTAAATTATTCATGATAACATTTAATTTAAAATACATATATATAAGATGATGATTCATAAGTGGAGAAAAATAAGGGTCGTTTCTATAAAAAAATTTCATCGGGTATCTTGAGGATATAAAGATAGGATAATGAAATAATATAATTTAATCCTCATAAATTAAAAAAAATTATAATTAAATTCCTGATATTTTGGGGTGATATATTTTATATGTTCTTCATTATATATTAATGTAGAAAAAATCCTTATAAAATCGAGATAGTAACATAAGACATTTACTACTGTGGTAACATTTTAGTTGTACGACCCATGAATGAAATAAAATAAAATAAAACTCTAAATAATAAGAAAATAAGGACATTTATTGTAAAAAATATCAATATTCATATAGATACACCTCATAAAATTAGATAGGTGTATAGTATAACATATGTTTTAAGGAATAAAGTTTGAGATGATCAACCAGTAACACTTTTTTTAAAATTAAAATAAACCCCCCTTGGATGGATTAATAAGAATTTTAATGTTAAATACAATGAATAATTAATGATACAACATATAACATCTCAAATTGTCTGTATATAAAAATTATGAACTAATATAATAGTATAACATCAAATATGTCTCAATGAAACAATATTGAGATGAAAAACCCAATCATTATATTTGACATAAATCATATGTGGTTTAACCCCTTGAATAATGTATATATATATATATATATTAAATGTAATTCAATACTATAACACATTACACACTTATAATATCATATATTATCCACTTGTAATACTTCAACACCAATTTATTGAAAATTATTTGTTAAAATAACTATTTATATGTGCTACCAGTTTCGTTTTTCATATAAGTATCAATTAGATAGTTCTAGAAATTACATATTCATAATTATTCGATAATCCCAAGAATGTTAATATTTATATAAATGTAATATCTTTTCATTATAGTCATATTTATAGCCATCCATAAAATTAAGAGATATATAAATGAATTACATCGTTCATGGAGACAGTAATCTATACACACACATGAACATTGTTGTCGTTTTCATAAAAAAATAATGAATGAAATATAAATAATATTTTACAATTATATAATATTAATTTAAACATAAATATAACATATATTTATTAATTATTGAATTACAAAAAACTATTATAGCTGATTATCATAAATGAATTGCATCTCTTTGTTGAGGTGACAGTCCACAAAAACACATGAGCAAGACATTCATTTTTCATTTTTAAAAAACATGATAGGAATACCGTTTTATGATTAACATAACAAAATATTATTTTATGTTATATAATAATTTTATTATATTTTAATTATTAGGTCAAAATATTTTGAGGTAATAGAGTAAATAGTATTAAAATGCTTATTTTAGACGATTACCTTATATCTAAAGAACCTCTTTTGGATTACTATTTATAGACCCTAGAGATTTTGTTATGAATACCATTAACTATAAAATGATTCAAATAATTTTATAAATTTTTCTTGGTAGCTTCTGGTCAAGATAAGTGGATCAATATGTGTGAGGAAGAGTGGATAGGTGGTTCCACTATATAACAGAAAAGAGGGGAACCCATGGAATAACATAATGTATTATATTAATATTAATTTATTTTCATATAAAAGGTTATCAAAATTGATGTAATTAGAATCATGCATGAATATAAGACAAAATAAAATCTTCGATTAAAATTTAGACAATATCAGGTGATGGTTTAACTGTTATCTCTTAGTTTTAACCCCCACTAACACTTTTGATGATTACTGTGGTATAAAAAACATTACACGTTAGAGGATTAAAGAATATAATATATAAATAAAAGTTACCCATAAATGGAAAATGGTTGATATGTTATACAATATCCTATTATCATGGTCTATTATATGTTTTTTATAAATTTTGTAACATTTAATAAAACATTATTTAATATAAAATATCGTTAATTTCATTTTCGAGATTATTCACATAATTGATATTAAAAAATTTCCAGATTGTATTTTATGTAAAATCCCAGAAGATATCATATAGAGTAAATTGTATATCATAACTATTACAAAAATGGTCCAAATAATGATACTTTATTAAAGACAATATTTAAAAGAAAAAATTGTAAATTTTAATTTCACCAAAATGTTTATATTTTTAATTCATCATATCTAAATTATCCTAGTATAAATTTTTAAGTTTTTTTTAAAAGATCATTTTGAAAAAAATATTTCTATTTAAAAAAACATTCAATTTTAATAAAATTTTCATTAAATAATAATGGCCTATAAGTTTTTAAAATCTTTTAACAAGAAAAATATGTTTTTATGTAATTACATAATTCATTTTAAAAAACACTTTGAACAAATAAAACCAACAGGGAACAATTTTATAATTACTTAAAATGTTAAATTGAAATAAAAACAAATTTTGATCTTTTAATTGAATCTAGAATTTTGAAAGAAGATTCAGTTTTTTCTATGATAAAAACTTATAAATTATTTTCTTATAATAAATCTATTTATTCTATAAAAATTATTACTCAAGATAATTTAATCATATATATATTTTTTAATAATTGAAATTTTATTTTTCTAAAAATCAAATTTTCACAATTAATTTTATTAATATTAAAGTTATTCATTAGAAGATTTTTAAATAATATTTGATTAAAATATTTTAAAATTTAAAATTATATGTATAAAATTAGGTAATGTTGACCATCATAAACTTTTTCATTAAAATTATTTATTAAAGTTCTAAATTAAATACAAATGTAAAAGAAAATTATGGAAAAATTTCAAAATTTAAAAGAATCCCAAAGGAAATAAAAGTTGTCCCAAAAAGGAGGGTTTGAGGTCCTTTTTGACCCACATTCCTTTAACATTCCTCATTTTTTCATATTATTTCCTTAAACCCATGAAAAGTAACATTATATTATTAAAAATATATGGGTTTCTCCCAAAACTACTGGCCCCATAAATTATAAAAGGGTATCATCTTCACCACATCATGAGTAACATATATGTATAATTTATCCTTAAAAGTATTCCATTTTTATCTTCATTGTACTATCTACTATGTCGCGAACTAGCCTAATTCATCCCTGAAACGGTCAGCCGAGCTGGTCCGCAGCATGGACCGAAGGGAATTCCATATCCCCATGGCCTGGCATCTAGTGTCAGGCATTATCAGAGTATACAAAGGATCATTTTGTCCTAATATATATTTAATAACCAATAGAAGAATGAAACCAAATATCCCACTATATATAAACATTACTGAACTGAAAAACATTTATACAAGAATCTAAAAGTACAGCTGAACTGTAAAACATAAATGACTGAACATGATGAAAATAACAAAATTCATGTGACCTAGTTGTTTAGTATCCAACACAATGATCACATTTCATTCATGGCGATAAAACTCAAGAATAAAAATGCATAATGTCTAAAAAAAGAACTATAGGCGTGAGTATTAAAAATCACTAGGCTTGGCTGATAATCAATTCCCAAGGCACTTCCTTTAAACTAAAATAATCATATATTTTAATTTTTGAAATAAAATATATAACTGTATTTGTTCCCAATAACAACCCATGCTAAAAACATTATAAGAAAAAATTATTGCAAGATTTCACAAATAGGAAAATTGTAGAAAAAAATTTAAAAGGGTTACAACATTAAATGGAAAATATTTTCCAGAGAAAAAAAATTAAAGAATTAAAAATTTTAATTAAAATATAAATGATATTGAATTTACTAACAAAACACATTTTTTTCCAATGGTGAGTAAAAAATAACCAGTGAGCACTAGTCACGGGAATACCCCTAGGCACTAGATAGCAGTGGGGCACTAGGTACATCGCATCTTAGTGTAAAATAATCATAACCAATAACATTATCATATATGATACATTAGGAGGTGAAAACCCAATATAAAAGTGGTCCCCAATCATCATCATAGTTTAGATAGTGTTTCCATCCTCAATCTTTCTATGTGAAATAGGGACGAAGCCACTACCTACTCACATGCATACAAGTCATAGTCCTCTCACCAAGATACCTGAGATTCCCTCTTTGTGATCAATCAAGTTCAACATGTTATGTGATTCCATTAGTACAAAAAGGTACACATCCAATAATACACACACCAAATAGTACTGAAATAATCTTCACACACATTACGTATTTCAATAAACCACTTGAAATTTTCACATTACAATTTCAAGAAGTATAACAAGGGTTTACACGTAAAATCCATTAAAAATTTCTATTTCAAGGGAAAACACCCACCAATACCATACCAAACGAGATTTTGTATCCCGAAAACTATTTTGTAAATCAATTTCATGAATCATAAATTTACCACAAATTGTACAATATGGAATACTCATGATAACCACTTCTAAAGAAAAATGTCAAACATGCCATTAGTCATTTTAACATACCAAGGTTTATCAAAACCAATAATTACACATTGCATAATGTTGTGAAAAAAAATCATCATCTAAATATATAAATAAAATCGTCAAAAAATTCATGTTAGATAATCAAAACACAACCACCTTCATAAAAAATGATATACGGGCGATTTACCGGTAAATCATGTCAAAACACCTTTAGAATGAAAACTCATAACCATGTAATTCTAGAATAAAATTTGAATCCATTTATGTTTTCCAAAATGAAATTTCACGTGATCCAAATATATAAATAAATACAATAAAAAACAAATTATATCAGAAACTACCCAACAAATCAAACCATAAAATTTACTAAACACATGTCTTGAACTTTTTAACAAAACAATTCACCTTAAGCACTGAAAAAGGAATAAAACACCAATTGAATTCCATAAATTTATTCAATATACTAAACCATGATCTATGTATGAATGAATTGTTGTTAATGATAAGAAGTAATTTTAACAAACATGTGGTGTGCACCATTTTAACAAAACATCACAAATTTTCAAATATGAAGGTTTAAACCACTAATTTTCACACCAAAAAATTATTCAAATATAATATTACAATATAAAGAATGTAAAAAGGTGAAAAAAAATCCTAAAATAGATAAAATTTAATTATAAATGTAACATAATGGGAGAACATACCTCAAAACATTTTATGAATGAAAGTAAAGTCCCAAAATCAACTTTCGCGATTTCCAACAATCTAGATCTATATAGACCATATCTAAAAGAACAAAAACCCATAATAATCAATAGAAACCAGAACCCTAAGCTGAGAATGAACATGGGAGAACAGAAACCCAGGAAAAAATAGAAGGATAAGTATAATGGAGGAGAAAGGAGAAATAAGTACCTTGAAGAAACTAGTCAATCCTTCACCTTCATTTATATCTACACCATGCGAGTAGGGGGAATGGCATGGTAAGTAATAGAGATTATACCTTGGTCTAGAGGAACACGGGGAAGAATATTTGGGTGTATTTGGGTTCCAAAATCATGAAGGGGAAACAATGTAACAATACATTTTTAATCTTGGTAGGCCATATGGTAAGGGTGCACTGTTAACTAAATCGTAAGCCCAAACTGTAAACATGACCATTTTAGTCCAAAAGGTTTCATTTAATCCAAAAACAGTAATATGAGATAGGGTAAACCATGATAGAAATATTAAAAAAAATATGTAACTTAAAAACTCATCACCTATCACAACTAGAACCGGAGAAAGAGAACATGATTTCTCAATGAACTTGATCAAAACCCAAACATGATAAATCGAGTGTGACAATTATACTCATCATTATAGCTTTACAAAATCAATAATCATTTACACATTCCTTATAATTGATAAATGCATAAGGATTCCATATCAACATGATCCATAATTATAATCCAAGGAAATAGCATTCATCCAAAACATAACATAAGGCTCTTCCCTAAAAAAAACACTAACTCACAACCACTTCATGAGAATCAACGGAAATTTCAAGACACCAAAACCTCAACCAAGCTAAATAACTTATTTATGGGAATTCATCCAATGAAACAAATGATCACTCAAACCAAAGAGAACTCATGAATACCAATTATATTAGGGGATGGCAGAATAGACTCCCAAACAATATAAAACAACAACAACCAACAAATCCTTACAAAGGATTCACTACTTGACCCACGGTGGGTACCCCCACCATTGAAGACCCACAAGAAACAACAAAACATGAATTAACTATGAGATAAAATAGACCTTCCCACGTAATCCATAAAAATATCCCTTATAATGACCCATAATCCCTTGATAAAAGAACATAAACAAATGTTTTAAACTATACACTCTTGAATGGAGGGGATAAATCTCATCCATAACACCAGAAACGAACTACAAATCCCAACCATAGGGGTTGGGAAAGGAACAAGACCAATTATTAGACCATTAAAACTACAACAGACAAAATCCACCCACTTTATTTAACACGATTGAATAAACAAAATGTTGAGAAAACACAATAAAAACACTAGAACTGTCCCACCGCAGTGGTAGAGGAACAATCATATCCAAACTATTTAAGCCTATGAGATTCCTAACCACGTACATGATTCACTCCGAGACCTACAGCTGGATCTCTAATGGTGGAAGCATCAACTTCCTCACTGTTAAGATCCATTAATACAAAACCAAAACTCATTCCCTTTGTCTTACATGGTGCAAAATAACACTCCCAGATAGAAACAACAGATTTTGACACACTACTAGACTCACTTCCTCAAAAAACACACATTCACCCGAATAAGGACTTAGGAACACACAATATCACTCTCTATCACTAAAAACTAGGGGAATAATCAACCCGAAACACAGAAAAACACATCCAACACCACCAAACACAACTAATAAAACTGAGAGAATAACCATAATGAAAAACCACATTAGATCAAGTCCAAACAGATCTATATTTCAAAAAATGGTCTAAGGAACTATAAGAAAGGGTGGTTTTTTAATTTGAAATGATTCCTTCGGTTGATCTACAAGAAATTTTTCCAATGTAGAACCCTGCTTTTCCAAATCACAACACCGAAGGAATCTTTATAAATCCACTAAACATTGCTCTAAAATCGAGCCACCAATAAGATTCCATCTCAGGACACAATAAGACTATCACTTCCAGATCAGTAGGAAGCATACCAAATAAACAATACTTCTATGAAATACAAAACCAAACCATATGTTTACAAAAACACAACAATTTTTCATTTTAAAATTTTTTGAAAAACAAATAAATATAGTGAATTTCTCTCTCCCCAATGGCGTTTCAATGAGTCTCTTTGAAATGAACATTTTCATGTGACCTCGGGAATCTATCCAAAATTCCATATTGATTCATGTATGTTAGATCTTATGGAAACATTAAAGGCTAAAAAAGAATGCATTTTCTAGAAAATATTTTAAAAAATTTCAAATATCCCAAACCTTCCAAAGGATAACTAACAATCATGTTGTAAAACATTTTCAGACTTCACACACCAAACCATATTACAATTAATGAAAAAGAAACCCCATAAATTTCAATCAAAATCATTTTCATATTGATAAAATCACAAAAAAACATGTTCTTCTAAAAAAACCTTTTCCAATTTAAAAAGTTGAGTAAAACCGCTTTCCATAATAAGGAATCCACAATGGATAAAACCCTTTTATGAAAAACACCATCCACCTAAAACCAAATTAAAAAATGAATTCCTAAAAATCAAACTATTTTTGACATTCCAACACATCCCATTTAAAAAATATTTAATATAACCTTAAAATAATATGTTCTTTCCAATAATTTTATTTAAACAAACTATAAGTTTAGATTAATGAAATTCAATTTCATTAAATCATTTCCACTTTATCCCCTAACCTTATTTCCCAAATACCTAACTTCCCAAAACAGTTATTTTACTATATTTTAGAAATCTATTTTCCAATTTTTAAAATCCATCCAATCATTTAGAACCTATTTCAAAAATTCTCACACAAGGATTTTCAAAATAATTTTTTGAGTTCATGAATGGTCCAAGAGACCCACAAAATGGAACTAGTGTTAGTGGTCGACTTGACTATATGGTTGGATGCCATATGTCAAACACACCACCAAAATGGAGATCCTTCTCAAGACCATGACCCGGATCCACATAGACTTCTAGGCCCTACGAGATCACAAAGGCCATTAGTCCAACTCCCCCTATTTTATCCTAATAACCAAGATATCCTTGAGGACCAAAGAAACTAATGAAACCAGACAGCCCATGGACTCTTAATGATCGAAATTAGAATGATTTGGTGATGCTCTTCCCAATTCTACCTCTAATGTCCCGATAATCCTTTTCCCCCAACCTTGACATCCCCATGTAACAATGGTTACTCTGGAAATCACGGTCCACTAAAAGCTGACCTTCTCTATTACCATTTTTTCACCAACTAGCCAGTTTCGAACCTAAACCAGTATCAAGAGCTAGTTCGTGGCATGGCCTGAAGGGAGTTAATGATTTCCATTGGCTAGAAAATAGTTCTTTTCATCAACATGGTAATCAAGGGATTGATTTTTTGAATAAATAAATAATAACCAATATCATGAAGAAACCAAACATCCCATTATATATAAACAAAACTAAACCTAAAAACATTTATACAAGATGTCGAAAGTACAAATAAACATTATAACTAAAATAAATGACCTTGACAAAAAAATAAAACTCTATGTGACCCTATTGGTTACTCACCAATACAAGGATCACACATCACTAAAGGTGATCAAACTCAATTCGAAACCTACCAAAGGGTAAAAAACTATAGGCATGAGTGTTAAAACATAGTAGGATATCCTGATACTCTATTCATAATGCACTTCTATTAAAATAAAAGAATAATATATTTTCATGTTTGATCCAAAATATATAAGATTATGTGTTACCAAAAATATTCAATGCAAAAAACATTATAAGAAAAAATTCATTCCTGTTTTATAAAAAGGGAACTCATAGAATTTTTTTAAAGGATTGATCATTAAATGGAAAAAAATTTCAATTGGGGAACTTTAATGAATTAACACTTTTTGGAAAATCACACATTATTATAAATTTACCAACCAAACACACAATATACCAACAGTGAGTACAAAATAAGCAATGATCACTAGTAATAGAAACACCCATACAAACAAATCAACTGTGGGGCCCTTGGTACATCATAACTCGATGTAAAAGTTACCATAACCAATAAAAGTTTCATGAATGAGACACTTGGAGGGTAAAACCAAATGGACTAGTGGTGCCCAATCATCATCACAGTTTAGTTAGTTTTTGAATATTTAATCTTGCTATGTTAAATAGGGGTGAAGCCACTAGTGGATTACTGCCATATTAGTCCTAGTCCACCCACCCAGATACATGGGCTTCCCTCTTAGTTCTCAACAAAGTTCCACATTTTATATGATACCATTTGAACAAAAAGTGCCACATCTAATCATAAACTCACCAAACAGTACCCAAAAACGTTTCTCACCATTTATGCATTCAATAATCCATTAAAAAATTTCCTAATACAATTCCAAGTTGTATAACAAGGTTTTTCACATAAAATCAATTAAAAAAATGCCCTTTTAAGGGAAAATATCCACCATTACCATAACAAACCAGATTTTCATCCCCAAATATATCTGATAAATCAATTCATTAATAATAAAATGACCCCAAATGGTATTATATGGAACATTTCATGACCCGTCCCTTGGGCCCTGTGTTGTGACTACCCCAATCTGGCCATCCATAGGATAGGGGCTGCCGACTAGCACCGACAGCGTATTCCCTAAAACTGGGAAGCACTACTAGGAATCTTGTTTTTCCCAATGGTATTATTCTGACGGTTCATAGGAACCATTAGTATATGAGAGTTTTGGCATGCTTTCCCAACGGTTTTATCAAAACGTTGGGAAATCTTCCACTTATGTTCCTTTTCCCAACAGTTTGATGAAACCATTGGGAAAGGTTGATGATTTCCCTACGGTTTTCTTAAAACCGTTGGGAAACATTCAATTTCCCAATGCTTTCCCAAAATTTTGGTTCAACCATGGGGAATGAATCCTTTTCCCAATGGTTTTTAAAAACCGTTGGGAATAGATGTCCAGAAATACCCAAATTGGGCAGACCTCCTCCAGTCGCATTTCTCCCCCAATTTCCAGAACCATTAGCCCCCGATTTTCAGAACCCTTGCGTGCGCCCCCCAGGTGAACTCCATCAAATCCGATGAGACTCACCATCGAGGATAGATGGGATAATTCCTAATCTTCATGTCTTATTGATCATTTTCCACTTATCTTACATATTTATCAATTTTTATTGAAGTTGGAAACCGTAAATTCAATGTTTTAATTGGTGATTTGGTTTTTTTTATTATGGATTGGGTGTATGAGGCATTCTGATTACTATTATGGGTGGTTGTAATCAAATATTATGATGTTGAACCATTTATGAAGTTTTTGTCTCTATTTAATATCATTTCTGCTAACTTAACATTAAATTATATATCACATTTCGTTTCTGTTTTTTAATTTATAGTTAAGTTATTTGTGGTTGATTATTGTCCCATGTTAACTGTTTTCAATAGTTTGGCCTATAAATTGGGCATTTAATGTGAATTTTCCAAATGGGGGTGCCTTGAGAATACTCCAAATATTTTTTAAAAATGATCAAAGGCTTTTTATTATTTAAAAAGGATTTCAAAAGATATTTCTGAAATTATTTAATTCTGAAAATATTGTTTTATTAAAATGGGAATTTTTTAATAAGTCTTATGTAATGTATTTTATTATAGTAAACTTATTATGTGACTATGTTTGGTATTTTGTAATACATGAGATAAATGGGGTGTGAGAATGTGTTGTGAAAGAGATTCCATGGTTGGTTCAAGACTATATTTATGTTTTTAGCCTATTAATGAGTTATTTTAATGATATTTTGAGATATTTACATATTGGTGTTAAGTCATACAATGATAATGGGGGATATTAAATGATTATTGGTGAAAAATGGGATCTGTAGAGGTGTTTCATGATTAAGACATATAATTACTGCTAAACATGAGGATAAACCATGCGTAGTAGTGAATTCTTCAAATGTTTGTTGTTTTAGTCATTTTTTATTTGGAGTTTCTTTTGATGCTGATGTTTCATATTGATACCTATGATGGGAATTTATATTAGTTTCTAAATCAGCTGAGACTCCCCCACCATGCACAGTGAATGCATTTTCTTCCCTTATTTAATCATTCTATTTGCACAGCATATGCAACCTCTAGCCTCATTTAATCAGCGAACTCAAGTCATTAATTCAAGCCTTCATTTTCACTATCATGTATGAAATTGAATAATGTAAAACCATCTTCACATGATTTATAACCTTAGATAGTGTCCAACATATGGAATACGAGCTTTTGAATTCATCATTTAATGAGGATCATATATTCCATTTCACCCAAGATTACTCTACTCATATAACTTTATGGTCAAATAAATATGGTTCTCATTGTATGTTTTATATTATGTGTCCTTCCTGGACAATACACAATTTTATGAGGGTGTGGTTCTTTTCACTAGCCATGCTGGCATGTGTAGACATCGATAAAAATGTTAGATAAGTAACAAGTTTAATTCAGTAATGTTGTTGTCATTGACATACTTTATTATTAATCTAAAATTTAAAAATAATTTTTTTTGTCAATACATAATGAAATTAAATCTTTTTACAAGCCATGAACAACCTATTAGTGTATAAGCCTAAAATTTATTCACCCATGGGGTGCTCTTGACTTGGGGAAGTAATTGGGTAATGAAAGGTATGGAAATAGAGGGCCAATAATGAGTTATTGAACATGAGTGAATGATTTGGGATGCCTATAACACATAATGGGACATGTGGCATGTTCCTCTTATAGACCTAATGAAAATGAATATAAATAAATTTTAATTTAATTTATTAGCACATGTTCTTTACATTATTTTAATGGTTCACTACATCAACTTGAAACATCTTCCTTTATCATTTACATAAATGTATTTTCTATTAATGTTTAATCATATTGAATTGCTTATGAAAAAGTCATTTATATAAATTATTTTTACAGAATGGACAGAAGTTGGATGTATGAAACCAATCAGATCTCAAGCGATTTTCAAAACAATTTATAGATCATTATAGATTTTTCATTTCACAATGCTTCAGATAGTGGTCACATACACTGCCCATGTTACAATTGTGTTGGTAGACCTTTTTTGAGCCATGAAGAAGTCATATATCAAATAACCAAAAATAGTTTTCAAGAAAACTAATTTGTGTGGTATCACAATGGGGAGAAAATGAAATCTAAAATTGGTGATGATCAAAATGAAATGACTGGAATGGAGAATTTGTTAGATGATCGGTTACGATTTATTCGTCATCATGAAAAATAAAGGATTTCGACTCAAGAATACTTCGATATAAGGGCAGATGATACATCTATTGAAATTTATGATATTGATAAGGTGAAAAAAAATAATGATGCTGCCACAACTCCAGTATATCCAAAATTTGATGAAATGAAAAAGTTGGAATTTTTAATCCAATTGTTTCATGGGAAAACTATGAATGGGATTTCTAATACAACGATCGATTACATTATTACCCTCTTGAAGGATTTACTTCCATATGATGTATATATTCCCTAAAACCACTATATGGCATGGAAGATAGTTGAGGAACTTGGATTTTCAAGAAAAAAAAATTCATGCTTTACCGAAATATTGCAGTTTATTCTAGGAGGAAACCGCTGAACGAAATGATTTTATAAAATGTGGCACATCCCGTTGGAAGTAAAAATCTGATGGAACATTATCCCATGTTCCACAGAAAGTAATGTGGCACATTCCATTGATTCCCAGTCTCCGGAATATTTTTTATGTCTGATGACATATCAATAAAAATGAGATAACATGATATGGAGAGAAAGAAGACTAATGATGAGTTGGTTCATCCTGCAGATGAATTTTCATGGAAAAGATTTGATGCTCGACATCCTAATTTTGCAGTTGACGTGTTTAATGTGAGGATAGGCCTTTCATGCGACTGTTTTAATCCGTTTGGGCAGAGGCTTCTTTCGCACATCACATGGCCAGTTTTTATACACATTTATAATCTTCCCCCCATGGTTGTGTATGAAAAAACCTTTCACATTCTTGAGTATACTCATATCTCGTCTTCCTGATCTCGGCATTGATATTGATGTATACATGATTCCTTTAATAAAAGTGTTGTAAATTCTTTGGGATGTTGGTGTGCGCGCATACGATACATGTTCTAAAGAAATATTTCAGATTCATGATGCGCTTATGTGGATGATCAATGATGTTTTGGATTATGCAATGATGTCTGGATGCAGCACGAAGGGAAAACTACCATGCCCAGTTTGTATGAAGAATACACGATCCAGAAGACTGAAACATCGTTGTATTTTAAGTTTTATGAGACATCGAAGATTCTTGCCAAATGATCATCCTTATAGAATGAATCATCAATGATTTGATAATATCATAGAGACCGATGATCCACCTCAGTATATGTCTGGAACTGATGAGATTAATGAATTGAAAGATTTTAGTTTTTCATTCGGGATGGGTCAAATGAAATTTGGAAAGACAAAGAATTTTTACACTAAAACCTGTTATAATTGGAGGAAGAGGATTATCTTATTTGATTTTCCTTATTGGTCAACCAATTTGTTATGTCATTTCTTAGATGTAATGAATATTTAAAAGAATATATGCGAAATTTTTCTTTCGGTTCTTTTAAATGTCAAGGGGAAGACAAAAGATGATTTATGATCTCGGCATGACTTGGTGGATTGGGGCATCAGACTAGAATTGGATCATGTCCATATCAGTGAAAATAAATGGAAATTTCTATGTGCATCGTATGTGATGACACCTACTGAAATAAATAAATTTTGGGAAGTATTAGAGACTATTTGAGTTCTTGATGGCTATTCTAGCAACATATCTAAACAGGTCAATAGAAGAGATTTGAAGATAAAATATTTGAACACTCATTATATTCACGTTCTACTACATGAGTTGCTTCAAATAAGAATATGTCATCTCTTGTCCAATAATGTAAGGGTGAATATTATTCGGTTGTTCCATTTGTTTATAGATCTTTATTCTAAGAAGTTTTCCAATTATAACTTGAAAAAAATGTTGGCATATGCCCCATTAATTTTGTGTGAGTGGGAGAAAATATTTCCTCTATCATTAGTCACATGCATGATGCATCTGACTGTCCATACTCCGACTAAAATGCTTCTCAAAGGACCTGTTTCTTTTAGTTGTATTTATCCAACTGATTGAAATATGTACACATTAAAGTCTTATGTCTGAAACAAGAATCATCCTAAAGGTTCTATCGTGAATGGTTACTTGGATCAAGAATGTATGGATTTCTTATCAATGTATTTGTCTGATCTTACTACAAAAATGAATATACCAATGAAAAATGAAGAATAAAAGTATGAGAAAATTGAACCCAGTTTTCCATCACTTTCTAAAATAAGAGGAATTTATGGATCATATACATTGAAGACATTAAGCCATGAAGAGCGGGAGATGGAACATCGCAGAGTTTTGTTCAACTGTGAATTGTTAAATGACTATATCAGGTATCTAAACTGAATATGTATGTCTTCCATATATATATTTTAAACTATTCATATTTTTTATCTACAGGGAACATAAAAAAATAAGAAATAGGAAACATTGTTCTTTATCTTTGATAATGAGATAGACTTTTCATATCAAAGAGATTTCTGCTTGGTTAAAATTGAAGGTAAAAGTATTACTATTTAAAATAATTATATCAATATTTAATTAAGTTTAATAGTCATTCATATTGTAGGTATTGAGTTTTTCTACTGACTCTATCTCTGAGGAAATAAGAGATTTGGATTTTGGTCCTAATATCGTGGTTCGTGACTATAAATCAATTGTTATCAATGGGTACAAATTTATTGTCCCTGAACGAGCAAAGAACATGAGAACACAACAAGATGGTGTTATGGTTACTTCCTCAACATACTTTTATGCTATTGCATCAGATAGCAGACCACGATTTGAAAATGGGGGTTATTTTGGAGTCGTTGAAAAATACTAATATTGGATTATTACTCTCATGGATGAGTGACAATGATGAAATTCTATTGGATTGATTCGATGATGAGACATGGCACATTTATTGATGATTGTGGATTTAGAGTAATTAATATGACTCTCACTCTTGCTATAGAAAAACCATATTTGTTGGCATCAATGGCTAAAAATGTTTTTTATGTCAAAGACCAACATCGACCTGAATTTGGTGTCATAGTTTAAGTAAATAAAAGACATATTTTTGATGATGGTGATGATGGAATTGATACTGTACCTAGTTCCATTAGAACCAATCCATTTATTTCCTTTAATGACTCCAATTTCTCAATTTTCAGAGTTGATTGTGAACCTTATGTTGTGGCTGAAAATATATAGAATCATTCATCCATGTTCGCAATTCTTATGGTTTACCTCGAGTTGGGTTGTTAAGGTTGGTAATATTCAAATTGTTTTAGTATTGATCACAAATATGTTTAAGTTGACTAGACCGTTATGTGAATTTTTAATGTTTACTGGTTTCAGTTTTATATTAATTTCATTTTCTAATTTTGAATTGAACTATATTCAAACATAGTCAAACAATATTTCTAAATTGGTGAGCATTAAAACTTTTATGATTTATTAAATCCATTCAAGCTCTTATAAAACAATTGATAGCTAAATTACCAATGAGTCCCCCTATTCCCTCATATATTTAGTTTTTTGGGATACACATTAGTTTCCTTTTTTTAATTAATTATATATTTGTCTTCAAAAGAAGGAAATGCATCCAATTGAAGAGAGACGATGGAAAAAATGATGGAGAACAATCGTTGAATGGTAGAGATGGGTGTTCCACCATAAGTGCCTACAATGAGTACTTTATTTCAAATATATATATTTAAAGAATATATAATGAAATGTGATTAATTTTTTTGTAAATTTTTTTGTAGGATCCACCTATACGTCAAAAGTTATTCGATGAGGAGCCTAGTACTGGTCCTAGTACTCAGGCCGATGGTACGAGAAGGGTTCGTACCAGAGGTGGATGAGCAGCTTCGCGTACCCAACTAGACCCTGCCCCTCCCACTGAAATGTCATACTTCCCAAATTCTGATCTCAGTTTGTCATTAGGGACACACGAGATATTTAGGCCTCCCATGTTTTCTCCACCTTTTGCATCTATGGACCCATCATTTTCATATCCCATGATGATTCCCACTCCCTAGTAAGAATCCAGCGATATAGTTGTCCCATATTCTTTTCCTTATACTTCTATCTGTCTGAGCTTCTATATTCCATCTTCTTCGACACCTGTTCCACCACAGAGTGTTCCATCAGTTTATGTGGATCCAGAGGTGCTTAGCAATCAGACTGACGTAGGTATATTTATAGAACCCTAACAAATTTTTATAAAAATATTTATTTTCATTATAAAATGTTTTGATAAATTATTTGTTTTTCTTTCTTGAAAGATACATATAGTGATAGGAGGAGGGGGAGGGGGCGTAAATGCATGTGTGCGATGTGGAACTTCCGCACACAGGTTATGGTGGATTACATTGAAGACAACCAAATGGTTGAGAAAATAGGGAAGCAATGTCAGAGTTTTTTGGCGGCCCTTGCCAAATACTCCGACATCATTCCCGTCATCCTACTATCATGGAGACATTTTCCACATGAGATCAATGATATAACTTGGTTAGAGATATGGGTAAAAAATATGTTGTATTTAATTCCATGAATTATTTTTGTATTTATATGAATTAATATTTTTATGTCAGCTTCGATTTAATTTTCTCGATGGTGAGGGTTCATGACCAGAACATCTAAAGGATATAGGCGAGCATTGGAGAGACTAAAATCATGACTTTCATATTGGATAGTGTGCTAGAGTTGGCACTGAGTTAGAGGCGGAACCAGTCATGGATGATTGTCCTATAGAGTAATATCATCATATGATTACTCATTTGATGACTACCCAGTTTAAGGTATTAATTACATTTGAGTATTTAAATAATAACTTTCATGTTTTCATTAATATTATCCTTTTTATTATAGAATTTAATTTAGGAATCATGTGGAAAAAATAAACAAACATTGATGAAAAAAAATACCTCCACACAATAGGATGTACTACAATGCCATATCATGAGGGGAAGCAGGTATGACAATTATTTATAAGTTTTCTTTACGACATACACTTTATTTTGTTTCCTCAATTACTTAATCGTTTGCTAAATTTTTCATATAACTTTATTTTTCAATGTCATTGTAGAAGAAAATACAGAATATTGAAGGATGTGTGCCATGAGGAAAACTATTTTTCTCGAGTAGATGGAAAAAGGATGGAAGTGTAGTCAATGAAGTGACTCAGAAGAAGATTGTATGTTTTAATCAGTTGATTTTATATTTTAATATCTATTTTATAACTTAATAATATATTTATATTTGTAACAGGATGGTTTAGAGGCCCTTGATTCCCAGGAACTAAACAATTTTGGGCCAACTGATCACTTACTTCATGTGTTGAGAAAGGAGCATTCTGGCAGAGTACGTTGCCGACCTAGGATAGCCTTGACGAGGTATTGGCCCTCCTCAGGTATGAGTTGAAGTGCCACCGAGCTGCATCAAGTTAGGGCCCAGGCAGAACAGGCCGACAAAAGGGCCACAAAGACGATAGAATAGTATGCTTGGGAAAACAATGCATTAATGAAATTTATTGATGTTCTACATCCAACACCTCCACCAGAGGCTAGCCTAGCGTGTGATGAATATGTTTCTTTGATACGTTCTATATATGGTGAACTAGGTGGTAGTTATAGAGGTGGTCCAGATGATATCTAGACAAACGATGATGCTGGCGAGGAGTCTGATGTGGAAGAGGAGGGAGAGGAGGAGGGCTAGGTGGATGAAGTGGAGGAGGAAGAGGGAGAGGGCGAGGAGGGGGGCACTAAAGAGGAAGAGGATGATGATGGGGATGAGGATGAGGGTGATGATGATGGTGATGATGGTGATGGTGATGTTGGAAAAATTGAACAATTACATTTTTCACTAATATTAATGAGATTTGATTTTTAATATATTCTAGTTGTTTGTTTTATCTAGACCTGTAGTATAGTATTCGAGTTGAATAGTTTTTATATATTGTCTGTTTTCATGTATTTTGTTGTCTTTTAGTGGTTGCGGTATATCTTGTGCATTTTTATAGAGTTTTTTGTGTTTGGGAACTCACTGGACAGCCCCCACTCCTTCCTGGAACCTGGACAACCCCCCCACTATCCTCCTTGGACCCCGGACAGCCCCCCGGACATCCCCCAGACAGCCCCCTGGATAGCCCCCCCACTATCCTCCTTGGTCACAGGACAACCCCCCAAACATCCCCCGGACACCCCCCTCCTTCCTGGAACCTGGACAACCCCCCCCCCCCACCACTATCCTCCTTGGACCCTGGGAAGCCCCCCGGGCAGCCCTCGGATAGCCCCCCACTATCCTCCTTGGTCATAGGACAGCCCCCCAAACATCCCCCGGACAGCCCCCCAAAAACCCTCCGGACAGCACCCCGCACAGCCCCCCCCCCCCACCCTCCTCCTTGGTCCCAGGACAGCCCCCTGGACAACCCCCAAACAACCCCCCCCCCCCCCCGGACACCCCCGGATAGCCCCCCACCCTCTTCCCTAGACCTCGGATAGCCCCCCGAGCAGCCCCCCTAGACAACCCCATGGACAGCCCTCGGTACATCCACCCTGACAGCACCCCCACCCTCCTCCTTGGGCCCCAAACAGCCCCCGAACACCCCCGGACAGCCCCCCACAATCCTCCCTGGTCCCCTAACATCCCCCCTGAAAACCCCTCGGACACCCCCCCCCCCCCCACCCTCCTCCATGGACCCCATACAGCCACCCCGAACACCCCCGTACAGGCCCCGACATAGCCCCTACCCTCCTCCTTGGTCCCCGGACAACCCCCAGACACCCCCGGAGAGCCCCCCCCCCCCAGACAGCCCCTCGGACAGGCCCCCCAGAGAGCCCCCCAGACAGCCCCTGGTGTGGCCAGCACAACTTAAAGTGACGTGGACAAGTCAACCCCATCTAAATTCGAGGTTCAGTGTGGCCGGTAGCACTCTACCTGTGTCTCTTTTGGTTAAAATGGATGAGATTTTAAGTGAAAAGAAAAACTGAGATACGAAAAACTAACCAAGTGCATTCAAAATGTGTTGATGCTTTAGGAAAACGATCCATGGGTCATATGTGACGCGTACGAGTCATCCCCGCCTCAATCTGAGGCACGGTTTGGACATGATCACTTTAAGTGTCTCTTTAGTTTAAAATGGACAACATTTTAAGTACATACAAAAATCTGACCAAACGAATTCTGATGGTGTTTATACTTTAACAAAACTATCCATGGTTCATATGGGACGTGTATGAATCAACCCCACCTGAATTTGAGGCGTGGTGTGGCCAGAACCACTCAAAGTGTCTCTCTTTTGTTTCAAAAGGACATCATTTTTAAGTGAAAACATCAACTGGAATACAAAAAACTGACCAAACGCATTTTGATTGTGTTGATACTATAGGAAAATGATCCATGGGTCATTTGAAACGTGTATGAGTCATCCCCGTCTAAATTCGAGGCGCGGTGTGGCTAGTACCACTCTAATAGTGTCTCTTTTGTTTAAAATGGACTGGATTATAAGTGCAAAGAACAACTGGCATACGGAAAACTAACCAAACGCATTCTAATTCTATTGATAATTTATCACAATGATCCTTGGTTCATATGTAAGGTGTATGAGCCAACCTAGTCTCGATCTGAGTTGCGGTGTGGCTGGATCACTCTATGGGTCTCTCTTTGGTTTAAAATGGACAACATTTTTATTACATTCAGAAAACTGACCAAAAAGATTCTGATTGAGTTGATACTTTATCACAACAATCCATGGTTCATATGTGACGTGTAAAAATCAATCCCGCATCAATCTGAGGTGCGGTGTGGCCGGAACCACTCAAAGTGTCTCTCTTTTGTTTCAAAAGGAGATCATTTTAAGTGAAAACATAATTTGGCATACGGAAAACCATCCAAACACATTCGAATTGTGTTGATACTTTAGGAAAATGATTTGTGGGTCTTTTGAGATGTGTAAAAGTCATCCCTATCTAAATTTGAGGTGCGGTGTGGCCAGTGTCACTTTAACTGTGTCTCTTTTGTTTAAAATGGATATGATTATAAGTGAAAAGAAAAACTGGAATACGGAAAACAAACCAAATGCATTCATATTCTGTTGATAATTTATCACAAAGATCCATGGGTCATATGTGACGTGTATGAGCTAACCTGTGCTCAATCCGAGTTTTGGTGTGGCCGGGATCACTCTAAGTGTCTCTCTTTTGTTTCAAATGAACAACAATTTTAGTACATACAGAAAACCAACCAAACACATTCAGTTTTCATTGAAACATTAGTAGAACCATCCATGAGTCATATGTGACGTTTATGAGTCGACCTCTTCTCAATCCAAGGCGAGGTGTGGCTGACACCACTCAAACTGTCTCTCTTTTGTTTAAAATTGACTTCATTTTAAGTGAAAACAACAACTAGCATACAGAAAACCGACCTGACGGATTCTGATTGTGTTGATATTTTAGCACAATGATCCATGGGTCATATTTGATGTGTACGAGTCAACTCCACCTCAATCCGAGGCGCTGTGTGGGCAACACCATTCATATTGTCTCACTTTTGTTTAAAATTGACATCATTTTAAGTGAAAACAACATCTAAAATATGAAAAACTAACTAAATGCATTTTAAATGTGTTGTTGCTTTTGGACAACGATCTAGGGGTAATATGTGATGTGTACGAGTAAACCCCGCCTCAATATGAGGCACGGTGTGGCCAGGATCACTCTAAGTGTCACTCTTTTGTTTAAAATGGACAACATTTTATGTACATACAGAAAAATTACCAGATAGATTATGATTGTGTTGATACATTAGCACAACGATCCATGAGTCATATGTGACATGTACGAATCAAGCCTGCCTCAATATGAGGAGTGGTGTGTCTAGAACCACTCAAAGTGTCTCCATTTTATTTCAATAGGAGATCATTTTATTTGAAAACATAAACTGCCATATGGGTAACCGACCAAACCCATTCAGATTGTGTTGATACATTAGGAAAATGATCCATGGGTCATTTGATATGTGTACGAGTGAACCCCATCTAAATCCGAGGCATGGTGTGGCCGGTACCACTCTAACTGTGTCTCTATTGTTTAAAATGGAGAGGATTATATGTGAAAATAACAACTGGCTTACAGAAAATTGAACAAACACATTCAGATTCAATTTATAATTTATCACAACGATCCATGGGTCATATGTGATGTGTACGAGCCAACACGGGCTCAATCTGAGTTGTGGTGTGGCCGGGATCACTCTAAGTGTCTCTCTTTTGTTTAAAATGGACAACAAATTAAGTACATACGTAAAACTGACCAAACACATTTGGTTTCCATTGAAACAATAGTATAACGACCCATGAGTTATATGTGACATGAATGAGTCAACATCGCCTCAATCCAAGGCGCGGTGTGGCCGCCACCACTCAAAATGTCTCTCTTTTGTTTAAAATGGACCTCATTTTAAGTGAAAACAACAACTATCATACAGAAAACCAAACAAACGGATTATGTTTGTGTTGATACATTAGCACAATGATCCATGGGTCATATGTGACATGTACGAGTCAACCCCACCTCTATCTGAGGTGTGGTGTGGGCAACACCATTCATTGTGTCTCTCTTTTGTTTAAAATGGACATCATTTTAAGTGAAAACCACAACTGACATACGAAAAACAGATCAAATTCATTCCAAATGTGTTGATGCTTTCGAAAAACGATCCATGGGTCATATGTGATGTGTAGAAGTCTACCCCACCTCAATCTAAAGCATGGTGTGGCCGAGATCAAACTAAGTGTCTCTATTTTGTTTAAAATGGTCAACATTTTATGTACCTACGGAAAACTGACCAAATAGATTCTGATTGTGTTAATACATTAGAAAAACAATCCATGGGACATATGTGATGTGTACGAATCATCCCCGCCT
Organism: Viscum album; assembly: GCA_963277665.1. Lineage (NCBI taxonomy): Eukaryota > Viridiplantae > Streptophyta > Magnoliopsida > Santalales > Viscaceae > Viscum > Viscum album. Next base: position 1,734,709,142 of record OY728152.1, on the reverse strand, counting down.
CAATCTGAGGTGTGTTGTGGCTGGCACCACTCAAAGCGTCTCTCTTTTGTTTCAAAAGGACATCATTATAAGTGAAAACATCAACTGGCATACGTAAAAATGACTAAACACATTCAGATTGTATTTATACTTTAGGAAAATGACCCATTGGTCATTTGAGACGTGTAAAAGTCAGACATGTCTAAATCTGAGGCATGGTGTGGCCGGTACAACTCAAACCGTGTCTCTTTTGTTTAAAATGGGCCGGATTATAAGTGAAAAGAACAACTGGCACATGGAAAATAGACCAAACGAATTCAAATTCTGTTGATAATTTATCACAATGATTCATGGGTCATATGTGACATGTACTAGCCAACCCTAGCATAATCCGTGTTGTGGTATGGCTGGGATCACTCTAAGTGTCTCTCTTTTGTTTATAATGGAAATCATTTTAAGTACATACGGAAAACCGACCAAACGCATTTGGTTTCTATTGAAACATTACAAGAAAAATCCATGGGTCATATATGACGTGTACGAGTCAACCTCACCTCAATACGAGACGTGGTGTGGCTGAAACAACTCAAAGTGTCTCTCTTTTGTATAAAATGGACATCATTTTACGTGAAAACAACAACTAGCACACTGAAAACCGACCAAACAAATTCTGATTATGTTAATACTTTAGCATAATGATCCATGGGTCATATGTAACATGTACGAGTCAACCCCACCTCAATCCGAGGTATGGTGTGGGAGACACCATTCATAGTGTCTCTCTTTTGTTTAAAATGGACATCATATTAAGAGAAAACAACAACTAACATACAAAAAACTGACCAAACACATTTGAAATGTGTTGATGCTTTAGGATATCGATCCATGGGTCATATATGATGTGTATGAGTCAACCCCACCTCAATCCGAGGCACGGTGTGTCCGGGGTCACTTTAAGTGACTCTCTTTTGTTTAAAATGGAAAATATTTTAAGTATATATGGAAAACTGGCCAAACGGATTCTGATTGTGCGGATACTTTAGCACAACGATCCATAGGTAATATGTGACATGTACGAATCAACCCCACCTCTATTTGAGGCATATTGTGGTTGACACCATGCAAAGTGTATCTCTTTTGTTTCAAAAGAAAATAATTTTAAGTTAAAACGTCAACTAGCATACATAAAATCGACCAAATGCATTCGGATTGTGTTGATACTTTAGGAAAATGATCCATGAGTCATTTAAGATGTGTACGAGTCAACCCCATCTAAATATGAGGCGCGGTGTGTCCAGTACCACTCCAACTATGTCTATTTTGTTTAAAATGGACATGATTATAAGTGAAAAGAACAACTGGCATACATAAAACCAAACAAACGCATTCGGATTCTGTTTATAATTTATCAAAACGATCCATGGATCATATGTGATGTGTACGGGCCAACCCGGGATCAATTAAAGTTTCGTTGTGGCCGGTATCACTCTAAGTGACTCTCTTTTGTTTAAAATGGACATCATTTTGTGTACATATGGAAAACCGACCAAATGCATTCGGTTTCCGTTGAAAATTTAAGAGAACAATCCACGGGTCATATGTGATGTGTACTAGTCAACCTCTCCGCAATCCAAGGTGCGGTGTCACTGACACCTCTCAAAGTGTCTCACTTTTGTTTAAAAATGAAATCATTCAAAGTGAAAACAACAACTAGAATACGGAAAACCGACCAAACCGATTATGATTGTGTTGATACTTTATTACAATAATCAATGGGTCATATGTGACGTGTACGAGTCAACCCCACCTCAATCCGAGGTGTAGTGTGGGTGACACCATTTATAGTGTCTCTCTTTTGTTTAAAATGGACATCGTTTTATGTGAAAACAACCACTGACATACAAAAAATTGACCAAATGCATTTGAAATGTGTTGATGCTTTTTAAAATCGATTCACGGGTCATATGTGACGTGAAAGAGTCAACCCCGTCTCAATCCAAGGCATGGTGTGGCTGGGATCCCTCTAAGTGTCTCTATTTTGTTTAAAATGGAAAAAATTTTAAGTACACACAGAAAACTAACCAAACGGATTCTGATTGTTTTGATACTATAGAACAATGATCCATAGGTCATATGTGACATGTAAGAATCAACCACTCCAAAATCTGAGGCGCGGTGTGGCCGGAACAACTCAAAGTGTCTCTCTTTTGTTTCAAAAGGACATCATTTTAAGTGAAAACATCAAATGGCATATGGAAAACCAACCAAATGCATTCGGATTTTGTTGATACTTTATGAAAATGATACGTGGATCATTTGAGACGTGAATGAGTCAACCCCATCTAAATCTGAGGCACAGTGTGGCTGGTACCTCTCTAACTGTGTATCTTTTTTTTAAATGGACAGGATTATAAGTGAAAAGAACAACTGGCATACGGAAAACTGACCAAATGCATTTGGATTATGTTTATGATTTATCACAACAATATATGGGTCATATGAGACGTTTACGAGTCAACTGAGCCTCAATCCAAGTTGCGGTGTGGCTGGCACCATCCAAAGTGTCTCTCTTATGTTTAAAATGGACATCATTTTTAGTGCATACAAGAAACCAACCAAACAGATTCTGATTGTGTTTATATTTTATCACAAAGATCTATGGGTCATTTGTGATGTGTATGTGTCAACCACACCTAAATTTGAGGCGTAGTGTGACCGAAACCACTAAAAGTGTCTCTCTTTTATTTAAAAAGTACTTAATTTTAAGTGAAAACAACAACTGTCATACAGAAAACCAACCAAATGCTTTCCAAATATGTTGATGCATAGGAAAACAATCCACGAGCCATATGTGATGTGAACGAGTCAACCCCGCCTCAATCCAAGGTGCGGTGTGGGAGACACCATTCATACTGTCTCTCTTTTGTCTAAAATGGACATCATTTCAAGGGAAAACAACAACTGACATATTAAAAACTAACCAAACACATTAAAAATGTGTTGATGATTTAGGACATAGATCCATGGGTCATATATGACGTGTACGAGTCAACCCCACCTCAATACGAGGCATGGTGTGGCCGGGATCACTCTAAGTGTCACTCTTTTGTTTAAAATGGACAACATATTAAGTACATACTGAAAACAGACCAAACAGATTCTGACTATTTTGATACTTTAGAAAAAAGATCCATGGGTCATATGTGACATGTAGGAATCAAACCTACCTCAATTTGAGGTGCGGTGTGGCTGACACACTCAAAGTGTCTTTATTTTGTTTCAAAAGTACATGATTTTAAGTGAAAACATCAACTGTCAAACGAAAAACAGGCCAAACTCATTCAGATTGTGTTTATACTTTAGGAAAATGATCCATGGGTCATTTGAGATGTGTACGAGTCAACCCCATCTAAATACGAGGTGTGGTGTGGCTGGTACTACTCTAACTGTGTCACTTTTGTTCAAAATGGACAGGATTATTATTGAAAAAAACAGGCATACGAAAAACCGACCAAACACATTTGGATTCTGTTGATAATTTATCACACTGATCTATGGGTCATATGTGAGGTGTACGAGTCAACCACACCTCAATAAAAGTTGAGGTGTGGCTGGCACCACCCAAAGTGTCTCTCTTATGTTTAAAATGGGCAACATTTTATGTACATACAGAAAACCGACCAAACAGATTCTGATTGTGTTGATATTTTAGCACAATGATCCATGGGTCATTTGTGATGTGTATGAGTCAACCCCGCCTCAATATGAGGCATGTTGTGGCCTTAACCACTCATAGTGTCTCTATTTTAATTAAAAATCACTTCATTTTAAGTGAAAACAATGAATGACATACGGAAAACAGACCAAACTCTCTCATTATATGTTGATACATTAGGACAACGATCCATGGGTCATTTGTGACGTGTACGAATTAACCTTGCCTCAATTTGAGGCACGTTGTGGCTAGTATCACTCCAAGTGTATGTACTTTGATTAAAATGGACATCATTTCTAGTAAAAACATATAGTATACGAAAAACTGATCAAATTATGAATTGAATTCTAGATTCCACATATAATTTTCATCTAAATTTTAAATTTAATTCTAAATGAATTATGTATGTTTATAATTACCTTATGAATTCTAATTAAATTCTAGATGTGTATAGTTCCAGGATGCAATATATGTTAAATGTGTATGAATTTGTTTTCTATATGTATGTGTTAGTTGGTTATTGTTGTTACAATAATTGAATATGTATGTGTTAGTTTATTGCAGCTAAAATAATTGGAAATGATTTGAAATGAGAGGGAATTGGAAAAGATAGGGAATGGACTAGCTACTGTGAAAATTGCAGGCTATTTTGCAATTTTCATAGCATAGGCTATGCCAACGGTTGCAAACCGTTGGCATAGAATTATGAGTATTTTTTAAAAACTGTTCTCTATGAACCATTGGTAAATTCATTTTCCAATGGTTTAGAAACTGTTGGGAAAGAAGTCATCTGGTAGGTTTTCCCAACGGCTTAAACTGTTGGGAAAAACTATCCAAACGGTTTGGCATAACCATTGTGATAAGATCATTTTTTATAACCTATCCCAACGATTCAGTGTAAACCGTTGGGAAATGCTTTCCAAATGGCTTACTTCCCAATGGTCTGCAGAACCGTTGGTACAAGATATACCAGCAGTTCTGCAGGATTTCCCAACGGTTTAGAACTATTGGGAATGCCTTCATTTCTAGTAGTGGGGCATTAACTTTATAACCTATAAGCACATGCCACCAAGTACAAAACAAGATACAAACCCAAGTAAAATCAATAGTAAACAGAGTGAGTGCAGCAAGTAAAAGGGGCTAGAATACAATCCCAACTAGAAAGTACACGAAACTGAAAGTACAAGTAAACAGGAACAAATTCGGTGAACACCCGCCAAGGATCCTACCTGAAGGTTAGGTTTATCTCTTGATCGTTCATCTTTGCGGTACACCTCATCTAAGATCCACCACTGAGCTACCTCTAGTCTGGGTACTCTCATCCTCAATCAGTGTTTTCCATTGTCTTCACAAAAGACAATGATGTGTGGGCATATCTTGTGCGTGGGTGAGTATAACGATACTCAGTAGGGACCCCGAGACCCCCAAGGTCTCACAAAATCCACAAAGGATAAACCACAAAGCATTAAATAAACTGAAAACCCAACTCAAATATATGCCGATACATATACATATGTTACCAAATATACCCATATCAATCTTGAGGAAAAAAAAGATTCCAACTCAATGCCCAAAGATCAACTGTTCCACAAAGGAAGAAACACCATGTAGGTAAGTACCACACAGGTACGCCACATAAAATAATACCACCAAGGTATTAACATGAAGGAATGTACCACTTGGTAGAGACTCTTCTCACACCAGGTATCTCTTAGGTACAATAGTAGAGATGATTAGATGTAACTACTGAATCATCTTACTCTATTAAGATGCCGACCCACGAAGGATCACTAATTATAATCAGACCCACGAACGATTGTAGTACGTCCTCAGACCCACATAGGATCCTAGTACCTATTTAGTACATTGTCAGAACTACATCAGATCTTTATGTTCTGACCCATAATGGATCATTCAGTGCTGACCCACACTGGATCGCTCGCTGCTAACCAACACAAGATCGCTCGCTGCTGACACACACAACATCTGTCAGTGCTGACCCACAAATTATTGCTCCGTACTGACCCACATAAGATCTCTAGGTGCTGAACTACAATAGATCTCTATTCATTCTTCACACCATAGCCAACTACTAGGTTCTCGCACTATGCTTTCTCATCTCCGGGAGCGTATTCACCTCATGCCATTGGTGGATTCTCCTACTAACCCGAATTCCCATGATGAAGAATCCCAAACGACCACCACGACATAGAGGTATCAATGCAATAGACGGTGGATCAATCGGATGCCCGGTCTGTATGTTATTAGCCTATTAGACCTAAGGTCCTGGTAGGATTCGTGCTTGATCCAACCCGACCGTATCCCAACTTTTTCCAAATCTCAAGTGAGGTATACCAAAGGGACATTCTAACTCCATTTCTTATGGAACAGCAGAAAGTTTATCAATAGGATTTATATTGCCAATGTTATGGCCAATAGAGCGTAAATGGGTCGAAGTTGGCCCGAGTTAGGTCCAACCCGGTCGGACCAACTCGGCCCGACCCGGCGTGGGCTTACCTGACCCGGTTTGGTTCATCCTAGACCGTTGTGTAACACCACGACCCTAGAATCAAAGAGTTGGTGCATTATTAGGTATCATTGGTATGGTCATAAAAGATCAAGTCTTGAAATACCGATTAGTTTAGTAGCCTTGTAAGTACTATATACATTCATAAGGTTTACATTACATCATAAAATGGAAAACTACAACAACATTGTCTTCAAAGACAACTCTGGGATCCCATAAACTATCCTTGGAAGTCAGTCCTAATATACTTCATTGCATCCTGGGAAAATAAAACATAGAAATGGGTGAGCTCAGATGCTCAGTAAGCATAACATTATAGAAGAAACATTCATAAATAATCATAATCATTTAATGTAGTGTATAAGACTAGAACAAAAGACTTTTAAACATGATATTCTGCATAATATGGAAAAGATAAAATCAAAAAATTACATTTACTTATTCAGATAGATATTCTACTAGTCAAATGATCAAATGAAATATCAATAACCAATTTTATAATGATGGAATGCATAATACCAGACTATCATAACCACATATTCAAGGCCTTGTGCCAAGACTACAAATAGGATTTTGTCAAGGCCTTGTGCTGAGACACTAGTTTTTCTCATGAGACCTACTGATTCATTGAGGAGAAATAGAGGGCTCCACCCATCACTTAGTAAGTCCAATTCATTCCTCATATGAACAGGTTTAAACATAAATAAACATTCGTATTAAAAATAGCATACGTAATGTCAATACATTATCCACAAACCATTAATGGAATAAAAATACCACATCCACAGTCAAACATAACTCATTCAATACAATATGAAAGATTGTATTGTCACAGATTAACCTCAATCGAGAATAATTATGTATATTGACATAGATGAAAATAATCATCAAAACTATTAGAGAAAAAATCCCCCTTTTTCTTGAAATCATTAAAAGTCCCACTATTTGTCAAGAATTCATTTAAAAATACATTATTGAATCAACATGTCCCATACCACTTTGAAACATTTAAAAGGTATTTTAATTTTAAAACATCAATGTCCATATAAATAAATCCTTAAAACCATTTTTAAAACATGGACATTAATGAGAAAGATTTAGAATAATTAATCTTTAAAACATTTAAAAGGATATATTAGTTAGAGTTTCTAACCAAAAGAGAGACGGTTGAATAAAAATAATTGAGGTAATAATTTTTTTAATATCATGATAATAATGGTATTCATGATATACTATGTAAAAGTACATTATATACACCATATAAATGTGAATTGGTGTATAACAACAAAGAAGTGTCAATGGAATGTAAATTGAGATGAAATCTCTTATAAAGACCGTATCATTAGGTTAAGGATAAATCAACGACATAATTATGTGTGATAAATATAAATACACTAAATATGATTGGATATTCAATGTAAATCAATCAGAGTACATTCACACATATTCTTGTAAAAACAACACTAATGAATTGGATGTTTAACTCAATAAATGGAGATTGGGTTAAAATTATTCTTATCAAGTTTATATCGATTACATGAGAATTTATAAATGGAGTAATTATGTGTATCATAAGTATATCCACAGAAAGGGATGTGGAATTTATGACATAAGCAAATGAATAGTGATTCCACACATAACCTTGGATAAAAATATTCAATGAAGTGTGGGTAAAGCAGAATAAGTGGAAATTGGAATTTCAAATTCCCTTATCGATTTGGTAACATACAAAACACACACCCATGAAAGAAGGATCATACAATGATGATGTAAATATCCATAAATTAATGTATATCACAAAATGAATACAATCATGGTCAGTACACACACCACATGAGATAAATAAGTGGTGAACAATAGAAATCTCACGGAATTAAAAGTGAGATAAGAAACCCCTTACTTTGTAATTTTTCCTTGGTCTAGAGTAGGTTAAACTCCTTTATAATAGTAAAATAATTGTTATTGAATTATTAAAGATTTATAAACATTAATATGATATCATATGGTATCTTTTAAATTTATTTTGTTAATAATATCTTAGTATTATCGTCGTTTCAGGTTTTAACAGATTCATTTTCCATTATATTATTTATTATGTGAGCCATATTTGTTATGGATGGGATGTATCGTATTCATATAAAGACTTATATAATATCTATAAACATTATTTTTAATCATCAAATGAAATTTAGTATTGAATGGATACGATGGGGAATGAATCTCATCGCGTTCGTAGAGACGATAATCCGTACAAACGCACGAGCAACAATATCAGTCTTTTGATATTAAAATAATATATGATTCGATGGTATATCATATATAAATAATAGTTATCATGTTATATTTATTATTTACATTAATTACACATCATTATTATACCCATACAAATAATAAATTATTCAATAACATTTAAACCACGATGTGGAGACAGTAATATGTACGTACGCACGTATGGTGACATGTCATTCAAAGGATGGATAGAATAATGAAGATGGTTGTACCATATATATATAATAACATCACAGTATATATATGATATTGGAGTTATTATTTTATAAGGGAAATTACAAAAAAATAAGAAGTGGAAGAAGAAAAGAACTTGGAAGAGGGTGGTGAAATTATTACCTCTTATTTTGGTTCTTACTTTTGATTTGATAAAAAGGGCTCTTTATGTTGGCTTTCGGACCAAAGGATGGACTCTAGGATGAATTGAGGGAAGTTGAGAGGATATTTGGGCAGAGTTTGTCCGAGACAAAAGGCTCTGAAGGTGTGAATTACTGAGTAGGGGGAGTGCCCTTTTAAATGAGGGCTGAGGGGCACCTTAGAAAAAACTAGAAATATTATTTTATAATAAATTCTTATTCGGTTTCTAATCACTCTAAAGTGGATTATTTAAAGGTTAAGGTGGGGAAAAGTCTAAAAACACTCAAAAAATAGGTTCTAGATAGGTTTGGGTCACTATATTAACTTTATTGTTTTATTTAACTCTTAGTTAAATAGTTTGACATTTACCATATCTCTTTGTATATTTTTATTATATAGTTAATAAACATACTATATACTTAGAAGAGACCCCCAAGTGGTCCACTAATGATACAGCTATTATTTTATAAGTCCTTTATTCGAACATTATATTTTTAGGAATATAATATCAATTAATAATATAATATTTGTTTTAAAAATTCATTTATGTCAATTTTGACAATATTTAATATTTGATTTCTTTATGTCTTGAAAAAATTATTAATTCGAAAAAAATTCATTTAAGAAATTATAACATGTCATGTTAACCAATAAAATTCGTGGATGTCATCAAAATGTTCAAATTATATTTATTTTAACATTTATAGTACCAATTATTTGATACATTAATTAATAAGGGAAATACTGCATCATTATTGTGTTATAAATAAATTTAATCATTCAATGTATAAAAATTGTAAAAAAAATTAAAATTATGCAGAAATTTTTTTTGATTTTTAATTAATATTTATAGTCAAAACTATAACATATATAATCTTATGGAAATGTTTTTTTCTAAAAGATATATGCTCTTGTCATTTTTGAATTTACCATAACTTAATTAATATAAAGTGTCGTTATCAAATAAAATTGGATCCATGGGGTCCCAAAGTTAACCCAAAGATGGAAATGGTCTAACATGTATCAACCAATTGGGTTAGGACACATTTTAGGGTAATTTAATAATATTATAATATTATTATTTTACCCTTATTTACCAGATTTACCTTTTAACCAAGGTAAATAAAATATTTATCGAAGTAATTATTCAAATTGTCTAAAAATAAAAGTTACCTATTTACACAATTTGGACCTCCTGATTATAAATATGGAATCCATTTTTCTAAATTAAAAACACAGTAGTGGGAGAAATTAATTTAATATAAAATCTCGTTGTCAAAACAAAGAGCATGTTTTTTTATGAAATAATAAGTATCAAAAGATTGACAATTGTTTATGTCTAGTTTAAATGTGAAATTACATAAAATTTCCAATATTGGATTTAATGGTAAAAATATATTCTAATTATACTTTAAAACCTCTAATAGTATAATTTATCACTACAAATTATTTGGATTAAAAATGTTTTTTTAATTAAGGTTTAGTATATTTCACTATTCATCAAAATTTGAATTTTTTCTAAAAAATACCAAAAAATCATCCTAGATTAATTTCGATATTCCAAATTCAAAAATTATGTCCATTTTGAATGATAAAATTTATAAAATTTCAAAAATTTGGAATTACTATTCATAACAGCTAGTTTGATTGGTTGTGGTGTGTGTTAGAACACCACGTGGCGTACAACAAAGGCTACTATATTATTCAAAGGGAAGCGTACCATGGAATATTAGGGTGTTACATTATACCCTACTTAAAATAATTTCATCCTAATTTTTGTTTAAAAATTAGGCTTGGGGATATGATGGAATGTCCCACATCAGAAAAAGAGTCAATAAAACTATCACTTTAAAAGAAAAAAAGAGAAGTACAAAGGTCACCCAACATAAACCATACTAGGATTCCATGTAGGAAAACATCAATATGGATGATAAACTTAGTGTAATGTTTGATAGAGAGGGATAGAAAACATGATCCGGAGAAAGTTAACAACAATAAAACCACAAACATGTGATGGGAAAAATAGTCATTAGTCTCCCAGTAGGAGAAGTAAACAGAGAACATTTTTTGGATTTAATGTTACATTAAATAAAGATAAGGATTTAATTTATGAGATTGACTAAGAACATAAAGATATATACTTACTTTTTTTGTAGAGTTTCATTTTTTAATTAAATTTCTACCACTAACTCATTTTTTTTAAATGATGAGTAGTCAGGAAGTCATGGTCACACTAGAAGAGATAGAATAAACTTTTTTAGAATCACATGTTCCATGAAGGATAAACTATATATTTACCTTGTCTTTAGAGATTAATCAAAACCAAAACAGTTAGTATAATATCTTATGATCCCCCAAAAGCATATTCCATTAAATAAAGAAACACTAATCTTAATTTCTAAAACTTAACCATCAATACCCCAAAGTTAAATAAATACCATTAAATAAACAAGTGTCCCTTAAAACCTTCAATATAATCCAAAATAATATTGAAACCCAAAACTTCGAAGAATTTGGGTATGTATTCTTCTATGTTAAATTGTATCTCCAAATTATATCAACTACTCTTAAAGTCAAATACTTAAAATTAATTAACCTAATCACATATTCTCTATTATTGGTTAATAATTTCCATAAATAACACAAATCACTATAAATCCACAATAAAAACATAGATAAAAATCCACCATTACTTCACAAATGAAATCCCATAGTATTATATTTTCCTTGGGCATATAGTGTTCCCAATAAAGTGAACATCTTCCAAAATAACATTTACAGCTTAATCACCGAATCATTTTCCTATACTATGGGTATTCATTTGATAAGACATAATATCCCCAATAAACTTATTATTTATCAATAAAATCATTTAACTAATAATAATTAGTCACACTAACCAGGGACTTCACGTAGACCAGTGGTAGGCTATAAATCCCAATCACACTTTGGTGGTGGGTTCAATTCCAACAGCGTTGTCCGATGCGACGAGTTGTTACACCGTCTACGTGTTGTCCATTTTGAAAAACATTATTTTATAACATTACCAAAATGAGATAAATTCCTAAAAATAACCATAACAAAATATAACCACAAATGTTAACTCATACCTTGCATTTTCATCCCAAAATTTATAATAACTTGTAATTTCCTCAAACCTAATGATCATAAAAAACCAAATGGTTATTTATAACTATATCCATAAGAGAAAAGATAACTATTAATCAAATATCATTTTCACATGAAAAACTAAAGGGTTACAAATACAAGAGAAAATTATTCCAATATAATCCCATCAACAAGGAGTACTAGTACTTGTAAAAATTTCTACAAACATTTATTTCCACATAGCATCTTGTTTGACCTAGAAAATATCCTATAGAATTGGGAATTCACATGGGTAATGGCCATCTCCCCTACATTTACTGAAAATTATTATAAATGGAATCTTGGGACCATTTTTATTTTCATCCATAGTACTATTTATTTTTCCTCATCAATTCTTCACTTTATGTCCTTCATTCCCACACATAAAGAATTTCTTTGTTCCATTGAGACACTTTCATGTGTCTGTCCTTCCACATTTCCTACATGATGGAAATTGAAGATTCTTTTCTCCATGGTCTCCACTACTGTTGATCTTATCATTCATCACCTTTCTCTTCTTTTTTGAGTCCGGGAGTTGGTTAATATATGTGTTATTGATCATATTTTTGGAAAACTGGTTTCGCATGAACACGATATCCTTTACTCATATCAGTATTCAATTTTGTTACTCAATTCCACCACTGTTCCCACCTTGTAAATCTTTCTCAAAGATACTATGACTTCCTTGGAATCCATCCATTGACTAAAACCAGAATGCATTGTGTGAGTAACAATAGTCATAAAATAATTTATATAATATCATGACACAATATTATCAATTTAAAACACCATATGATTAACCAAGGTCATTTATTCTCATCTTATATTAAGATACTTCAAATTTGTTTGTAAAGAAAACGTAAATTATCCTAAGCATATCCCCCGGGAGTGTTATAACCAAGAGTGCAGCAAGGGTCATTGTCATGCACCTGTTCCCATTCAAGTCTAGCTCAAAGCAGTGTTTTCGGGTTTTACCCCTAGGTACATCTATTACAGAGCTGTCTCTACCTGCTCATATCCAGACAAGGTTCTATTGATCGGAAAACTCATAAAATCTCTACAATACCAAAATTCTTAGACGTTCTTCTATACTAATCCTCAAAGTCCATCTTAGGTCTATGTTCTCTAATCAGAGTTTATCTAAATCTAGTTTCCAAGGTTTGTACTAAACTTAATCTGATACCAACTATAATGCCCTGACCCCAGAATCCTAGATTCAGTGCATTATTAAGTATCATTGGCATGATCATAAAATATCAAGTATCGATAGACCGATTAGTTTAGTATCCTTGGAATTACTGGATACATTCATAAGGTTTACATTACATCATAAAATGGAAAACAACGACAACATTTTATCCATAGACAACACTGAGATCCCATAGACTATCCCTAGAGGTCAGTCATAATATACTTCTTTGCATCCTAGGAAAATAAAACATAGAAATGGGTGAGCTCAGATGCTAAGTAAGTATAACATGATAATGGAAACTTTCAAAAATAAGCATAAACTTTTAAGGTAGTGTATAAGACTAGAACAAAAGCCTTTGAAACATGAACTCCAGTATAATATGGAAAAGTTAAAATAAAATAATTCCATTTACTTATTGACATGGATATTCTACTATTCAAATGATCACATGAAATATCAATAACCACTTTGATAATGATGGAATGCATAATGCCAGACTATCATAATCACCTAGTCAAGGCCTTGTCCCAATACTACAAATAAGATTTTGTCAAGGCCTTGTTCCAAGACACTAGTTTGTGTCATGAGACCTACCGATGCATCGAGGAGCTAGAGAAGGCTCCACCTGTTACTTACTAAGTCCAATGAATTCCCCATATGAATATGTTTAAACATAACATAAACATTCATATTAAAAGTAGCATACATAATGTTAATACTTTATCCACAAACCATGAATGAACTAAAAATAACACATCCACAATAAAAAATTACTCATTCAATAAAGTATTGAATATTGTATTGTAACAGATAAATCTCAATCGAGAATAATGATGTATATTGACATAGATGAAAATAATCATCCAAAATATTAGAGAGAAATATCCCCTTTTTATTGAAATCATTAAAAGTTACACTATTTGTCAAGAATCCATTTAAAAATACAATATTGAATCAATGTGTCCCATTCCACATTGAAACATTTAAGAGTAATTTTAATTTTAAAACTTCAACTTCCATATAAATAAATCCTAAAAACCATTTTTAAAACATGGACATCAATGAGAAAGATTTATAATAAATAATCTTTAAAACATTTAAAATGATATTTTAGTTAGAGTTCCTAACCAAAAGAGAGACACCTGAATACAAATAATTGAGGAAATAAAAACATTGTAATATCATTATAATAAAGGTATTCGAGATATACTATGTCAAAGTACATTATATAAACCATATAAAAGTGAATTGGTGTATAATAACAAAGTAGTCTCAATGGAATGTAAATTGAGATGAAATATCGTATAAATAATGTATCCTTAGGTTAAGGATAAATCAACGACATAATTATGTGTGACAAATACAAATAAACTCAATATGATTGTATATTAAGTGTAAATCAATCATAGGACATTCGACCATATTCTTGTAAAAACAACACCAATGAATTGGATGCTTAACACAAAAATTAAAGATTGAGTTAAAAAAACTCTTATCAAGTTCATATAGATGACTTGAAAATTTATCAATGGAGTGATTATGTGTATCAAAAGTATTTCCATAGAAAGGGGAGTGGAAATTAGGACATAAGAAAAGGAATAGTGATTCCACACATAATCTTGGAGTAAAATAATCAATGAAGTATGCGTAAAGTCGAATGAGTGGAAATTGAAATTTCAAATTCCCTTATCAATTTGGTAACATATGAAAAATAAACCCATGAAAGAAGTATCACACAATGATGATGTAAATATCCATAAATTAGAATATATTACACAATTAATACAATCATGGGAAGTGCACACATCACATGCAATAAATAAGTGGTGAAAAATGGAAATCTCACGGAATTAAAAGTGAGATAAGAAACCCCTTACATTAAAATGATTCCTTGGATGATGGTAAGTTAACCTCATGTATAATGGTTAAATAATTTTTATTGAATTATAAAATAATTATATACATTAATATGATATCATATAATATCTTTTAACATCAATATGTAAATAATATCTTAGTATTACCATCGCTTCGTGTGTTAACAGATACATTTTCCTTTATATTATTTGTTATGTGATCCATATTTGTTATGTTTAGGATGTATCTTATTAATATCCAAAATGATATCATGTGTCTAAAAAGTATTTTTAATAATCAAATGAAATTTTGTCTTGAATGGATATGATGGATAATTAATCTCTTCGCGTTCGTGGAGACGGTAATCCGTACGTATGCACGAGCGACAATATCACAATTTTAATATAAAAATAATATATAATTGGATGGTATATCATATATAAAGAATGATTATGATGTTATATTTTTTATTTACATGAATTAAACATCATTATTTTACCCAACCAAATAATAATGTACTGAATAACAATTACACCATGATGTGGAGACGGTAATCCATACGTACACACGTATGGTGACATGTCATTAAAGGGATGGATAGAATAATAAAGATGGTTTTACCATATTTACAATAAATTCATAGTATATAGATGATATGGGGGTTATTATTTTAGAATGGAAATAACAAAAAAGAATAAGTGGAAGATGTAAAGAACTTGAAAGAGGGTGGTGAAATTATTACCTCTTCTTTAGGTTCTTCCTTTTGATTTGATCAAAAGGGATCCATAAGGTGGTATTCTGACAAATGGAGGTCCTCTAGAATGAATTGAGGAATGTTTAGAGGATATTAGGGTAGGTTTTGGCCGATCCAAAGGGATTTTATGGTGTGAATTAGTGAGTAGGGAGAGTTCCCTTTTATATGAGGGGTGAGAGGCACCTTAGGAAAAGCTTGAAATATTATTTAATAATAAATTCATATTCGATTTATAAGGGCTCCAAAGTGGATTATTTAAAGATTAAGGTGGGGATAGGTCAAAAACGACTCATCCAATATGTTTTATATAGGGTTGGGTCAGTATATTAACTTTATCTTTTTGATTTAACTCTTATTTAAATAGTATGACATTTACCATGTCACTTTAAATTTTTATATTATATAGCTAATGAACATACTATATACATACAATCGACCCCCCAAGTGGTACATTAAGGAGAAACCTATCATTCTATAAGTACTTCGGATGAATCATTTATTTTTAGAAATATAATATCAATTAATAATATAATATTTGTTTTAAAAACTCATTTATATCAATTTTGATACTATTTAACAATAGATTTTTGTTAAAGTCTTAGAAACATTATTAAATCTAAAATAACTAATTAAAGAAATTATAACATGTCATATTAGCCAATAAAATTCATTTATATCATCAAAACATTCTAATTAGAATTATTAAAAAATTTATAATACCAGTTATTTGATTCATTCATTAATAAGGAAAATACTACATCATTATTTTGTCATAAATAAATTCAATTATTCAATGTCTAAAAATTATAAATAAAATACCATTATGTATGAAATATTTTTATCTTTCTAGTGAATATTTACTGTCAAAAATATAACGTATATAAACCTATGTAAAAATTGTTTTGCTAAAATGTATATGCTTATGTCATTTTTCTATTTACTTTAACTTAATTAATATAATGTGTCATTATCACATACTTTTGGCTTAATGGGGTCCCACAATCGACCCAAATATTCCCATGGTTGGGAATGTATCAACCAATATGGTTAGGACACGTTTTAGGGTAATTTAATATTATTATAATAATTTTTTATCCTTATTTATCATATTTATCTTTTAACCATGGTAAATAAAATATTTACAGAAGTAATTATTCAAAATGTCACAAAATAAAAGTAACCAATTTACACAATTTGGACCTCCCGATTCTAAATATGGAATCAATTTTTTAAAATTCTAAACACAGAATTGGGAGAAATAAATTTAAAATTAATTACCGTTGTCAAAACAATGAGCGTGTTTTTTAGGAAATAATAACTATCAAAAGATTGAAACTTGTTTATGTCTAGTTTAAATGGGAAATTTCATCCAATTACCAATATTGGATTAAATGGTAAAAATATATTCTAATTATACTTTAAAACCTATAAATCTTGTAACTTATCTATATAAATTATTTAGATTAAAAAAGTTGTTTTTACTTAATGTTTAGTATTTTTCACTATTCATAAAAATTTGAATATTTTCTAAAAAATACAAACAATTCACCCTAGGATAATTCTGTTATTCCAAATCCAAAAATGAGGTCCATTTGGAAAGATAAAATTTATAAAATTTTAAAAAATGGGTATTACTATTCATAATGACTAGTTTGATCGGTTGTGGTGTCTGTTAGAACTCGAAGTTGCGTACAATACAAGCTATTGTATTATTCAAAGGGAAGAATACTGTGGAAGTTTGGGGTGTTACAGGTTGGGTCCGGCCCAGCTCGCGCTAGGTGGCCCTGTCAGGGCGGCAGCCCGCGGTGTGGTGCGGGGGTCGGGGGACCGCGAGGGCAGTGCAAGGCCGCGGGGGCCGCAAGGGCTTGGTGGCGGCGAGGCCGCTTGGCGGAAGGAAGGACCGTGAGGTGGTGACGGCACGGGGTGGCGAGGCTACGTGGTGGTGATACCACGAGGCGACACGGAGGGCCATGAGGTGGTGAGGCCCTAGGGCGGCGTGGAGGGTCATGGGGCGGCGAGGCCGCAGGGCCGTGAGGTGGCAAGGTCATGGGGCCACGCATAGGGCCGTGGGGTGGGGAGCCAATGGGTCACCGTAGATGTGACAGGGCGGCAAGGATCCATGGGGCCATTTCCTCCATTTTGGCCAGTGGGATGTCGGCCGCCACATCCATTTTTCTCTATGGTACAAAGCCGCCTTCTTCCATCACAAAGAACACAACAATCAAAGAGACCGAAGGAGGGGTCAGACCATGTTTTTTTGGCACTCACCCTCCAAGTTAGAGAGATAGAAAGTGGCTCAAAAAAATCATGAAAGAAGAACGTCAAACCCTACATCTTCCGACAATGATTATTCCCACACCAGCAAAAGAAATCATCTCCCGATCAACTAGTAAGATATTTGATCCATGTTCATTATTTTAGAAGGGATGAAAATGGGAATATATAACCATACACAACTAAACCCCTACCTCGATTGTTCATTGTCCTTAGTGCAAGAAATAATTTGATGATGGCGAAGAGGGTGGAAACGATTGTCGCTTCCGAAACCATGCTTCGATGTTGGGCTCGTACGTCGTCCTCTTCCTTGATTTTCGAAGAACATTCTTTGATGGCATCCTTGATTAGAGAACTTTCTCCCACCAAGGAACATCTTTTCCAACCAAAAATCCTCTCAATAAAAGAGGTTCCAATATAATAAAATTATGTATATTAATTATTTTGGCACGTTGGCATAATTAATTGGCTCATTTAATAGCACCAAATTGGAAAAATTAATTGGCACAATTAATTATTGCTGTTGGAAAAAATTAAAGTAGGTGAGTTGAGAGGTTTTCTCTCATTAAAGGGGTTTGGGTGGTCCCTGCATTTAAATCAAAATGGGGGGGGGGGGGTTTAGGATCAGTGGTCCCCACCTTTAAACCATCCACAAGGGAGGTTTCAACTGAAATGAAAATAAAATAAAATAAAATTTTATTTTATCTCTATTTCCACGAAAAACCCAAAAACTATATTTCACCCTTAAGCCACTGCGGTCAAGGAGAAGGTATCCTTAATTGAATACTAGAACTTTGAGTTCAACGGTGCCCTTGTATTTCAATTTAGAGCACTAGTTTAAAAGTTACAAAACCTGCACTCACATTTATTGAACATACCCGAAAAAATGTTGGAAAACTCATTTTGGGCACTCCGGGCCTCAGAATCATGAGCTGTCCAATATATTTTAAAAGTAATTACATAGAAATGAATGCAGTTTACATTCTCTTCACCTCAGGGATTTGTGTCCCCATATTCCATAACGCAAACTAAGGGAACAAGAAGGGGTATTGAGCATACATCGTTGCCTCCCACTCCCATGTGCTCTCCTGGAGGTTCCCATGGTGCCAGAAAATTCCCACAAGAGGTATAGACCACCCATGAAGGACCAGAACCTGTCGATCCTCAATCTCTACAGGAACCTCTAAAACCATCTCCCCATCGTCGATGTCTAGCTTTCTGTGTTCAATGACGTGGGATGGGACGTGCACGTATCACCTCCGATGGGATACATGGAAGATGTCGTGCACCCGATGCAACTAATGGAGAAGAGCTATGTGGTATGCCACCTCACCATCTCTGCTGAGGACCTAGAAGGATCAGATGAACCTCAGATATAACTTTCCACCATGACCAAATCATCACAAACCTCATTTGGGTGAGACCTGTAGAATGATCTAGTCACCATATTCAAACTTGAGAGGTATCTCTCTCCTGTCGGCATAAGACCTCTTCCAGCTCTGTGCAGTCTTCATCTTCTCCAGGATGATCTGAACTTTCTCTATGGTAGCCCGTACCTTCTCTGGCCCTGCTAGTGCACACTCCCCTAGGACAGTCCAACACATATGTGATCTGAAAGGTCACCCATACAAAGCCTCAAATAGTGTTGTCATAATGGTGTAGTAAAAGCTGTTGTTGTATTAAAACTCCACCAAAGTCAAGTGATCCTACCAGCTGCAACCGAAGTCGAAGAAGAAAGCATGCAGAATGTCCTTGAGGGTATGAATGTTCTGCTCAGTCTACCCTTTTATCTATAGATGGAAGGCAGTGCTCAAACGAATTAGCGTCTCATAAGCCTCCTAAAAACCCTTCTATACCAGAGAATTAAAACATGCATCACGATCGGAGACAATCATTGAGGTTACTCCATGTATCCGCAGAATATTTTTCTCATAGAGGTTTCCCATGATCCCTACTGAACCCATCTATATGATTTGTAGGATGTGGGCTGACATGGTGAGTCGGACGATGATCACCAAAATCCCTTCATGAACACTGGATGTACATGGATTTCCTATCACAAAGTCAATGTATATCCCATCCCACTTCCACTCTGGGTCCTCTAAAGGGTGAACCAAGCCTGTTGGCACCTGATGACCCCCTTCACTTTCTCACAAGTGAGTCACCAAGAGACAATCTCTTCTATTGATTTCTTTATTCCTGGCCACCAGTGTTGTCATTATAAATCTTGTTACATCTTTTCCACTCCAGGATGTACCGCTAGTGGGGATGTGAGGAACTCCATCAACACTTCCTCCTGAAGTAACACTAGAACCATGGTAATTCCTCTGAAAAGTATGACGTGCTTTGCACCTTCAGAAAATACAACAGGTTCCTACCATGTGGATATCTGGGCAGGTCGAGCCTCGCAGTCAACATCACCATTCTGCATCTCCCTGACTCGCTGAAAGAGTGGGGGAGTGACTGTAAGTGACTGAAGAAAACTACTCCATCCTGATCCACAAAGGATATCTGTAAAGCGTCCAGATGATCCATCTCTTTAACTAGTAGATGTACCCCAGATCTCCTGTTGAGTGCATATACTGCAATATTCCCCTTCCCAGATGTATAGACTATCCCGAATTCATATTCCTAGAGTAAATCAAGCCAACATCGCTATCCCAGGTTCAGGTCCTTCGGAGATAAGATATACCAGAGACTCTAGTGATCTGAGTAGACTGTACAATGTTCACCCTTCAGATAGTGTTGCCACATCTTCAAGGTGAAAACCACTGCTGCCAACTCCAGGTCATGGGTAGCCTAGTTCTACTCATGTTGTCTCTGATATCGAGAACCATATGCGATCACTACTCACTCATGAATCAAGACACATTCTATTTGGGTCCCTGATTTATCATAGTATAGTATGTTCCCTACGCCCTCCTCGAGAAACCTCTTGATGTGGGCACTAGTCAGCCTCAACCTCTTCCCTTGAAAACTCAACTGGAATCTCTCCACCACATGAAGGGTTTCCCCTTCTTCATCAATGCTGATAAAGGTGATACAACTCTAGAGAAATCTAGCACAAATATATGGCAGTATCTGGACAATCCCAGGAAACTCCATACCTCTGTGACACTTTTGGGTGGCTGTAATGAATGTACCACCTCAATATTCACTGAATCCATCGAAACACCGCCCTTCGATATGACATGTCTCAGAAATTGAACCTCCCGGATCCAAAAAATTCACATTGAGTGATTACCATAAATTTTGTTATCTTGGAGTGTGTCCAGCACAACCTGCAAAGGATAGACATGCTCCTCCACAGTAGCATAGTATATCAGATTGTCATTGATGAAGACTATTACAGAGAAATAAAGGTATGGATGAATGATATTGTTCATGAGTCCCATTAATACTGCTACAGAGCTGGTCACAAAAAATGGCATAACATAGAACACATAATGGTCATAGAGACATCTGATAACTGTTGTCTTGCATGTCCTCATATCATACTCTGAGCTGGGGATAGCCTGATCTGAGGTCTATCTTCGTGAACAACCGTACACCCTTCAGCTGATCAAAGAGATCATCAATCCTCGTAAGTGGGAACCTGTTCTCCACAATCACCTGGTTCAGGCACCGATAGTTGAAAAAAAGTCTCATACTCCGATATTCCTTATTGGTGAACAAATTCATGGCTGGCCAAGGAGAAACACTGGGCCAAATGAATCCCTTCCCCTGCAAGTCCTCTAGCTTTACCTACAGCTCACAAAGCTTTGTGGGAGCCATCCAATATGATGGTGTAGATATCAGTTCCATCTTGGGGTAAAATTCAATGTAAAATTCCACCTCTCTATGAGGAGGTAGACCCATAACATCATCCGGGAAGATATCTGCGTACTAGTCCACAAATACAAGATAACTCACACTCTACACATCAACTGCTCTGAGAGTAAGGCTAGCCAACATATGAGTGATCGGCTGTAATCTCCTCAAGGTAAATCCATCATGTTCTTCAAAGGCTTCCTTCTTGTCAGTGATGATAAACCTGGTCCCATAAATATAGACACAACACAATTTGATCCAAATACAGTCAATCTAAGAATAGACTGTCGATAACTAGTTCAATCCCAATATGACATTGTAAGGCCACTATGCCACTACTAAGAGATCCCAGCCGAAGTTCTCACATCCTAGAGTAAGCTCACACATCCAGAACCAGGGTGTATTCATTGAATCTTCTCTCATAAAAGTCTCTAGATGTAAGGATCGATCCAACGACTCTGTCAGAAACTCCGACCTCTGAACGAGGGTAGTGGAAATAAAATTATTATTGGAATCTGTGTCTATAAGAACTACATCTAAGGTGGAGTAGACACATATTGTACCTCGTATCATCTCTGGAGAGCTGTTATCGGAGGCCTCACCTGCATGGAGCTAAGCTCTCCCCTGTCTTCCTGCTCCCTGTGGTTGAGGTGGACCACCTGGGGGTGGTGGTGTTTACATCTTAAATTGTCAGCCACAACCACCTGCACGAACAACTCCTCAATCACATCCGCATGTTCCATGCAGACCTCCTCCATCGAACATCTATCATTACCCGGGAGGTCCTTCGACCATCTTCTGATCATCCGTACTATGGGTCAGATAGTCACGAGCCATGTGACCCTACCAGCCGCATTGGTAACACTGACCGCTCCTGGAATTACTGGCTCTTCCTCGGGTGCCCTACATAACAAACCCCGAATCTTGCAGTTGTCCACCTGTAGGTTTGATCCTCTTGGACCTCTATGACATATGTCTATTTCCAGCTACTGAAGACTCTAATACATGATGTTCGGTGGTGGGTCTCGCTGCTGGTGACTGCTCAACAAGAATACACTCCACTAAGAGTGCTCTCCCTAACACCCTTCACTGCGTAGGGATGTTGAGTGAGATCATCAAAGCCCTGATCTCCAACCCGAGTCCCTACTCAAAGATCCATGCCCTAAAAGAACAGGACTCGTACCATATTAGTGGAGTAGCATGATAGATGGCTGAACCTCACTGAGTACTGATCCACAGTCATGTTTCCCTACTATAGATGAAGAAGCTCCTGTATGGGCACTGCGTGAAGAGTCCCTAGATCACACTCTGCTTGAAACATGCTCTCGATTTCTGCCCATAGAAGCGTCACCTCATCGTGATCCTGGAGCATCAAGCTCCACCATCTTCTTGCTGCTACCTATAGAAGATTGGTTGCAAGGATCTCCATGAGATCGGCTGGTGTCCTTACTAGTCGGAAGACTCTCACCACAGCCTCCAGCCAATCCTTAGCCACATCTGGGTCCGTATCTCCCCTGAACCTAGGTGGCCTCTGGCGTTGGAACTTTTGCAACACACTCAAGTGACAAGCACCCTCTATAGCTGGGGCAGGTGGCATCGGTGGCCCAACGGGTAATGGTACCGCTGGTGCCTATTCTAGAAGAGGTCCCTGCACCGACGCCTCATCGCTCGTTGGGCTATTAGTGCATACTATATCCGGAACCATAGATGACTATCTGTGTGCAGGCATCCGGAAAAGAAACAGGTTCTCCACATTCAAAGTTATACCAAGTGAGATGAATCAAAGATATCACAAAGAAAACTCTTATAAACACACACACAATTGGTGTTTTTGTTCACTGATTCAGAAATCAGAAGTTAGTGTCCTGGATTATGGATACGTCGGCAGCCGCACCAACACTGGATTCCCAAAACTGATAACCACACTCACTAAACATAAGACTATTTCTATTAAAAATAAATACCATAGACTTAGTTTATAAGGTATAACCGACTCCTCTGATACCAATTGGTCACCACTCGTCCCCCGAGGCTAGTGTCGTGACTACCCCATGTCCGCCTTCCATAGGCTAGGGGCCGGTGACTAGCACCGAAGGCGTATTCCCTAAAACTGGGAAGGAATTTCCTTTATAACCTATAAGAACATGCTACCAAGCACACAGTAAGATACAAACTTAAGTAAACTAAATAGAAAATAGTGTGATTGAAGTAAGTAAAAGGGGCCAGAATACAAGCCCAACTAGAAAATACAAGAAACTGAAAGTACAAGTAAACTGGAACAACTCCGGTGGACAATCGTCATGGATCCAACCTAAAGGGTAGGTATATCTCTCGATTGTTCCTCTCATTGGTACACCTCATCTGTGGTCAACCTATGAGCTACCTCCAGTCCTGGTACTCTCATCCTCAGTCAGAATTGTCTGTCATCTTCACCAAACACAACGAAGTGCGGACATATCCAGTGCAGGGGTGAGTATAACGACACTCAGTAGGGAGACCGATACCCTCAAGGTCTCAAAAAATCAAAAAAGGATAAAACACACAGCTTAAAATAAAATTAAGACCCTACTTAGTTATATGTCCATACATATACCTAAGTTATAAATTATACCCATCTCATTCATGAGGAAAACACAGAGTCCAACTCAAAGCCCAATGCTCAACTGTTCTATAATGGAAGGAATACCACGAAGTTAAGTACCACACAGGTACGCCACACAGAATAATACCACCAAGGTATTACCACGAAGGAATGTACCAATAGGTATAGACTCAGATCACTCAAGGTATTTCATAGGTACAATAGTTGATATGATTAGATGTAACTACTAAATCATCTAACTCTGTTAAGAGGCAGGCCCATGAAGGATTGCTAATCATCATCAGACCCATGGAGGATAGTAATACATCTTCAGACCCACAGAAGATCTCTCAGTGACGACCAACACAGGATCACTAGGAGCTGACCCACATAGGGTCGCTTGGTGATGAACCACACAGGAATGCTTGGTGGTGACCCACATAGGATCTCTATTTGCTGACACACATAGGATCACTAAACATTATTCACACCACAACAAGCTACTGGGTTCCCGCACTAAGCTTGCTTGTCTTCAAGACACAGTTCGATACTCCAACTTCCATGAATTCCCATGAAGAAGTATCCCAAATGACTATCATGTCATTGGGGTCTCAATGCAATTGAAGGTGCATCAATCGGACGCTCAGTTAGTATGTTATTAGCATTTTAGTCACTTGGGCCCGGTTGGATTCGTGCTCAATCCAACCCAACTGTATCCCAACACTATCCAAATCTTTTGTGTGGTATACCAAAGGAACCATATCAATCCAGGGTTTCTGGTGCCATTGATGGTTTGTCAAACGGACGTTCGGTACCAATGTTATGGCCAAAAAAGTGAAAATGGTCCAAAGTTGGCTCGGGTCTGGTCCGACCAAGTCGGACCAACTCGACCTGACCCGACGTTAGCCGACCTGACCCGGTTAGGGTGGACCCAGATCCTGAGGTCTGACCCATCCCGCGTTGGGCTTCCCGGCCAGGGCGGCGGCCCGTGGTGCGGTGTGGGGCCCGCGGGACCGTGATGGTGGCGTGAGTCCGTCGGAGCCGCGGGGGTTGTGGGGAGGTGAGGCTGTGGGGTATCGCAGAGGGCCGTGAGGCGGTGATTCCGTGGGGGGGGGACGCGGGGCGGCGCGGAGGGCCGTGAGGCGGTGAGGCCACGGGGAACTGCGGGGCCGCGTGGCCATGGGGAGGCACAGAGCAACGTGGGGTGTCAAGACCAGGGGCGTCGCGGAGGCCACGGGGTGGCGAGGAGCTGTGGGTCCGTTGCCTTTATCACGGCCTGTGTTATGATGGCCACTGCATCCATTCGTCACTATGGAACAAAGCCCCCTTCTTCCATCACAGATAACACACCAATCAAGGAGAACAACGAAGTGGTTAGATGATGTTTTTTTGGCCCACACCCTCCATGTTAGAGTGGTAGAAAGTGGATCAACAATATATTGTATGTAGAAAATCAAGCCCTACAACCTCCCATAATGATTACTCCCAATCATGCAATAGAAATCATCCGCTGATCAACTAGATAGAGATTTGATCCACATTCATTGTTTTAGAAGGGAAGAACCTGGGAATATATAATCATACACATGTATACCCCTACCTCTATTGTTCAATGTCATTGGTGCGAGAAAGAATTCAAAGAAGGTGAAGTGGGTGCCAACAATCATCACTTCCAAAACAATTCTTCGATGTGGGCCTTGTACGTCATCCACTTCCTTGATTTTTGAAGAACATTCTTTGATGGCATTCTTCATTATAGAACTTTCACCCACCAAGGAACTTCTTTTCCAACCAAAAATCCTCCCAAAAAAGTGGTTCCAATATAAATAAATTTAGACAATTAATTATGTTGGTATATTGACATAATTAATTGGCACATTTAATTACACCACATTGGCAAAATTAATTGGCACAATTAATTATTGGTTTGTGAAAAATTTAAAGTAGGGGAGTTGAGAGGTTTTCCCTCATTAATGGTGTTTGGGTGGTCCCCACCTCTAAATTCTAAATGGGGGGTTTTAAGATCAGTGGTCCCCACCTCCATAACATACATGTGGTAGGTTTTAGTTCTGGTGGTCCCATACTTTACATCATCTATATGGGAGGTTTAAACTAAAAAGAAATGAAAATAAATGTTTATTTTATTTTATTTAATTTTCCATGAGAAACACAAAAACAGTTTTTCACCATTGACCCACTATGGTCAAAGTGAAAGTCTCCTTAAGAGAATGAAGGTGCTACGAGTTCAGTGATGCCCTCCTATTTCAATTTAGAGAACATGTTTAAATATTACAAAAACAAACTTGCACGTTTACTGAATGTACCCGAAAAAAAGTTCAGAAATTCATTATAGGAACTCCAGGCCTTGGAATCATACGCCGTCAATTTTAGCAGACTCATAAAATTGAAATTTATTTAAAAATAATTACTTGGAAATTATGGATCTTTACATTCTCCCCACCTCAGGGCTTTGTGTCCCCATAATCCTTAACTCAAACTAAGTGAAAAAGATGGGGTACTGAGCACACAGTTGTGCCTCACGCTCTTATGTGCTCTCATGTAGGTTCGCGTGCTTCCAGCGAACACGCCCCGGAGGTATCGACAGCCCATGAAGGACCCTCTCCTATCTATCCTCAATCTCCACTAGAACCTCTGAAAACATTGCCCCATCTTCGATGTCCAGCTTGCCATGGTCGATGATGTGGGATGGGTCATGCACGTGTCACCTCAGCTGGGATACGTGGAAGACATCATACACCCGGTGCAACTGATGGGGAGGATCTAAGTGATAAGACATCTCAGAAACTCTGCTAAGGACATTGAAGGGTCTAATGATCCTCGAAGATAACATTCCTCCACAGAAATATCTCCGCAAACCTCATCGGGGTGAGACCCGTAGAAAGAATTTGTCACCATCCTCGAACCCCAGAGGTGTCCGTCTCCAGTCGACATAAGAATTATGCCTGATCTGTGCAATCATCATCTGCTCTAGGACGATATGAACTTTCTCTGTGGTAGCCCATTCCACCTCTGGTCTCACTAGTGCTGACTCCCCTGGGACAGTCCAACACAATGGTGATCTGCAAAGTCGCTCGTACAACGCCTCAAAAGGTGTCATCCAAATGGTGGGGTGATATCTGTTGTTGTATGAAAACTCCACCAAAGTCAAGTGATCCTCCAAGCTGTGCCCGAATTTAATGATGAAAGCACACAACATGTCCTCGAGGGTCTGAATGGTCCGCTTAGTCTAGCCATAAGTCTGCAGATGGAAGGTAGTGCTCAAATGAATCTGCATCCCGAAAGCCTCCTACAACCCCTTCGATAGCCAGAAAGTAAAACATGCATCATGATAGGAGACAATCGTCGATGTTACTCCTTGTATCCACACAATCTTATGCACAAAGGGTCTTCCCACGATCTCTACTAAACCCTGCATTCTGATCGGTAGGATGTGTGATGACTTGGTGAGTCGGTCGACAATCACCAAAATCGGGTCATGACCCCTAGTTGTACATGTAATTCATGTCATGAAGTCCATGAATATCCCATCCCAGTTCCACTCTGAGACCTCTAAAGGTTGAACCAAGCTTGTTGGTACCTGATGCTCCAACTTCACTTGATAACAAGTGAGCCACCCAGAGACAAACACTTCTACTGCTTTCTTCATTCTGGGCCACCAGTACTATCGTAGGAAATCCTGGTACATCATCGCCACTCATGGATGTACCGCTAGAGGGGTTGTATGTAACTCCCTCAACACTTCCTCATGATGTAACACTGGTATCATGGTACGTCCTCTATAGATGATGATGTGATCTCCACCGTTAGAAAATCAATCTGGTGCCTACCCAGTGGATATCTGAGCACGTCAAGCCTCTCAGTCAGTGTCCCCACGCTGCGCCTAACTGACCTACAAAAGGAGTGGGGGAGTGACTGTTAGAGACTAAAGAAAAGATACTCCAACCCAATCCATAATGGATATCTGTAAAGCGGAAATCTGCTCTGTCGATTCACCTAGTAGCTGTATAAAAGATCTCCTACTAAGTGCATCTGCTAAAATTTTCCCCTTCCAAGGAGTATAGGCTATCTCAAAATCATTTTCATGGAGGAACTCAAGCCAACATTGATGTCTAATGTTCAGGTCCTTCTAAGAGAAGATATATTTGAGACTCCTATGATCCGAGTAGACTATAAAATTATCACCCATCAGATAGTGTCACCACATCTTCAAGGAAAAGACAACGGTTTCCAACTCCATGACATGGGTTGCGTAGTTCTACTCATGCTGTCTCATCTATCGAGAACCATATGCGATAATTTCTCACTCTGGCATCAGGACCCATCCGAGTCTATTCCTTGATGCGCTGCAGTAGACTACATACCCCACATCCTCATATGGAAACCTCAAGATGGGGGCACTAGTCAGCCTATGCCTCAGCTCTTGATAAGTCTGATTGCATCTCTCCAACCACACGAAGGGTTTCCCCTTCTTCCACAATGCTGATAATGGTTTTGTAACTATTGGGAAATATGGAACAAATATCTAGTAGTATCCATCCAAACCTAGGAAACATCGTACCTCCGTCACACTCCTGGGTGGATCCCAAGCATGTACCACCTCAATCTTCATTGGATCCACTACAACTAAAGCCTCTAATATGACATGTCCTAGAATGTAAACCTCTCGAATCCAAAAATGTCACTCCGAGAGCTTACCATATCATTAGTTCTCGTGGAGTGTGTCTAGTACTACCTGTAAAAGATTGGTGTGCTCTTCCACAGTACTCGAGTAGATAAAAATTTTGTTGATAAAGACTACTAAAAAGTGATCAAGGTATGGCTGAATGATCCTATTCATGAGTCCCATGAATATTTCGGGAGCATTGGTCTTGCCGAGTGTCATAACCAAGAACTCGTAATGGCATTACCAACATCTAAAATCCATCTTCTGCACATCCTCATCTTTTACTCTGAACTGGTGATATCCTGGTCTGAGTTATATCTTCAAGAACCACCGTTCTTCCTTCCACTGATCAAAGTGGTCATCAATCCTCAGAAGAGGTTACTTGTTCTTCACAGTTACCAGGTTCAGGCTCCGATAGTTGACACAATGTCTCAAGCTCCCATCTGTATTCTTGGCGAACAAAATTGGGGCTACCCCAGGAGAAACACTGGGATGAATTAAAATCATCCCCTACAAGTCATCTAGCTTTAACCATAGTGCACGAAGCTCCATGAGAGGTATACATGGAAGATCATTAGAAAAGACATCGTCCTACTAGTCCACCCCTAGAGGATAACTCGGACTCTCCACATCAACTTCTCCAAGGGTAAGGCTATCCAAATGATGAGTGATCAGTTGTACTCCCCTCCGGGTTAGTCAATCCTGTGCTTAAATGGCTCCCTTCTCGCCGGTGAAGGTATCATGTTCCCATCCGTGTGGACACACCACACATTGCACCTAATATAGTAAATCCGAGCATGGACTGTAGATAACCTATCCTTACTGAAGATGACGTTGTTAGGCCTCGACAACGCTACTAGGAGATCCCAGTCAAAGGTCTCACCTACTAGAGTAATCTCACACTACCAAAAACAGTGTGTAATCATCAAATCTTCTACTGTAGGAGTCTCTAGACATAAGGATGAAGGAAACCGCTCTGTCTGAATCTCCGAGCTCCGAACAAGATAAGTGGAAATAAAAGAATTACTCGATTATGTGTCTATAAGTACTACAACTAATGTGCAGTAGACATAGATCGTATCTTTTATAATCTCTGGAGCACCTAGATCGTAGGACTTAGCAGCCTGGAGCAATGATCTCCCACGTCCTCCAACTACCTATGGTTGGGGTGGACCACCGGGTGGTGGTGGTGGTAGTAACATCTCGAATCTTCGCCCACCGCTAGCGGCATGACCAGCTCCTCTGCCACGTCCGCCTGCTCCCATGAAGACATCCTCGGTTGAACCTCTATCTCTACATGGTCGGTCCTTCGACCATCTGGTGATCATCTGTATTGTGGTTCAAACAGTCACAAGCCATGTGACCCTACCCACTGTATGCATAACACTACCTACTCCTAGTATTACTGGCTCTGTCTCTGGTGCCCCACACAACCAGCCATAAATCCTACAGTCGTCCACCTGTACAACTCATCTTCTTAGACCTCTGTGAAATCTGTCTAATACCAGCTGTAGAAGACTCTCCTACGTGACTTCCGGGGGTGGGTCTCATAGCTGGTGACTTCTTGGCATGAAAACAATCCAGTGAGAAGGCTCGATCTAACACCCCCACCAATGTTAGGATGTGGAGTGAGATCATCGAAGCCCTGATCTCCCTCCTAAGTCCCGGATCAATGGTCTGAGCCCTGACGAATGGGTTCCATACCATATTAGTGGATTAGCATGAGATATTAGTGCACATAGTTTAGTACTGAGCCACAATAATTTTTCCCTACTATAGATGACGATGCTCTTTAATGCACACTGCACGAAGAGTCGCTGGAACAAACTCTGCCCAAAACAGGCTCTCGAAATCTGCATAGAGAAGTGTCACCACGTCGTTATCTTGGAACATCAAGCTCATCCATATTCCTAATGTTACCTATAGAAGACTGACATAAAGATCACTATGAGATCGGCTGGTGTCCCTACTAGTCGGAAGACTCTCACCACATCCTCCAGAAAATCCTTAGCCACCTGTGGGTCCGTCTCCCCCCTGATCGTTGGTGGTCTTTGGCACTGGAACTCGTGTAACGTGCTCAAGCGACGTTCACCTGATGCTGCTGGGGTAGTGGAATCAGTTGCCCAATGGGTAATGGTACAGCTGGTGCCTCCGCTTGAAGAGGGCCCTGCACCGAGGCCTCGTCACTCGGTGGGCTATCAGTGCGTACTACATTGAGAACTGTAGATGACTGTCTGCGTGGAGGAATCCTGAAAAGAAATAGGTGATTCACATTCAATGTTATATCTGGTGAGTTGGCTCAAAGATATCACAAAAAAACTTCTCAAAATACACACTCAATTATTGTTTTCGTGTACTCAGTCAGAAATCAAAATTCAGGGTCCTGGTGTATGGATACGTCGACCGCCACACCAACACTAGATTCTGTAAAATGATTACCACAATCAATACACATAACACTATTTCCATTAAAAATAGAGATCATAGTCCTATGATCTATGATAGAACCAACCCCTCTAATATCAATTCGTCATGACCCATCCCCTAGGGCCCATGTCGTGACTACCCTAAGACCACCTTCTATAGGCTAGGTGCTGGCAACTAGCACTGAAGGCGTATTCCCAAAAATTGGGAAGACCTTACATTTATAATCAGTATGAACATGATACCAAACACACAGAATAATACGAACTCTAGTAAACTAAATAGTAAAAAGAGTGAGTGCAGTAAGTAAAAGGGGGCCGAATACAAGCCCAACTGGAAAGTACAAGAAACTAAAAGTACAAGTAAACTTAAAAAACGCCAGTAAACACCGGCCAAGGATCCTACCTATAGGGTAGGTACAGTTCTACATCGGTCTTCTCGGCATTACGCCTCATCTAAGGTCCACATTTGAGCAACCTCCAGTCCTAGTACTCTCATCTTTAGTCAGCAATGTCCATCGTTTTCACCAAACACAACGAAGTGTGGGAATATCTCGTGCAAGGGTGAGTATAAACCTACTTAGTAGGCACCCATATACCTCGAGGTCTCAAAAAATACACAATGGATAAACCACAAAGCCTGAAATCTATTGACAACCCTACTTAGGTATATACCCATACATATACCTAAGTTATCAAGTATACCCATCTAAATCATGAGAAAAACACAGAGTCCAACTCAATGCCCAAAGCTCAACTGTTCCAAAAAGGACAGAATACAATGAATGTATGTACCACATAGGTACGACACACAAAAGAATACCACAATTGTATTACCATGAATGAATGTAACACCAGGTATAGACTCATCTCACAACAGGTATTTCTTAGGTACAGTAGTAAAGATTATTAGATGTAACTAATGAATAATCTTACTCTATTAAGACGTATACCCACAAAGGATCTCTAATCATAATCACACCCATGGAGGATCTTAGTACATCGTAACACCCACACAGGATCATAGTACATCATCATTACGTTGTCAGACCCACCTAGGATCTCTAGGTGCTAACCCAGACAGGATAGCTCAGTGCTAACTGACACATGATCGTCCGGTGATAACCCACACATGATTGCTCAGTGCTGACCCACAGAGGATCGCTCAGTGCTGACCCACAATGAATCGCTATGTGCTGACCCACATAGGATTTCTAGGGGCTGACCCACACTTGATCACTATTCCTTCTTCATGCCATAGCCAACTACCGGGTTCTCGTACTAAGATTACTCATCGTTGGGAGGGTCCCTTCTAAAGACCCTGGTCGATACTCCAACTATAATGAATTTCCATGATTAAGTATCCCAAAGGACCTATAGGTCATGGGGGTCTCAACACAACAGACGGTGCATCAATCAGACGCTCGGTCTGTATGTTATTAGCCTTTTAGTCCCGAGGGCCTGGTTGGATTAATGCTCGATCCATCCTGACTGTATCCCAACATTATCCAAATCTTATGTGGGGTAAACATAAATGACCGTCTCTCTTTATGGTTTCTGGTGCCGTAAATGGTTCGTCAAAAGAACGTCTGGTGCCAATGTTATGGCCAAAAGTTCGTAAATTGGTTAAAGTTGGCCTGGGTCTAGTCTCACCCGGCCTGGGCAGACATGAACTGGTTCGGGTCATCCTGGCCCACTGGGTTTGTCCCAGCACGCGCTGGGTGGCCTGCGGCACGGTTCGGGGGCCGCTGGACTACGAGGGCGGCTAAAGGTCGTAGGTTCCGCGAGGGCTGCGGGGTGGTGAGGCCGCGGGGTGGCATAGAGGGTATCGAGGGGGCGAGGCTACGAGGTGTAATTGATGCGGGGCGCCGAGGCCATGATGCGGTGTATAGGTCCATGGGGCATTGAGGCCATGGGGCGATGTGGAGGGCTGTAAGGTACCGAGGCCACGGGGTGGTGCAGAGGGTCGTGGGGTGGTGAGCCTGTGGGGTGCTGCGGATGCTGCGGGGCGGAAAGGAGCTGCAGGACCATCGCATTCATCACGGTCGGCGGTATAGCAGCCGCCAATTCCATTCGTCGCTATGGCACAAAGTTTTCGTCTTAGATCGCAAAGAACATGCCAATCAAGAAGAATGACAGAGGGTTTGAGCCATGTTTGTTTGTCATGCACCCACCACGGTAGAATGGTAGGAAGATGCTCAACAAAATCTTGAATGAAAACCATCAAACCCTACAACCTCCTACAATGATTATTCCCAAACCCACCAAAGAAATCATCCACATTTCAACTATTTATAGAGTTGATCCGAGTTCATTTTTTCAGAAGGGAAGAACATGGGAATATGTAACCATACACAATAAAACCCATACCTCGATTGTTCATAGTCATTGGCATGATAAAGAAGTCAAAAAAATGAGAAGATGGTTCCAACGATTGTTACTTCCAAATCCACGCATTGATGTCGGGCTTGTAGGTCGTCCTCTTCCTTGATTTCTAAAGAAAATTCTTTGATGGCATTCTTCGTTAGAGAACTTTGCTCACCAAGGAACTCCATTTCCAACCAAAAATCCTCACAAAAAAAGAGGTTCCAATATACTTAAATTAAGTAGATTAATTATGTTGGCAAGTTGGCATAATTAATTGGCTCATTTAATTTCCCCACGTTGGAAATATTAATTGACCCAATTAATGAATGGTGTTGGTAAAATTTAAAGAAGGTAATTTGAGAGGTTTTCTCTCATTAAAGGGGTTAGGGTGGTCCCCGACTCTAAATTCAATATGGAGGGTTTTAGGTTCATTGGTCTGCACCTCTATAACATACATGTGGGAGGTTTTAGTTTAGGTGGTCCCCACCTTTAAACCATCCACATTGGAGGTTTCAACCAAAAAGAAAATAAAATAAAAGTTTATTTTATTTTATTTCTATTTCCACAATAAACCGAAAAAATATTTGTCACCCTCGACCCACTATGGTCGAGGCGAATATCTCCTTAAGAGAATAATGGCACTTTGAGTTCAATAGTGCCCTCAAATTTCAATATCAAGCACCGGTTTAAAAGTTACAAAAACCTGCTTGCAGGATTACTGAAGGTACCCAAAAAACATTTAGAAATTCATTCTGGGTACACCAGGCCCCGAAATCACACACCGTCAGTTTTCAAAGACTCGTAAAATTCCCATCTATATAAAATAATACATGGAAATTCTGGGTCTTTACAAAAAATTCCCGAACACCACTACTAAATAAAAAAGAAAAATGGTCCTTTAAGCAATTTACCAAACCAACATTTATCAAAACCAAAAATTCCACATTCCTCAAAGAGGTGAAAAAACAATTCTTGGAATCTAAAAATTTAACGTAGACCCTAAAAACATTAAGGGTACACATTCAAAACACAACCATGTTCATAAAAATTCCAAATGGGGAAATTACTTGTAGTTCCTGTAAAAAAACCTTTAAATCCAAAACTCTTTATCCTATAAATCCATAAAGAAATTCAGAAAAAATTTAAGGGTTCCAAAAAAACATCACATACTGCAATTAAATTTATAAAACAAGAATGAAATTTATATCACAAAAAACCTAGAAAATACAATTGCATAATTGGACGAACACATAGCATGAAATTTTTAAAAAATCATTTAGTATCCCTGATTTGATGTATGTGGCCAATTTTTATGCATTATTTTAGGTTTTTAATGTTCATGGGATGAGTTTAGAAGAGGATGGAAGAGTTTGGAATGGTTTTGGATGAATTTGGAGACTTTTAAAGGGGTGCACGGTTGGAGCACGGTTAGTGGAAACCGTGCAGATTCTCCAGGGAACTGTGCAAGGGAGACAGTAGGCTTTGCATGTCCTGTACATGGTTTGAAAAACCATGGAAGGAAACTGTGCAAACCCTTGCTCTCAAGGTAGTATCATGCACACAGTTAGCGCACAGTTTGCCAAACTGCGAGGGTTAACCATGCAGCCACTTAAAAATAGTGTTATAAGCTCCAGGATCCCTTGGGCTTAACCTATTTCACTCCAAAATTCCTCCCACTCATGGCTCACTCAGGTTATTTGGTTTTCATGTGGTGGAGGATCTTTCACAATCATTTTGGAAGCATTTTTAAAAGGGTTCTTGGTGTTTTTAAGGTGGTTTCTCCCATGTAAGTCTCTCTTCTTGGTTTCCCTGTGTTTTCCTCTATATCTACATCCATATCCTTCTGGTTTTTCTAGATCGACACTTGTTGTGTGTATATCTAGGGTTGTCTTTGCCTTGGAAGATGTTTTAAGGGCTTTTGAATGTTAGGGAAGGGGGATCTAGAGAGGTTTCAGTGGTGTGTTTTCCATATTGGAGGTGCGGTTACTCGTGGGTCGATTTCTCGGTAAACCTAAAGGAATGTGGCTTCTCTCTCGACAAAAATTGGTTAAAGCTAATGTTTTTGGTTATAATTAATTTTTTGTGCTTAAAATTAATTGTGTTTTATGTGTGAAAATTGGTAGAAATCCCCTGGGTGATGTTTTGGGGATTGTTGGGAAAAAGGTGTTTTATGGTGAAATGCTATTCTAGTGGATTTTAAAATCATGATTTTAAAATGGGATGATATGGTTGATTTGTGAAAATTATTGGTGGAAATTATTATCAATAAAAGGGTTGTTTTTTGAAATGTTGTTTGGAATGGAAAATAGTTTTTAATAAATTGGTGATTTATTGAAGTGAATTGATTTGCAATGTAATTGGATGATTGCATGTGCTTGTGACCATGGTGGGTTATATTCTTGACATTGGCTTGTTTTTAATGTTGTGTGTAAGTGGAGAGAAGTAACACTACAAAAAGGGGATGGATTGTGGACAGAAGGGCCACCTTCAAGGATAAGTGGACGGGAAGGACCGCTTGGTGTGAATAGGTGAACGGGTTGGACGGTAGCTCTACCGTTTGGTTGTTATGGTTATTTTGTTGTGCATTTCGTTCGAGATAAAATTTTTGTGATACTGTGTTAATGATTATATGTATTGTGGAATGTTTTTTGGCTTTCCCTAGTTTTCTTGGGTTGGATGTGATGGCTTGGTAAGGGCATGTTTTTCTTATGAAAATGGTTGCATTTGTGATTCATTTTATATAAATATTTTTATATAAATGTGTTAATGGTTTAATCCTAGTGGCCTGTGTGGGGAGTCCATTTTGGGGAAAACTACTGATTTTTAGTACTCACCCTCTACTTTGGCATGTTGGTGTCTTTGCAGATGTTTTGTATCGTGACCTGGGCAAAGGTAAGGAATCTCCCTCCTTTAGTGGTGCATTGTGATGTCTCGGTGGAGCTTGGAGCTTGGAGATTGGTGTGGAGCTGTGGTGGTGTCATGGCTCATAGTGTTTGTTGTTTAGTTTCTGCTCGTACTCTAATATGGTTGGTTTTATTGGTTTGGGTTGTATTATGGAACAACTTGGTTGTCTTTTGGGAATACATGTTTGGGTCTAAAAGTTCATAAATCATTAGTTGTTGGTTTGGTTGGTTTTGTGGAAAGGGAAAATCGTTCCCCAACATGATCTTGAAGCCCTCAACATTTATTTAATGTATTTGTCAGCATGGGAATGTCTCTTAAGGCCATGTATCCCTCACCGCCTCCTCAATCCAATGAGGTATGGGTGAGGTGTTACCAGTGGTATCAGTTTTATCGGTCCTTTGGAGTTAATTCTCAGATTTGGTGTTGAAATTCATTATGGTGCATTCCTTGAGTCGGGATGGTAGAAAGGCGTAGGAATGTCAGAAAATTGAATTTATAGTATAAAAGGACATAGCTAAACCTTTTATACTAAATGAAAGTTACCAGGGAGTTGGGTACATAAGTGTTTTGGAGATACTTATAGGGAGTTGATATCTCATTGTCGTGGGTGTATCAAATGAGATGAGCATGACATGCATTGTAGAAATGACTTCCCTCTAGGATCTATATTTCATTGTGGTATAATGATTTATGATGTGAAATGATTGTGTGAAATTGTGTTTTGAATAAATTGGTATGTTGAAAATGGTTTGGTTTTCAAAATGGTGAAACATGGAACATGTGGAAAAGGTGGAATGCATTGTTGTGATAGTGTTGTGTAATGCAATTTGAAATGGGATTTTGTGATGTCTACAGAAGTGAGACCCATGGTTGGTTTTTTTCTGTTTATAGAAATGGAACTAAGTAGGCATTGTAGAGACCTATAGAAGGAGGCTATTGAGAATGTGGTAGCACCTAAGCCTTAGGTGAACCAGTAGATGGTGAAAAGTATAGTGCAATCTTTCCAAGCTGTGGAAAGTAGGAACAAAGTGGATGAACTAAGGCATGTGGATTCGGCAGTTTAGTTTCAAAAGAAGAATCCACCCATCATCAGCAGTGATTCAGAGCTGGAGAGGGCAGAATAATGGTTGAATAGACTGGCCAAGATCATCGAGTTCTTTGGAAAACCAGTAGAGTTAAAAGTTAAGTTGGCCATGTATATGTTGTAAGATCTTTCCCTCCAGTGGTGGGAGTTGGTAGTCCAAGTCGGGACGGACCAGGGTATGATGTGGGAAGGCTTTGAGGAATTGTTTAATAATTAATTATACCCACATACATTCACGAATTTAGCGTATGACCGATTTATTCAGTTTGAAGCAAGAGCTTATGTCTGTGACAGAGTATGTAGCTATGTTTATGAACGTAGTGATGTTTTCACCCGAGGTGGTAGGTATCACATCCTTGAAGGTAAGGAGATTTGAAGTGTTATTAAGGCAAGAAATCCATTCTAAGATAGAAGTGATGTGTGTAGATGATTACATGGAGAAGGTGAAGAGAGCCTCGATGGAAGAGCAATATTTGTTAGGCACTCCGGGCAGAGGAAGCATAGTGGTACCCATGGGGAATAGTGGGAACTCTAATGCTGGGCTCAAGCGATAGAGGGAAACTCATTCCTATTATTGGAATATGGAATATAATCTGACGGAAGGAGCGGTAAATCTTCCTCTGAATCCCCCGAGCATGAAGGGATGTTTTCATTGTGGTTATATGAGCCACATAAAGATAAATTGTAGAACAAAAATTCGAGCATGCAATAATTGTAAGCAGATGGGGCATCTGCAACATTATTGTCAGAATTCTCCATAGTCAGGTTCACGTGACACTCCTCAGGGATCACAGATATAATATGCTTTGACAGTACTAGGACAACAACACACCCCTCTTCAGTAGAGGAAAGTGGGTCATGGTGATTCTCGGAATACCACGATTCCTCAGTAGGGAAATAAAGAGAAGCGTGTGGCAAGAAAACATGCGTTTGGAGATGAGCAGGTTTTGGAGGATGATCAGTCGGGACCATCCACGGTGCAAGGTAATGTTCTTTTAAATTATACCTTGATGAATGTGATGTTTAATACAGGTGCATCACAATTTTTTATTACTGCACATGTGGTTGATTTGTTGGGTTTAAGGGTAGAAACGATGCCCTCCATTTTTAGACATCAGACTCCTCTGGGTCGAAGAGAGTGTCGAGCCTTATTGTGTAGAAAATTTTGTATCATTGTGGGTGAAGTTGTGCTAGTGTGGAATTTATCATTGCTTGAGATGGATGGGTATGATGTAGTCATAGGAATGGATGGGTTGGAAGCTTTTAAGGCCCACATCGACTGCAATGCGCAGACAGTGGATTTTACGACACATGATGGAGTTAGATATATCTTTAGAGGAGAAAGGCATGAAAGGCAGGGTGCAACGGTTTTGTTGGCATTAGCCATGGGCATGTTATCGTATCAGTTGGTAGTGCTTTCGTTGGAATCGGTAGACGGTGTTCAGCGGAATGTTCTTCCAGTAGTGGTGGATCAGTTCATGAAAGTTTATCCTGAATAATTCTCTTGGTAACCTCCTGTAAAAGAAGTGGAGTTTATGATTGATCTCTTTTCGAAGACCAGTCTGATCTCACATCTGTATTATCGGATGACTCCAGCTGAAATGCGGTAATTAAAAATCCAATTGGAAGAGTTAGAAAACAAAGGGTTTATCTGGCCTAGCACGTCTCCATGGGAAGCGCCCGTGTTGTTTGTGAAAAAGGCGAATGGAACTTTGAGGCTATGTGTTGATTATTGTACAATTAACCAAGTTACGATAAAGAATAGATATCCACTTGCACGAATTGATGATTTTTTCGATCAGTTAATGGGAACCCAGTGGTTCTTCAAGATCGACCTGCGGTCGGGATATCATCAATTGTGGGTGAGGTAGGATGGTATTCATAAAACAGCTTTCAGAAGTAGATATGGCCATTATGAATATGTGGTTATACCCTTGGGTCTAACGAATGTGCCATCGGTGTTTATAGAATTGATGAATCAGATATTCTAGAGATATTTATATTCATTTATGGTGGTGTTTTTAGACAATATTTTGGTGTATTCAAAGACCACAGTGGAGCATGATCATCACTTGGCGACAGTGCTGGGGATCTTGAGGGATCATCGGTTCTATGAAAAATTGTCAAAGTATGACTTTTGGATACGAGAAGTTCATTTTCATGTCCATGTGATTTCTTAAAGAGGTGTTTCAGTGGATCTATAAAAGATAG
Source organism: Viscum album (assembly GCA_963277665.1). Taxonomy (NCBI): domain Eukaryota; kingdom Viridiplantae; phylum Streptophyta; class Magnoliopsida; order Santalales; family Viscaceae; genus Viscum; species Viscum album. The sequence continues at coordinate 1,734,668,990 of OY728152.1, read as the reverse complement.
AGGCCATTATCTCGTGGAAACTGCTAAAGAATGTGTTTGAGATACATAGTTTTCATGGTCTAGATCGGTATTTTCGGCATTTTGTTCGTGATTTTTCATGGTTGGATTCACCGATGAAAGCTTTGACAAGGAAGAATGTTCCATTCTGGTGGAATGAGAAGTATCAGCAGTGTTTTGAAGAGCTAAAGGATCGCCTTAAATCAACACAAATCTTGGGTTTTCCAGAACCAGGAAAAGGGTACGTGGTGTATTGTGATGCATGAGGATCAGGGTTGGGGTGCGTTCTCATGCAAGGGAATAATGTGGTTTCGTATGGCTCATGGCAGTTGACGTGCATGAGAAGAACTTCCCATCTCATGATTTGGAGTTGTAATAGTGGTAGATGCTTTGAAAGAGTGGCCTCATTATCTCTTCGGTGAGAAATTCACGGCATATACAGATCATAAGATCTTGAAGCACATTTTCTCCCAAAGGGATTTTAACATGAGGCAAAGGAGATGGATGGAATATCTCCCGATGTTTGATTTTTACTTGATATACACACCAGGTAATTGAAATTTTGTGGAAGATTCACTAAGTATAAAATCATATACTCATGTGGTAAAACATGCATTAGACCAGTGGCAGTTGATGTTGGTTATAGCCAATATACAGTTGGAATGTGAGGACCAGTGTGATAGAGCGTTCTTCTTCCCAGTTTTGATGATTCCTGACTTGGTTGGCCTGGTTATAGAGGCACAAATATCTGATTTTGAGTGTCTGACCATGGGTTCGAGACTCAACGGTGGGGAGATCAGTAAGGGTTGTAAACTGAATGGAGATTCAGTTTTGTGTTTTCATAATTGGATGGTTGTACCAGTTGTTTTATAGGAGGATCTTCTTATAGATTATAATCGTTCTAGGTGGGATTTTCATCCTGGAATTCATATAATGTATAAAGCGTTGAAATCACAGTTTTGGTGCACTGGTATGAAAAGGAGAGTGGCTGAGTTTGTTTTGAGATGCATGACTTGTCAGTAGGTCAAGGCAGAGCATCAGAGGCCAGCAGGAATGTTGTAGTAATTAATAATCCCTGTTTGGAAGTGGGAGAAAATAGCGATTTATTTCTCCATAGGTCTCCCAAGAATGGTCAGAAAGCACGATACCATCTGGGTGAAAGTGGATCGGCAAACGAAGTCGGCCCATTTGATCCCAATTTGTGAATCTCATATGATGGATTATCTGTCCAAAATCTATACCTAGGAGGTGGTAAAGAGGCATGGTGTTCTAGTTTTGATCATATCAGATAGAGATGTGATGTTTACATATCATATTTGGAAATCCTTTTAGCAATCTCTTGGGACAATGTTTACTATGAGCACGACGTATCACCCTCAAACCGATGTGCAATCTGAGAGGACGATACAAACTCTGGAGGATATGTTTTGGTCATGTGTCATGTATTTTGGTGTCTTGTGGGATGATCACTTTTCATTGGTCGAGTTCTCGTATAATAATAGTTATCTGGCATCCATACAGATGGCTCTGTTTGAATCATCGTATGGGCGGCCATGTCATTCTCCACTATATTGGGTGGAAATGGGTGAGTCCCCGATGGTTGGACCGAGCCTTGTCCAGGTGACTACAGAGAAGATCACGTTGATCAGGAAGAGAATGGGTATGGTTCAGAGTCGTTAGAAATCGTATGCATATCATCATCGATGTCCGTTGTCGTTTGAGTTGAGTGATCATGTTTTCTTAACGATCTCTCCAAGGTTGGGACATCGTAGGATTCGGAAGAAGGGAATGTTATCTCCAAGGTATATTGGACCTTTTGAGATTCTTGAGAAGGTTGGTGAGGTGTAATATCGTTTGGATTTTCCACATTGGTTCAGTGTAGTGCACAATGTGTTTCATGTGTCACAGTTGAATAATTATCTTCCAGATCATGACCATGTGATTCGATGGAATCATGTTGAGCTAGAACCGGATGCTTCGTTGGTGCACATGCCAGTGCGGGTTATGGATAGGTAAGTGAAAGTATTGCATGCTACAATAATCAGTTTAGTTCATGTTTTGTAGAAACATGGTCAGATTCAAGTGGAAACATGGGAGCGGGAGAAAGTGATGGTTGAGCAGTGGCCCGAGCTCTTTCGGAAAGGGCGGGTCACTACATTCCGAGGACGGAAATTCCAATGGCGGGGAGGATTTAGTACCCTGGTTTGAAGTATGTGGCCTTTTTATTCCTTTTTTATGTGTTTAATATGCTTGGGATGAGTTGGGAAGATGTTGGGAGAGTTTGAAATTGTTTTGGATGAGTTTGGAGACTTTTAAAGGGGTGCATGGTTTGAGTACGGTTAGTGGAAACCGTGCGGATTCTCCCAGAAACCGTTCATGGGACATAATAGGGTTCACATGGCCTATGCTTGGTTTTCTAAACCGTGCGAGGAATCCGTGTAGACCCTTTCTCTCGAGGAAGTAGCATGCACACAGTTAGTTCACGGTTTTCCAAACTGTGCGGGTTAACTGTGCAGCCACATAAAAATAGGGTTATAAGTTTCAGGCTCCCTCGAGATTAACCTATTTCACTACAAACATCCTTCCACTCGTGGATCACTCGGGTTCATTGGTTCTCAAGGGGTGTAATATCTTTACCACTCATTTTGGATGCTTTTTGAAGAGGGTTCTTGGTGTTTTGAAGGTGGTTTCTCTCGGGTAAGTCTCTCTTCTTGGTTTCCCTGTGTTTTCATCTAGATATACGTCCCTATCCTTCTTGGTTTTCTATATCTACCCTTTTTGTGCTTAGATCTAGGGTTTGGGTTGCCTTGGATGATGTTTTTAAGGCTTGTGAATGTTTGGGAAGGGGGGTCTAGAGAGCTTTTGGTGGTGCGTTTGTCGGATTGGAGGTGCTTTTACTCGTGGGTCGATTTCTCGGGAACCCTAAAGGTAGGTGGCTTCTCTCTCGACTCCACTTGGTTAGAGTTAATGGATTTAGTTACAAGTAATTTGTTGTTCATGAAGTTAATTGTGTTTGATGTGCGAAATTGGTTAGAAATATCTTGGGTGATGTTTTGGGGAATTTTGGTCAAAAGGGTGTTTTATGGTGAAATGTTATTCTTGTAGATTATAAAATGTTGATTTTAAAATGGGTTTCTAGGGTTGATTTGGGAAAATTATTGATGGAAATGGTTTTCAATAAAAGGGTTGTTTTATGGAAATTTTAATTGTTATGGAAAATGGTTTTCAATAAATGGGTGATTTATTGAAGTAAATTGATTTGAAATGGAATTTGTTGATTGCGTGTGGTTGTGACCTAGGTGGGTTATATTCTTGGGATTGGATTGTTTTTAATGTTATGTGGAAGTAGCGAGAAGTGCCACTATAAAAAGGTGATGGATAGTGGACAAAAGAGCCACCATCAAGGATAAGTGGATGGGAAGTGCCTCTTGCTGTGAATGGGGAAACGTGTTAGACGGTACCTCCACCGTTTGGTTGTTATGGTTGTTTTTTTGTGCATTGCTTGCAGGATTGAATTGTTGTGATAATGTGTAAATGATGATATGGCTTGTGGCATGTTTGGTTGGCTTTCCCTTGGTTGCTTAGGTTGGATGTGATGTCTTGTTAAGGGCACATTTGGATTATGAAAATGGTTGCACTTGTGATTCATTTTATATGAACTGTTTAATTTAAATTTGCTAATGATTTTATCCTAGTGGAATATGTAGGGATGTAATTTTGGTAAAACCTAATGAGTTTTAGTACTCACACCCTACTTTTGGACGTTTGTGTCTCTGCAGATGTTGTGTATCATGATGTGGGAAAAGGTAAGGCATCTCCCTCCTTTGGTGGTGCATTGTGGTGTCTCGGTTGAGCTTGGAGCTTGGAGCTTGGTGTGGAGCTGTGGTGGTGTCATGGATCATAGTGTTTATTGTTTAGTTTTCCGCTTGTACTCTGATATGGTTGTTTGTATTGGTTTGGGTTGTATTGTGGAACAACATGGTTGTATTTTGGGAATACATGTTTGGGTCTGAAAGTGCATACACCATTAGTGGTTCGTTTGGTTGGTTTTGTCTTAAGGTGAAATCGTTCCCCAACTATATCATGAAGCCCTCGACATTTATTTCTAGCCTTTGGAATCTTGGGAAAGTCGTTTAAGGCCAAGTAACCCTCACTGCCTCCTCATGCCAATGAGGTAGGGGAGGGGTGTTACAAATAAATTCATTTTAAGAACATTACATGGAATAAGACTCTAATTTTAGAAAATTAATTTATTCAATCTACTTAACTATGTTCAATGTACAAAATACATGGTGTAAAAGATAAGAAAATATTTTAGAAAACATACGATGTGCACCATTTTAACAAAACAACAACACTTTTCATAGAAAAATATATTTACAACTACATTCCAAATCAAGAAATATCCAAATCTTATATTACAATATTCTGAATTTAAACAAGGAGAAAACAGTATGAAATAGAAGAACATGAATTATAAAAGCTAGTTCATGGGAGAACCTACCTAAAAACCGTGGTGAAATGGAAACACATACACGAAATCACCCAATTTTGTTTCCAACACCCTAGATCTATGAATAAAAATATTAAATGGAACAATCCACCAGTAAAAATCATTGGAAACTAGAACCCAAGGTCAAGCATGACCAGGGGAAATGATACAACGAAGAAAAAAAATGAAAGGAGAAGGAAGGGGGAGGAGAATGGAGAAAAAATTCCTTGATAAAACTAGTCAACCTTTCACATTCCATTAGATCTACATAATGAGAGGAGTGGAAATGGCCTGGTATGCAATGGAGAGGCTTATTAGGTTTAGACGAACATGTGGAAGAATATTTGGGCACATATGGGTCCCAAAATCACAAAGGGAAAAGATATATGTACATTTTTTTAAATTTAGAAGGTCGTAAGATTAGGCGGGATGGTTTAGTGAACTGTGTTCCCAAACCGTGCATAGTCCTATTTCATGCCATAAAGTATCATTTTCTCAAAAAACACTAAAACAAGTGAGGGGTCAACCATTATAGAATGACTAGACGTAGATTGAACATCAAAAATCATCACTTGTCACACCGAGAACCCGAGAAGAAGACCAAGATTTTTCAATGATCCAGATCAAACCCCAAACATGAAATAAAGAGTGTGGAATCCAACATTAATAATATTGGGGTCCCCATTACGTAGAAAAAGGATATAATTTCCATTGAAAACTCATTTCCTTGACGCAAGTATTATAAACAAATTACATTTATTTTTTATTTTTTAGTAATGTTTTTCCTATATAGAATAATATAAATATATTATAATCATATATATACTGTAATGATACTATATTAAGATATTTATCATTTTTTTACACACCATCTATTAAGTAATCCAAAATAATTATTGGTGCGTTTAATAAACTACCACCTCAAGGACATAACATGTTTTATTTCCCTTCACTAATTTAACATATAGGATATATGTGTGGAATTAAAGCATAAATATCATTATTATGACATCATTTAGGGTTTGGTAATGAAGATTTTAATTCCTATTAATCATATTATTAACAAATGATCATAGATAATTTAATAATTTAAAATAATTTTATAATGAGGAGAATCATTTTTTAAAACTTCGTATTGTTTTAGTATCCACTAATTCTTATAATTACTTATAAATGAGATATATTTTAATATAAAACATTAAATAATTTTATTATGATGTTGGTATAATGATATTGAAAAAAACAACCTCTTAATAATTATTTTAATTTGGGTACGTTGATGGTCAGCTGGATTGACCACCTAGTTGAAAAACTACATTGAACTTATCCCATGAATGTATGTGGGGACATAATTTATACTAAAAAATGAATGAAATTATTAAATAATTATTACTTAGTTCTATATATATTTACTCAACATTTAATTCGTCAGTTTAGGGAAAAAAATTTGTTTTTCAAAAATCACCAATACATTTTTCATATAAACTTCAACTTTAATGAGAAGGTATAAAACACACATGAATATAATTTGAAACATCATAAATAATAATATTTAACACTATTTTTAATAACCTAGAAAAACTAACATTACTATAATAATGAATAGAAACATTGATATTATGAAACTGGTACAAATGATTAAACCTATAACCATCTTATATGGATAATAAGAAGAATTCATCTATAGAATGAAAATTTATGAAGAATAAAAATTAAAATGGATATCAATAATGTTATTAATTAAGTGATTACAATATAATTTTTATGAAATAGGATAATTGAGTACATTTGTGGAATTCTAGACAATATGTAAAGGTTCTCCCTCTCAAATTTCTTTATTTAAATTATGTTTTGTAATGAACACCAAATTTCTTTTGATGGGGTATATAATTAAAATTTAAGATATAATATCATTAAATTTAATTAATTAATTAATATGATGATTGTATTTATTTTCTATTATTAATGAGATAATGATTGAATTGAAACATAATCCATATGTTGGGGTTTCCATCTCAATTTCCATTTGTTGGGAATCATGTTGTAATCACCAGCTATTTTATTTTGTGTGGTGAATACATATCCATGAAATAATTTTCATAATTTATTAATGAAATTAAGTGATTGAAAAAATATTTTTTTTCTCTCTCTATCAAGTTATTTTTATTTAAAAGTTACCATTTTTATGGTTGTCAAATACTCTTATATTTGGGTAAAGTAAATGGGTGTGTATGTTTCTAGAAAATATTTACCTATCTTGATACTACAAGGTGGATATGGATGAGAAATAGGTGAAATTAGGGGGAATAACCCTGAATTGGTTTGTTTGACTAGTGAACCGATCATATCTCGGATGCATGAGGAGTGGGAGTAAGACCACATGGCTATCGTGACAGTCATGGGGTATATTCTTCCGTAGACTCACATGCTCTAAATGAACCAAGATGAAGGATATTTCCAAACATTACATTGATCTCATACCAATAAAATATATTGAATCCAATTTCAATCTTTTCATGATAACTATCACTTTTTAAATATCATCTCCACTAAATTTCATTGATAATGGTGTTTCATGTGACTTTAATGATTCCAAATAACTTCCAAGTTTATTAAAGTTCGTTCTCAAATACATCCACATTATTCTGTTTAAAAAAAATTATTTTATTTCCATATTGATAAATAAATGGATATAAATGTTTTATTCAAAAATATGTGTAACACCATCAGATTTTACGATATATTTATTATAAAATAAATTTAATTTTTCCAATAGCTTGCGATACATGCTACCCTATGTCTAAATGAAACATAATATTGTAAACCATTATTATCAAACATTTAAATTGGTGGAGTGAATATGAGTAACCATATTTTTAAAATTATGTATAAAGGTTTTAGATAAATAAAATATATTGATAAATATGATTTCAATTCTTTTGTAAAGTCTTTATACGCTTAAAATATGTTTTTTTTTATTTTTGTGAGAAAATAATATAATTAATTTGTAATAATTTGTGAAAATTTATTAGAGTAAATGAAAATAAGTTTTTTTATGTGAGCATTAAAATTACATTAGAGTTAAATTTTGATTATTTTCTAAAAATTGAAATTTTCAATTTATAGTGAAAAATATTGATTTTATTTATATCAGTATTTTATTCAATAAATATCAATAGTAAATTTTATTTTAGAATGATTTTAAAGGTAAAATTATATCATTAATATTATTTTAATATAATTAATTTCATTATAATAAATTTTCCATATGATTTTTTATAATCCCCATTTTTAGTAAAGAAAACAATTTTTTGGAAAACAACTCCTCATCATGTTTCGTTGGATTAATTTTAAATTATATTCCACCAATTATATTAATTGAGTATGAAAAAGTGGATTAAAAATTATTAATAATCATATTTAAAATTATAAAATATGTTCAAAACTAGTTTTTGGAGATATTTAATTGTGAATTTTTTTAAAAAAATTTATAATGATTTAGGTTAAGAAATGTTTACAAACTGGGTTTAACGAAGAGATAAAAATGTGTTTAAGAACTAAATATTTCTATATAATATTTTGTAGCAATATTTAATCTTCATACTATAATAAATTTTAATCTATAAGTATTCAGAATCATTTTTCTAAAGAATGACATTATTATATTTTAATCATTCTAGAAATTCCAATTGGGCCATCTCCCCTACATATAAAAGAAATCCATAAACTTTCTTATTTCCCCCAATTTGTTCCATATATCATGAAAAAACCCTAAAAATAATTTTATAAAATTCTTTATTAATATATTTTATGTTCTTCTATTATATAAATGCCATTATGAGGGTCTTTGAAAAATTTTCTAATGAAAGCATATAGAAGAAGAGGTAATTGTCATACCCGACCACTTTCAATTTATCTCTTATTATAAAACTTATCAAAATATGTAATTCCTCATAAAAAAATAATTTCAGTATCTTAATTACACTAAAATAATATTATTAGTACGAAACCACCTTTATTCACACTATATTACATCAATGGGAAGTAATGGTATTGCTCACGTGTATGTGTGGACTACAACCCCCACACAGGGATAAAATTAATTCTTCATCACAATTTATCAAGTATGGTTATTATTTTGGTTTTAATTTTTATATATTATATTTTTTAGATTATTATTTTGTTAATGTAATATTATATATACCTTCTCAACCTATCATCTATTAGAATACGATAACATTGCTCTTCTTTATGTGTGGACTAAGACCTCCATGATGTGATGTGAATAATATTAATTTCATATGTAAATGGATGGAAATGAGTAAATACTTAATAATTATATATGATATATATGATATAATTATTATTCAATAAAGGTGACTTCTCATTTGCCTTTTTTCCATCCATGAAAGATTGAAAACGATGTTCAAGTATAAATACAACATATTATCTCCATGAAAAATGTATTTCATTTTTATATCTATAAATTTTATGGATGAATATATATATATAATGAATATATATTATATTTATGTCATTATGAAAAATATATATATGGTTGAACCATGATCGTATTATAGGTACTAGTACTACTGAAATGAAATTCTCATGAAAATGACACTGCTAACACAATGAATCAATGATTTTAATAAGGAATTATTAATAAATGAGTGTTAAAATGTTATAAGTGGATAATTTATGATATTTTAACTGTTTATATATAAGCTTAATACAAATATTATAAATATAAATTTATTATACAATATTTTAGAACACTTTTTAATGAAGTCAAACTTGAGGTAAGCGATTTATGTGAAAATATCATTGTTTATTTTGATTATTTAGGAATAATTTTAAGATGAATAAATTTTATGAACCATCCCATAATTTCAATCTTATATAGTTATTTAGAGATATTACACATTTTTCATTAACTTTTTTCTCTTTAATAACTCAATATATTGAATAAACATTTTTAGGAAAACCAACTTCATTTCTCTCTTCTGTCAAAATTCCATTTTCTTCTATATCAGTTTTATAAAAACATATTTTGATTTATTTATTGTATACTTCATATTATTTTTGATTTAATTTATATCCTTTATATATTTTTTATATTTCATTGAAATGAATCATTCTATTATTTTATGAATGGTATAATTTTGTCTTTTTGAAAAAATTGTGAAAGGAATCCTTTCATTAACACACACGACATGAACATAATTTTCCACAGTCACCCCAATTAAAATTTTAAATTATTACTATCTATTTTTTCATAGTTATTTTCAAATAAAAAATATTCCATAAATTTTTTAATATTTTATTATTTTATTGATTTGATTCCAAAATGGAAATTTCATATTCCTCATGAAATATTCTAAGTAACATTTTTATGGAATTTTAATTTATGATAGAATCCTTTGATGTTACTTATGATTTATTGGGGATATTTTCTAAGGATACTATCATTATTATTAACTTTTTTGGTTTATTATTACGAGGAATATATTTTTATGAGACCCGTTAATTTTAAATTTGTTATGTTATGATAAAATTCATAAATTTTTAAGAATATTTTTTTCATTCCATTTGTTATGATATATGATGAATGATTTTTTATATTTTTATATAAAACTGAATGGATTATTATTATGTGATAGAGGATATTAAAATTATAAAAAACTACAATTCATTGTGTAAATATATATTTTACATGAAATGATAAGGATTGGAGTGGCGAGTGAAACTAGTTCAGTCTAACATGCTATCCAAAATGATTGTCTATGGAGTGAAACATGACTATAGATATGATAGAATGTGTAGAAAAACCAATCCACTATGATAGTCTTGGTAGTTTTTGTTAACTAAGTAAATATTTTTCTATGATTATGTGTATTCCTTAAATTTATTACTTACGCCAATGTTATGCTCTCATACCTAATGTTCTTAGATTTCTTAATGAGTCATGTATTATACTACAAATAATAATACCATGAATCAAGATTAAAATCAAGGATATTATGGGAATGCTTTTAAAATATATTGATCATGTTATCATATAGTTATTATTATTTTATTCATATGTTATCATTGATATCATCCTTTTTAACCCTTGTTGAGCATCTGAGGACACCCTTTCTTATGTTTACTTTTCTCAGGTTATAAGGGAAGGTTTTATGTATGGAATGTCTATGAAGGGTGGTAGTTATGAATAAATTAATGGGAGATAATGTAGATCACTTATTAATAAGTTGTTTATGGATCCATATTTACAAATACAATAATCTTATATGATTATAATAGAAATAATAATGTTATGTATTTAATGTTCAAATAATTAGATAAAATATTTATGTATGAAAACAATGGGTTATTAAAGTTATTATTACGGAATAGATTAGTTAAATTTGGATATTATAATGAGAAAACATTGATGATAAATTTAGAATTATCCTATGTGTTGGATAACATATTCTTTAATCGTAATGAAATGAGTGTGATTTTGTAAGAAAAAAATTCCATTCTTGGATACTACAAGTGGATAAAATATAGAAACCTTTATATATATGGGTAATAAACCCTAAAATAGTCTATTAAGTATATCATTGTATTCATTCTAGTAAACATTGAGTATGCCCATACTGAACACCTATTGTAACACTCTTGGGGGATATGATTTTCTTAATCCATATTTTAATTATAAAAATTTATTAAATAATTGAATAAATGATGACCATGAATGAACAAGGATAAACCAAAGGTGTCATATATTTTTTTCATTATGTATACATATTATAAATTATTTTTAATTATGACATGGTTTCCCACTGTGATTATTATTTCTGACACTAGGAATTTTGATCTTATTCAAATGTTGTAACATAATAGAATTGTCTTAATGATGATTTTGATGGAAAATGTAATTATTGCCGACCTAACAAACCAAATATTATGGGATTTTGAATATAAAATACTATTTTTATTATTATGTAACTTTTTCAAGATACGAATCATGTTGGCCTTCCAAATGAGAAATATAGGGAACAATATTATTTTGTGTCCTTCATAAGGAATCATCTACCATTTATTAATTGCTCAACTGATCCACTAGTTAATGTGTGATGTATTAGTAGAACTAAAAATATATTTTTCATTAAATAGTTTTCTGAACATGAAAACGTTATCTTACTTATTTATAGGTTGAACGGAGATGACTATTAATGGGGTTTCTTATCAATAACACAAAGAGATCGGAAAAAAGTTTACTCTATTATGTGGGATGTGTGTGAAAGAATATTTTTCAATAATAATTATACTTTTATTTATAAAAAAAATGGGGAAGTAATTACTTGAGAAAATGTATAATATTATGAATCCATTAGTACATATGAGAAAATTTTTGTACGAATTGTGTGTTATTCTTATGGTGTTATCAAATAATCTAAAAGTTTGTTTTATCGGTCTATTAGTGGCATAAAATATTGTTCAAAGGGAATTACACATACGAGAAATAATTATATATGATAAAATAATTATATGTTATATCATGGTCAAAATAGATATTCAATTTTCCCAATAATATCATGGATTTTTTATGAATTGATATGGATTTGCAAGGAAATTTTTAAAATATAAGTATGGGATAAAAGACCAATAGGTTACCATTAAACATGATGTGTGGAAGGAAACCTAGAGGAAGTTGGAATAATGGGATTGGTAAATGTTTTAATTGAGGAAATATGTTCATTGAGAAAAATAATGATAAATTAATTTGAAGATACCAGGGAATGAAAGAAATAATGAAAAATATCAACATGATAGAACACCCTCATTAAAATGGTTAAAATGAAAGTAATATATATGTTATTCTAACTAGTGATCACATCCCAAGGTTAATGAAGATGATCAATTTCAGTAACCTCTTAATCCTAAATAAAAATAGAAATATTATGTGATTGCTATTGTAGATATGTGGTAAAATAACACTAACATCCTAAGTTATTATGATATTTTTTTGAATAAATTAAATTTCATTGATTCATGGTGTAACACACAACACCATGATTTTATATAATTTCTTACAAAACAAAGATAATAATTTGCTACATGAAACACTCAAAAAGCTTCTGTTGCACACTGAGTATTTTCAAAACAAGGATATATCATTAATATAGACATATAAATGTGAATGTTTTATCATAGTAGTTAAACTGAGATATATTAATATTAATAACTAATTTTTAAATATTAATTATAATAGTCTTCTATAAAATAAAAATATTGATAAAAATTTAAATAATTATCACTAAAATCATTAATGTTTCGAAACAAAATATTGAAAAAAAATATTTTTATTCCTTATTGTGAACAGAAAAAAAATTTTATTTTTCAAACTTCTAGAAAATTAGTATGAAAAAAATTTATTTTTAAAATCAGAGTGTCAAGAATAGCCTTCGGAAACATTATGATATTTTTGTGGAAAATTTAATTTTTTGTTGAATAGTGTAAATAGTGAAATTAAATTGAAAACATAATTTTCATTAAACACATCTAATATGTTTTTATCATCTTGACCTGGATTAAACTTTACTTGTGCTCCAATGTAGTTTTCGACAAGTCCTTAACTGATCCAATCCATATTCTAGAGGGGGCCAACTAGAAGTGAGGGTGAAAATGTGGTATAGTGGGGAGAGAATACCCTCATATCAGATTAAAAATTGCATAAATATTCATTTATCATTCATAAAAATAATAAATAGTGTTATATAAATAAATAAACTCAAATGGAACAATCTACAATACTATATGGAATATAAAAAATGAAAGAACATCCATATCTTACATACATCACTGATCACGCCTTAGGTCGACCATACATACAGAAGTATATAAAGGTAAGTAAAATAACATTACATGGACCACCTACTAAATATGATGTAGACCAAATTCCCAATCTCCACATACAATTCTAATCCACCCTTCCCAATCTATCACGTGCCTCATCCATAACTATGATTGCAAACATGTTAATGTTTGCTCAGAAACCCAATGTAATGGAATCCCAATTATGGTGTGAATTTAAAACTCATTAGGGAACCAACAAAATTGTCCTAAATATATCCATTAATATGAATTAAATGTATATGTGAGCTACTCATTAGAAAAAATATGATAAATAAATTTCAAATGATAATTATAACATGGAAGTGAATAAAAAAACCACAGCTCATCTATGGGATTGTGATCCCATTTGACTAGAATTTATCATCTGGTATATATATACATGTGTATATATATTCTAATATATATATATAAATATTAACATAAATAAGTTTTGTGATAATATCATAAATCAATTGCAGTCGATAAAAGGGTCTATAATCATGTTCATCAGGAAAACCTATGATAAGGTCATTAAGTTAGATTTCATACCAATCAAGAATTGTAAAATTAGTTGATCCATGGGTATATAACAACAACAAAACTATACCTTCTATGACAATTGATTAAAATATCATGGAGGAAGATACAACATCATAGGGGGATAAATATCTTAATCTTGTCCCCACTAGTACAATCATGAAATAAATATAATTAAAGATGTTTTATATCAATGAATTATATTTTAATGGGACACTACGATGGATATCATTGAAATCATTCTTTGTAAATCCAATCTAATGACTGATCCCTAGTTACCAGTCCATAGATAGTCACTACATTAAAACATATATGAACCCCAATGGGTAGACGCTTAGGCATCATATAAAAGGAATTCTCTCAAAAAACCAAGTACATTCTCAACATCCATTCATATAAACACATCATTATCCCTATCCAATGAAATAGAATAAAATATATGTATAAATGGTGTTTCCACCAGACCCTAGGAGACCTCATAAGAATCACACGAGGAGATAATAATCACCCATAAAGTATATGTTACACCAATTGTGGGGAGAACCATGTCCAACACTTTGATAATGTAATCGATTAGGGAGAAAAAAATCACCGCCATCACTCAAGAGATCATAATCAACCATGGGTATCTATCACATCGATGGGTAGGAGTTCCATGATCACTACTTCGATCAATTAATTGACCTGGGAGAGCATAATCATCCAAATTAATTAGGATAGAATAATCATCCATGCATGTCTACTAACATTGGATTCCATGACCATGTATAATAATCAAGGGATGTTATCCCAAATATCATAATCAATTGACACTCTATCTGAAATCACAGACATAGTGATACCATTCCCTATATATCATTATCATAGGCTAAAAATCTAGACCCCAGGGACCACATCTGGGCATCCCAATATATAACATAAAGGTGTTAGAAGCTATACCTCATGAAATACATATTTGAATATTAATAATAATATAATAATAAAAAATAATAATATTCCAAACCCCTATAAATTTGCTTTGGTATCCAAACATATGAAGTCACACTAGACGATGTTCATCAGCTGACTACTAGGAAACACCTATTCTAATAATCTCTACATCCACAATAATCATGTGAATACATATATAAAAGAGTTAGGGAGGCCAAAACCTAACCCTTCACTAATATAATTACCCTTTAGGATAATAATTTTAGAATGAGTTTTAAGGTGACACTCACTACCATCTCTACCAAAACTCGATGTACAAGCTCATTGTCGATCAAACACTTGGGCACACAATTGGTCTCATATGTCCAAAACATGGAGAGGGATCCAACTCAAGAGCCTCAAAATCATTATTTAAGAATGGAATTAGCCTTAGGGTCCTAATATGGAATAATTAGAGGCACCACACATGGGATCCATGATGAGTTCATATACTCAATTAATGGTATGAAGCTAGAAATCTAAGGTTGTTAGTGACCCCAGGAAATCATCTGATATAATTACCAATTTGGATGAATTAAAAATTATAATAATGAATTTAAATAGGAGGATTTTCCCTAAGGGGTGACCCCAATCACCCATATTTTACCATTTTCATGCTTTAAATATAATGGACGGGTATGACAGACCACGATCCTTTAAAAAGATTTAAATTTTTTCAAGGCCCAGAAGTAGCTTCCAAGTCTCGTCCAATATCATTAAATATAACAAAAGTTATGTCTCATTACTTGAACATAATAAAATAATTAATTATATTTATTCTATAATTAATTAATTATTCTTATCAAGTTAATCAAAAAATATAATTTAATTTATAATGTAAAACACCCAAAATAATCTAATCAATGTCACATGACAATAACTATAACCAAATTCCCTCCCAAAACATGTGATAAATACTAAAGCCTAAATCAGGCAGAAATCCCTAGAAACAATTTCAAAATTGACACCCAATAATTAAATTTAAATAATTAATGGTTTATTAAAACACCATGGGGACATACCTTAAAAAACCAAAAATGGAAATGTAAAGATGGCCTCTTGGGATATACATTTCATAGGATGAGAAAAATCCCCATCCAAAATGGTTGATCTACCATGCACTAGTCAAACCATTGAAGAATCCTAAAAGGTGAATCCCAAAATCAAAATGAAAAAAAACAACATAGAAGGATGGTGGTGGAACATCTTACCCATTAAATCTATTGAAAGACACCCAAGAAGACCAATTAGGGTGAGGAATAGAGGGAAAGGTGTTCTTATTCTATAATATCAGTCAAACCTCCTATATGGACAAAACATAAATGGGAGATGATCCCACTTGTTCAAACATTTAAAAAATAAAAGACATCCTATTACACAATGTGTATCTTTTACATGTTGTGTTACAGTTTTATTATCTGTAATAGAAAATTTTAAAGTATTTATTAGTTAAATCCCATGATCTTGAACATTTTGAATCATATGGGGGAATTCCCCACGAATCAATTTCATGTGGTGTAAATATAACCTCGCCTAAAAAACACACAGAATCTGTTTCCATAGGATAGATTCATGTTCCCCCTATGGTGTTTTCCAAAAACCATAGGACATACATTTAATAATTAAACATGTATATAAATAACATATCTAATAATTCATATAATCAAATCCTCATTTCTATTTCTGGTTCATAAGATGGATCTTCCACTAATAGAGAAAAATTCAAAATATATTAAACTTTCAACCAGTCCCAAAGACATTAGACCTCATAGTCTCCCTAAAATATAAATTATCATCCCCAAGAATCCTTGTGAAAAAATTAATATGTATCCTTACATACCAGGGTCATGAAATCATTAGAAAATAGAAATCTTTTATCTCAAAATTCCCACCACTAAGATCCACATAGAACAATCAAGACAGAAGTCACTAAAACACGAGCCAATACTTGTAACTATGGATGAACACCAAGACGATGGATACCTGATACCTTATAACCATGTACATGACCAAATAATAAACTATTTATTATATATATATGAAACTCCCCACACTAGGTTTTTAATTTCAAACAATTTATTACCCATTATATTTCCTACATTGAAATTTCCTATAAAAGAACTTCCCAAGAGTTCTAAAAATGCATTCATTCCACAGAAAATCACTGCAGTCCATAAATAAACTCCATGTTACATTTAATAGTCAAAACATACCATGTATAAATGTACACAAAAGATTAAATGACATTCTAATGACCGGTATCATCCTTTTTCTCACATGGGGTTAAAAAATGGCAGCCATCGTCCCGCTCCCCACCATAGGAGAATCATCATCATAACACTAGAGAAACAACTTCCATAAATGATACCTCAAGACATGTGTATCCCGAGACATATCAAAAGGCCTAGATGAAGGCTCGTTTAAACCCAAGTATCTACACAAACCTCACAAGTGACTAACTCTTTATTTTTGAGAATAGTTGCTATTAAAATTTTCACAATTAGAAAAATGTGGGTCACCGCCCATAAAAATTAAATAGTTTACTAAAAATAACGTTGTTTACATTATACCACTCCTAAAGAACATCCTTATTAGGTTTCTCACAAAAAACAAGAACAAGAACTAGATATAAATAAATATATAACTAAAACTCTCTCAATGTACAAATGAATAACTTAATATAGATAATGATCATCTATAACTAAGAGTACACTAATAGTCCATTGATATTCATGTTTATCTCTCTCTATTAATTCCCTCATCGAACATGATACCCTTAACATTAACCAAATTCGAACACCATAACTCCAGACAATGTGTTCATGGTCTAACCAGGGGTCAAATTTGACTTGAAACCCAATTGATTCTCGTTTTGATCCATACCATGGAGATAAATTATTCATTTATTTCACAAGTCATAGAATTCCAATCCTAAAAAATTTATTGAAACATTTAGTCCTCATATAACATACACCCACTTACAGATCTATGATTTAAATGGTACAACACATAAACTTCATGTACCATTTCCCCCCGACTCAAGCTCACATTAGTCATCCACTATAATGAAAATATGACTATGATACACAAAACCTATATGTCATTATTCTAAATAAACTACTATAAATAATATTAAAAATAATGAACCTAACCTATTCCATGACTTATTTTCATGACATCCCACTAATAAACATAATTTTTATGATGTCCAGGAATCAAACATAGAACTACTAATCAACTAGGCAAGACACCTGAATAATAATGATCAACAATTACAATCACAAAAAACAATCTCCCTATGTTCCTTATCAATATAAAAAGGTTTCACCATTCTTATATCAAATAAACTAAGTTTCCACCACGAATCATTCTTAAAAAAATATAAAACCAAACTCACTGCTTAAAATGGAATGTATAAATCCAGTCTAACCTCGGTCGTCAATTTATCTTGGTCAAAACAAAAAGTTGACATGTAATTATCTGAGTCAAAAAAGGGCCTATAGGTCTCCCAAATAGCTCTAATATTCATGTCTCATAACAGGTTTATTATGTCTAACCACCTATCCCAAATATCAATCATCTCTTAGACTGAAGATAAAAACAATCTAAGGTAAACACAATAAATACATATGAGGATCATAATTTTTAAGCATTTGCATACTAAGTACCTATTCGTCACCGAACATTTTCATAATGACATTTTCGGGGGGAAATGATTTTATCATCGGTAGAAATATGAAATGACACTATCCATGTATTTTTATATGGTAATAAGACCTGACTAGATCAACATAAAAAAATTATATACTAGATAGGTTAACGTAAGAGTGTCAACAATATGTGCACAATTTCATCTCAATGATCCACATCAAATATTAATCACACATTTGGAAAAATTATAACATCTTCATAATCTGTTTAGGAAAACATGGAATAGGTTTTTAATAATAATAATAATAACTGAACCAATGAAGTAAAACCCAAATAGGGGTTTATTTTATGGTAATAATATAGGCTATCGACCAAAAAATATCACTACACCTCATGTTCATGAAGACTGAGCCATCGGCCTACCTAAAAAACATCACAATGTTGGTCCATATTACCATCCATCAGAAAGAAATATACATGTAAATGTTATCCCAATTGAGTAGAATTTCACCAATATCCTATAGGAGAAATAAAATTTTGGTTTCTTGAAATTATTTTCAATTGACCTCACTTGTTTGTAAAATGATAGACTAGTATGACTAAAACATGTGAATGATACCTTCAAAATATGATGCATCAGACTCCCCTTGACTTAGCAGAAAAAGAGACAAAATTAATCACTGACCTATTGCTAGTGGGAATAGATCCAAAAACTTATTGGCGTACTCTAATAAATGGTAAGAGAGATAGAAATCCATAATAAATCATAAAATCCACACAAAATGTTCATCACGCATAGAAAAAAATTAGATAAAATTATAACAACACATATCCAAATAATTATCCCATATCCCTACAACCAAGACTTCTTATTGGAAGAAGTGTTCCAAAATCACTAGTCTGGTATCCATCATTGGTCTTGACACATTCTCAATACCCATGTATACGATATCCCAAATAGTAATACAATGGGAAAATAATCAAATATGATATCAATATGTAAGATCCAGTCCCAAATTCCACTTATCCAGGGATCTGACTTGGATCACCACAAGTCCTCACGTGTGCCTTTGCATATTACAGTGGTTTCTGACTAGTAGTGAGGGTCTAAAGGTTGTAAAATGGGGTGATTATAAGTTCATATCAGTGAAAATAATGAATGAATAACTAGATATAATTTATATAAATAACAAATGAGCGTTGAAGTATTATATAAATAGGAATTTAACATGATTTAATAATAAATAATATGTGGTAAAGGCCTGAATTTTCATGTAGTACATATGACACTGGTCACCCACTGGTAAAACCATACATGATAAAGTACAAAATGAAAATTAATTTAAAAGTATATTTTCATCCAACATACATTTAGTTAAACCACATACCCAATATTGACATACATGTCTTAGAAATCATGTTTAATCAGTCATGGGACTCAGCCCAACATGTGCATGCAACCATGTGAATGTAAGCTCAGGTACCCCAAAACAGTGATTTCTAGAACATGGCATGTGTAAAAAACTCAGTAGAGAACCACAATGGTTTACCTATATAGTGCTTGTAATATGTATTGTATGTATATTTGATCTACTCATCAAGATAACAATAATACATAAAATAGGAAAAAATACAAAAAGGATGTAAAGAGAATAAACCAGAGCAAATATTTTAGTTCAAGACCCCATTCGGCTAGAAGTGTACCATAATGAGTATATATACTTATATGTGTATATATATAAATATTTATATATATGGGTAAGGTAAAACTATCATTAATAAATAGATATTGATCCCTAGGCCCATGATATTGATTATCTACCCATCCTAAGAAATGGGAAATGATATAGATGATCTACCACTCAAGAAATGTATAATTAGTTGATCCTTTTTTTGGTAATCTAAATCAACAATACCTTATTTCACTATTTCCATAAATATCTATGACCAAGCTATACCACTATAGGGGGACACAAGTCATACACATGGGTTCACCCGTACTCACCTCTAATCCAGATAATGAAGTATGTTGTATACTGATAGGAAATAATGTAATTGGTCTCTAATATGGATATCATGCCCCTCATTTCATGTAAATCTAGTCCAATTTCTGAGCCCTAGTTTCTATTCTATAGGTGGTCACATCAACGGAACACTGATGAACCCTAAGGGTCTGACCGATAAGCGATCTATAAAAGGTATTATCTCTTGAACCACGAACATGATTGACATCCATTCATATTAATATCTCAAAAACACCATCCACAAGAAGTACCTCTAGGTTGTGTAGTAATTGTTTTTTCACCTAGAAATAGAAAAGATCTTAGGAATTGCTTTAGTTTATTGTTATCATCCATCATGTAAATTTCACATCGCTGATGAAGAATTTAATGTCAACCACTAAGATCTTCTAACTGATCAGGGAGAAAAAACTCATCCCTAATACTCATGTGAGAGTAATCATTAATAGGTATATGTCACATCGATGGTGCACTGTTCCATGTCCACCAACATGATCCAATAATCTATTAGGGAGAGTGAAACTATCCCCATCACTATGGAGAGTGTAACATTCCATGTGTATCTAACAAATAGGAAATCCATGCCTATTTATCATAGTCAAGGTAATCTATTCATAAATATCATAATTAAGGAACAATAACCATGAAATCATAAACATAGGGATTATATTCCCAAATATCATAAAAAAAGTAAAAGTTAGAACCCAGGGAACACATGTGGGTATCCTAATATATATGAGAAGTGGTTCAGTAGCTGGACTTAAGAAGGTACATCAGGGAATACCAATAATAATATAATAATAACAAAAGGGATAGAATCTACACACTAGGAAATATTTCTCAGATCCCAACAATGAATGTCACACCAAACAAAGATCATCATCAAACTACATGAAATAACATATGGAAAGAACCATGGTGTCAATAGTAATAAAGTAAATTCATAAATAAAAGAGTGGTGTGGCCAATAAACTATCCCACCACTACTTTAATGTCCTCATTGTTATAAAAGTTATATAATAGTTCTAATATAACAACTGATACCATCTCTATAGAAACCTGACATAATAGATTAGGGTCAGTAAAACACTACGACACCCACTAGGTCCCCTAGGTCCAAAAATTCGAGATTCAACCTCCTAGAGATATTCTAAATTGGAATCTATGCCATGAATACCTCTTGGGATCATAACAAGGAATAATAAGAGGCACATAATAGGGGATCCCCGATCATGTTCATACCATCATATTATCAGATGAATATAGCACACTGGTGTTGTCAGTGACCCAAGATTTCATCACGTATTATCTACAAATTTCATTTAATTTAAAATTATTAGAATGAATTTAGAAAGAGGTATTTTCCCTTAGGGTCAATCCCATGAACCCTACTATCAAAATAAAAATGGAAAAAAACTAGAGGGAAATAATGATAAAAAAATATCCTTTAGAAATATTTCAATCTATTGTCTAATGGCTTACATTAGATGCAAATTCCCATCCATGATCATCAAATACCCTCAAGGTTCTATCTCAAAAACATAACTTCTGATGTTAATTAATTATATTTATCTATAATTAAATAAATAACCATTTCAAGAAAACATATTAAATGAACTTATATTATTAACGGAAAAAACAAAGAACCTAAATGGTCAATCTCACATCATTGGAAAGAAGAAAAAATGATCACCAACAACACGTAATGCATCCTCAAACCTGAATTGGATATAATACCAATGAAATGGTGTAAAAAGAAACACAATTTTTTTTTATTTTAAACGCTTAATGATTTCGAAAAAACAATATACTCATGTAACTCAATGAAAAAAATATAAAATGTAAATACATATCTTGAAATGTCAGTGTCCTTGGAAGGGAAAATACCCCAACAGTTATGGTTCACTACACCATTCTCTGGTCGAACCGAAGAAAAACCCAAATGAAAACTTAGAATGATATAAAGGCAACAATATTGTTGGAAGGTGGAGGGGGATCGTACCAAATGACATCGTAAAAATACACCCATGATCACCAATATGGGAGAATAATAGAGGGAGAGGTTGTCATCAGTCATGAACTCCTATAAGCCTCTTTCTTGATCTAAAAACAAATTGGGGAGGTTCCCTATTATTAAACCATTTTTAAAAACCAAGCCCACCTATTTCAAAATGTTTAACTATTTGATATAATTTAACAGTTTCAAAATGTATAACAGATAAATGTAATGTATTCCTATTGGAAATCCCACATGCTTCCATTCCAGAAATCTGATGGGTCACAACCCAGGAAACCATCACATGTCATGTAAATAATACACGAGGTGTCAAAATTGCCGCAACCCTTTATAGCATCGATGCATCCCCTTACCCCTTTAGGGTTCTCCAAAACCCCCATTAATTCCACCATATAATTTTGAACAGTACTATATATCATTTCTGGATGTTCAAAAAATCATAACCTCATCCCATATTTATTTAAAAAGATAGCTTATCCACAATTAGAGAAAAATTCAAATTCTCTCAAAATTCCAACATGTCCAAAATCATAAGACCTTACAAAGAAAAATTATATTTAATTTTATTAAATGAGAAATTAAATCCATTATAAATCCAAAAATACAATTATTGTCATATGAAATAATTTCATGTTGATATTCGATATAAAAACGTAATAAACATTTGAAAATTGTCTCTTAAAAACCCAGTTTATCATCCTGAATATGGGATTAATTTTAAATTAAATTTAGAAACATATGTTAAGGGTATTTGAAAAAATAGACTAATAATTTTTTAAAATATAATTTATATTATTTCATTATTTCATCTTATTATTATTACAACAATTAATTTTTAAAATTGTAAAAAAGAATTGCCACTGTTAAGGTAAAATGGGTTTACCTAGGGTTAAACTAATAAGATAATGGTTAAAATGATCTATAAAATTGTATAAAAATAATTTTTTATCCACATTTTCACTAATACAACGATATGGTTCTATAATGTTAAATTTATTACCCTCTCAACAAATGAAAAACATGGGAGCACATAATTATTTTAAAAAATATTATGTTTTTCCTCACCCCCATATATAAAATTCCACCCCTTATCCTATCAAAATCACACCTAAAACCCACAATGGTTCATCAAATTACTAAAAAAATAATTTACTAACATCCTTAATCTAATAATATATGTCATATTTTTTATAGAAATCCAACCTAGAAAAGCATTTAGTTAAATCCTAAGGAGGATACCCAAAGAAGAGGTAATATTTATCAATATGTTTTTTGTTTAATCTCTTCATCCTCCTCCTTAAATTATTATTATACAATAATTTTATAAAATAATCAGTATTCTAACAATAATAATCTATTTTTAGGTTTTAGGAATTACCTACAACCATCTCTAATTCCATCAAATGGGTTACATAATGAACTTTCTAGTCTATGGAGGTCTACTGCATCATGAACTGATGTCATTAATTTATCCATTACAAATATCAAGAATGGAATTAAATATGGAATTATTGTCTATATATGACATTTATGATATTATTATACTTTTTTAATTATTATATCATACTTATCTTTATACATAAAATTTTGGGGGAAGATGATAATATTGCTCATGTATACGGTGGACTACCCTCTCACGAAGTGAAGTGATTTTTATGGAATTACATATAAGGTAACAATGAAAATTTTAAATAAAATATTAAATATATATGAAAAAATTATTATTTAATGTGAATAAATCATTTATGTTTCTTTATTTCTATAGGTTGAGATAATGGAAACAGCGTTCATGTGTACGTATGACCTACCAGCTCCATGAACGATATGTTTCATTTTAAATCTATAACTTTTATTGATAAATAAAAATAAAAATAAAATGAATATATATGATATTTATATCACTTATAAATTTTTTAAGATTAATAAACCATGGTCCATGTACTCGGGAAAAAAATAAAAAATCAAAAAGTATACAAAAAACAATGCGGTTATTAGCCAAAACATAACCTTAATTAAGAATTGTTAATAATCGAGTAATAAAAGGTCATAAAAAACCATATATGGTTTCATATATATATAGTATTTTTTGGTAAAATTTTTACACTGATATTATATTTAGTATACATTATATTTTAACATGTAGGACGTATGTTAATACTTGATGAAATGTATTTTGCAGTCTATTTCATTGCTGGGAGATATATAAAAAACCACCAGTTTTTTCTTTTGTGTCATGTATATGTTGATCCTATTAAATTTTATGTCTTAAATCTAATTATTGTCATGATATTTAATGTTTTATTGTATTTAATTATTTATTGGGGTATGCGTTTCAAAATATTACTAAAGCCGTAAGATTTTGTTGTCGCAATTTCCCATCTTTGAGAAATATGAAATGTTACAGACCATTAATATTTTATAAGGGGTATATAATGTCCATTTCAATTATAATATCATTAATTTATTTATACATATTATATTTTAATTTAGATTTAGGATTTTACATCTTAATTATTACAATTCAATGTTACCAATGTGGTAAGGATTCCATGTATCAATCTCACTGTTTATCGAGATTGTTTATGATTATGTGTCCAATGATAAAATATTATTATCCATATCCCGAGAGGATCATGATTTTTATTATCATAAATTTATTCAGGATTTTTAATGAAATATTTCAATTTTACACTCTTTGTTACTTAAAATAATAAACAATGTTTTTACAGAAATCTGACTTTATATCTCTAATCGATCAAAACTCTATTTTCTATAAAAACCATGTTTTTAAATTTTTTTAACAAAATGTATTATTATTATCCTTTGATGTTTAAAATTAATTTCTCCAATTTATCACATCATCTATATTTTTTAAAGGAATATTCATGTTGTGTTCTAAAAAATACTCTTTTTTTACATTTACCAAAAACATGGAAGGAATCTTTTTTTTAATACATATGACTTACACAGAAAAACCTATCATCATGAATAATTTTTTATTTAAAAAATAATTTATATTTTTGAAGGATATTTTGAATGAAAATGATTTTAATAATGTTTTATGATTTAAAATGTTATTTTCATGGAATAAGGTTGTTTTTCATGAAATATTTTAAAAGGTTAACCAAAATAATTTTCCATATAAGATGAAATATTTGATGTTACATATTATATAATAGAGATATCATCCAAGGATAATAATATTATTATTTCTTGAAATGGTTTATTTTTATTATTTCATGATTTTTATGAAATCCATTTTTCATACATGGGTTATACCATGATAGAATTCAAAAGAAACCCCTTCATTTTGTATGGGTTGTAAAATGATGATATAATTAAATGATAATGAAACCTATCTCTTTTCTATAGGTTATGATATGATGAAATGAATATGAAACCAATTTTATTTAATGATATATGATATGATGAATGTTTTATGGTATTTTTCACACATAAATAAGGTTTTCATTATGAGATGGGGGGAGGGGGGTTCTGTATCTTGATCCTATGATTTTGGAAAATATTTATATCTTATGAGATAGTAAAGACTAGAGAAGTGAGGGAACCCAAATCAGTAAGGGAGATTTTCTAATATGACGGTCTTGGGAGTGAATGGTGAATACTATGATGGCATGGGGAGTGAACCCAATCCACTATGATGTCATTGGAAATAATCCTTAACTATTATGGAATGATTTAATATTCTTATGTGTATGCCGAAAATCATTATCATAATTTAATGATATTATAACACAGATCATGTTCTTCGATTAAATTAATATTTATGTCTTATAAATTGACAATATTTATTGAATGACTCAATATTATGATCGTTGATATGCAGGGTATAGTTTTCCAATGATAAACTAATGTTATGATATAATTATTTCCATGTTATTCTTACACATCTCTTATTTTTACCCATACTAAGAATTTGATATCACATTCTCTTATGCTTCTTATCCCATTTAAATAAATAAATTTTTTATATATGATATTACTAAGACTTATTATTTTTATGATGTTTTTAGTGGTATATTATGAAGTTTACTTATGGACCATATTTTTTGTGGTTCTAGGTTTCAAAAAACACTAAACTATTTTGACCCTTAGAATAGTGTTTGTGTAATTAAATTAATATTAAAAAAAATAATGTAATATCTTTTTAGGATAAGCATTGTCCATTATAGTTTGTATCAAAGGATAGGTTTAGTTAAAAATTGGAAACTATGATTAGAAAACCTTAGTGAGGTCCCTAATTAAATTTATATGTATATGTCTAAAGATGAGTCAATGTATTAGAAAATGTAATTGAATTTTTTTAGAAGATAGTGTGAGTTGTTTTAAAGAAATTAGATCCTCTTATGAATAATATAATATAATTTGACTATGCCATAGAGGTACCTATGAGTAATAAATACTAAAATGGTGTATTGAGTAAGACTCAATCGTCACCAGGTGCATGTCAAAAAAAATTCTTCATTCCTGGTCTGATAATCCTCACAACATTTTCTTCACACTTGGTTTGATAATCCTATGGATATTCGTTAGAAACTGAAAAACTGATTATAAACCATCATAATAGATATAGATAAAAAATTACCATGAATGACCTTGTATAAACCTATCAGGTAATAGATTAAATATGGTGTCATAATTTTGAAAACCTATAAGTGATTTTTCATAATTATGTTATTCCCCATGATGTTTATTATTTATTTCACAATGATTTTTTGTTATATTAAATTGATAAAACCTAAGGAATCCTTTTTAATGATGACTCTGACAGACAATGAACTGATTTTCCACCTATGTTTCCAATAATGATTTGATATGGTATGAAATTTTTTGTTTCTATGAATACAAAATATTTTCAAACGATGAATCAAGGAGGAATTTGAAAGAAAAATATTAAAACATCATTCTATTGAGTTATTTAGGATGAAACAAAATACTTTTTTCAATTGGACTTCAATTCCATTAGTTTTTGAACACTGATCAATGTAATAGAGTATATATTTTTCATTCCCTAGTTTTCAGAAAATGAAAATTTTATTTTGGTTTACTTCCATCAGGATGTTGAAGGGTATTGAAGGTGGAATCATATCAAGAATATTAGGAGATATGATGAAATTAAATCCATGGATTTGTAAGTGATCAAGAACATGATTTTCAGTAATTTCCTTCCATGTATTATTTTTAATAAAATGATGAAGGAGTTCCTTGAGATAAAGAAAAAGGATGATTAATCTTTTCTTATCTATGTGGATAATATTACAAGACTAACAGGGTATTATTATAGTAGTATAATCAAACATAGAAGTAAGGTTGATCAATTCATTAGTAGCTTAAATACAAGACATTAAAGGGTGTTATCCATAAGAGAATTTAGTATTAATGAAGGTATTGTTTGATGTACTATAAATGTAGAAATTATGGTTATAGAAACAAATAAATCTCATAGTTTTGATAAGAAGAGAAAATGGAATTTGAAAGAAAATATATGAACTGTAGAAGAAGAAAATCATTCCTTTATGCTCGACGTGTGGTAAGAAGAATAAAGAAAATTTTATTAAGGGTACTATTAAATGTATTATGTTTTAATGGTATTCCATTGAGAAATTGATTAATTAATTGGTGGGAAGAAGCAATAGAATTATGCGAATAATGAGAAATATTCATAGAATGCACCACCCACCCAACATTGTTTAAAATTTGAGGTTTATGGGAACTATGAAAACTAATTCCCAAAACTATGGTTATTATTGATGATGGATGTCAGCAACCTCTTAATCCATGAGAAGAAGATAAATGTCAAGAGATCACTATTTGTTTTGTGGTGTGAAATAACACTGCCTTGAAAGGTACACTCACCATCCACTTTAGAACTACTAATGTCTTATTTTACTCTTTATATTTTCAATATTCCATATATGATGAATTTTCTATGGGTATCAATAAGCCACCAAAATGATTAGATTTAAACATTTCAGTGAAAATATTTAATTTTACAATGATTAGATATCATGTATACAATTATTCTCTAATTGAAATTGGTGGGAATGTGATTTCAGAAAATATTATTATCCTTCCTCTAGTTTAATTTTATGTTATCATGGAGATTTATTGGATTTACTCTAAAAATACTCAAATAAAATTTTGAGGATGGGAAGTAAAATTTCTCATTCAAAACCATCATATAATCGCCGAAATATTTGATGATAATATTAAATTTTGATCGATATCACATCTATTGAATTGGGCCATAATTCCCATTCAGAAGGGGTCACTACTACATAGATAGTTTTATACAGTGCAAGACATTATTAGCACTAAAAAAAATTTCAATGAAGGCACCAATTATATATTCTAGGAAAAGTGATGATAAATTAGGGGGAGTTATAACTGCAAAAAAGAACCGGTATGGGTGGTCATTATTTTCACTAAAAAATGTTTATAGAGGACATCCTTATTAGAATAAAAAATCACCATTAAGGACACCTTGTATCTGTGCCACTAAAAAGAACTGATAAAGGCCCACCTTTATTACCACACTTTTTGAGACACTAATAAAGCCCTAAATTATCTGTTATTTTTTTCAAGAACTGATAAAGGGTATCTTTCATAAGTAAATAATATTTCAATAGAAATAATATATGAATTTGTAAATAAATAAATATATTTATATTGATATAAATATAAAATATAAATTTTTGAAATATGTTTTAGATAGCGATAAAAACTCATTTACACATAATATATACAATATTTTTTAAAAAAAAAATCATTAAAAATAATTAAAATTATTAAAAATCTGTAATATTATAATTATTGTTGAGTAATAGTAAAATAATTACAATTAGATGATATAAAAATAAAATAAATTAATTAATGGTATGAGATAATTTGAAAACATGTATTAAACATCAAATAACTATAAATTTTGATATGGGAGTTCGTTTGGTCTCTACCACATATAAAATCAAATTTTGGAAGGAAATATACACTATGATAGAACCTTAATTCATGTTTTTCATGAATAAGAAATTCCTATAAGGATTGAAAAACTGATTTTTTTGTTGGGGTATCCCAATTTTTCACCATTATATAGAATTTCATCTTTGTTTAAGGGGTTAGTACTTGGTTTTTTCGGTAGATATAGAATTTATTACCATGTATTAAATTCATATTGATATTATGGGTTTAATTTTTTATTATTTTTCATAATTTAGTTTTCCTTAAAATTAATGATATGAATATCTTCATATATTTACTTGTAATAAATAAACTATATAAATACATATTTAAAACTATTTATGTAAAAATGAATTTTTAAATCTATAATCCAAATTAAAATAAATAATTTGTATTCATTTTATTTAAAATAAAAAATTATCAAAATTATATACCCTATAAAAATCCATTAATATGAAAATATTTACCTCCACAAGTAATGTTTATTAATAAACGTGTGTGTGTCAATAAACAAATATGTAATTTTTTGTGCATATTATAATTTATATATATATATTTAGAAAAAAATATATCTAATTATTTGTTTGTATATGTGTATGATATAAATGTGTATGTCTGTGTATAAATAAGTATGTATGTGTATATATATGTATTGTGTAAATAAATAATATATAAATATATTTTATTCAAACATTCCTTATCATTATCATTATTATTAAATATAGTATATATAAATGTATTTATTATAAATACTTCTAAATTCAGTATAGAATATTTATTACATAATATGTATAAGGATTCAGCTTTAAACAATACATAATCTTGAATTATTTTAATAATTCACATTGGGGATCTTTTCAGGATTATTGTTTTAGAGAATTAGGCCATAACTATTAAATTACATCTCAAATATTACAAATTAGAAACTTCTACTCAATATCCATTTTTTCTTAAAATGAAAACTCATGAAAAGATGTATTGTATAGTTCCATATTTTAGATAGCTGGCCTTTTCCCTGATCACATCCTCTACCCTATTCATCAATAAGCCTTGTGAAAGCATTTCAAAGAAAACCTGGGATGTCCATAAAAATCCCAATAAGGATTATAAAACAGAGAAAGAAAACATCAGTCCATCAATAAATACAAGTCAATGAAATAATACTTTTAAAAAATTCACATTCAATATTATATAATAAGATTTATGAATAAACAATGGAAGTCATAAATTATAAAGGCAACATCTTGCATCCATAAGATACATACGTTATAGCTTTCACAACTACATAGGGTGTTTCATTTGGAATAGCCATCATAGTATATTGCATAAATCTATTAGGAGAAACATCTACGTTTACCTCTATCATGTTACCAAATGAATTGGATATCTATCTTGGGACCACCCACCCTAGGTTTATCATGGAACCACCCATATAGGTAAACAATGTCAAAGAACCATAACATGATCGTAACATATAGAAGAAGCATAAAGGAAAGATAACATTTCCACATTGAAATAAATATATAAAATTTAAATATATTGACATAATAAATTCATTATAAAAACAATTTTCAA
Organism: Viscum album; assembly: GCA_963277665.1. Lineage (NCBI taxonomy): Eukaryota > Viridiplantae > Streptophyta > Magnoliopsida > Santalales > Viscaceae > Viscum > Viscum album. The sequence continues at coordinate 1,734,637,870 of OY728152.1, read as the reverse complement.
TACTAAAATTTGTAAGAAGTGTATATGGTATATATTTTCCTTTTAAAACCATTACAACTTTTTAAGAAAGCCAAATATCAAATAATTTATTTGGTGGCGAAATGGACGTTGTCATCGCGTACAATAAAAATAAACATTTCATTTTTTTGTTTAGTAAAACACTTCATTGAAAAGGATTATATTTTATTTAAAATACAAGTTAGTGGAGATTATACACCATATTAAATAATGGTTTGTATATATCAAAATATGCCTCAACGAAAGGTGATTCAGACTAAGTCCCTTACCTCCTGTCTGACTAGACTCTTTCGTTATTTAATCTCCTAAATAATAAACTTAATATTATTTATACTAGCATAAGAACCTTTTTCTAGTTTATTATTCCATTTATATTACTTATTAAAACATTATAAACAATAAATAATCATTTAAGTTAATAGCGGTAATTTTTTCAACATTTGGTACTTAAGTCAAAAATGAACTTCCAATAATTAAATGTTTTCCATGTGAAAAAATTCCATTATATATAGAATGAAATTAATTATTTAGATATCATATATATCAAATATATACATTATATATATGTTTTTATAATAGTACATAACATTTGGAGAAAAGAAATGAAATGCACCTTTCATGGAGACGGTAAGCCATGCATTCACATGAACAATACATTCATTTCAATTTTGTGTTTAATGGATTGAAAAAAATAAGGATACATAGTTGTATTATAATTCTAGTGTAATATCATATATAATTTCGATAACTCTATTCTTCACACATTCCACACATTGCATGATCGAGTCATATCACTTTGAAGGGGTGGTAGTTCGCACATCCTCAAATGAAATTATCCTATTTACCCACTATAGAGACCATAATGGTATTCTATAAATGTAAAATCGAGAAGTATAGAAATAATATAAATATAATATATATCACATATTAATATAGTTCCATATTAATGGCCACCATGAGAGGTGGTAGAAGATAATTGAACAATCATTGTTTTGGGAGGCATCAGTTTGCCGTAGATAGAAACATTATGTTCGTATCCATTAGATGGAGGTGTTTTTAAGTGTAGTTTGAATAATTTTCAAAACAATAACCTTTTATATTAAGGATATATGTGTTTTTATGTAAAATAATAATAATAAGAGCATATGGAGTGATGAAATAAAATATAATAAGGGATCTTGAGGGATGACGTTACATTTAAATCGGGTAACTTCCTCTGGTTTGAACCAAAAGGAATTCTTAAAGTGCATTCTGCAAAAAATGAGGGTTCTAAAAGTAATAGAGGTATCATGAAATATTATTTTGGTGGAGTTTGGATGATCCAAGGGGTCGTGAGAGGTGTGGGTAAGGGTTAGATGTGATGGCTCTTTATAAGGGGGACGAAGTGCTCTTTTTGAAAGTTTGAAAATATTATTTTATTATATAATTATTTTTTGTTTTTAAAGCTCCAAAAATTATTTAATTCTAAGATAAGGTGTATATAAGTCGAAATAAAATTATCCAATAATAATTATACATGTTTTGGATATTTTTAATCCTTATATTTTTTATTTAACCCTCAATTAACTTATTTAACTTTTACCATGTCCCCTTATATATTCATATTATACGATTAATATATTTTCTATAGAAAACCATGATACCCAAAATGTATCATTCAAGACATTTTTAACCTAATATATCTCATTTGGATGATTCATTTATTTTTCTGACTATTTTATTATATAATAAAATATTTATTGATTTGAAAACTCTTTTTTGTCAATTTTAATACTATTCATATTGTGGCTTTTTAGAGAAATCTAAACCAAGTTGATTATTTCGAAAAAAATTCATTAATTAAAAGCTAAAAAGTCATCCTAATCTATAAAATTAATGGATGACATAAAAAGGTTGAAAATAAATTTATTTTATTACATAAAATATCATTTATTTGAATCATTTCTTAATAAAGCAATTACTTCATCACCATTGTGTCATAATTAAATATGTTTATATAATATCTAACAATTATTAATAATGTAACATGATATAAGGAAGTGTTTTATCTTTTAAAATAATATTTTTAGTTGAATATATCATTTATATTACCCCATATCCATTTTTTAGTAAAAAGATTCAATTTTTTGTTATTTTTGACTTTTCTTGAAACTAATTTATATAATGTGTCATTATAAGTCCCATGTGGCTCCATGGGGTCCCAAAATCGACCCATATTTTCCCATGATCAGACATGTATATTTGAATAGGGTTTGGACATATTTTAGGGTAATTACATATTATTATATTATTATTTTTACCATTATATACCATATTTACCCTTTAACCATGGTAAATAAAATATTTATTGAAGTAAATATTCATAATTTATAAAAATAAAATATTCCTATTTACACATTTTGGACCTCCTGATTCAAAATATGGAATAAATTTTTCAAAATTCAAAACCCAGAAGTGGAATAAATAATTTTAAAATAATTCCTATTGTCAAAAAAACGTGTTTTTAAGAAATAATAACTATCAAAAAAATTTCCTTTGTTTATTTCCAAATTAAGATTGAAAAACCATCCAATGACCAACATTGGATTAAATGGTAAAAATATAATCAAATTACGCTTTAAAACCAATTAAAATAACAATACAAAATTTAAATAATATTGATTGAAAGGAAATTTTGAAAAAAATGTAGTATTTTTCATTATTCATTAATGAAAGAACATTATTAGAAAAATACCAAAATTTCATCCAACGTAAATTTTGATGTCCCAATTCTAAAGAAGAATATTATTTTGTCATATATAAAATATAAAAGTGAAATAAACTTGACTTAAAAATGGTTCTCCATCAAAAGGGGGTAAATCGACTTTTTAATGAATATTAGAGTGTTTATGATTATAATTGCATTCATTAACATTTTAAGAATCTAAAATTTATTGGATAAATGTAAAAACATTTAAAAACATGTATAATCATATTGTGGTTAGTTATATTTATTCCCAATAATACAACAACTATGAGTTAACAACCATTTAAAATAATAATATTTTTATATTATTTTCAGTATAACTCTATGTTGTGTGAAATGTTTGATTACAATGAAACCTTTTATCTTCTGTTGGGTATTCCAACGAACATAGAATTCCCATTAAAGAAAAATTAATAGTTAATTAAAATCTATTAATAAATAAAAAAATGTCATATTATTTATTTAACTGGGATGTAACATCCTTCCCCTCTTTTGGAAATTGTGTCCTCACAATTTTATTCACTTATCTAATAAATTGGGGTATTAATACCTCATAGCATTCTCGGATTCCCATTATGTCTCTTAAATTATATATTTTTCCACAAAACCATTATTTGATGAATTACCTTATTCTGTGACACTTTATCTCTTCTATATTGAATTTGGATGGGTTTCTCCTCATAAGAAATATTGTCTTCCAACTGATATACATATAGACACAAAACATGAGATGAATCCATTATATACATTCCAAACATTGAATCATGAAAAAAATTATTTACATTGGATAAACATGGAGGTAAAACAACATTGTATGCAACTGATCCACATTCTCCAAGATTTTCCAGGGGTCCAATGAACCTTAGACTCAACATTATCTTCTTGCCAAACACCTCACACATTTCTTTAGAAAACATTGAGAAAGACATGATCACCTACCTCAAAAGAAATAGCATTCCTCTGGTTATCCACATGACCTTTCTTCCTGCTCTGAGCTATTCTCATGTGCTTACAAATCAATTTAACATTTTTTCCATCTCTTCTACCAATTCGAGTCCCATCAGTTTCCTTTCACCGAATTCATCACAAAAAGTTGGAGATCAACATCTCTTTCCATACAATGCCTCAAATGGTGCCATCTGTACAATGGAATGAAAAATGTTATTATAAGAAAATTAAATCAATGAATGTTGTTGGTCCCAAAATCCCTAGTAATCTATTAAGTAATCACGTATCTTATATTCCAATTTCTGAATATTTCGTTCGGAGTGCCCATCTGATTGAGGGAGAAATGATGTACTGGAATTTAATTCAGTACCCAATGACTCTTGAAGGCCTTTCCAAATGTTATAAGTAAACCTAGTATCCTGATTAGATACAATAGAAAGGATAACTTCATGAATTCTTCTTATCTCTTCAATATAAAACCGATAATGTTTATCTAAAGAAAAAGTATCTCTAATAGGACGGAAATGAGTAGATTTAGTCAATAAATCATCAATAACCCAGATTTCATTTTTACCTTGATATGTTTTTGGTAATCCCACAATGAAGTCCATAGATATATTTTCCCATTTCCACTCTAGCACTTTTAAAGGATGAAGCATCGCTTTTGATAACTACTACTCTACTTTAACCTGTTGACAACTCAAACACATCACAGTAATGTAAATAATATCTCTTTTCATTCCATCACACTAGTAATACTCTCGAAGATCTCTATAAATCATAGTACTACTTGGATGAACTAAATTCAGAGAATGATGAGATTCAAATAATTACTCTTTATTCCAATGTGATTCATATAAAACACATAATCTCTTCCCAAACCTCAAAACACAATCATTATCGATTTTAAATAAAGGTAACATACCCTTCAGAACCTACTCTACCTTTATTCTACAACTCTCTATCTTCCATCTGCACTTTATTAATTCTGTCTAATAGAGATGATTTCAATTACACATGAATCAAAATAGTCAAATTTCCTACACTAACAACTTCTATTCCAAATTTCATAAAATCATTAATCAAAGAATCTTGTTCCAAACGTAACATGGTTAATATAGAATTACTCTTTTGACTCAATGTAACAACACTTATATTAAATTATCGAATGGTAATGTATCTATTGAGTTAATAATGGTTCTTTATTAATTTTCCATTCCTCTCTATTCTGAAAATAGAAAACACTTTATGTTAAAAAAATTATATTTTCCGTATGAATTATCTTAATAAGGAAAATTATCCTTCCACCCAGAAATTTATCCTTACATATGTTTTCATTTTTCCTTTTCTAGTTTCTATAAATCCTACTCATTTTAATGAAATATGTTTTGAATATAAAACCTCAGAATCCTATAAATAATTAGATATGGAGTATTCGGTTATCAGGTTGCGAATTCATGTTACGAATTCATTGAAATTCTGACTCTGGATTCATTGAAATTTAGTTGCTGAGTTCTCTAAAATTCAAACTCTGAATTCACTAAATATCTGACTCTAAATTCTATGAAATTCAGTCTCTGAATTATACAAAATTCAGACTCCAAATTCTCCGAAATTTAGTATTTGAATTCTATGAAATTCATACTCAAAGTTCTCTGAAATTACAACTATGAATTATTAGAAAGTCAGACCTTGAATTCTCTAAAATTCAGACTCCGAATTCTCTGAAATTCTGACTCTGAATTCACTTAAAATCATACTCTGAATTATCTGAAAATCAAACATCAGATTCTATGAAATTCAGACTCGTAATTCCTCAGAATTCAGACCCCGAATTCCATAAAAACACAATCCAAATATGCATGAGTTATATTCTCTCAATGTTTATTTGGTTTGATTCCTAAATTTAATTTTTTCTTAGACTCCTAAAAATTATATTTAGGTAAGCAACCATATTTTCATTACACTAGTTATAGTTATGAAACAATTTTGTACATTCTATCTCTAAATAACCATTTTTTGAGTGAAACATGTATAGTTCCCTAAAAAATTCAAGGGAAAATATGACTGTTGGAAGAGGGAGCCTACCGTTGGAGAAGTTCCTATAAATAATAGCTAATTTGACGTACTCAAAATTGTTCCACCAATCTAGAGATTGTATGCTGTTAAAGTTATTTCTAGAGAGTGAGTCTCTCATGCATTGTGCATACTGAACACTTTTTTTTAGATTTCTTCATGTGACACTGATTTTTGTTGTGTACAACCGAGGGCTTCTATGGATAGGAAGACAGAGGTGCCAACTACCTTAAAATTTGAAGACTCCCGTTGATAGGAAGACAGAGGTTCTAACTACATTAATGTTTGAGGGCTAGCGGGGATAGCAAGATAGATTCCAATATTCCAATCGAGGGCGTACCCTCGTGTGGGTAACATAAAATTTCCTGAAAGTATAAATCAAGGGGATGTTATCCATGGTTTTTAGATACCCTTATCTTAGGGTTAAAATATTTTAAACATGTTACTTGTTTTGTTTAATGTTTTTTTCCTCTATATTTTGATCATGGAAGAAAGTATTACATTCATATAATTTCTTGTTCTTTGGTTTACTTCGATAAGTAATATTATATATTCTTTAAGGTAGAATCTTTTCCTTTTAAAATTTCCTTATCTTTCATTTTTGGAATCATTTTTTCGGAACCTAGATCGTTTTTAGAAATAGAGGTCTTATGAGTTTACCTTTTTTAAACTTGTTAAAAATAAATTTCCTTATGGTCAAAAATTAATGTTTTTAAACTTACAATTCACCCCTTATTGTCATTGAGCATCTACATTCATATTTTGATCCTACAATTGTTATCAAAGGAGGTCTATGAAATTCTTATATTCACATATATGTTTTCTTTATCAAGATTTCATTATTCTAAATATTTTCCCTACATAGGGATTTTTATCCTTGTTTATAAACCTTTACAATTAACAAGTTTCAGTAGAAAGATTTTTCTCTTAAGATGAAATGAATGAATGTTGGATCTCTTAACAATATAAATCCTACCAGACCACCTATATTTATTAGGAATGATAATGAATATTGGAGAGATCAAATGCTGACTTTTTTTTACTAATACTAGAGTAGACAATTTCATTATGCTTACTGGAGATAACCAGATTCCTGATAAGGAACTCAGAATATTCACCAATCAAGAAAAGACAGAATATCATCTAAACTAAATTGTACATAATAATTTTTTATGTTCCATGAACAGGAATATATATAGTTAGATTTATTCTTTTGATACTGCTAACTATATCTTAAAGAAATTAGAGGTTACTCATTTTGGTACATGCAATGTTATAGAAACCCAAAGAGCTATGCTTAGACTGGAATATCGTGGATTTTTATATCCTTATGGAGAGCCAGTATTCAAGGTATAACATTGGTTTATGACTATTGTTAACAATGTACAATATATGAGTGAGAAAGCATTAGATAATTAGGGACTTGTGGTCAAGAATATAGATATCATGCCTAATTAGTGGGACAATAATAGAACAGCTATTGACGTGAATACGAAATTATCTAAAATTACTATTGATGATATTTTTGGAACCCTTATTCATCATGAGAAAATAATGAAAAGATATGTTGATATTTAAAAAATTAAAAATAGTAATGGATTTTTATCCTTTACTACTATTACACCATTGTATCTAGAAAGGGTTACAAGATCTAAGTCTATGAATATAACTGTTTTACTTGAATCAATCCAAAGAGAAAATAGTGAGAATGAACTAGCTAATCTTCCTTGAAGGATGAACAAGATTTTTGGAATGAAAGAATTTCAATATAGATATAATAAGAAAGAAATAAAAGGCAAAAAAGACTTGGAAGTCAATTTCTATGAATGAAAAAGAGTATGGAAGATTAGACAAGGTTGAACTATGCTTATGAAAGAGGATAAAAAGGAAAATCATTCTCAGTGGAATGGAAAGATGTATTACAAGGCTAAATCTAATAATGTTTTTGAAAACCAATGACATAAGGAGTGATAGTGGTGGAGACTCTTCTAATGAATACTCAGAGAATAAATCTTCTGATCAGAAGAATATTGGTCTACTAACCAGATTAGCCATTGAAAATCTTTGCCAAATGGCCAAGGTACACAATGCTGAATCTATCAATAATTTATCCTTGAATACTAATTATACTGATGACCAATACTATAAATCTTCACCAGAAGAATCTTATTCTGATGAAGATATTTTATTACATTATCATGAAAAAGTATCTAGGTTTTCTAAACTTCTTGTGAATGAAAATTCTAGTATCATGAAAAACCATGACAAGGAATGTTCTAGAATTTCTATTCTAACTATAGACGTATTAGATCGTTATAAAGATCTTCATATGAAATTTTTGTATTTTGAATATATTTCCAGAAATCATAAGGATTTTAATTCTATGATGGATATACTTTATAAGGATCTTGAAAATGTAATTTCTAAGAAAATAGTTTAGAGACTAACTCTAGTTTTAAAAATAATGTTTTTGAGGATAAAACCTAGGTTATTAATCTAATGCATGAAATATTTTCCTTGAGGAAGTGTTTGTAAAACATTACCTTTGGTAAATAAATCTTTGGTAAGATTTATTCCCCAATTCTATCGCTAAGGAATAGTTCTAGATTTTTTTATACTCATTATAATCCAGTTTTTATTAATAACTACATTGTTCCATAAGTGCTCTACTCTGTAATAAATGTCAGCATGGTGGACATTGGGAAAAAAAATTTCTTTAAATAAAAATCAATTTTTAGGTTTTCATAAAGCATATTTTTTCTATGAAAATGAGGGTTTCTAAAATCTTAGTTTTTGAAATTTCGGGATCGAAGAGAATTTGGATTTTGAAAGTCTAATACTTTTATTTTCCGTAAAATAAAGATAGAACCAACAACAATACATAGTACATAAATAGTCGATGTTCCCAACATATGACTTGTAACAAAACTTCTTTGAAAATATTATCAAGTGGAACAGAGGAAAAGTAACTTCAATAGATAATGCTCAAACGAAAATTATTGGTATAGGTAACATTATTATTCTGGGAAAACATTGATTTCAAATATTTTATGTGTTGAGGGTCTTAAAGACATTCTCATTAGCATAAGGCAGTTATGTGATGAAGGTTTATGACAACCTTGGTCTTTTATTACACATTAAACATAATTTATTACATAATATTCACTTGATATAACAATGAAGATCACGAGGTATAGTGTCTTTGGGGATTAGGATCATTACATAACCACTTAAAACATGAAATAAAACATCTATATTTAGAACATCCTTTAAATGATCACTACATTCCCTCGTACTTATCATTGTATGGGATAACTTGAAGTCATACATAAGGAAAAGGTGAGATATAAATCCTAGCAAGGAAATAATCCTGTAATAACATGAGGAATACAATAAATGTTATAAAATAGGATTATCAATAGAGCAGAATATAATATAAACAGAAAGTAATGATAAAGAATGATAAACATAACATGGAAATGTGGTAACAACACTTAACATGAAATAATCATGAGCCAAGGCTCATTGAACATGGAGCATGAGTAAACATCCATTGTACATAGAGCACGAGTAAAACCACATTGCACATGATTTAGCATGAATAAACACCCATTGCACAAGACGTATCTTGATACTATACTTTACCCAATGCATTGGAGCGCTATAAGGGGGTACCCTTTTTAAACATTTCATTTCTTGAATAAGTGTGCCACATGGATCATAAAACATCGAATCATTCAACATAATATTTTATTCCACGATAAACGAATGTGTAATACATAAATGAAACTCTTTAAAAAATATGTAAATGTTACTAAAGGTTAATACCCTTGATAGTGAAATGGGAATGGTCTTCACTACACAATGACTTTGGCTTGGAAAAGCATTGTACAATTTCAGCAACATAACGACGTGACATAAGAACTCATATAAATGGTTTATGAGATAAAAAGGGGTGTCTAATCATAGTTACATGACAAGGATAGTAATGGGGTCAAAGAGATACATGTCCCAACAATTTTAATGGAATTTAGATTCATGATTCAAAATAATTTCTTGAATTTAAATTAGAGAGAAATTCCTTTCGGAATTTTGGCATAGTAATGGGTGTACATTGGAGGCATTTAATGAGAGATAAAACGGTCTCCCATCATTCAAATATAAAGACGAAAGTATGGGGGACATTTAAAAACATTCCTTCTAAATTTATAATTAATATTAAAAGAGCATGATAATTTTAAATAATATTGGACAAAAATCTGAAAAGAAGAAAAACAGTTACATGGAAGTGTTCTTTAAAAGGCTTGAGAGAGACTTGAGAGAGGCTTCTAGGGATCTTGGGGAACCTTGGGAGGATTCTAGAGAGAGGAGGCCAGAGGTTGGATGAACTAAAAAGTCTTTGAGTGAGGAGGATGTGGGAGCTCGGGTGGGTTTATATAGAAAAGGTAAGGGAATTATTTATTATTTAGGTTTGGGACACCTCACATTAAACTAATTGAAACTGCATTCTAGAACATATTTTTCCCCATGGTTTATGGAAAAGGGAAGTGGAAGAAAAATATTTTATAAGGCAAAAGTCCAAACTTCTTAAAATAACGGGGTTTCTTTTGTTGAGGTGAGTCACACACCCAAAGGAAACAATTTAAAAAGACAAAATGTTTAAAAGTCTTGAAGGGTCCACTAATGCTTTTAAAAATATATCAAAAAAACCCAAAATCAAATTAATTTAATGGTAAAACATATATTGTCTGAACATAATTTTTCTAGTATTTTATTACATAACTATTGGGCCATTATGATGTCATAAAACACATTATATATTTAATCAATATTAAGTTTTTAACCAAAAATTTAACTATCTTAGAAAAATATGAAAAATTCACCGTTGGTTCATTTAAAAATCCAAATTCTAGAAATAATATTTATTTTATATAAATAATTTTCCAAATATGTTACTTTTCACTTTTAAGATATAAACTGACATTTATCGAAAATTAATGGGTTTTGACCAAAACTGCTTTCAAACCTTAATCAAAATTACACTTTCATTCATAAAACTATACGATCATTTATATTTAATAAAACATAATTTAATAACAATAATAATATTTTATTAAAATATTATTTAATTCAAAAAATCCATTATCTCATCAAAATAGATTTCATAGTTGAACATTAACTAAACATACTATTTCTGCCTTAAAATCAATTTACAAGGTTACAATAATAAAATGAATGTATATTCATTATTATATAAAAAAATAATATATTTACCATAGTGATATGGATTTGTTACATAACCTATTATAACAACCGCATAATACTAAAGAGTAAGGTGTGCGATTGTGACAAGCTCTTGGGGTGGCTCGGAAAACATTGCTCGGGTGGTAATCTCTATCAACATCCACTTCCCTAGTAGGAGGTCCTGCTAGAGCTTAAAATATTCAATATTGGCATGGGCTTGGTCAAGAGTGAAGCCCAAAGATGCAAACACCTTTCTGAGCTCTGAAAAAATGGGCTCGTATGGGGCACGTCTACTAGATGAGGCTATCACTTATATTGTCTGAGTAAATTGGATTTGTTAAAGCCCTATATTTATACTCATCATGTGATCACTGTTCAACGACTATATTAGAAACGAAAACCATTATTAACAGTATTTTAAAATACAAAAACATAAAATCAAAGAAGTTGAAATTTTTTATAAACATTTTACATAAGGATGCATTTAATTAGATGAATGGGGATTTCCATTAATGAAAGTTTGGGTCATTACCAGGTTACCTTGTGAATTTTAGAAATGATAAGTTCATAGTACACAATTCTAAGGAAGAGTTTATACATTCAACCCATTGGAAAGAGAATATATTCACAGTAAACATAGATAACCTTAGGAGACAAGACCTACCTTGTCTTAGTGCAATCGATGATCAATCACAGGTATGGCATAGAAGGTTAGGAAAGGGTAACCATATGAACATATGTGAAATCTCTATAAAAAGACTTTTTAAGGATCTACCAGTGGTTAGATATGATTCTTTAAAAGTTTGTTATCCTTGTCAATATGGAATAAAACATAAATCAATTTTTATATCAGTCGGTGATGTCTCAACTACTAATGCATTACAGTTGGGGCATATTGATCTTTTCGGTCCAAAACAAACTAGTAGCATTGGAGGAAAATATTAAGTATTTATCTTAGAAGATGATTACACCATATTTATGTGGGTATATTTTCTAGAAAATAAATATGATGATTTTTTTCCAAAATTTTTAGACACAAACTTAAAAATGTGAAAACACTTCCATTGATAACTATTCATAGAGATCATGGAGGATAATTTAAAAATACTGATTTTGATTCTTTTGGTACAAGAAAAGGCATTAATTAATACTTCTAAACAAAATGAAATCCTCAAAAGTATGGTTTTATTAAAATAATAAATCAAATTATTCAAGGCATAACTAGAACCTTGTTGAGTGAATATTCAATAGCTAATATGTTTTGGGACTAAGTTATAAGTACTGCTTGTTATACTATAACTGGAGTTTAGATAAGACATTTTTGTTAATAAAACCCCTTATGAATTGTGGAATGTAGAAAACCTAGACTTTCCAACTTCAAGTTATTTTTTTCAAAGTATTCATTTTTAATAATAATGATATTTTACATAAATTCGATCCAAAATATGATGAAGTAATTATCCTAGGCTACTCCACAACTTTTTAGTATTATAGGGTTTTTAATAAAAATATTTGTATTATCGAAGAAACAGTAAAAGTTTAATTTGATGAAACTTATTCTTTTTTAAAACAACCTCATCCTACATCTTCAGATGTAATTTCAAAAAGTCAATATTATCCCTTAATAAATGATCCTTTGGATTTTGAAAATGTTCATGAAATATTTTGTGAATCATTTACCACAGAATATTTCCTACCATATGTTGATTAATAAGTTTTACAAAACCTAAATCAGTTGTTTCTTAAAAATCATCTCAGTGATAGAATCAATGGTGATTTAAATAATCCTGTAAGGACTTGAAGTTCCTTATGAAATGACGTAGAATATCTATCATTCTTTTTCCAATTAGAACAAAAAATCACTAATGCAACTTTAGGTGATGACATTTGGATAAAATCCATGCAGGATGAGCTAAATGAATTCGAACGGAATAATGCCTGGACCATGGATGAAATACCTAATAAATATTCTGTTATTAGAGAATAATGGGTCTTTATAAGTAAGTGTGATGAAAAAGGAATCATAGTTAGAAAAAATGGTAGATTAGTTTCTAAAAGATATAATCAACAAGAAGGAATAGACTATGAATAAATCTATACTTTAGTAGTTATTCTTGAATCTATCCATATTCTACTTTCCATTGTAGCATTCATCAACTTTAAACTCTTTCAAGTGGATGTTAGATGTGCTTTACATAATGGATATGTTCAGGAGGTAGTTTTTGCTGAAGAACCTCCTATTTTTGAAGACACAAAACATCATGAACATGTTTCCAATCATACCAATGGTTTATGTGGAATTAAACAAAAACCTAGATCCTAGTATGATTGAATTACAATATTTTTGTTACAATTAAATTATGTTAACATAAAATATGATCCAACTCTTTTTATAAATAAAAATAAGAAAAATGTTTTGAATGTTAAAATTTTTGTTGATGATGTAATATTTGGTTCAACTGAGGAATATTTGACAGATTCCATGGAAAATTGAAAGAAATCAGATTTTGAAATGAGTATGATGGGTGAGTAAACATTTTTCCTAGGTTTTAAAATTTTTCAAAAACCAGAAGGAAATTATAAATCTCGATATATGTATATTAAAGCTATTATTAAAAACTACGGATATGAAAACACTAAGAGTATTTGTACTCCAATTGGTACCTCAGTTCTCTTGATCTTGATGAAGATGGAAAACCAATAGATCAAACATCATTTAGAGGTATGATATAAAGTATAATATAATTGGTAGTTAGTTATCTAGTCTTAATTTTTTTAGTATGCATATGTTCAAAATATCAATCCAATCAAATGGAATACCATTTAAAGAAAGTGGAAATTAATTTTCACCATTTATAGGGAACCATGGATTTATGACACTTTTATACTTCTATAAATGATTTTGTTTCAAAAAGGTCATTAGATTCTGATTTTGGTGGATGTAGAATGGATGTAAAAGTATATACAAAACTTTTCATTTCATAGGAAACTCAATAGTTTCTTGGTCACAAAAAAAATAAACACTCAGTTGCACTTCGCACTGGTGAAATTGAATATGTAGTAGCTTGAAGTTGTTGTTCCTAAGTGTTGTGATTGCAACACACACTCATAAACTATGGTATGAGTTTTACCAAAATAAAAATATTATGTGATAATACTAGTTCCATATCCTTATGTAAAAACATTTCACATCACCCTCATAAAAAATATATAGATATTAGGCATAAATTTCTTATGAATCCCTCACAGAAAAGAGATATCATTCTTCAATTTATCGGAACAGATGACCTAATTTGCTGATATATTCACAAAATCATTTCCATTCGATAGATTGGAATAAATTAAACAAATGTTAGGAATGATAACCATAATGTAATATGGAATATTAACTTCTTGTTGAAACCCATTTCCTTACTGTAATATATGCTTTTTCGTTGGGGGAGTACAATTTATTGTTAGTCAAATTTTTTCTTTTCATAAAATTTTCATAATCAATATTTTCATAATCTAAATTTTCATAATCTAAATTTTGGTTATCAAAATTATCATAATTGAAATTTTCTTAACCAATATTATCGTAATTAAAATTTTCATAATCAAAAATTTTTTAATCAAAAGTTTCATAATCAAATTTTTCATAATCAATATTTTTGTAGTCAAAATTTTCTTAACCAGATTTTAATTTTTTTTGAGGTCCAAAGATCTTCAAGAAGATTTTTCCTCATTACAGATAATTTTCTTACCAATCGGGAAGGTATGTTTCCTTTCATAAATTATTAGTAATCATATATTTACATGTGATTATTTTCATTTTATTGAAAAAATTTCAGAATCACTTTTCCTTAAATTTGAATTTTTTTATCCTAAAAATCTTAAAATATTGGATCCTAAAAAATTCCTTCTTCTGATGTCATCTCAATAGTGAAATCTAATCAAGAGTATTTCAACCTTTTGATAAATCATGGAAGATGAACTGTCTCCTCAAACACATATATAAAGACCCCCTGAAGGTTGTCCCACATCGATCTTTAATGCTTTGGCCTGATGAAGTACTGCTCCTATACTTATGGTCATCCTAAATCTTCATGTTTTCCTCCAATCCAAATGTCTATTGAAGATTCTCCTTAGAATGAAATGTATTCAATAAAAAAATAAAATAAGGGAAGATATATATTGAAAGGTTAGTTTATCTGAAATTATTTTCTAATTATGATTCTATTATTTCAAATAATATCAAGGTGAATGGTTGGGAGAGCTTATGTGTATCCAAACTGAAGGCACAAGATCCGGTTTATCTGGTGTTTTTTGGTTGAATTATATGATTCAATATGATTATTCATTGAAGTAGGGTGACAAATATTTTCCTCCAAGAGATATAGAAAGACCTACTCCCTTTCCTATAGAAATGTTTCAAGCTTAATTGGAATTCTGTAAGAGGGTGAAGCAGAATTTTGCAACCACATGTTACAAGATGTTTCAAGACCATTCAATAAGTAAAAGGATTTAGAGTTACATGGTCTATGAACAAGGAAGACATCGATGGTTTTTCGTCTATCTATCAACCTCCAGATTCGTGAGTTATGGGTCCATGGTTTTATCATACCCAGAAATGGGGATGAGGATACCTTGATGAAAAGTGACATCTATATTTTAGATTTCATAGTGATCCTCTGGAAGAAATATTTGATGAAATATGTATTAATCACAATTGAGAATATCACAAATGGAACTCTAAAATATCAAATCATCATGTATCATTATTTTATCTCTATGATTTTAGTTCTTTTTTTGAGACATTGAAAATCTGTTGTAGTTCTAAGCCATGGAATTTCAAAGTAATGATGTTGAGTGATGATACTCTAAGGAGAATAAAGGTAGTTTTTTATAGTGAATCAATTGATTTCTATGATTTGTCTAAACCTGAAATCAAAGCACAGTTAAGGAAACTAGATGTGGCGTAAACTTCAAAGAATGGTGGAAAATAATAGAAAGGCGAATGAATAATAAGAGAAATAAAAACCTCTTGCAGCTATGGAATCTCAATCAGCACCACCCAAGCCAAAGAATCAAAAGACTTATCCTGATGAAGTGGGTTTTAAGTGGAGAGAAGAAAAAACAAATAACCAGGAAGGGGAGACTAGTTTTGGCATGGAACCTACTGAGGAATAAGATTTAATGTTGATGGATAATTAGAATCTTGAAAATAAATAGAAAGAAAATAAGTAGATGAATAAAATGTTCATGTCTGAAATCGTTCAATCCCTTCTCAAGGATGCTACGAAAGCTTTTGAGCAAATCCAGGCACCAAAATCCTTTTTTCAAGAATCACTTCCTATGAATCTGGGAAAAAAGATGGTGATTCCTGAACCAAAACAAGAAGAAGAAATATTTCAATTAGAAGAAGTTGAATAATAAGAATAAGAATAAGAAGAAGATAGTGGTGATACATATGAAATGTTAAGGCATATAAAGGAATATCATGAGAAGGAGAGTCCTCTTGAGAAATTGTCAATCTGAAATTCTGATGCAGAATCATCAAAACATGCTACACATGGAAAATAAGAAAAGGGTCAGGAAAAAGTGAATTAACTATTTAAAGAAGAGAGTAGCAACCGCAAATTTGTTCATCTAGAGTATATTGTGGTAGGAGCCAGTAAATAAAATCTTGAGGAAGAAAATATTGTTCAATTATCAAATACTAAGAATGAATCACCCAAAGCCGAAGAGATCATTTTGAGAGCTGATAAGGGGATGAAGGGTTTGGTTCATACACTTAAAAAATCCATTTTGAAAAAGAAAGATATTGGTGTTTTGTCAAAAATTAAAGATGATGTTATAGAAAAAGAATCATCACCATCCAAACTATCTGATTCGGAATCATCCTCTATTGGACGTGATTTTGTATATCAATCTTTGAAGAAGCTGGTTGATACCATTAAATTATTTCCTATTATAGAATCAAGGTTTCAGATGCCTCATCACTTGTTTAATCCTAAAGTATATTCACTTACCATGCTTATGGATAATTTTTTCAGGCTTGAGGCTGATTTCAAAACCATATTCATCGCATATGATGTTTATAGAAGATCATGCAATGAAATCACTATGTGGTAAATGAAGACAACCGAAGAGATGAAAATCCTGGAATATTTACAAGAATGTGTGAATGATGATTTTGAAATAAAATATGGGAAGTTTAAAGATCTTACAAAGAGTTTTGAGGAGAAGCTATGTCTCAAACAAACAAATCAGAAGTAGGAAGTCAAGGATCTGAATGAAAAGCTTAATTCAATGGCTATGAATTGGAAGATAGTAAGGGATCTTAGAATATAGTCTGAAGAAAATATTTCTAAGAAGATATTTTGAAGGCTCAGGCATGTAATTGTAATCCTCACGAAGAAAATATCAAAGCCTTAGAGAAGAAAAATGAAGACCAGGATCAGCTACTCAAGCATGTGGTAGAAGGTCAAAAGGAGATAAAGAAGCTGAAAACCATTGTAAAGTAGATATTTCTGAAGGATAAAGAAGGATAATTTTTTTCCCAATCATAACTTTTGTTTTATTTCTTTCTTTTAATAATTTTTTTCCATCAAAGTGAAATTTTTTTTATTCATCATGTGTTTTGTTATATAGTACTAATTTTTTAGGTACCATATTTTTTCCATTCTTTTTTTTCTTTTTGAAAATCACAAAGGGGAGAAAATAAATGATAAAAAGAATACTAACTAAAGATGTGAATTCCCTATATAATGGGGAGTCTATCAAATGGGAAGTTTTATCAAAGAATATTTCCTTATATAGAAAAAGGATAAATCATTTTAAGGATTTCAAGAATATGATCATAAGGGATTTCAAAACCAAAGGGGGAGAAATTCATATTCAATATGATTCATAAGTAAAGGGATAAAAGTTTTTATTTTCATGTCCATAATGAAAAACTCTATGTCCATATATTATTTTTCGTAAGGATGTTTTTACTTTCTAAAAAGGTGGAGATTATTGATTTAATATGGTTTCCTTATGACTGTTCCATTAATCTATGTTTTGAAAATCAAAAAAAAATTATCTTAAGGAAATTTATATTTTCCTTATGAATTATCTTAATAAGGAAAAATTTTCTTCTCCATATAAATTAACCCTTACCAATGTTTTCATTGTTCTTTTTACTGTCTCGCTAATGATAACTCATTTTATTTAAATTAGTTTCCCATCTAAAACCTCTGAATCCTATAAATACCTAGATATATAGTATTCTGTTTTTAGGTTTAGAATTAACGATCCGAATTCACTAAAATTAAGATGCCAAATCCTCTAAAATTCAGACTCTGACTTCTCTAAAATTCCGACCCTGAATTCTCTGAAAATCAGACTCTGAATTTTATGAATTTCATACTCTTAATTCTCTGAAATTTAGACACCGAATTATGTAAAATTTAGAGTCTTAATTCTCTGAAATTCAGACTCTGAATTCATCAAAATTTAGACTACAAAATCCATGAAAATTAGACTCTGAATTCTCTGAAATTCCAAATCATGATTCTTTGAAATTCAGACTCCAATTTATCTGATATTTAGAATCTGGATTATCTTAAACTTGGACTCTGAATTCTCTAAAATTCAGACTCTGAATACTCATAAATTTAGAATCCAAGTTCTATAAAATTAAAACATCAAATTCCTCAGAATTTAGACTCCTAATTAATTAAAATTCAGATGCCGAATTCTTTAGAATTCAGATTCCAAATTCTTAAAAAAAAATTGAATATCCTTTAATTATATTTTCTGACTGTCTATTTGGTAAGATTTGGAAATTTTTTTTTTTCATGGACTCCAAAAAATAAGGATTTTTTAAGAAACCTTATTTTTCTGACACTTTTTATAGTTATTAAATGATGTTTTACATTCTATTTATATCTAACTATTGTTTGAGGAACATGTGAACATGTCCCTCCAATATTCAAGGAAAAATATGACCATTGAAAGAGGGATTCGACTGTTTTAGAAGTTTCTATAATTATCATCTCATTTGAATGAGCTCAAAAATGTTCCATCACTCTCGATATTTCATGTTGTTGAAGTGATTTTTAGAGATAGAGACTCTCATTCCTTATGCATACTAAACATCTTGTTCAGCTTTCTCCATGCTACTCCGATTTTTGTTGTGTAAAATCGAGGGATTCTGTGGATAGGAAGATAGAGGTGCCGAATACCATAAAATTTGATAAATTATGTGGATAGGAAGATAGAGGTTCCGACTACCTTAAAGTTCTAGGGCTTGTGAAGATAATAAGACAGATTCTGATATTTTAATCGAGGGCTAACCCTAGTGTGGGTAAGACATACACTCATCAATGTATAAATCACGGGACCTTTATCCAAGGTGGACTTATTCCCTTTTTTGGGTTAAAAGATTTTATACTTGTTA
Source organism: Viscum album (assembly GCA_963277665.1). NCBI lineage: Eukaryota > Viridiplantae > Streptophyta > Magnoliopsida > Santalales > Viscaceae > Viscum > Viscum album. Next base: position 1,734,618,413 of record OY728152.1, on the reverse strand, counting down.
CTTGTATTATTTCTATTTAATTTATGATGTATTTTGATAGAGGAAGAAAGTATAACTTCAATTTATATTCTTTTACTTTTTTATACTCTGGTAAGTAAGATTCTATGCGCTTTAAGGTAAAATATTTCCCCTGTAATCATTCCTTAAGATTCATTTTCAGATTTAGTTTTTTCGGAACCTAGATAGTTTTCAGAAATAGAGGTCTTGTTAATATATATTGTTTAACTTTGATAAACATTGTTTTAATTAAGGTTAAAAATAATTTTTTCAAACAATCAATTCATCCCCTCTTGTATTAGAGAATTTACGGTCATATTTTGATCCTACAGGATAGTGCAATCATAATCCTTTATTAATTTCAGCAATCTCACATATCTCATGTTAAATTATTTTTGTGTAAATATATACGTAAAACTTTTGTGGTAAGTATATATTTTACATTTTACTCTATACAATTGAAGCCTCCATCTTTTTGAAGAAAAAACAACAATCACTAATTCCTAATCATGTGTATAGAAATTTAACAAATGAGGTTTCAACTGATGTGAAACATAAGAAATTACATGATCATTCCTCATTAGGACACAACCAATTCCTTTCAATGCTGCATTAATGTAGATAAAAAATTCACCATTTCTGGAAGAAGGTGCTAAAAATGGAGGCTTTATAAAACTTCTTTTCAATACCTGAAAAAAATCATCACATTATTTGGTCCCAATGAACTTAACACCTTTTTGAGTTATCTTAGTCATTGGTCTAGATAACCGTGGAAAATTTCTAACAATAATCTAGTAATAACCTTCTAAACCAAGAAAACTATGGATATCTATGATATTGGTAGGACTCTGCCATTCTTCAACAACTATTGTTTTAGAAATATCAACATTTATTCCTTTTTTTGAAACAATGTGACCATGGAATGAAATTTTTTGTAACCAAAACTCACACTTGATTAATTTAGCATAAAAATTATTTTATTTTAATGTTTTCAAGACAAACATTATATTTCATCATGTTTAACTTTACTTTTGGAATAAAGAAAACTATCATCAATGAAAACTACCACAAACTTATCTAGGAACTCAATGAAAATTCTATTTCTAAGATCCAAGAAGACTGCAAGTGCATTGGTTAAACGAAAAGGCATAACTAAAAATTCATAATAGATATATCTAGTATGAAACGTGGTCTTCAGATTGTCTTCTTCTTTTACATTCAATTGATGGTATCCCGACCTCATAGGAATCTTCAAAAAATATGAAGCTACCTAGATCAGGTCAAACAAATCATCGATATGAGGCAAAGGATACTTGTTCTCAACAATGATGTTATTCAATTATCTATAATCAATGATAAGTCTCAATGAACCATATTTCTTTTTAAAAAACAAGACAAAGGCCCCTAATGGTGTTGTGATAGGTCGAATGAAACCATTATCTAATAACTCATGAAATATCTTCTTTAACTCAAAAAGTTCAACTTGATCCATTCAATAAGGGGGTTTTGAAATTTTCTTAGCATCAGGAATTAAGTCATTAGGAAACTCAATGTCCCGATCAGGTATTATACTTGGAAACTAATCTGGAAAAACATCAAGAGACTCATTTACCACCAGCACATCATTAATCTAAATAGTTCCAGTGATTTTGACAATATGTGCAAGGTATCATTTATTTCCATCTTTTTCTAGTTTCTAATCATCCTGATATGTAATCAAAAGTAAGGGTTCATTATTCTACACAAACTGAAATTCTTTCAGAAAAGAAACCTCTTTAGCTCTGCAGTAAATATTAGAATGGTAAATGGAATGCCAATCCATACCCCAAAGAACATCAAACTCCACTAGAGACAAAACAATAAGGGTTGTAGGTAAATTTTTTCCACACACAAGGAAAAGAAGGTTATTATAATTTCTTTTTTGCATCAACATTTCCTCACAGTGTTTTTAGAATAAGTTAAAGATTCATATTTTTATATGGAATACCCAATATACAAGAAAATATCCCAGAAATGAATGAGTGTATAGAACCTAAATCAAAAAACACATTGACATAATATGAATGAAAAAACAATGTACCTGATACTACTTCATTCTATGACCCATCATCTACTGAAGTAGTTTCAAAGGATTTCACCACCCCTTTATTCTTGTAGTTGTGATGATTTTTCTCAGTTGAGTTCTTTGTTGGACACTCTTTTTCACAATGACCCATTTCATTGCACATAAAACATTTTACTGACTGTAAATCATATTTTTTTCATACCATTACACTGATCTTTCTCAGTGAAATTACAACCATAATGTCCTATTTTACCACATCAGTTTCCCATAATAGATTTCAAAAGACAATCCTAAGCATGCTTTTTACCACAACATTCAAAAACTGTAATATTATGTTTCTTATTAGAATATTTTTTTTGAAAAGTTCTTCCCCTTCGTCTTCCACCTTAACCTATTATTCTATTGTTTGTCAAGGAACACCTGATCATCAGAAAAATCCATTTCCACCTTCTCCGCACATAGAACATGTCTTTCATAACTTTTGAACTCACGAGAAGCTAATTCCCTTTGATACTTTTGATTTAATCCTAAGTAAAAATGACTGATTTTACTGTCAAGATCTCGGATGAAATTTGGAGTATACCTTACAAATCGAGTGAAATTTTCTTCCTAAGTTTCCAATGAGTCTTTATATAACCCCAATTACATGAATTATTTTCCATCCAATGAATAACCACCTTAGGAAAATATTTCTCAAGAAAAATACCTTTGAATTCATACCAATCTATAGTATCAATCTCCTTATTATCCCTGATATTTTTCTCCATTGACCACCAATGACTAGCTTCACCTTCAAAATGGTTAATTTTTAGACTATCCTTTTGACATTCTAAAAACCCAATGACATCAAATATTTTCAGTAGTTCCTTAAACCTCCCTTTAACTAGCAAAATGTTAGATGATCCTAATAATGATGGGGGATTTTGCGTAATAAAATTATCTACTACTAACAAGTTTCATTGTGGTTGGTCTGGGTGATCTCATGCATGGATACCCCCACCTTTTATAGTCTGAGTCAAATATTCCATCACTGCAACAAACAATTCAGTTCCGATTCCAACTATCTTTGGTTGCTAATTTGGAAGTATGTCTTCCTCCAGATGTCGTCCCATCATAGTTTCCATGTTTCCACTACGGAAAACCATTATAAAAACAGAAATATCTAATGGGAAGCAATAAGGTAATGCGTAAATGATAAATCATTTAAATATTAACATAAATTAATTTATGGATATTAATTTAACAATACCCTAACTCCTAAAGTTTCTAAACTGACCTCTAATACCAACTATAAGGACCCAAACATAAACAATTCATAATCATTAATTATGTTAATAAATCACATTGGGGATCATTTCAGGATTATAGTTTTAGAGAATTATGCCATTACTATTACATTACATCTCAAATATTACAAAATAGACAGTTATAATCAGTATCCATTTTATCATAGAATAAAAACTGTTCAAAAAATGAGTCATGTTCAATTCAATATTTTAGACAGCATGATTTTTCCATGATCACATCCTTGACCCTATTTATCTTTAAGCACTATGAAAAAAAATTCAACAAAAAACATGGGATGAGCATAAAAAGCTCAGTAAGGATTATAAAAAAAAGATAGAAATATTTAGTCCATAAAATCATACAAGTCAATGAAATCATACTATTCAAACATTAACCTAACACACTAGATCATAAGATTTATAAATAAGAAATGTAAATAATAAATCATAATTGTAACTTGTGGAATCAATAAAATACTTATCTGGTATCTTTCATAGTTTCATAGAGAGTAACATTTAGAATACCTAGCACTGTATATTCTCTAAATATAATAGGAGAAACATTTATGTTTACCTCCTTCATGTTACCCAATAAATTTTACTTCTATCTTTGGCTCACCACCCCTAGGTTTATCACAAAACCACCAGTATATGTAATCAATGCCCAAGAACCATAACATGATCATAACACATAAAAGAAATATAAATGAATGATAACATTTCCACATTTCAATCGAAAATAACATTTCAATATATTGACATAATCAATCCATTCCCAAAACCATTTTCACTACCAATATACCTAAATCGAATATATGGTATTTATTTTTCTTTTAAAAACATTAAGGCTTGTTAAGGATGTCAAATATCAAATAATGCTCATAGAGGCAAAAAGGTTGTTGTCACTACGTATATTAAAAAGAATGGTTTCATTTTGTCATTTATTAAAATTCTTCGTAGAAAGAGATTCCCTATTAATGATAATTCAGGATAGTGTAGATTATAAAACATTTAAAAGAATTTCATATAAAAATCAAAATACAACTCAATGAAATGAGATTGAGACTAAGTTCCTTACATCCTGACTGACTTGACTCATTCATTGTTTAATCTCCTGAATAATAAAATAATGTTAATTTGAACTTTCTTAATTTATCATTTCATGTTTATTATTCCCTTTATATTACTTATAACCATGTTATAAACATTACATGATCATTTGTGTTCATAACAATCATTTTGTCAATATTTGGTACTTGATTTTAAAATGAAATTCCGATAATTAACAGTTGTCCGTGTAGTCAAACGTCCATTATCCTTAAAATGATATTAATAATTTAGATATCATATATATCTATATAGCATATATATATATATATTTATTTATAATAGTACATAACATTTGGATATAAGAAATGGAATGCACCTAATGGAGAAGGTAAGTTGTACGTACGTATTAACGAAACATTCATTTATATTTTGTATTTAATGGAATGAAAACATAATGATACATAGTTATATTATAATCCCATTATAATATCATATATAATTTTAGTAACTCCATCTTTTACATGTTCGACATATGGAATGAAAGTGTCATATCAATTTGAGGGGGTGGTAGTCCACCCTCCTCAAATGAAATTATCCTATATACCCATTATTGAAACCATAAAGGTATGATATAAATGAAAAATAAAAAAGCAGAGAGAATATATATAGAAAATATATTTCACATATAAATACAGTTTCATCATTATGGCCACCATGAAAGATGGTAAGAGACAATCGAACACTCATCATTTTTTGAGGCTGCAGTTCATCGTACACAGAAATAGTATGTTCATATCAATTAGATAGAGGTGTGTGTAAGTGTAGTTTGAATACTTCTCAAAAATAAAAACATAATATATTTATGATACTGGTGTTGTTATGTAAACAGTGAATAGTAATATCATAGGGAGTGAATAAGTAAAATAAAAGAAGAGAACCTGAGGGAAGACATTTCCTTTAATTCAGGTAACTCCCTTGGGTTTGAACAAAAAGGAATTATTTATGTGATTTCTGCCTAAAGTAAGTCTTCTAGGAGGAAGATATGAATATTGATATATTATTTTGGCAGATTTTGAACAAGACATGTGGGCTTGAGATGTGTTAGTAATGGTTATAGGTGATGTATTTTTATAAGGGGGAAGAGGGGCTATTTTGGAATGTTTGCAAATATTGTTTTATAATATAATTATTTGCAGTTTCTAAAGGTCTAAAATTTATTTAATTATAATATAATTTTTATATAAGTATAAATAAAATCATCCATTAAGAATTGGACATGTTTTGGATATTTTTTAATCCTTATATTTTTTAACCCTTTGGTTACTTAGTTAACTTTTACCATGTATTCTTATATATTCATACTGTATGTTTAATATATTAAATATAAAATGTCATGCGATCCAAAATGTAATATTAATTGCATTTTTAAAATCATATATTTCATTTTGTGGAATCATATATTTTTAGGGCCATAATATTATTTAATAAAACATTGATTGATTTATAAACTCTTTTAAGTCAATTTTTATACTATTCATATAAAGACTTTTTTTTAAAATCCATAGCAATATGATTATTTCTAAAAACCATAATTAATTCAAAATTAACATGTCATACTATTCTATAAAATTATTTTACGGCATAAAAAGGCTCAAAATAAATTTATTTGAATATTTAGAATATCATTTATTTGAATCATTTGTTAATGAAACAATTACTGCATCACCATTGTGTCCTAATTAATTTTGATTATTTGATATCTTTCAATAAAAAATAAAATACCATGATATAATAAATTTATTTATATTTCTAAATAATATTTATAGTCTAAAAGATCAATTATATAAACCAATATATAAAAAATTTTAGTAAAAAAATACATGTTCATGTTATTTTTGTCCTTAATTTAAATTAATTAATATAAAGTGTATTTATTAGTACCAATTGGCACTATGGGGTCCTAAAATTTACCCAAGGATGACCATGGTTAGACATGTATCATCCAATAGTGTTAGGACATGTTTAATTGAATTTAATATTATAATAATTTTATTTTTCACCCTTATATACTAGATTTATCCTTTAACCATGGTAAATAAAATATTTACTGATGTAAATATTCATAATGTCTAAAAAAAGATACATATTTACACAATTTGGATATCCTAATTTCATATATGGGATCCATTTTTCTAAATTCAAAACACAAAATTGGAAAACATTACTTTATAATTAATGCCCTTTGTCAAAACAAAGAGCGTGTTTTTATGAAATGATAACTATCAAATGATTTACCTTTGTTTATGTCCAAATTATGATTAAAATTACTTCCAATGAACAGAATAGGATTAAAATGTTAATATATAATCCAATTAAACTTTATAACTAATTAAAAGATGAATATAAATCTATAAATAAATTAGATTAATAGGTGGTTTTGAATTAAAATGCAGTATTTTTCACTATTCATTAAAAAAATGAATATTATCATAAAAATACCAAAACATCATCCAAGGTAAGTTTTGAAGTACCAATTATAAATAATAATAATATTTTTTCAGATATAACATATGAAAGTGAAAAAACCAAAATTTAAAAAGGGTTCTCCACCAAAAGGTGGTAAATCCACCTTTTAATGAATATTAGAGTCTTTTTGCTTAAAATTGGAATCATTCACATTTTAATCTTATAAACATTATTAGATAAATGTAACAACGTTTTACAAAGAGTTATAACCATATTTTATTTAGTTCTGATCATTCCCACCAATACAACGACTTTGAGTTAACTAGCATTTAAAATAATAATATTATCATATTATTTTTCAGTATAACTCAACATTGTGTTCAATGTAAGATTTCATGGAAACTCATTGTTGCATGTCGAGTACACCAAAGAACATAACATACACTTTAAAGTAAAATTAATATTTAATTCACTAATATTTATAAATATCAAAATGTCATATTATTTATTTACCAGGGATGTTACAATATGTATACAATTATATGAGAATATATGTAAATATATATATATGTGTGTGTGTGTAAAATAACATCTAACCATTCAGTTTACATTATAAAAATATATCAATAGATATATATTTATATTAATGTGCATATAATGTTTATATATACAAATTTGTCTATATTAATAAATATATATATATATATATATTAATACATATATATTTATTTTAATATATGTACAAGAATAAAAATATATAAATAATTTATATAAATATTATTATACATATATCATAAAGACTCAAAAACATAAATAGACCTATTTAGGGTAAAAAATTATATATATATATATATGAATAAAAATAATTCATGTCTATATATATATATATCAAAAAATATTTTAAAAAACCATGTTGGTGTAGTGGTGAAGTCACTGAAATTGGATATGATACATCCATTTATCAATCCAAGGCATGACCATAGGTGTTATAGGATCTCATAATTTGAAAAGTGTTGTTAAATGGGGTTGAAAGGAAGTGGGGATTTGGGGTGGTGTTGGAAATCATTGAGAATGGGGGAGGAGTTCAAATAAAAAACAAATGGTAGGGGAGGCAGAGTTCTCAGAAAAAAAAATAACAAATTTTATTAGCACTTTTGGAAGGCACTGATAATGGGTGTCTTTATAATCTCTTTCTATAGTTCTGATAAATGATGATGAATTTTATCATCAGTATGGTTTCCAGGGATATTAAGAACTAATACAGGTCATTTTTAGTGCTGCTGAAAGCTCATTTTGTAGAAGTGGCTATTTATCTCAAATGGTTGGGGACAAATATGAGATAAATGATATGCATGTTGTGTGGGAATTTTTTGATTTCATTCCAAAATAGTTTCTTAAACATTCACCAAATTGTGTGGTTTTCTTCTCAATAGAACACGTACCTGGTTCAATACCAATTTCAATGACATTAAATTGAATGGAACCAATTTAAGTTCAAGAGTTTAAGATGAATCTCCAGGAATACAATGACAAGTTTATCATTCATCAAGGTGTTACACCTTGGGGTACTCATGTTATATTTGATTAAAATATTGATGGATCAATCTGACTCTGAAATGATTATTGGGATATGAACAAGATCAAGATCAATAATAGGTATCATATATCTAGTACTAATTATTTTGTTGATCATCGACATGGAGATTAATACTTTTCCAAGACGTTCATTTAATATGGATATCATCAATTGAGGGTCAAAATGTATGTTATCACCATGACAAAATTTAGTGCATGGTATAGAGACCATGAATATATAGTAACTACATTTGTTTCTTACTAATTACCCTATGAACTTTATCAATTTAGTGAATTTATTCTTTAGAGACTACCTTGATCAATTATTAGAAGTATTTATACAATATATTCTTATATACTCCTACAGAAAATATGAGCTTGAATTCCACTTGAGAAATGTAATAAAGAACCTAAGGAAGGAGAATATATTTGGAAAATTTAAAATTTTGGATGAAAGTGCTTTCATTTTTGGGTCATATAAAATCAAGGAGAGGGTATGTGAGTAGATCCATCAAATAAATATGATATATAATGTCATACCAGAACAACCATAGTGAATGATATCTGTAGCTTTCATAGTTTAGTTGAATATTATGAATTGTTTATGAAGAATTAATAACAATTACCTAGTTCCACGACCATGTTAACATGAAATGGATCCAATTTATTATTGAAAAATTAATTCGAGGAATAATTCATTGAAATAAAGTGAATATTATTCAGCGCACCTATCATTATATTACACTATTATAGAGAGGGGACTTTAATTTATAGCGATGAATCAAAAAAGGAATTGTGATGTGTTCTTATAAAGAATAAAATGGTTATATATTAAGGATCATAGTTGTTCTTGATTCTTTCTTATAGGATCATGTGTTTCGAAAATCTTCTCCCACAAATTCATAATTTCCAAAGGCATGATGTTTTCAAAACAATCATTGGTTATATCTAATCCTTGATTAATATAGTATGATTAGATGTCATTTCCTCATTCCATAGGTTCTTCCATGGAGATCATTTCCTAGTACGATCCTACATCATTGATTTACGTCATGTTTGTGCAACTAATTCCTCGTAAAATATCTTTGTGGAAACATATTCATTACACCACATCTATTTTCACATAGAAGTAAACCTCTGTTAGGAGTATAGTCATGTTGGGAATCTTTAGGCATGTCTGGAAAATAGGTTCATTGATCATCTGTATTGTTCCTCTTAATATGGAATCTTAAATGATACATCTTAGTCATGTAACCGAAGGATTCTTTTGAGGATCATGAGGTAATTAATGATGTGAATTTATGTCTTCAATTTTTTTACGTGATGCCTCCCATGTGCATCGTATGATGTAGGTATCTTGGTTTAGGTCATAAGTTCTAAATCCTATGGAGATAGATAAGAACATTTTTTTGAGAAAGATCAGGTCCAATGTTTATCATCTTGTGGAGATGTTATTTTCAATCAGAACACCTCATTAAGGAAAATTATGGAGGTGTGCCCATAGGAGGGATGATGTAACACCTAGATAGTTTTCTAATGGATGAAAATTCCCCTTCATGGTGGATCTGGATTTACTGATTATAAAAAAATGTACAGGTGGTTCCAGGAGGTAAATCTCTATGAGGGAATATGTAAAACCGAGATATTTTACCAAAGGATTATAGTGACCGATGATGAAATATCCAAAGCTGTGGATTAGAACACCATATATAGATGGATCTAGGTGGTGCTACCCTAGGTGGGAAGATTTCACATGTGGGTAGATTACTATGTGCTCAGAATTCATCATGAAGGTAAATCCAGAGTAGTGGATCCAAACACCCTATAGAGGTTAATATAAGAGGTGTTTTGTTGGAGGAAATATGTAATAACTAGATAGTTTATCAATGGACCAGAACACCCCATATAGGTTGATCCAAATTTTATCATGATAAATCCATATCCATCCTCCAACAGCCTGAATGACATTAATTTTTTATTATAATCAATCAATCCCCCCTTTTAGTGGATGAATAGGTAGAACACAAACATACATCTTGGATAGATTATAAATGGATTAGAACTCTTCATGGTGGTGGATCCAAATTTGTGGACCCAAACACCGTGTGGATGTAGATCTGAGAGGCCCACCCCTAGGAGGGAAGATGTCCCACCTAGACAGTTTATCATTGGAGGGATTTAACCTCAATGAGACTTCTTATGTACCCTATTTAGAAAATAGGGATCTAAATCCATGCAGATTAGTGCCACAATTTAGGGTCATGTGATAGTACCAATCCATAAATATTAATTCCATATGGTAATGATTATCATGTTGTGGAAGGAGTGTCCACAAGGGATGTTGTGGGACATAGGAATGGATGCTTCCTATCACATGAGGATCAATCTTGGGGTAATAGTGTGCGGATTATATGAATAATATTCCTTCAAGGGGTGGATTATACTCTTATGGTAGTGGATTTTACTTCATTTTAGGAGATTTTTTCATCACATAATGATCATATGTGTGTTATCTTGTGAACATATTACAATTTAAAACTAAAATTTTACATCATGTATTCATGACTTTTTTAGTTTATCATTTTACGATGAGGATGTGGAACTAAGATGTTTTTCATCACACATCTCAGATGTGTTAGTGAAGTTTAGCATCATACAAATAGAATGTGTAACTAGGTAGTGTTATATTGTGAAACTCTGATGTGGGAAGACCCACTCCTCACCCATAGGCTTACGTGATGGCCACTCCTCTACTGTTGGTTCATATGGCATTGGCACTATGATAGCGGAGTGATCAATCCTCGGGTCAATGATATAGTCCTTATAATTTTAAGAAATTGGTTTTGGAGTACCTATGATTAGAAGAAATATGTAGGTCATTGGTATTGACGTCAGTTGGGGTGATGTAAGGAGACCTATGGTTGGGTGGAACTAGTCCCATGGGGCTTTTTGTGCAGCTAAACTAATCCAATATTTGTATGGGGGCCCAAATCACTCATGCTTTTTTAATTTGTGTTAGTAGAAGGGTTCCTCCATGTATAATCCCATTATTGGTCATTCAAAAATATATGAGGTTCATAAAGGAGGTTCAGGTATGTATTTGGGTCCTCATAGAGTTCAATGTGGTTACAAAGCGGTTGGCTTCACAAAATACTGTCCTGCTGCCACATAGTGAATTTTTGATTTAGTGGGGGTTTATTTGTAAAGTATGAATGCATGATGAACCCTCATGTAATTTATAATCCCTTCTTCTTCAAATAAGGTAACGGTACTTTCTGAAAGGATTCTCCACATTAGGTGGAGGTGCTCAGGAAGACAAGGGAGCTGGTTTCACGATGATTGGATACCTTGGGTGACCAGTTTTATTTTTCATTCATGATGATAATGTGGTTCATGAATAGGGAGTTATTTATAAATTTTTAAAGGAAACATCCCCTTAAATGTCAAACATAATCATGTATAAATTAGAAATGAGTTTTGTAAATATTGGAGGCCTTCATTATTCTTTATGAGCATTGTGAGTGGTCGAGCTCTTTCAGTCTAAATGTGGATATCACAAATATTACTACCAACCCTTCATGCATTCATGAAACCCACTAAAAATAATAATGTCTCTATGTATTATTTTCCTTTGTGCATTCACACATTCATGATGATACATCATTTCCTAAGATATTTTTGAGTACTACTCATTTACGAAGAATATGAGATTTGAGAAATATAACCATTGTGGGATTTTTGGAACGTTTTACCTCAGATTCACCTTGAACCAGATATTCCTTCATTGAACACTCCTATGAAACATGTATTTCATAATCAAAAAATTCCCCCATTTGAATTGGAAATGACAGGAAAATTGTGGTTCATATTCTGAGGGATAATAACAAAAAATGAAAATCATCCCCCCACTATGAATCAAATCCTTGATCACATTTGTGATGATATATTCACAAAGACCACCACAAAACCAAGGATAGCTATGAACATTTAAATAGTTAATGGTAACTTCTGATGAATCACTATACTTCTGTGAAGAGAAAATCTCATTCTCTCTTTCATGAAGCTCACATCCTTCATGAAAGATTTGTGATATCAATGCCAATTTCCTACGAAGCTCATATTTTTTGGGAAATTAGCTCTATTAATATTTATTCATCAAAAGTATTCCAAGATCTCAACCATCATGAACTAACCACCATGAACCATATATTCTCAAATAAACATTGGGAGAAACCCTCACAAATGATAAAAAAATCCATATCCTAAAATAGATGTCCTCTCAAGGAGATGATTTTACTAATTCAATCTAGAGGAAATGGATGGGAATATAATTATTAGGGAGAGCATTCATAAAAACATGAACCTTGAATCACTCACCAAAATTATAATTGAATACCAAGAGGATTACCCACTTTGAAAAAGACTAGCAATTTACAATTCCAGGTTGAGGTATGATGTACTTACAACTAAGGAAACAAGAGATGATCTTTCCCATTTTTCAAAGAGTACACATGGAATATAATAATGGTACATGGATATAGGTGGAAATATCTTTAATGATCTTGTTTCAGTCATGGTATATACTCTATAGAACCATGTCAACACTATTGATGAGGTCATGTGGAAGGAAGAGGGACCCCCCCCCCCCACAGTATAAGATGATGCTCAAAGAGGGTTTGAGGGATCCACTGAAACGATAGACTATGATATGGGACCTATGCCAGGGTGGTATCTTCATTGTTGAATGTGCCTTTTACTACTTGTAATGCACATAATGTCACAAATTAGAGGCATACATAAAGAAATTGGGTAACTATGAGGTATTATGGGCGACACAGTTTCATGTTTACTACCACTAGGACATTATTTCAGATCTATTGAGTTGGTTTTCATTGGGTACCTACACTTTTCATCTACATCATTGGGAGGTTGGAATCAGCCTATGTAACCTTCACTAGATAATAATGATCCCAAACCAAGGGGTTATGTATGGAGAGTCCCTCCCAATAGATAATATGTGGTAGGACTAAGATAAAATGTTATCCCTTACAAGGGAAGTGTTGTGTCTTGTGTAGGTGACATGTATGTAAAATATGGTGATGAAGGATATTTAATTAAAGGAATGGTTCAATTACTTCTTTAGTTAGAAGATAGAAGAGATATCATAAAAATAATATCCAATAGTAAATCAACAAATTAGTCCATGCATATTCACTAGAGTGTTATAACGAAGAATTGAGTACTCCTCTTATATAATTTTTTAGGTGAGCCAATGGTCATTGTGTGGTTTCCACATCAAGATTGAACCTCTATTAGTTTTCATGGTGGGGTTAATTTTCCCACTCATTTATGGTTGGATTCTCCCAATGTGGGTTGAAATAATGGGGTCTACAAAGCACTTTTATTATGATAGGGATACTGGCGATGATTCAACTTGTCAAATTGGATGTCTCGGTGTGGGCAATGCTACTGTAGGTGATCTTCCACATCTGTTATAGAAATACCTCACTACATGTGTATGGTCCCCTTAAATTATTATATATATAGGTTTCCACACACATGGGGGGATATGAATTCCAAAACCACATCTCACATTAACTAAAAACATTCAGCAAGTTATCTTGATAATTGATGGGATTCACAATTTCAAGTTGGTCCTGATTGATGTGAAATTTAATGTTGGTTTGGGAGAGATATTTATGATTTCCCTATTCCACCCCAATGGGTAAAATGAGTTATAAAGGTAGAGGGAATATCAAGTAGTGATCATACAATATGTAATTCCAAGGTATGATACATTTGTAAAGGGTTTACTATATTTTGATTTCCACTCCATACAAGAAGCGTCGGTTCAAAAGTCAGTTTAGATTTTTCCCTCAAATGATACCAATGGTGTTCCTGAGGGTGAATCAAGAGTGTCAACCAATAGTCTTGAGGATGATATGATGCATCTTCACATGTGTGTATGGGAAATGATTGAACATGTGTCTACCACATTCCACTGTATACCGGCTCATTTATAAATATGCGCTATTTTGGGAGACCGTATATCATTTTGATATATTGAGGCACCGAACCACACGGGTCAACAAAATAGAGGCCCCAAAACCATGTTGATAGGGGATATTGGTGGTCAAATTACATATTGGAGGCCAAGATGGCCTAGTGGGCATGGAATCCATAGTGGGGATGATCGTCTCACACCCAACCCATGTGGAGGTTGGAGGGAGAGTAGTGGAAAAAAGCTCAGAACCCTTGGCAATGTTGTCACTGTAGGAAGTGGAACGCTCAAGGGAATTACTAAAAAAATTTATGGATCTAGTATGTATGTTTTTTATTTAGTTTTTTCCAGAGACACTATATATATTGATGTCTAGGATTCTTGGGAACTTCACAAGTAGCTCACCAAACATTGAGGGGGTGTAGATGTTTCTAATTTATGATCAGATATACCTCACCGAGCCTGGTCAATCCAGGGAAGGTTTCAAAAATCCTCACACATAGATAATGGAATATATAACAGAGATGTAGCACATATTCTAACCACATGAAACCACTTGTCCTATGACTTACTGGGTAAGGGTGATTCTCATAATGTCTTTGTTTCTTCTAGAATTGTTGTTTAAGGTTCAAACTTTCAAATCGATTTTTAAAGGGTTTAGTTGTAGAACCAGAAACACACAATGATTATATATCCATTTGGACCTACATTAAAATGGTAGGAGTTCATTAGTTGTGGACCGATGAGGCTTAAAAATTTTCATTGTTCGAGTGGATGGGAGGCCATTCTCATCACACCTTCTTAGGGGGAATTATTTCCTACCCCAGGACTCACTTATAGATTTATGTTATGTTCACGAATCCTTATTAATTCACCAAGTTTGAAAATGAGTATTTCGTTAAATTTGGAAATCTATGATTGATTTGTATGGGATTTAGATAATCTTTTATATGTATTTTAGGTTCTTCATTGATAGAGAATCATTTTTATATATTAGTGATTCTTAGTCATTGGTATAATTCAATACATTATATAAAATCTCTTGTTCATTATTATGACCATATTGGTTTTAAATCCAATCGTTGTGGCACTTGATGTTTATTTTCATTCAGAAAGACATGGATTATTTTAGAGTTGGGGTCATACCATCAGATGGGCTATCTACGTATCCTCGTTAAAAAGGAATCGGAACCCATGTAGTTCAATAAAAAGGATATAGTTTAACGTCATATGGGACAGAAAAGAATTAATTAATGATGGGCTTAAACCTTAGAAAGGCATCCTACATAATCTACTTTTATGGCTTAGATCAAAGTCCACATAGTTTGGGTGAAGAAATGTGATGCTTAAGCATGGTTAATAGAACAAAGAGAGACGTTGTGATTATTTTTACACTCTACTCTCACTTGAGTCATGCTCGGTGTGAGAAACAATAGGTATCAGTAATCCAGACGATTGTTCCATGAAAGATGCAGTCATAAGAAATGATATGGGGCTTATGTATGTATGACTTCCCAAAGAGAGATGAATACCAGGACATAATTTAGGAATGAAGCCCATGTGTAGGGTCCATAAACGTATTTTTACTTTATGGATATTTGGAGTTTTAACCCATGGCTTACTACTAAGAAGGAGGCACAAATTAAAAGAGACTTCTTATTGTCACCTATTCCTGAGAAGGAGGCCCAAATCAATAGAAATTAAGATTGGGGATTACTCCTATGGAGGATGCCCAATGTTAAAGGAAACTATGACTGAGGATTATACGTAAAAAAGGAATCCTAGGTTAAGGGGACTTATAACATGGGGCTTACTCCTGAGGAGGATTCCCCATGTTAATGGAAACTATGAATGGGACTTATAAATGAGAAGGAATCCCAGGTTAAATGGACTTATAACTTGGGGATAGATCCTGATAAGGAGGCCCAAATTAAACGAATTATGATTAGGGATTATTCCTGAGACTGAGTTAAAAATCCAAAGATATTCTCATCTTAAAGGATGAGGTTATATGGTGGAAAACCAGTAACCACAGTGAAATAAATCTTGTATGTCAGAAGGTTTTGGGAGGAGTTCTCATAGAATTCCCCTCTGATAAAGAATCCAAAAAGGAACCATGCCATTAATGGCTTTGAAGAGGTGTTCGAGGGGTAATATCTTGAACTTGTGAGGTGAATGGGATAGAGTCACACAAATGAAGTTGGCATTAAAGTATTTCTCGCACAAGTGTAATTGTGCGACATAGGTTCACCTGGGTGATGAAGAATATGTAAGGTAATACTTGGGTGAGATTTAACTCAACCCATCAGTATTATCCTAAGATGTTTCCAAAAGGGCGGCATGTAAGATTCATCGAAAGGGTAGGGCATCGCGCAAGCATTTCCACTTTTAATGAGGTCTGGATACTTAGGTGCGTAAGTGTTGATGAATTCAAAACACTTAGGCCTTGTCCTACACCTTCAATTCATCCATTATAGGTAAAAAGTTACCCTAGAAGCATTCAGAAGAGTTGAGTTGAAGACTTGGTCAACCAGAGCTTGAATTTGACTTTTGGAAAATCTATCCTCGATATGGGGGCCCACAAGGGATATTTATTGTCCACCTTGCACCTTGGGTGAAAAATCAATAGGGCATGTAAGTGAGCTTCACGACCCATAGGTGGCGCACAACTGACTTGGGCGATGCGCAGGTCACTTGCGTGACATACTTCAAATGGGCACCTGGTCCATGACTTCATCAATTTTTGGATGTTTCTTCAAAGGGTGACACAATTTGTTCTTAAGGTATTCCACTTTTCCATTCATTGGACACCATGATGGAAAGGAGCGTCAAAAAAAGACTCCCCTCAGAGTTGCATCTGAAAATAAAATAGTTTCCGACAGTAATGTAAGGCCAGAGGAATCAAGGTTCTGTAGCGCGCATGTTTGGTGGGAATATGCTGGGAAGCGCAAGTATGGTGCCTAGGTGGTCTGGATCACCTATATATACAGTCTCACTCCTGCGCAAACTCACTCGGCTTCCAACAACTTGATCTCTCATTGCACAGGTGCTTCTGTCTTCGGCGAATCACCCTTATGGACTTTTGTCGCGCTTCTACGGAAGGTTTTCGACATGCACACCATGACTAAGGCGGCAAAACTTGTGTGACCAATTTGACTTGCGTGCCAAGTTTGGGACATGCGCTCCGTAATTCATTTTCCATTTTGTTTATTTATTTCATCAAAATTTCACAAAACAATCTTAATAAAGAGTTGACTGTTTGATATTTGTGAAGATTCAATGGCTCCCAGAAGAATTAGATCAACTGACGAGTTGGAAAACAAGAGAATATATGACATGATGAATGTTGTCAGCCATGACTATTATGTTATATGTGATAGAACTCTCCCATATTTGTCTATGTACTTGAATAAATATCATTCAAATTTCCAACAGATCATCTACTTCCCATTGAATGGTCATGATCATCTGCAAGGAGTCCACAATCCAGAGGCAAAGAATTATATCCCTCATTCCTGGTTTCAGACCTACACCAACTTCTCTTCAGAAAATTTCTCAGTTTCAGTATAATTTACCAATGATGGGAAAGTGGAGAAGGAATACATAATGCATCATAGCCCATGTGGTCCATATCTGAAACCTCACATGCCTAAATTGTAGCCTCATTACTATCTGTCTATTTTCCGAAATTCTCAGATGGACCATTCTACGGGATGGAAGAAGATTTGGCATTTCTGTCATAGAGGAGGTGTGAAGCTTACTTGGATGTGGGAATATTGGGTGTGAAAATCCTGTGCAGAGTTTTTCGATGATCTGAATGGAGCTATAATATATGAAGTTGTCTAGGCTGGGCAGACATATGTCTATGGGAATGACAATTTCGTGATGAAGTTTATCATCCGTTGAAGCCCAGAAATGAATTATTTTGATCTGACTCATACAGAAGTAGGAATCAGGTTGAGGGATGTCTACAAGATTTCAGGTACTCTAATTTGGGGATATATGTATGATGAATTCATCCCTCCCAAGGTGACCTAGAAGGATTCAGAGAGGACTCTGGCTTTGGATCGAGAGTTACTGAAAATTATCTACAAGAATAAGAATACCACCACCAAAAAACCCATTATAGAAAAAATATCCATTTAGAGGAGTCAGCGGAAATGTTTTTGATTAAGAAGAGAGAGGAGGTACCTTCCTACACTCATCCTACTAGTAGCTCTAGGGTAACAAAAAAGGGGTGCTCCAGGCACATTTCTGCCAATTTTGGATGCATGAGAGTTTGATAGGTGGGGGTATGAAGTGATCCAACAAATTCCAGCGAAGACCCTTCTGGTAGGCTTTTTGGCCATGTGTCTTAGTGTTAACCTATTACTAGTTTGGGATTCGAAATGAGTTGTGGGGCCGGGGACCTTTGCTGTTGCAGCTAATCGGGCTGAAAGGAGGATGGTTGTGATGGCCACCCCATTTTTGGCAATGCTTCATAGGATCTTACTTCATGTATATATGGGTAAGTGTCCCCTATGAATAGTGGGACCATTACATGTTTTATGTGGCTAGATTGCCACCCACATTAGGAAATATGCAGTATAAAGTGGGGTATAGGTTCCTGTAAGTTCTTTTAGACCGTCTGTTCAAGCCTTTTCTGGAATTTCTCCCTTATCCATAAATGCTTATGATATCAAAATAAGGAAGAGCATGTTCATGAAGTTTCACTTCATTCCTTATGGAAATCTTCCAATGGAGAGATTTCATGATGATGGAACAACTAAACTGGATTTAAGGGCATATATGATGGCATGTAGAGATGGTACACTGGCCAGGAGGATTGACAGGGAAATTTTTTGCAAGATTTATGCCCCATACAGATTCGCATGACAATTCAAATGTATGCAGCAAATTATTGTATCCCCTCTGGTGCATGTCAGTTTAGAGAAGCATTAAATGGTTGCTCGTCAACTATAGTTTCTGACATCTTTGTAGAAGACTCGAGCGGTATCTGATCTAGCAGCTGTTGGAGCGGCAATTAGATTGACTAAATGGTATGCCAAGATATGGGTAGCATCATACCCTGAAGGGGTACTAAATAAGTGGGTCCCTCAGGTGGGGATATAGAAGAGTACCATTAGGAAAGAAGCTTTTCATTTAGAAGGTGACTCTTCTTCACCTAGTGCTAATTCACCGGATTCCTCACTCGGAGCAGATTCACCGGATTCCCAGGATAGGGATGATGAGGCTTGAAATACATCAAAGAGGCCTTGTTCCCGATAAAATCTACTTTCCAGAGTCAGTAGAACAACTACTTCGACTCTTGGTGAGTTACATCATTTTGGAAATATATTCTCTATTATTTTAAAGAGAAACAAGTTTCATTTTCTTATCCATTATCTATGATTTCAGGAGCTGGGAAGATGTTGAAGTCCTACATTTTAGGACTCTCGTCGCAGCCTTCTAGTCAACATTCTGAATAATTTAGACCAGAGGCTGTCCGGACATGGCAGAGTTTATATTGTGATGTTGAAACCGCCTGGATGGACTTATGTGAAGGGATGCATATCCCGGTAGTGTGGAATCTTCGGGCTTCCTCTGTCATCTGTTTTGATGGAAACCCCAATAAAGTGAGGGATTACATAAAAGAACTGAAAATGCTCATATATTCCACTGATAAGTCAGTTCCTGTAACCAAGCGGGTGTAGGAAATGATGGTCCATGGTACTACTGTGGGGATTGGTCCTTCATTAGATGAATAATGGAATGATTTTGTGGCTCCTAAAGATGTAAGATTCCATTTTCTCATATTTCTATTTTCTTTGAAATTTGAATTTAGTCAAATATTTGTTATTTAATGAAATAATCTTCTTCACCCTACAACTTTTAATGGAAAGAACCACTGAAATCTCAAGCTGCGGTATAGCTCGGGTGGTACCGCTCTTGGAGACACTGAATATCCTCGTGAGTCGGGTGAAGTATCTCCAAGCTAGCAAGTCATGGACGAGGTGTTATAAATGGAGTTATTGTCTTTGATACCTATTTTCAGAGATTATGACGCCAGTCCACCCAAAAAGGCCATGAATCAAAGGCATCGAAGAAATAAGTCCACAGTCAAATGCTTTATCAGTATTCGTAATCCTTTATGGTAGTCATGAATATTAACTTATGAAAAAGTGATCAAACTTCTTGGGATTTAAGGGGCTTCTATAGTTTCCACTTTCAGGGAAAGCACTGACAATCCTCAATGTACAATAGAGGGTGATGGAGAACGACAAAAAGTTCCTACTAAAATAGATGTTCCTGAAAAAAAAAACTAAGAGCAGATGATCCAACTTATGTTCCCAACACTGCTCCTGTTTCTGACGCTAAGAGAGAAAAGACTTCCGGTAAAATAACAATACTTCATAGAACCTCAAATTAGATATCAAATGAATTCCATTCTGGGATGTTTTAGGTTCAACACATGCACTAGAACATTTTGAAACCACCGAATCTGACCCCATTACTATCTGTGATGAAGCTAACCGGGGTCAAAGATTACTAGATGAAAGTCATGATGAAGACATGTCGAGTGCTGCAACTGGTGAGACTAACTTGGGATCTGGGACATAATTTGATAAAATGATAAATCTTGGATTTTTCATTGAAGAAATTTTAGAACATGTAAAATTACCATGTGTTTTAAAAGATTTTGGTTATCTAATTAAAGATTCAACTGGACATTAGTATCATCATTTTTCCTGTTAATCTTCTCGCGATTAAACTTCTAACCATGTTTGGTTAATAAAATGTACTGTTCGATCTAATGAAACTTCTGAACCAATAACGCTTGGAAGGGGTGTAGACATTGATTTCAACCCTATTATTGTAGAAATGTAGGCTCAGGTGGAACTTAACATGGAAGATCTTCCTGAAACCCATCCTAAAAAACTTGTTGAAGCTAAGAAAGAGGGGGAAAAGTCATCACAAGTTTCTAATCTACTGTTATGTAAAAGATGATGATATTTGTGGCTTACGTAACCTGCATGAAATTCAATAAACATTTACTATACTTTGAAACTAACCATACTTTTAATTGACCAAATTGGTATATCAAATTCAATTCCTAAATCTGAAGGTGAAGCCTCAAAATCAACCCAAACAGTAGCATAAAGTGATGAAACCGGGGTTATGGAAGGAGTAGAACATGGCACTTCTTTAAGTTCATTAATCCTAGACTATGTTTCTCCCTATGATAGCGATGTCGAATCAGACCCAGATGTGTCAAGGGTGCTCCAAATATAATGTCACAAGGCATCGAAAAATATATGGAAGATAATATCTGAGATTCCTCTTGAAGAGCTACCTTCAAAGTTTCCAGGACTTTTATCCATTTTCATCATGCTGGGACTTGGCAGGTGTGGATATCATGAAATCCATGTCGTAGTGAAACAATTTATTCGATGTAGGGGGAAAGAGAAAAGGTGTCGTCTAGAACTGATAAAAGATATATTGCTAACCAATATCAGTGAATTTCAGGATACAGTGTCTCGAGCTGAGGCTGATCATGCTGCAAAGATGAAGGAGTTGAAACAAAAGATCATGGAGAAGATTGTCCAGCAATTGCACCTTCAGCAAGAGCTAGATGCTATTATTGCGGAGCATGACCAACTTCATTATTCCTAGGAAGAAGTCCAAGAGGATGGTATAAAATCCATCAAAGATGCCAAATAAGCACTTTGTCGAGCTGAAGAGAGTGAAGATGGTTGAGTAAAATAACTTCATGTGGCTGCTCATGTAGCTCAGAATGTTGTGAAATAGATGAGAAATCATGTTGAAAGTCTTGTGTAATTTTTGAAAAAAGATAAGAGACTCCAGACTATGGATGTCCTTCTAATATTGTTCATCAATGACAAATAGTTCTTCTTCAATCATCTATACCTTCATTTTCTTGATAATTGCTCTTATTTTAGCTAAGCCAATGGGCTTAGTAAACATAGTTTGATTTTTACAATGGTTATGTAAACAACCCCAAAAACTTTTTATCTTTTAATTGCTCAATATTTTCTAAATCATACAAAATGTACATTTAGCAATATGGGACTCAACATTTAATCAGAGTACCCTATATAGGTTCCCAATTTAATGAGTACCATGTCTTTTGTTATTGGTAGTTTAATGGAATGTATGTTGGACTATAAGAAGGCTTATATTTAAGGTCGAATAGATTTGACCAAATGGATGATATTGGCTTAATTCTTGATAATTTTTTTGGATACATATAACCACATTCATGTATGGGGGGGAATTGTAAAATGTGACTTGAGAAAATTTGAATCTAATGAATGACATGGGAAAAGAGATAAGAGGAATTAGAGGAAGTCTATTCTAAAAATGATGTTACCACTACCTGAAAAACATGTTATTGGGGCTGAATTATGTAGGGACAACTAGGGAATGTACTGCATAGTCAAATAGTAGCATCTTTCGGCTCACAGGTCCGTTATGTAGAAAACCCATGAAAGGAACCCTAAGGGAACGTGATGTATAGTAGGGAAAAATAACTCTCAGAAATTAGAATTTCTATTACTAAATGCAGATGAATGTTTTATGGGGATTAAATTTTCCAAAGCATAGAGTGTTTTTTATAGAGAAAGGTATTTGAATATGGAGAGGATATTTCCAATTAGAATTGTCAAATAATTGGAGGAATGTGACTTCAAAGAAGGTCTGACCCAAATATAGGAAAAATGTATATGTGGTTTTGAAACATATGACTAAAACCGGAGATTGAAACATTATACATCTTTATACTTTTAGACCATGAAAAAGAGTATGGAGCAGATATGTTAAGGATGGTTGTTTTTTTGCAGATTCCTATATATCACTATTATGTCTAATAGTTGAAAAAGAGACTTCTCTTAAGAATGAGGATTCCACTACTTGAAAAACCCATTATAGTGGTTGAATTATGCAGGGCCAACTGGGTCGTAAGTTGCGTAGTCAAATAGTTGCATCTTTTCACCTGACAGGTCCATTATGCTGACAAATTATGCAAGGCCACCTAAAGGAATGTGCATAATAGTCAGGAAAAATAACTCTCAGGTATCAGAAATTTTGCGACAAGAAGTCTAGAAAATGGTTAAGGAGATCATGAATAATATTTTTATAATTTTTCTGCTGGTTCCCGAATTGAGATTATGGATGTCACTACGTATCTCATTAGGATGAAAATCCAGGCACATGTAGTTCTTGAAATACAGTTTAACGTCAAGCAGGATGAGATCATGGAAGATCTTAGTTTAGGGTTATAGAGCATGGACCATAGTGAAGGAGAGACGTCGTTCATTTGTTATAAAACAGATGTAAATAAATACCAGGGTGTTCCATATCACACCATGTGCTCTCAGGGGGAATTTTCAGCCAAGGGACTGAAAGTGCAGTTTGGGGTTAGGCCCAATGGCTCGGGGCTGGACTCGAGGAATGCACGAGTGTTCCTACATATCCCATGAGGATGGGAATCAAGCTACGCTTAGTTCATGTAGTCCCCTTTTTAAAAATATGGTTCATACATATGATGGGTAAATAGGACATTATTGCAATTACGGTTGGCCCCAAGAATAAGGACATGGGTGTCACTACGTATCTCATAAGTATGAGAATCATGCTATACATAGTTCATGAAATATGACATGGTTGGAGACCATGTATATGATGATTCCTCTCAAATGAGGGTATCAGGTATTTTTGCAGTTTATTTTCATACATGACAAAAGTGAAAATAGTTCAAGGTCATATGCATGGACCATTGCTATGCAGTTTAATGTCTTGCAGTAAGGACAATGGTGGACTGTATAGTTTAATGTCATATATGTAGGACGATGGGATGAACACAATTTAACGTAATGTAGGAATAAAGTGAACCGATATGAATTAGAGGGTGAACAAGGGATTCACAGATCATCATCGAAAGTGATAGAGCTGAATGGATGTGAAGAAAGTGGTTTCGGGATTGAAACTCAAGAGGTTGCCTACGTACCCAGCCTAGGAGGCAAGGATCAAAGTTCTCATAGTTCAATTGAGATGGATTCAGTGATCAGGGAGTACTTGAGGACAATAGAACGAAGATAATGTCGGGACGTAAGTGTGGTTAGCGGCCTAGAGAAGATTTCATGGTCGAAGCTTACTCTATGTTCATGTGAGTCATTCTCATTGTGAGAAACAAGAGGCAGAAACCGACCTAACGATCGTGTCACAAAAGATTTGACCATGAAGGATGGTGTGGGGCTGATGCATGTGTAGCTTCCCAGGGTACGCATGGAAATGGAGTTTAAAAGACAATTGCGCATGCATTGATCATAGTTTAATTTCATGTCTCATAGACATGGGGTGTATGGTAGTTTATAGTCTTGCAGCTCAGACGATACACAATTTAAAATCATGTTGTATGACAAAGGGGACACATTTTAATGTCATATTCGACGATTGATGGGACACAGTTTAACGTCATGTTGGATGATAGAGGTGCTCTGCAGTTTAATGTCCTAAAAAAGGACAATGGGTGTATTTGTGTTAGAAATATACTTATTCAATAATCTTTCATTGGATGAAATTGTAATGAGTTGTCCATCCAATGAGATTAAGGAATAAGCTCTATTGGAGTAGACCCTATGCATTGAGTAATGTCCCTCCCACTTCGTCTCAAGATTTAGAGGCTCCATTCAAATTATCATTGGGGTTTTGAAGACCAATACCAATTCTTCTTGAATGAATAAATGATAACAAACTTTTTTATTGAAATCATGTGCTATTCGATTCTGCTGGACTTCTAAATGGTGCAGTGTGCACAATAATTTTTCATCTAGTTGTTCCAATTCATCCAATCACTTTAGAGATTGTTCATCCGTAGATAACTGATCACAAATGACGACTCTAAGCGAAGGTAATTGGACTTCAATAGGAATGACTGCTTCTATTCCATATAACAATGAATATGGATTTGATCATGTAGTAGTGCATGTGGTAGTCAGATAAGACGATAGAGTATGAAATAGTTTATCATGCCATGACTTCATATATTTTTCCACCATCTTTTTAAGTATGTCTGAAAAAGTCATATTGAAAGCCTCTACTTGACCATTGGCTACTACATGATATTGAGAATTATTGTGGGATCTGATATTGTATTCTTGATACAATTTTATTACATTATATGAACAAATGTTAGTGCCATTATCAGTCAATATGGTATGAGGAACACCAAATCTGGTAATGATGATGGAGTTGGAAAACCTAACAATACTTTTAACAATGACTTCTTTGAGAGGTATTTCCTCTTCTCATTTGGAAAAGATGTCAATAGCAGTAAGAATATACTTAAACTACTTAGCAGTAGCTGGAGGATAAGGTCCTACTACATCCATTCCCCTTGTAGAAAATGGCCAGGAGTATTTAACCATATGAAGAAACTATGGGGGTTGATGAATGAACATGGAACATACATGGAATAAATGCCACTTCATAGTGAAATTAGCACAATATTTCATCATTGAAGGCCAGATGTATCCAAGCCTTTGAATTTGACCAGAAAGTCTATGTCCAGACTGGTGGGCACAACAAACTATTCCATGTACTTCATTCATGACAGTCATAGTCTCTTCACCATCAATACATATGAAGATAATTCCATCAAAACATCACTTGTAGAAATTTGTTTGGTGGTCTGGGCTATCATAAAGAGTAAAATTGACCAAATGTCGCCAGACTTGTTCTTTTCCAGCTCTATCAGGTGGGAGTGTACAATTTTGAAGGTATTCCCTGATAGGTGTCATCAATCCTATAGTATGACCATATGGTTCGGAAATGGGACTCATTTCATTGATTTCCTCTGTTATTATTTGATCATAAAGTGAAACTATAAGACAGTGGGAAATACCAATGATTGTTTCATCTCGATTTGGATCGACCAGGGCTGTGGCTACATTAGCCAGTGCATTAGCTTAGGAATTGTGTGATCGCGGGACATAAGAAAACGTCAGTTCTGAAGGAAAATATTCCATTAATTCTCTGATGTAATCACACAAAGGGATTAAATCTTCCTTTTTGATGGCATAATCCCCATTGATTTGTTTGATTACCCAATCGGAATCACTTTTTACCTTTATTTGATTCACCTATGCCTGAAGCTCCAATTCCAATCCTGTGATGATAGCTTGATATTCTGCTTCATTAATTGTACCACCTTCCAAAAATAAGATGGAATAGGGTAGCACTTACTTTGCTGAGGAAATATGCACGATGCATATCCCATCTTTGTTTAATTTGGGATCATCCGTTTTCTTACCTGTATGACTTTTGGAGGCACCATCAATGTAAATTTATCATGTTTCAGTATTATCATGAATAAAGAAGTTTTCCTCATCAGGCAGATAAATATTTAATGATATATCATCTACCGATGGGTTTCTGGCAAGGAAATCGTCCATATCTTGGCCCTTTATTTCCTTTTGAGACACATACTAGATATCAAACTGCTGCAAAATAACTACCCACCTTGCCAGACGTTCTGTAAGCATTGGAAGACTAAGGATAAATTTGAGTGGGTTATTATGATATACCAGTTGGAACTCATGATGTTGAAGGTAGTGCATCAATTTCTAAACTGCAATGATTAATGCTAGTTAGAACTTTTCAATACTTGAATATCGAGTTTCTACCTCAAGCATAGTTTTTCTAAGATAGTAAATGTTGTTTTCATTCCTAGCATCATTCTTTTAGGCAAGGAATGCACCCAATGATCTCTCTAAAGCTATCACATATAGAATAATTGGTATTCCATCATCATGTGGCATTAATATCGGTGTACTGAAGAGATATTTCTTTAGGATATCGAATACTTCTTGACATTATTCAGTCCACTGGTAGGTGACTCCCTTCTTCAATAATCTGGTGAAGGGTAAACACTAGCCTACTAAATTGGAAATGAAACGCCGGATATAGGACAAGTGTCCTTGATGTCCTCTTAATTACTTCAAATTACATAGAGGTGACATGTCAAGGATTGATTTTTCCTTCTCATGATCAACAATGATACCATGATGGCGTACAACAAAGGTGAGAAATTTTCCTGAGGTTACCCCGATTTCACATTTCCTGGGGTTCATCTTCAAATTTTGTTGTCAACGATTCTTGAATATGATTTCCAGACCAGCCAAGTGATTAGAACGTTGTCGGGAATTAACCGCCAAATCATCCACATAACCTTAAAAAAATTTCCCTAAATGTGTTTGAAGATATTGTGCATGACATGTTGATACATAGCACCGGAATTTTTTAGGCCAAATGGAATTACCTGATATCAAAACACACCTTGAAGAGCTATAAAGGATGTAGACTCCACATCTTTTGGGGCCATTCGTTTTTGATTGTACCTAGAGAAACCATCCATGAATAAAAGAGCTTCGTAGACAACTATTGCATCAATTAAGAGTTCTGTGATCAGAACTAGAAAATCATCCTTGGTACAATGCCTATTAAGATCACTGAAGTCAATGAAAATTCTAATTTGATCATTAATCTTTTTTAATGGGACATTGTTATCCAGACATTTGGGATATTAATCTTTTCTGATGAAGTTAGTCTTGATAAGCTTATAAACATTAGCTTCAATTTTGGAGGCATATGTTGGGGGTGTTCTTTTTACTACTTGATTCAATCCTCGATGTTCTTTGGGAAAACCCAAATGATGAGTGGAAACATCGGGATCAATACCTGGCATTTCTGTATAATTCAAAGAAAATACATCTTTATTTTTCTTTATAAATGAACTATAGATTTCTTTCACTTCAAAAGTCATGGATTCATTAATTAAAGTGGGGCTTGGATCTTCTTTTGTACCCAGATTTATTTCTCTGAGTTCTTCCACAGTGGTAGAGATACCCTCTTCAAATGATGGAGGAGCATCCCTGAGATCTTCCTCTTCTTCTACAATATCTGTTACTACTTCTATTTCTAATTTCATAGTAGATGAAGAAGAAAATTTTTCATGGTCACGAGGGGAGCCAAAATTTGAACATATCGAAGAAGAGGATGTCATTTTTGTCCTTATTGATGATGAAGGGTCTTCCGCGGGTGATAGAGAGGAGATTATGGATTTAGAATCAACATCATTGTTTTCCTATGATATTTCCATAAATTATTTTCACCTGGTTGATGATGTATAGAATTTATGGATTTCATCGGATGAAATGAATACATCTCCATTTAATAATTCATCATTGCTTGGCGAATCAACAATTTCTTCCATGCTATCTGGCTTGGTTTCCGTAATTGTCGTTATGGAAGTTTCCATAAGAGTGTTTGTATTTAGGTCTATCATGCCAATTTGACAGATAGTAAACACATAATATATACTCACATGGATGAATGGGTTTACTGGAATCTTTTCCAATCCATTTGGAGCATTAATTTTGGTGACCTTATTTTCTGTGGATTTTTCACTTCCCACCATCTTATAAAATTCTGCATCAATATATTGAGATTCACATGTTTTGAATGGGGCCTTGTCACCATTCAATGTACCCATTTGACCATTGAAACAATATTTTATACCATGATGGTATGAATAAGGTATGACTACATATTGATGTAGCCATGGTCTTCCATTAAAAATGTTGAAGGCTGTGTCCTAATGAACAACCATGAAATCTGAATTAGACACAAGGTATCGAAACTAAATTTTGAGTGTAATCTTTCACAGAGGTTCTTGTTCATTCTTATCATATCATTGCAACATCAAATTAGAAATAGATAAATCAGATTTGGTGAGGCCCAATCGGCGAAGTGTATGAATCGGATTGAGGTTGACTCCTGAGCCATTATCAGTGAAAGCTCATCAGATGTCTATGTTATTGACTTTTCCAGATACATACAAAGGTCTAATATGTCCATGTACAACATCATCTTCAACGTTATCTGGAAAAGATATCACTGCATGGAATTTTATAGGATCATTCCCTATATGGTAGACCTCAGCCGCAACAATTTCAGTTTCGAATTATTGTGGAATTGAAAAATCCTCAATAAGCACCTCTTGAATATATTTTGATAGATTCACGGCATCCATAATTGATAACATGGAAGGTACATGGGCCAAATGTTTCATGAAATCATACTTTTTCTCTAAAGGTCTTCATTTCCAATCATGAAAATGTGGTTTTGTAGTTGCTTTAGAAGTTGATGCTTTGACATTAGATGCATCTCATATCGGGACAGGAATTAGAAACAGTCATGGCTTCGGTAGATTAGACCGACTAGGTATATCTATTTTCCTAGAGGAAGAAGGTGTAACCTCTAACCAGTCTTCCAAAATAACTATGTCAGGGCCAAATCTGCCATGTGTGGAAGATCATTCTTGTTCCTGTTGAGCCTGCTGAAGTGATTTTCCATGAGTTTCTTCCGCATATACTTTTCTAGATGGGGTAGGATGAAATAGTGGCTTCTAAAATATCCACTTATTCCCATGAATCCTATACCTCTATCTCTTCCTCTAATTCCTCTGTTAGATATATGGAACATAGGCTCATCATGATTGAAATTGTCGTTGGAATAGGGATCCGTTAAATGAATCAGGTTAACAAAAACAAAGATAAAATCTTCATCTGATGAATATTCTGCCTGATGAACCAGTTCAGGCTATGCCGTTTGGTGGGGTGGTGCCCATTCTGTGGAATCAAATGGCATAAAATCTGCCAGAGTCAAAGACAACTTATGCTTTGACACGATCTTGTCTTCTTCTTATTGACATTCATTCATGAAATTAAGCTACATCTTTGAGGATTTTCCTTCTGGTGAATTTTTTTTTCTATGAAAGAAATGGAAGAATACACAATTGGATGATTCAATTGTGTTCGTGAAATGTAATGAGTTCGATTGATCATTTTCCAGACCATCCAATCGTCATATTTCTGCATATTTTTTACTTTTGACTTCGTTACACTCTCCTTATTCCTCTGGATCAGTAGCAGTTAAACATGCTACCTGGGTTGAAGAACCTTTCAGTTTTACATGTCCAGAGTCCGCCATCTTTTGCAGAAGGTCTTTGAAGACAACACACTCTTGAATGGAATGCCCCAACATCTGATGAAATGGGAAATATTTGGAAATGTCATCATCTCCTTCCTTGTTCGGCCTTTTGGGCCATGGAAACTGAACCCGATTGTTTTCCCGATCCAAGATGAAGTAACCAAAAACTTGTTCATTCCAGAATTAATAAAATTTGTTCCTTAAATCCTCAAATTGTTTCCACCTTTTATCTATTTGATCATCTTGACGTGGTGGCCATTGTTGTTGAAAATAGGGAGGTGGAGCCTTTCGATATGATGATGGTTTTGAAGTGGAAGCAGATACAGGTTCTTGTTTAGGTATAACTGTAGCAGTCTCTACTTTCCCTATTATCCTTCCCAGAACTGATGGAATTATTTGAGTTTTAGCCTTAGTATTTATAAGAGAGTATTATATCTGCTACAGATTGATGTATGGTCCCGAAACACTCCTGTGTATTTCACATGGATCAATTGTTTTTGTAATTAATCACAAAGTTTTTACACACAGATTAGCAGCAACCCTTCTTGAGAAAGTGCTAAACATAAGAAATATGCTAATCCCTTCCAATGGGCAATAAAATTAGAAACTCTTTCATTAACCCTTTTTTTACAATTGGTAAGATAAAAAACTACCATCATTGGTAATGTTGAGCTAAATTGAAGAAGGAATATTTGATGGAGATTTTTCCACCTAGTAATAGACCGGGATTGAAAACCTATATACCTGAAAAAAGCAGCTCCTTATAATGACTTCACAAAGAACATAATCTTAACTACTTCTGGTTGTTGAGAAGTTACCATCATAGGATCACAATAAGAAACAAAATGTGTTATGTGTTGTACTGGATCTCCTGAACCACTAAAAATTGGAAATGGGGTATTCAAAAAAATTGACGGGGGAGGAATTTCATCAACCCATTCAGGGTAAGATCTCTTTTATAGTTGAACTTCTGCACATTAGCCTCCCATAGCTTCCAACTGAGCTGTTAATTACTCAATGGTAGTCATTAATTTTTTAGAAGAATCTAGTTGAGCTTGGACCAAAGATGGTGCAATAACTAGATTTTGGACGGGTGAGGTGACCGTTACTGCCACTGATAGTAGTTCTGCCGGTTGCTGTCCTGTATGACCCACTGGATTGGACCTATGAGGGTATACTTGTAATGGGTTATATTCTTGATCCATCCCAATAGATGTAACAAATTCACTTGAGTGATAAACTCCCAATACTTAGGAGGAAGACAACCTTGAAGTAATTATGAATTTAACCTCCTCAAATCCTTCATTTCCTCTTCTTTCTATGGGATACTTTCCTCTAATGAGTGTGATTGGCCTTCTCCAGAGGTAGGGTGGGATGTAACCTAACTTTTTCCCTTTTCCTTGGCATGTGCCTTTCTAGATTATGGAAGGGCATTACCCGAAGGAATGTCTTGCCTATGGGTAACCCTATAGATTCTGGTACACAAACCTCCTTCATTTGTTTCTGTGTGTACAACCTATTCACCATGAACATATTCATCTGATTCCTCTGAGTGAGCCTCATGTTCTGTGGGATCAGGTGAAATGGAATTGATGACATTTATCGATGCATAATGCATTGTTTCCCTTTTGTTAGCGTTTCTGCAATACTATCTTCTTCCATGTCCTTATAAGACATTGCCTTTTGTTTGGTTGATAACTTAGGAACATCATGATGAACCATAATATGGAGGGAATTTCCTGATTATTCGGATCTACTTTCCTCTTGTGTCTTTTTCCCTAATCGAGAGAAGACTGGCTTTCATTGAGGAATAGATTGAGAATTTGAAAAAATCCCCAGTCTAGTGGATTGGGGCTATTCTTATTTTTCCAGATCAACTCCTTGAATCTGGTCTATTGATCCCGAGGGTTGGATTAAAAGAGTCCCCATCCTATCAAGATTTTGTGGCTTTTGAGGTGATATAACTAAAACATTATTAAAAGATCTACTGATTTTGCGGATTTTAGTCTGGAAATTGGCAGGTTGCATCATCCTAAATCCACTCAAATCACCTGTCTCAGATGACCATTGGATTATTTTTGACACCTCTATAAACTGATGATCTACATGCTCTAAACGAGAAGCCTGTTCGATATTCTCATTTGTTTGATGCAAGAGTAATTCGATAACTTGTTCTTTATATGCCTAACATTGGGAATAACTAGTTGACTTATATTCTTGAGAAAGCCTTTGATAACACCCAAAACCAATTCGCTATTTCCATCCATGGGCAATAACATTGCATGAGACGACTTTTGTCAGGCTTTGTTTACTAGAGAGCACATTGAAATTCAATTCTCTATGAACACCCCATCCCCTGATATGAATACCAGATGGGGCAATGGTAATTAACTAGTGCAACAATTTTAATGTGCTAAGGCATGTATGCTAAAGGGCTCTCTGCTGCTTTTCATCCATTGGATGTTGGGAAACTGAGAGAGATACCAATTCAATTTGGCATTGCGACCATTATATTACCTTAACATGATTTTGATATTTATCATAAGGTAATATTTTCTCTTTTAAGTGACAAAGAGTTTTCCATAATTTGAGACAAATATTTTGAATACAATCTTCTGTCAATGTTTTTGGAATATCATACTAAGAGTCAGCTAAAGGCCTAAACATGCCTGCTATTTCACCTTTCGCCATTTGTTTTCTCATATTTATCACTTCCTCTTTGTCATTTGATGATGATTATTTTACCTAATTGGAAAAAAGAGGGTGCTTCATTGTTACTTCATCAGATTAAACAATATTAGTAGAGAATTCATTGGTCAAATGAGATGGTGAATGACCCAGGGGTTGTTTGGAGAATGACCTACACCCTGGGCTATCTTCTGATTGAGAAAGTTTTTCACCTGCTAGCAGTAAGGCATCAGACAAGAATGTCTTCATATTTGTAAGTCCCTCAAGATAAGAAGTCTTTCCCGTCACTGCATTTTCCGTTGAAAAATATTACATGAAATGAGAATTACTATTATGGAGAGGAATTTTTAAGATAAATTCATCATCATGGGGAGGACCACCACGGTGGGTTACAAAAAAAGATGTAACCTTGTTCTCCTTGGTTTCCTGCCCACGCAGAGGGTTATCGTGGCTCTCATCTAAAGATGATACTTTGGGATTGACAGAATTTACCTAAAGAAATCCTTCATGAGGAAGTGTCTAATGAAGTCCTACATAATTATTGTTGTTACTTCCTAAATTTGGAAATTTGAGAGTAGAATCTTGAGTTGCAATAGATAATTGATTGAGGGATTTAAAAACATCATCATTGAGAAAAGTCATATTGCAGATTGGATCTTGATTTCTTGACTATTCTAGAAGGATCTTTTTCATGGACACATTCTTACTCTCTTTGGAAATCACTTGTTGAAAATAGTGGTTATTATGGGAAAGAGTATGTTCCTGATCAAGAGAAATGGTCAGGTTAGTCTGATTATCTCCATTTAAATCGGGGGTATGTGCTCGACTTGATTGTCCATATGACATGGGGGAGTATGCCCCACGACCCTCCTGGACTAAAACATAGGTGTGTATCTGCTCTGGGGTGACATGGTGATGAGTCACTCCACTGATAGGGATAGATTTATGTTTCTTTCCCTGTGACGTTACTGAAGTTGTTATAATATTCTGACGGGTATCCAGAATATGGATAGGGATTTGCTTATGATCTTTTACCATTTTCAGAATGTTCTTGGTGAATTAAGCTTCTATAACAGGAAGATACGTCCATTCCATATTTGTAGTAGGTGTGTGTTTCGGCTCCTGTCCTCCTTTTCCTGTCAGTGAATCCTGACAGTACTCATGTGTGGGGGAAAAAAGTTGGGTCTGCCTCATATTTGTCATTAGATCATTCCAATTGACATCTCAAGGTGCTACCAACAATAATATTGGTTAGATTGATGTATTTCGGGTGTATGTGCCTATTGATTGTTATCCACCGAATATTATTGATGAACATCCTTCAATACTGGAAGACGATATTGCTGGCAGAATTAATGAGTGTAAGCAGGTGTATGTGCCTGTTTACAGGTGGTCACCACATCTGGTTGGTGGGATTCTTTGAATACAGTCTAACAAGCCAGCGGACTGGGTAATGATTTATAAATAGTTTTATGTTTCTGCCTATAGTACTCTGCTGGAATTGCCTGGTGGGATTGGTGTGTTACTTCCAGATGAGACTGCTCGGTAGTGAAATTAGGATGGATGGGTGGATATACCCGCTCATTGTTTGCCCTCATGTTATGTTGATAGACTTCTCCGAAAGGGGAAGAGGTAAGAACCGGGTCCCTTTTGACCGAATTTTGCCTCTCATGGTTCATCTTTAGTGCTCGGGTCTGAGGAACCTGAGCCGAACACGTAGAGGCGATACCCCCATCATGTTGAGGGTGCACTACCACACAAGTCTCGAGGCGATTTTTAGTGGGAGTCCTCAAGAAGTACTCCTGTCTTCTTGAACCGAGGCATTGAGTGACCTCCTAATTCACCTCCCTGTAATATTTTAGGGACTAGTTGTTGCGTTCTAGGGATAACGACCTGAAACCGTTAGAGATGGTGATTGGAACCTATTACTTCTTGACCAGTGGTCGTTGCTGTCTGGACAACTAGTGTGAGTTGTTAATTTGGAGGGCCTGTTGAGCGGCCTCTAGAGTTGGGATGATAGTGAGTTGATGATATTCCCTCACCAATTAATTTGAGACCCATCATTGAAGACTCCAAGTAGGTGATGTCATCCTTAGAGCGGACAAGGATCTAGCAGAAGTAGCGGCCGAGGACTTCATAGGTGTGAACCTTAAAGAATCCATTTTGTGTAGTAGATAGATCATGGAAAAGAGTGCATGTTTTATATATCAGACATAATCAAGATATGTTTGTCCAGACTACATCTTTTGGATAAGCACATATGATATTGATTTCATTGTTGGCCCTCATATTAAGTATAATAGGGGCCTAACAAATAAGTAAAACATCATTTAACTGGGTTAAGGTTTCACGTCGGGTTCACCATTTTTTTTTTCTTCTGGAAATGGGGATGACCTAATTTGTTTAAGGATGAAACGTTCCAATCAGTTTCTAACAGATTTATTTGTAGAAACAGAATCACCTAATGATTCTATATCCATTTGTACCTACATTCCAAAGGTTGGTGATCATTAGTTGTGGACCTATGAGGCTTAAGAATTTACATTGGTTGAGAGGATGGGGGGGCAGGCTCATCACACATTTTTTGTGGACAATTATTACCTACTCCGGTAGTCTCTTATATATTTATGTTATGTTCATGAATACTTATTAATTCACCAAGCATGAAAATGAGTTTTCCTTTAGATTTGGAAATCAATGATTGATATGTATGGGATTTAGAGAATCTTTTATTTGTATTTTAGGTTCTTCATCGATAAAGAATCATTTTGATGTATTGGATATTCTTAGTCAATGGTATCCTTTAATATATTATATATAAATATATTAATCATTATGATGACCAAACTAGTTTTAAAGTAACTCAGTAGGACACTTGATGTTTATTGTCATTCAAAAATACAGGGATTATTTCAGAGTTGGGATCATAACCTCAGATGGGATTCCTATATATCCTCATTAAAGAATGAATCAGAACCCACGTAGAAAGATAAAAAGGATATAGTTTAATGTCATATGGGATGGAAAAAAATTAACGAATGATGGTCTTGAACCTTAGAAAGGATTCCTACGTACTCTAATTTTATGTCAGAGATCAAAGTCCACATAGTTCAGCTGAAGAAATGTGAGGCTTATGCATTGTTAGTGGCCTAAAAATAGATTTCATGATTACCTTTAAACTCTACGCTCACGTGATTCATACTCTATATCTAAAACAAGGGTTATCAGTAAAACTGATGTTTGTGCCATGAAAGATGCAGTCACAATAAATGATGTGGGTCTTATGTATGTATGACATCCCAAAGAGAGATAAAGATGAGGACTTACATTAGGAATGAATCCCAGGAGTGGGGTACATAAAGGTATTGTACTTTATGGAGATTTGGAGTTTTAACCCAGGGCTTACTCCTGAGATAGAGGCCCAAATTAAAAGGGACTTATGATTTGGTCTTATTCCTAAGAAGGAGGACCAAATCAAATGAAATTAAGATTGGGGCTTACTCTTGAAGAGGATTCCCAATGTTTAGGAAATCTATGACTGGGGCTTATACTTGCAAAGGAATCCTAGGTTAAATGGAATTATAACTTGGGGCTTACTCTTGAGAAGGATGCCCAGTGTCAAAGGAAACTACGACTGGGGATTATACCTGGAATGTAAGCCTAGGTTAAGGGGACATATAACTTGGGGCTTACTCCTTAGATGGAGGTCCAAATTAAAGGAATTATGATTGGGGATTTTTCCTGATAAGGAGGCCGAAATAAAAAGATCATCTCGTCATAATGGATGATGTTATATGGAAGAAAACCTATATCTGTAGTTACTTTAATCTTGTAATTCATGAGGTTTTAGGAGGAGTTCTCACATAATTCCTTTCAAATAAGGAATACAACAAAGGAACCATGCCATAAATGGCTTTGAAGAGGTGTTTGATGGCTAATATCATGAAGAGGGGA
Organism: Viscum album; assembly: GCA_963277665.1. Lineage (NCBI taxonomy): Eukaryota > Viridiplantae > Streptophyta > Magnoliopsida > Santalales > Viscaceae > Viscum > Viscum album. Next base: position 1,734,581,281 of record OY728152.1, on the reverse strand, counting down.
GGTGAGCAGGAGAGAGGACACAAATGATGTTGGAGTGCATGTCTTGGCTACACAGGTGTACCTGTGCGACATAGGATCACCTGGCCGACGAAGAATCTATAGGGTAATACTTGGGAATGACATAACTCAAGCCTTTGGTATTGTCCTAAGATGTTTTCAAAAGGGTGGCATGCAAGTTTCATAGAAAGGGTAGGGCGGCGCATGAGTGTTTCCAATTTTACGGAGGTCTGGATACTTAGGTGCGCAAGTGTTGATGAATTACAAACACTTAGGCCTTATCCTACTCCATCAAGTCTTCCATTCTAGGTAAAAAGTTAACATAATAGCTTCCGAAAGAGTTGAGTTAAAGTCATGGGAGAACAGAGCTTGAATTTGACTCTTAGAAAATCTATCCTCTAAATGGGGGGACCACAGGGGCTATTTATAGGCCTCCTTGAACCTTGGGAGGAAAATCAAATAGGGAACACAAGTGAGATGAGTGACCCATAGGGGGTTCGAATGTGACTTGCATGGCTTGCATGTAACTTGCACAGCTTACTCCAAATGGGATCTTGGACAATTCCTTCATCAATTTTTTTTGATGTTTCATCAAAGTGTGATAGTAATTGTGCTTGAGGTATTCTGATTTTCCATTTATTGGACTCTGTGATGGAAAGGAGCATCAAAAGTCTTCTCTTACGGTTGTCCCATGCATTTCAGATGGCTTCTAGAGAAGTCAAGGGCGAATAACAATGGGTTTCCTAAAGATGTGATTCACACTAGGTCACATGTAGAGGTGGAGACCAAGCTACTGACTAGGTAAATCCTTTGATATTTTTTTATCTTTTGGACATAATATATTCCTTAATCTTAATGACTAATCCCTTCACTTGTTCTAGAATCATCAAGAACATGAGAGTTGGAGGATTGTGATGATCCTTAAGAGAGGGTGATAGAGTCTCATCCCTTGAAGGGGAGAGTGTGGGGTGCATACTTGTTTTTTCGACCACAAGCATCCAATAATTAGTTTTTTTAGTTTTTGTAGCTATGGTCATGATTATAGAGGGAAATCCTTTTTCTATGGGATTAACCGTGAACCACTAAGAACTCCTCAATTGGTAGTACAATTCACTTAATCCTAACAATTCATTATTGACATTTTCTAATTTCCATTTCCATCCTATGATTGACTAAAACATTTAGAAATGATAGTTCATATGGTGATCAGACCCAACCACCCAAATCAACACTTTCATTAATGGTTCCCAAGGCTGAGGTGGGAATGATAGACTTTACTATCCAAGTAGAAATCGCTAAGGATGATTTCATGGTTGAGCCAACCATGTGGTTTCCATAGTAAGGGACCAAAAATATAGTGACCTAATTAAAGGGGGTAAAGATGGTGCCTATTATAGGGTTGGATGAAGATATGTGGTGGGTTATACCATAATTTTGGTACCACCATAGGTAGCTATTGAATCTAGAAAAATCATGGTGGAGGTGGTGGTTGTGCCTTCAGATGAGGTGACTATGGATTTAGAATTCAACATGCCTGTAATAGAATAACTATAAATGGTAGATATGGGAGATGAGGATTAAATCATTCCACCATTAGGGGTAGATGAAGAGGCTAAGATTGTTGTGCCCAACATGGAAGTTCCACAGGGGGAATATGTGGAAATTACTACAGATATACAGGATGATGAGGATCTATATCTAGGTTTTTTCCATCATACACATAAGAATATGCCTGTAGATGATCCAACCGTTGATGTTCCGGTAGTGATGAAATCATAAAATCCATTACCAGTCAAAGAATTTGATTATTCTGGATCATATGGTTCTATGGGGAATTAGGTGGTACATTGAAAAGAGTGTATGAACGTGAGGAACATCATAAAGGGAACCTTGATAGATGACATGTGAAATTGAGGTGCATCTATCTACCACTTGATAATCATCTTAGTGATTAGTGGGGTGGAATATAGAAACCTTCATGCACTGGCTCGATATTTCCTTGCTAAGGAGGTACATGTCGAATGATAGGTGATTTATGATTATTGAAAAAAAGAACATGGCAAAGTGATCCGAAGTACTTGAGGAAGTGAAAGGGGAGGTCTCCTTCCTAAAATTGATGGTGTAAGATAATTCAATGGTTATTACTATACTAAGAGTCAAATTTATAATAGTTTGAAGGATCAATTTGTGGAAGATGAGGCCATGTTAGCGGAGGTGACATACTTGTTAGATGAGTTCTAGGCCGAGAAGGATCTTATGAGGATCAGATCTGAAGAAGTATGCAAAAAAGAAAAATAGAAATAATACACAGTGAAGTTTAGTAGACCATGGAGTTCTCTCATAAGCGTGTTGACAAGATCGAGTGTGGGATTTCATGGGTTGATCATTAGGGGTGTTCACAAAGAATATGCTTCAATGTGTGAATAAACCTATAAAAATTTGTGTTGTTTGTTTTAAAATCCTACTTTATTGGACATTTTTTCCTCATGTTATTTTCAAAATTATTTCATATTAATTAGATAACAAATAATAAATCCATATTCCCATGTGAGTCAAGAAATATTTGAAAACATTGGTCATCCATGTGATCATTTTCTTATATGTGACTGTAATAAAATAGTTACCCATGTAATATATTGAATGAAGGACCGCTATGAGTGTTTAGGCTGAGAGGTGCTATGGATTAAGAATATGGATCAATAAACAACCAAAATTATTTTATAATGTTCCCTTGTTAATGAAGGGGGTAATTCCATATGAATTTAATTCTACCAAAAAATGGGTAATGAGAGGAAAGAATAATGAAGTTTGATATCTTGGAACACAAGGGGATTTCTGTGAAAATACTATATTAATACTGACATTATTTGAAACAAAACAACCATTAAAATTTTCCTGGAATTGGGACAAAAAAAATAGGGTTTACCATTGACCACGTTTGAAACATGGGAATTATCTCATAATGTCATCCAAATTCTTCTAGGAGTTGGTTCAGTATGGTTGGTCAGCCATTTTGGTCAGTCACTTTTTCATTAGGTGTCCCATTCACAGGAGGAGGAGGATGATGATCCAAATTAGGGGCATGGAAAACATATGGATGAAGTAATGTAATGTTCTAATGGTTTCTTACTCTCCAAGAATTACACCACCATGGATTGAAGTACATTTTTTTGGGTGTATCATCCTGAAGAAAGGTCAAAACTATTTCCCATGGGATCATCATCTTCGATGTTGAGAAACGGTCATAGAATTTGAACTATGTGGTATGTGATGAGAATTGTAGGACAAGGATTATAGAGAAAGGGACTAAAATGACTTGAACTGTTAGGTCTTTAAATGAGGAAGTTATACAGAAATTTTTTCATTTTTTTGTGAGTAAAATAAACATGTATTTTATTGTCATATGTTGATGATGATATATCTCAAATTTAAACATCATGTGATCAGGACATAATATTTGGTTATTAGGAACTAATCCATATATCATTTCTACTTTCTATTCAGTCATGAGGGCATCCAATATCCATTACATGGGTTAGGGTTATATATTAATGGAATTTAATAGGGATGTGTGAACTGGCATGAATAATACCCACACAACCATAGTGAAGGATTTCATATGATAACATCATTATGGTGGGAATTCCCTTGAGGAGATGATATAGAAAATGGAGTTGAGAGGACTTTTCTCATAGAGAAGAGATCTTCGGAAAGTCACACATAGTTTAATGTTGTTATGTATGGACCTATACATTACAACTAGTTTATGGTCATAGTGTTCGAACGATGAGTGGGTACCTCTTATGTTCTTGTGTGGAAGAAAAGTGTGAGAAACCAATGTAAATGATTCCCAAGGGAGGAACAATGACATGAAAAATATAAGGGGAATCTGTCCATCATTATATGGTCATGATTATTGGACCATGGACCAAGGGAATCCAAAAAGGAAATGAATAGGGAGTAAAACTGAAAAACCCAATTCGAAGGAGGAAAATAGGGGGCCAAAACCACACAATAGATTCCTGAGAAGACGCACACATATTTTAACATCGTGTTATTTGGACCTTGGATTTCAATTTAACTTCAAAAATACTTGACCTCAAATCTCAGTTCAATGTCATGGAGTTCGGACCAATGGATTCCATGTCTCTCAACCTTGCTTGGGGAAACCCATTCCCATCCCCTATGCTTGTATGATCCATGCTCGGTATAGGAATAAAAAAGTTTTATTGAGTTCCTATCACTCATACGGGTTAACACAACATTGGGAAGAAGTAGCCCAAAATTCCATGAGGGAGATAGTGATTACCTAGTTATGTAAAGGAATATAGTGGAATAACTGTTGGATGGGAAAAAACTATTTACCATGTTTAGAACATAGTTTCTATGCCCACAACGGTTAGAGACGTGGTGGAACAATGTAAGATCGACAGTTGACCTAGTTCAAAAAACATGAACAACTATTTTCTTCTAAATACCCTTGGATTCATGACCCCATTATGACAGATGATTCATTACAACCAGGGAACATTCCATTTAGGGGCGTTCTAAAATTGGGAGGATGATGGGTATCCAAATCGGGAAAAGAACAGTGTGCCAAAGAGGGGGGGGGACGTCCCAAAAATAAGTTGATAACAGAGATGTTCTAGAGATGTTATATCTCTGTTTCCCCACATATCCCTTGAGTATGAGAATATATAAGAACACAGTTAAAAAAAATAGTGTGGTAGCACACTAATTTTGGTAGGGTATCATCAAATATAGTGAGGATATCAGACCATCTCAGATTAGGAGGAATCATGATTATTTTTGTGGTAATGTTTGATTCATCTCATAAATAGTGCATGAGGAATCTAGGTTTCAAATAGGGTAAAATCATCTCTCAGAGAGAGGAATCATACTTTTATATGAGTTAAATCTATAGATTAACATCATGTGCAGAGGGTGTTGGGCTTGGCAGTTTAATGTTGTGCAACATGGAATAGAGTTGTTACTAGTTTAAAGTCATTGAACTCCAACTATACTGGTGATGGATGTTTCAATGGTTCTTGTGTGGCATGTAATAGAGATTAGTTAATGAGAATAAGGAGATAAAAGGTCCCTCTTCAACAAAAATCTTAACAAAACACACCCCACCTCAACATCATACCATTGGAGAAGAGAGGATCCCATAACATGTTGACAAAAGGTATGGGACCAAAATGAAATATTTAATAGTCATGAAATCTCCCATAATGAAGTGAATCAATCTATATGTATTGGTGTGTTAAATGAACTACACTGGAATGAGGCTAGTGCCTATAATGACGTTTTTGAAACATCTCGTATGAATGTTTGAGGAATCCCAAATTTATATGAGGAAAAATAATTGTTTATCTTCTTGAGATAAGAGGATTTTTTTATCCCATATTTTTCATACATGGCATATTGTTTTTATATTGGGTAACTCATCTCATTAAGAGGAACCCAAATTTTATACATGGTAAGTCTATAGATTAACATCGTGTGTTAAGGATGTTTCTTTTCTTTATCATATCTGTGTGCGTGGGCATCCCATCCGATGATGGTCCATGGAAAATTAAGGAAGCATAAACCATAGAAGGAGGCCTAATAAGGTATTAATTGTGTGATAACAACAAATGTAATGGATGGGTTCATGGAGAATCACTAGTTGGCCCCAGATATAGAAAGTATAGACATTACTATGTATCTTATGGGGATGGGAGTGAATCCACAAAATGTATTGGATGGGAATGGGAATATGAAATTTTAATTACTAGGGGTGAATAATATCATGAAAAATAGGGGCGAATACACATAGGTTATGGTCATAGTGTTGGGACCATCAACAAATATTTTAATTTAAAGTTTCATTATCTATAAGAGAATTAATTTGAGAATGATCCTATTGTGAATGTTGTTTAACATCATTCATGAATGGGGACATGAATCCATATAAAACACAAGGTAGTACTAAGGATGGTTGTTCATAGTTTACAGTCATATGGCATAAATAGAAAAAAAACTATTTAAAGTCATGTTTCTTGGGGCTATAGGAGTCCAGTTTAATGTCTTGAATCTTGGACTCATGATGAAATTGTTTTGAGAATACATTAATGGAATGAAAGAGGTAAAACAAGATATTAATAGAACCATATAATGCTTTCATACCACATGTACTCCTTGATAAATTCTTCACAATGTATAAGTTCATAATACATGGATCCGAACTAGGGGCATAAAGAATAATGGATGATCAATTTGTGATTAATTACTAAGATAAGAAGTCTGAGAATCCCTACATTTACCTTGTGGGTAGGAATAAAGCCCACATATTTGTTGATCATGTCATGGTATAATACCAACATCAGTGGGTGTATTTATTTCTAGTGAGGGAATTAATACGTCCCACATATTTCATGCTGAATCCCATGTTCGAGGTATTGGGTAAGGTTTTTTGTCCATCCTATACTTATCATATGAGGAATCATGGTTTTAGATGTGGTAAAAATCATCTCGTATTGATTGAATAACATTTTTAGAAGTGGTAAAATCATTTTCCATTGGGATGAAAAAAAATTATATTGGGAAAGGCCATAGTTTAATGTCACGTGTCTAGAATTCCAGTATTTGTAGTTAAATGTAATATAACATAGAAAATAGGAGTTGAAAATAGTATTTGGTTTTAATTACTGGACTTGTTGAATGATGTTGATGGTCATATTACATGGACCATCGGGTGGATATTATTTTAATATCTTGAATATCAGCCAAATTTTGATAATTTTATGGTCGTATTGCATGGAATGTAGGCTTGTATTTATGTTCATACAGTTTTGAACATGGATCAGTATCTCTAACAGATATGTGTAGTGCAACGAGTTGAAAATCCCCAACATGAATGGGGACAAGGGGGACTAATGACACACAACATATTTTGTGGGAGACACACAAATAGTTCAAATTAAATACTCATGGACTTGGAATCTCAGTTTAAGGTTATATAGATCTAATCGTTGTCCTCATCACATGACGTATTTCCTAAGAATCATGGAATTGGTAAGAGATGTGATATGATCTCTCTATATGGTGACCAAAGATTAGTCCCCATTAGAATAGACCTTATAAATGATGTAAGGTCCTTCCAACATGGGATCCATCATTGGAATCTTTTTTAGTTATTGTTGGTGTTTTAGATCTAGTATAATGTCTCCTTAAAGAAAGGAGAAAAGACTAATCTTCTTGTTGAGTTCCCTTGATATCTTGATCTAGTTCCTCTAATGATTGTGGAAGACGTAGATCCTATTTCCATTTAGGTAATACTGCTCAACAAGATGGTTTAATACCATTCTATCTAGGGTATTATAGACATAGACATCAATTCAACGTGATGAAAAATGATCCTCAATGGGAAATACTGCATAAGTACTCTATACCAGAGAATATGGGGTCACTTGGGGGGATTTTTAGTTGTTATCTAATAGGTCCAATGAGTATTTGGGAGCATTTATGAAAATATATTCTTGTTTTGTCCCATTATATGTTGAAGAATATTTGATACAATCATGTTGAATTCCTCAATATACCCATTTTCCTATTCATAGTAGTGATAACTAAGGTTAGACCAAATATCATACATAGAATACATTTTCTTCTGCTCAAAAACTTAGAATATGTTGTCGTTATATATGATAATGGTGTGTGTAATTCAAAGTAGTTGAAGATGGTGGGTATCATAAATTTTATCATTGATCGGTCCTTGATTCTTTAAGGGGAATCGCATATTTCCATTTTGAGATGAAATATATCGTAGTCAAAATGAACAAACACTGGTGATCTATTTTTGGTGGATATGGCACTTTAATTTGATCCATCATATTGTGAGGGGATAAGAATATTTTGATGATTAGAAAGGATCAGGAAGTTGATGTAAACATTTTTCATGAATCTGACACACATTCAACCTATTGGAAATCTCGATGTATTCCTGGATCATAATGGGACAAGAGTATCCCTCCCACTAGATGTGGTGGGAAAGATTTAATCCCTCTAGATGATAACTACTTGTCCCATAATATAGTACATGAAAAATCTATGTAATCTCATCTTTATTGATCAAATATAGGAGAAATTAATCAAAAAACATCTATATAGGGCCTTCTCAAGGATATGCCCTCTTTGGAGGGTAAACTATGCTACACATTGAAATATTCTCTCTTTATTAGCCCAATATCGTGGGATAATATCATGAAAGATATAATCAATGAATGGAGTTGGAAAATGAGGTGTTTACTATAGTGTAACCGGATGGTCCTGACATATATGAACAGAAAACCTGTTGGTTAACCTATTTGTTATGATCATCACCAGAAATGACCAGGGTGATGTCAATCTGATGTGACACATTAACAAAAATATCATATTGAACTGGTTCTTAAATATACCTGTCTATAGTAAACAAGGAATTAGTGTGACCATTTTGAGACTGTGTGATGTGAGTATGTTCTGGCTGAGAATAGAACTGGGAAATTTTCTTATGGGTATGCTCTTATAGGGGAATGAGTTCTATATTTCCAATGATGTAGTCACCATTAATCAATTTAGATAAAATACTAGAGTTTGAATTCACATAAAATATGGGGACCTCTATCTTGAGGGCTAGATGAAGGACAGAAATGAGTGGTTAATACTCTAACTCATTATTAGCGCAACACTAAAAAAACAAGAATGAGTGAGGAAGGATGACCCATGATGGAGTGATGAAAATGATCCAAATGCCTACTATGTAGATCATGGGATCATTGACCATTTTACCAGTCTGACTTTTGAAGGCACAATAAAAATTAATATGATAACATGGAGAATCTTGATCCATATAAAGGATATCATTTTATGGGAAATCCACATTTAATTGAAGTTCTTATGGGTTTAAATGGAGAGCCATAAATTCTTCAAATTCCTATCCTTGGATTAATTTATACTAAATCAACCTAATATATCATAACTAAAGGGTCATAACCCAAAATTTCAATAATATTTTTAAAATTGGTGGATTCAGGTTATACATCAGTGGGTCCACATAGGACAGCAACTATATGTTTTGATGTAAAAGATAATGCCTCAACTTCTACACCATGAAAACTAGTTCAAAGAACCTCTTCTTGATAGGAGATTATGTAGTGTCTGTGTGGAGGAGCATGCAACGAAGATAATATGAACAAATGTTTCTCCCCCCACGGTTCTTCTAGGTGATAAGGGCACTGTGGGACCATTAAAAGGGGGTCACATAGAGGGCCAATCCTTCTCATAGATTGGTGGATTCATAATTAGAGGTTATAGAATATACATCACGATTCTATCAAACACTATCTATCAATCATGATAGAATTGATAAAAGGTTTCTTTATTTATAATCATTGAGGAGGGATTGCACGTTTCATCTAGATTTATGATAAATATACTTATATAGGTTACGTGACCTTAGATGCCTAAAATCTACTAGTCTTTTCTTGGGGATGGCATTTGGATGATAGATTTAATCTTCTCTAGGGAAAACTCAATATTTCGTTATCTTAAAAAACCAATAATCATCCAAGTAGTAATTCTAAATGAACACATCAAGGAGAGTTTATCATAAAATTAAGGGAGCCAGGGAATTTGGATACTTTCACATCAGTGCTGATATGGACTTGAAAATGGTGAGATTTTACAACCAATTCATCTACATAGAATTCCACCAACATCCCATGAATAGTTTTTATGATGTGGTGAATGAAAAACTAATATTCTTTTGATGAATTATTCTGAATGAATAGAATCACCCAAAAGAAAAATGTCCTTTTGGGTTCACATAAGGAGGTGTACTCTTCATCCTTAGAGGTCATCTTGATCTGGTTGTACCTGGATTAAAAATCCATTATAGAGAGGATATAAAACAAATCAATTACATTAATCAAATACTCTACCACTAGAAGGGGAAAATAAACCAATGAGAAATGGTGATTTTGGGCCTAAGATTCTATATAGACTCTAATTTTCCCATTTTATATAAAGAATGGGATGATGTTAGCTATCCATATGGGGTTATAGACATCCATAATGATGTTGGCCTTGATAATCTTATCATCAATGGCTTATATCATAATATCATGAAATCGTTGAATCTTTCTAGAAGGTTTCATAAAACCATGATGAATCGATGGGAGATAAAGACAGTGGAAGGAGACCTCAGGGTCTAGTACATCAATCTGTTAATAACTCCAAGTAAATACTTTGTAGTTATACATCTAGAAACTTAAATTCTATTATTTCTTTTATGTAGATATGGTATCACTGATCTGTTTCGACCTTATGGTTCCCTTGGTAACAAAATTCAAATAAATCAACTCATCAAAAGTGGTGGAGGCACACTATTATAATGAATTGGTAGAATCTTCCAAATCCTCTTCATCATTTTAGGTAGGATAATCTGTTGGGGTGAAACTCACCATGAGTGGTAGATATAGAGGAGTGCCATTTATTTGTATAGAGGATCCAGGATCATCGCCCATGGGTTCCAACTATACTAAAACTGTGGTTATAGAAGCTCTCAAGGGAATTAAATCATGAATATTAATGTGGGGTATATGTTTTTTCAAATAAATGGTGTTGAGCCAGCTTTTTATGATTCAACCCTACCCATGAAATTATGCCCATTGGGAAAACACTTCGATAGCATACTAGTCTAGAGGCCTCTAGTCACAGCCAAGCATGTCTAGTGTAGTAATATGAGGCAATCTGGGAACACTTATTTTCCATAATTTTTTAAAAACCCTTCTTCATCGAATAAACAAAGAAACTACCAAGGATCAGCAATTTGGTATCCAACCAATGAATTGGGAGAATAAAAAATCATACAAGTATGACAATGGGATGGATAATTTGGATGTCAGATCATCAATGAACTCAAACCCATTGGTAAAAACCTTATTACCTCTATATTGTATTAGAAGACATCCATATATCTGGAATTACTGGTGTCTATGGGATACACATCACCCCAATGTACGTCTTCTCGATTGTTGAAGTAGTACTTGTGGAACTGCTTATAAAAGGAGGGGACTACCACATGAAAATAAAACCAGGGTCTGCCCAGTAGTGTGTTTTAGGTGGTATTTTGTGATACTATGATGAATTTATTGTTTGGTATCAAAAAAACAACATTGGCATCCAAACAATCAATTCCACATAGTTTATACTCACTTCTATCATAACCCTGATTTTTCATGTCATAGGGAGTCATATATTCTTTGTTTAATCCCAACCTAATGCGTAACCAAGTAGAGATGAGCTTGATCCCAAAGCTTGTGTCAACTAGGAAATGTTAGATTATGTTGGGCTATAGAATACCACAAGTGTATTTTCCCATGTATGAGAGCACAATCTTCTTCTTAGGAGAATGAGTTGATGGCTTGTCATTCCTCTCACTCGACCACCTATGCCTAGCGGACCTATGATGATATGCCTTATCATTAAGATAAAGAGAAAATATCCAGTATTATATAAGGTTATCATAACATTCATTCGAAATGGAAGGTTCCTCATGAATCCAAATCCTTGTGGGAGTTCCAGACATGATTTTCAACATAGCACACTTCCAATCCCATGGCTTTATTTTTTCAAATGGGGCTATTTCTAGTTTGATGAATAATGGATGAAACTAGTTGTTACTCTCTGGTTTGGAATGTATTTCCAAAATCCTTATTCTAGATAGATGACATATTCTTAACCACTATTTACTAACTATTGGTATGTTGAGTATTGGATCTCTCTAGACATGGATTATCAAATCATAGTCTTGCTAAAGCTACTCAGTCAACTAACACAGGTACATGTAGAGTAATACCTAACAAAATATGCTGGGTGGATAGTGCATTTTATAAAATATAAAAATTATAATTATTATTCTCAGCACATTTAAAATATCAATTTGATTAAATGACCTATGTATTATTGTGATATTCAAGTCCTTGGAATTTCCTTCAACTACATTAGCCATAGGCTTCCTGGGGATTTACAATATATTACTCACTATTGAGAATTTTGAAGAAGTCTACCAAATGGAGGGGATTAATATAGGCATTCCCTTTCCTATCATTTTTGAATTACTACAGTGTTGGGGGGACCCTAGTTGATACTCCCAACTCCGGAGTCATGAAATCCCATAGGGTGCAATATTACATCCACACTAGTAGGGGACTCTACTTTCCCTTACACCGTTTTTGCCTATTATTATAGAATATTGAAGGCTTTGATATAGATTTGGAGGCAGTATCCAAAGAATAAGTTACAATAACATGATGTTATGGCTTACCTAAGCTATTATGGATGACACCATGTGTGCGAGCGTCCACCTTGTGGGCCAACTAGTCATCCTATTTCTAGGACCCATAATTTGAATCCAACTTCCACTCACCTTAGCCTATAATTTCTCTACTAGGGTCTATGGTGATATATGTCACCTATACTGTAACATCAACAAAATTGTCCCAACCATGAACCGCTATGTCTAGGATCCAATCCTTGTACACATAACATTCTTTAATGGTATGTTTGAGAGTCTTGTGGTATGTGAAATGGTCTAGGTGGTCATTTAATCTAGATTTTTGGTTCATATTATACACAAGAAGCCTTAGAAATCTCGTTGCTGGGGTGCATATGAAGTATCTTAGGACCTATTCATCCATGAAGTTATAGTTTCCATTCATTATTTTTGGAAAGGGACCTCTTTGAGACTAACCTTTTCTAGGGGATGGATCCACAATTTCATACCTAGACAATTTCACTTGGACAGATAGTGCCTAATGATTCTATTTCAAGTTGGCTACACCTAATAAGACTAATATTGATGAGGATATTATTGGTATGGTTACAATTAGAGAGGATCCTATGTAAAAGGGGAAAAAACTCTAAAGATTAATTTTCCTATACATTTATGGTGGTAGAAATGTCTCTTTTTGGATTTCATTATCAAGGGATATTGAAATGGAAACATGTGAAACTGTCAAGTCTACTGCATGGATTTTTCTAGATGTTGTTTTTTAATTAGAAAACTACCTGAATCCACCAAGAATATTTATGGTGATAAGGGTAGGGATGAGATGAATCTTGACATTCCCAACACACATTATTAGTAGATTCTCTTGAGTTAGTGACTTTTCATGTGAGTACGTATGGCTATTCCACTAGGAAACATAGTCTTTGACTCAATCATTAGTCCTTTTATTCATGTTGAAGAGGTTATACATAATTTTATTTCTCATGGTGGAGATGAATTAGTTAAGGAACTGTCTAAAGAGGTTTTAGAAACCATTGATAGACCATGTGTGTATCTAGTTGTACCAGATTAATGAGAGTCCTTCCAGTATCTGGAAAAAACCCAATGTTTTGAAGCCTTAATATTTTTTGGGGTTCCCAACATGGGTCCACTACTTGAGATGTTGTGGACTGAGTTATTCCATGGTTCACCTAAAATATTGAATGAGGAGAATCTGGGATTTCCAAACATCAGGGGTGCTCAGATATTTTCCACCAAAGAAATGTACGTCTTTCAGTCTAGTGGGACTTCCACGTACTGTATCTTTAGAGCCCCAAAGAGAGTGGTGAGGGTGGATGTAAAATAATCTTTGTAATGTTGTCAATAATAATGAGTATTCTAAAACACTAATGAATTGAATTGATCTTGAATTCCATTATTGGGGTAATAATTTTAAGAGGACACATGGCCTCTATCCCAAGGAGGATAATTATGCTGCTTGAGAAGGTTTAGAAAATCTACCTTAGCTTCTTCCCATATAATTATGTTTCTTATCTACCTAGATGTGTCGGGTAACCATGATAATGAGAGGGTATCATTACAAGGAGAAATTTGAGTCCCTATAAAGGGGTAATTGTTCCCATAGGGAAATACCATAATCCATGGATCGATAAAAAAAGAGGTCATAGATGAGCCTTTATGATGCTTCAATATATTTGAGTAGGTAAAATACTATGCGATCCGCCTATATTATAAGTGTGATCTCAAATGGATCAGAGGCATCATCATGTTTCTTTCCATATTTGAGGTACTAACTAGTGTGTAGTCATGCCTCTCTAGAGGGATCCCTGAGGCCATGAGCATGCCACTCCAATTGTGTGAGGTCACATGTGTGATGGCATAATTAGTAGTGTTCCATCCATTTTGGAGGAGAATCCTTGTCAATCCATATATTGATTCTACTATCCCTCTAATCCTATGTAGGATATGCAAAAGAATATTTACCCTAAGGGTACATAGAGGGGAACCTTCATCATTTGTGAAGTGGGTCAGCTATCTCAAGATAGGTCTAAAGTTGAGAGTAGCATACTACCCCATCATCTGATCTAGACACACAGAGACACCTATTTTATAATCTAGTAGAGAACTATGAGGTTTTTGATGATTCTATATTTAAGATTTTGTCGATAGGATTATTACACATGGAATTCAGCCACTGGGAATAATACCAAATCAACCATCCGACACGACAAATCAATTTCCTCGTCGTGCTCCTAGATTTCCAGGTAGGCCAATTAGTGATTCTAGAGGCATTGGTGCATCACCGAGATGATTTGGAAGAAACACACTACATGGCCCTCGATAAGGGGCTCTTGGATGTCAATTATTAGAGTTGTAGGTAGCCAGAAAATCACATATGGGTGTTTGGTGGAAAGAACCACCCACAAGCCCTATTTCACAGAGGGAGGATGTTGTTCCTAGTTGTTTAAAGCTCCAAATGGAACTAGTTATGAGATGGGTGATTTCACTAATGTTTATTAGTTCTGTGGTAGGTTGATTGATATTGGGGTCACTGTGAGAGTTAAATATTCACTACACACATAGATTACCTTAAAGGGTGGCACCAACCACATTATCAAATCCTTATAGGATAGGGTATTCACCACTACCACTTCTGCAAGAGTGGATGAAATAATTAATGAATAGTAGAGTAATCACCATATGATGTGTACATAAAATATCTCATAATCCCTCCGACATCATTTGTAGCGGTATAGAGGAGGGAAACCAGAGGTGATAGGGACAACTGCACTATAATTCCCTGGAGGGGATCCAAAACATCCACCACCTGAATATACATAAAGGGGGAACTAGGAATCTCATATATACAAGATTCCTATAAAGATAAATTATAATTTCTGGATCCTACCTAGTCTTGGGGATATGGGGCAAGGACTCTATCACTGATTACTCCATCCCCTCAGAATCTGGTAGATTAATGAGGTCAATGACAGCATGATATTTCCTAAATTTCACATTCAAGAGTAATTGTTTTCCCTTATTCCAATGAGATGGTTCATTATGTGAGGGTACTATTTCGTAATTGGTTGAACCTCTACTCTGATTGGTAAGGGATTGGGGAGGACTTACACTTTTGATGGTAGGAAAATGGGGTGTACCACCTTCTTGGTAGGTAGTTAAACAGGTGGAACTTTGCATTATCAAACATGAGTACATGGTGGGCCTTTATACTTGTTGTTGAAAGAGATGAGAGGACCTACACTATATTTTGTGCTAGAGCTAAGATGAAATATTCATTGATTGGTAGTATCCAAAGATGACCTCTGTATTGGTTAATGAAAGATAATGGATGAACTCTAGTCTATTTATCAATAAAGCATGGGGGAACCTCCAGTTGGGTTGAAGAAAATGCTGGGAAGACATTCACAATAAGTATCATTATAATGAGTTTTCCATTAATGGATGATCATGGTTCTAGTGATTGAACATGTCATCTCAAGATTTATTTTATATGGAAAGGGTCTTAATCTGACTCGGTTAAAGGCAAATCTTCTCCTGAAGTAGGGATACAATGAGATACAATGGTGGTTCATCGGGACACATTATCCATGTAAGATACCCCTTTATGGGAAATTTCTTGAGCATCCCCCCTATGAGGCCCTCGAGGAAGTAGTGTTGATATGGAGATAATGTCTATATTTATTGAAGATCCATTTTCAAGGATAGAATTGGCCCTCTCTTGCTCGTATCTATGTACAGTTTTTATGATCACCCTCCTCTGAATGATATCAAAGGGTGTGATGGGGAATGTTCGACTCATATTCAACTTGAAGGATGATGTTGTGGTAGATGAGGAGTCATGAGGGATTGATACATCAATATTCCACCTTCTTTATAACATGTGGTCCCAAGGTCATTGATTTTAGGAATGATGAGTCCTATAAGGAATGAAGATTCATCAATCATATTTGGTTTGAGAAAGTTATTCCCAATGCCACAATGTCTTCTAATATTCCAAATACAGAGAGGGATACATGTTGATAATTTCATTGACATATAATGACAAATGATAAGTATCCCAACACACTGGTGTGTTTAATTTTGGGTACACAATTTTCCTGGTGGGTCTTGGTTCCAGATGTATGAATATGGAAACAAGAAAATTCAATGGTTCCCTAATTCTACTACTACCCATGGGTGAGGATAAGATTTTCACATAAAGTTAATTATTTATATTTCTGATTCTTTCATTAATCATTGAGGTTATCATGCATCTGTTTCCCAAAATTCTCACTTTCCAATGGTGGTAAGATTTCACCACTTTAATTAGCAACATTTTCTCCATGATCAAAATATGATAAATGGATGAAGTTTCCTACTTCCATTGTTTTCTCCATATATTTTGTTCATAGAATGGGTCTCTTTAATAGATTTATGTCATGTTCTATAACTCATTCATGGTACTATCTTTTTTTGGACACTAATTTATTATACTACTTTTGTCTTGGTAGGGAAACAAACATTGGTCATGAGAGTAATCATGGTACTCATCACTTGGAATGTCATGAATTTGGGCGCAATAGTGTAATATATTATTCATCATAGGAGGGAATATCAAATTTGGAATTTTAGGGGTGATACTTAGGAATTCTATTTTAATCACAAGGTAATTAACACTAAGAGAGAAGGTCCTACAATGTTACATTAAACTGGAATTCCATGTCAATTGTATGTTCTAGGTATCAATATTCATGTCAAAATTTCTATGTCCTCTTGATATGGTCTAGAATGTCATATTGAGAAGGATTAGGGACCATGTTTGACATATTTTAGAGAACTGAAGGTTAATTCGTACTCCCCATGGAGGTGGATATGGGAGGTGTGTCCCCAAGGGGTATAATGTCACAACCGAATTGTTTATTGATGGATTAAAACACCCCATGGTGATGATTCAGATTTGTGGATCATAGCTCTCTACAGAGGGTGATCTGATATGTGCATCCCTTGTACCGAAGATTTCAATCATGGATAGTTTAAAAATAGATCTGAATACCCTATGAAGGTAGTTCTAGAGTTGTGGATCAAAAATTCATATAGAGGTGGATTAAAGAGGTACATCCCTATGATAAAATATTTCATTCTTGGATTGTTTAACAAATGACTATAACACCCCATAGAGGCAGATCCAATGTTTTCGACTATAATTTTTTGTGGATGAGGATCATGGAGGTTCATTCCTATGAGAGAATATGTCAAAAATGGATAGATTACTAATGGACTAGAACACCCCATAGAGGCCAATCCAAAGTTGTGTATCCGAAAAACTTGTTTTGGAGGAATTTGGAAGTTCATTACTATGTGGGAAGATGAAACACCATGATAGTTTACGAATGTTTCCGAAAACCCTCTATAGGTATATATGGAGTTATGGATCAGAACCTCTTGTGGAAAAGGATTTAGGAGGTGCATCCCTTTGAGGGAAGATGTCACACCTGTATAGTTTACTAATGGATCAGAACGCTCCATGGAGATAGATTTGAAGTGTGGATTATGAAACCCTATGGATATGGATCTAGTAGGAACATCCCTAGGAGGGAAGCTCTCAAACATGTATAGTTTATCATGGGGTGCATTGAACCTCAAGGTGATATCCGATAAAATCTATTTATATGATAAGGATCAAAGACCATTTAGTTCGATGCCAATTTTTAAAGTCATGTGAAAAGGCTGATCTTTGTAGATTAGCATCATGAAGTAATGATTTCGGTGTCACAAAAAGAGTGTCAATGAGGGATGGTATGGGGATTATTAACTGGACGATCTCATCATAATAGGATCAATAATGGGGGAATGGCATTGTGGATACATGTGGAAGTAGACCTCCAATGGTTGCTTATACTAAAATTGTGGTATCATGTAAAATGTATTGGGAGATGGTGGCATCCCATGATGATTATACATAGTGATTCATATGAACATAAAAAAATGTAGGATTATAGTTATAGATCATGTAATGAGGATGTTTCCATGCATTTTATAATCTTATGATTAGGACGTAAAAATAATATTTTTTACACCATGAAACTTATATGTTTTTACGGAGTTTAACATGATTGGACAAGGAGGTGGAAGTATGAAGTTTTATGTCATCTATCATGGATGTTGGTGGAATAACTCTTAATCACAAGGGATTATGTGACCACAACTCATTCATATTTGGGAAATACATTGTGTTTTCACTATTACGGAGGAGTTATGAATCATGAGGTAGATGTTAGATTCTATATTCTTAGAAGAAAATGGGGTTATAATACCTATTCATAGAATAAAAAGGTAGTTTATAATATTTACATGAACTTCAGGTGAACATGGAAGATACAAGAATTAGAGGCTCTAGTCATATGGTGATTCAAGGTGCAACTGAACAAGTCCGGGATTTTTATGGAGGCCCTGGGAACTCGACCTCTATAAAGGGGTATCAGTAGAAGGGAGAATTTAGAGAGAAGAATAATAGAAAGGATATTATTCAAGATTGGAGGTTAATGAAATAGGGTATCATGATGCTTGGTTGCCTCAGAGAGGTCATGTGGTTTGAGATGGGTTAGTATTCGCAAAACAAGGTGCCCCTGCCTCAAAGTGAGGTGCTAATTTAGAGGGGGAGTGCTTAAAGATGGTAAAATTCTTTGTGAAACCTCATTTTTTATATAATTACTTCTTCTATTAAGTGAAAGGAACTTCTCAAAAGGAACCTCCAATTTGGGTGGAGGCTCACAGGACCACATGGGATGTGGTTTCATGATGATTGGGTACCATGGGTGGTCTGATTTTAAATTAATCATAAAGCTCATGTGATTTTTAAATATGAGGATATTTTCAAATTTTGATATATAATTTTACGCATAAATTTAATATGGAATGTGTTATTTATATGAAATGGGATTCAAGAATATTGGTGGCCATCACAAAGCTTTATGATCTTTGCAACTGGGTGGGCTCCACAAGTTTGAATGTGGCATCCATAGAGATTACTGTTAACCCTTTGTGTGCCTGTGAAGTGAACTGTGAATCTGATTGTTTATGTGTAGAGGTTACCATTAGGTCATCACAAATTTTAAAAGAGTTGTCTTATCCTGATAATCTAATGAGCTCTGATTATTTTAGATGAAGTTGAGCTCCATGAAATTGACCCTTAGAGGGTTTGGGGATCATTATGGATTGGATTCTCTCTGAATCATCAAAGACATCATCGACCTCTCATGGGGAATTTATATCTTGGGATCAAAATATAAAATTTAAGATTAACGAGAAAAATTTCTTAACTAATGATTTGGAGTTTTTATGATAATTTTTACATGAATTATATAGAGGCCTTATCTTTATGGAGAAAAGAGTGATACATACTAATCCTAATATTTTTTACTATATATTCACACGTAATGAGATTAATATATTAAAATAAATATGGTTATATATGATTGAATGCTATCACTACATAATACATTACAATCCTAGGAAATAGAAAATGGTTGATGAATTTTTTAGTAAAAGGTACATTCTAGATTATGTATGAGGAGGATCATAAAAGATATAATATTTCACGATTTTCAAAGGACGGATATAGAAATTTGAATGGAGGTGAAATAATATTACATTTCATAAAATAAGGTTCTAACATATATCCCAGAGAAGATTAAAGTGGAATGAAAAAAGATGTAGAGCTACAAAATAATTTTATAAATGTTTCTATGTTTTACCTTGATTGTGAGGGAATGATAAGGTTCAAGAACTATTTATACATTCCATCCATACCATATTTGAAGAAGGAGTTGATAGAGGAAGATAATTTTTCATCATTCTATATTAATTTTGGATGCTCAATAATGTATAATTATTTGAATGTGTATTTATTGTGTTATTATGGGAATAGAGATATCATAGAGTTTATATTTAGGTGCTTGGTATAACATCATGTTAATGAGGAATGAAAATTGTATACAGGGATTTTACATCCATTTCCCATACCAGAATGGAAATGGAAAGAAATGAACATAGATTTTTTCATCGGACTCCCCAGAACATCTAATGGTCGTAATTATATATGTTTTGTAGTCCATTACCTTGCAATGTTATCACATATTATCACTATTTGGGAAGACATTTATTTAGAACAGCTTAAGAGGATATATATTAAAGATGTGGTATGGTTAAATGGAGTACCACATTACATTATGTCAAGTTAGAATATGAGTTTTACATCAATGTTATGAGAAAGTCTTCAATATGATCATGATATAGAGTTTACCTTTATCATAATGTATCATATTAAGACATATTGTCAGTCTAAGAGAATAATTCCAATCTAAGAGGATGTGTTGGGATCTTATTCATTCAGCTTAAAAGGTGGTTGGGAGGAACACCATCCTTGAGATAAGTCATTTTATGAAAATATTTATCACTCAGGAATTCATATGGTTTCTTACAGATACTTCACAGGAATGAAATGTAGAGCTCTAATATGTTGGAATGAATTTGGAGAAAAAAAATCTATTTAGACCTAAGATAAAAAAAGAAACTACAGATATTTTTTGAGACATTTAGCAATACATTAGGGAAGCATAGATTTGGAAGAATAATTATGACAATAATCATTAGTGTGATCTATAATTTTATTTGGTGAGAGGGTATTTCTTAGATCTCCTAAACTTATGAAGACTATGAGATTCAAAAATAAAGGGAAACAATGCCCTCTGTATATCCATCCCTTTGAAATTATTGATCATTTCAAGACTATAGATTATCACCGGATGCTTCATAAAATCCTCTATTAAGTACATTATGTGTTACATGTATCCCTATATATAAATTACATACATAAACATTCAAATATACCAAAAACTATGTTGATACCAATGGATAAAGATACTTTTTATATGTAACAGCTGGTGGAGATTTTCGAACATGAAGATAATGTTCTATGAAACAAAAACACTCATATAGTCAATTTTTAATAGAGAAGAAAACACATTGAGTAATATATGTGTAAACTCGAAGATATTAAAAACTATAACTATAAACTTTTAATATATCATAATGATGAATTTTGAGGAAACAATTATTTATAAGGGGTTGAATATGACATCCTTAGATTTTGTTAATTTTCATCAAAAAATTAATGTTATTTAATATAACATATTTAAGTAAAAACCCTAATAATAATTTATAACAATAAAAAATAGGTTAATTATGCGCTACAGGAAACATTTGTATTTCTTGCGTTAAACACCGATTTTTAACAAAACCATGATATATAATTACTATAGTTATATAAATGAAAACATTATAACGTAAATGATAAAAATAAAAAAATGGATAATAATAAATAATTTTTAAATATAAATTACAATGGTTATATACAAATAAAACATATTGGTAAAAAATTTCTTTGTTTTTTGTAAAACCCTTATTTGTTTTGAAAATACTATTTTCTCAAAAAAATTCTTCTTATATTTTTGTGGACAGAAATAATATTAATTTTTTAATTTATTTGAAAATTAAAATAATAAAATAAAAACTATTTTTGAAATAATTATTTAAATTATATATTATGTTTATGTTTTGAGATTTTTTTTGAAATGTTTCATTTTTTGATGAATAGTAAAAAATTCTGAATTTTAATGGAAAATTTCCTTTCTATTTATTTTTTGTATAAATATTAAATATATATATATAATTGGTTTAAATGTAATTTTTTACAATTATACATCCATTAATCCAATTTAGTTCATTTTAATCAATATAATATTGAATTATGATATAATGATATTATAAACTTTTGAATATTTTCCCATTAAAAACCATCTTTCTCATCAAGTCTGCAAGATTAATTTTAAATTAAAATTTTATATTATATATTTGGAATTTTGAAAAATGGATTCCATTTGTTAAATAAGAATAATTTATATTATTTAATATGTTGGCTTAATTTTGGACCAAAATGTATAGTGAAAACAATAGAAACTAATTTACATGGGTAAGGTAAAAATGGGGTTACATGGGTGTAAATCTAAAAATATAAAAGATAAAATGACATATAAACATTTATAAAATCTTTTTTATATCTATATATATACTATTTAACCTATAATGTTTTTAATCCCTTAATTTGGACACTCATTACATGTTCAAAATGTGGGAGAATAAAAATTGTTTTCCAAAATATCATCTGTGTCCAACCCCCACCTATAAATGGCCGCTCCTTATCCTCCATTATTCACACATTAATAAATATTTTTTTAATAATATTATTACCCATATAAATTACCATATTCCCTACTATAATCCTAGAATCCTTATTTTGGATATAAATTCTTCAATTAAAGGCCTTTGTTGAAAACCTAATGAGGATACCCAATGAAGATGTAATGTTCATCGACAACTATTTTTTATCCATAAAAATACTTAAAATATTATTATAAAAATATAAATAATAACCTATATGTCCTAAATATAATAATTTTTTATCTTATGTTCATGACCTAAAACTATATCCAATTCCATCAAATGCTTTATGAAATCATTGTTCGTGTGTATGAAGGAATCCCACTTTGTGAACTGATGTCATTCTTATCCATTACCACCTCTAATGGATATAAGTAATGATATTTTTATTGTTTATTTGTGGTATTTTTGAAATTATTATCTTTATATAATTACAATATAACACATACCATCGTTCATTCCATTTTATGGGAATACTATATCATCACTTGTGTGTACAGCAGACTATCATCTCACAAAGCAATGTGATTTGTCAACTATTTATATGGTAGGTAATAATGATGGATTTTAAAAAAATATGTGACATATATGAAAAAAAAATTATTTAATTTTGATATATCATTTACCTTTTTATTTGAATACATGATGAAGATGGAAACAATGTTCATGTATATGTATGACATACCATATCCATTAATAGTCATTTCATTTTCTATCTCTATCATTTATGGACTACTATAAGTAAATATATAAATAATATATATTATATTTATATCATGTTTAACATTATGTATATTATTAAATCTTGGTCATAGTAGGTGGACTAATAACAACATGTCAAAATATATACGACAAACAAAGACCTTATTACCCGAAACGTAACATTAAAATGGAATTATTAATAAATGGGTCTGAAAAATTAATAATAATATCATATATGGTATGATAAAGATAATTATTTTTCTGCAATATGCTCATAAGAAAATTATATTTATAATACCTGAGGATTGAATGTTCCTAAAAGAATTGATGAGTTGTGGTAAGGAATTTTCAAGTCTCTCTATTATTTCTAGGAGATTGAAAAATTCCATACATGATTATATTATGTGCTTTATATACTTACCATTCGATATTTTATTTAATTAATATCCATATATTATTTATATTTAATTTTTCATCTGATATTATTCTTTATTAGCGCTTACAATTCAGAATATTACTAATGTGATAAGTGATTATTATAACAATTTTCTTTTTTTGAGACATATGTTATGATATAGACATATATTCTTTCATAAAATGTATATAAAACCTATTTGACATGTAATATCAGGAATATATCTATTCTCATGATATTTTATGTTTCATTTACAATCTTATTTATTCGATATTAGGATTAAAATTTACCGAATTGGTAAATATATCAAGAAATAATCTCACCATTTATCAATATTGTTTATGATTATGTGCCATATGATAAATTATTATTACCCATATATAAATAAACTCGACAATTTTATTATATAATGGTTATTTGTGAAATTTTTAAGTAGTATTAACAATTTCCACTCTTTTTTAATAAATTAAATAACGAATTTTTTTATGTAAACCCTGTTTTATTTCATTCTTCGATCATAGATTTGTTATCTTCTAAATCCATGATTCATAGATAATTTTCAAAAAATGTATTTTTATTATCCTATGATTTTTTAAAAAAACTTTCACCATTTTTTACTTTTAACATAAATTAATTTGATATGAATCTTCATGTCATTTTCCAAACAATTCCAATTTTACATTTACCAAAAATGTGTCAAGAATCATTGTTTTAACATATTCGGAATGAAAAAACATCCAAACATCATAAATAATATTTTATTTGATGATTTATTAATATTATTTGAATTTTACTTTCAAGTAAGATGTTTGTGAAAATATTTTACGTTCTAGATGTGTTTTTTCAATGTAAAGAGTATATTTTCCCTATGACAATTTTTAACTGGTCGATAAAAATAATTTTCTATCTATGATGAAATCTGTTGATGTTACCTATGACTAAAAGGGGATGTGTCCCACGGATACCATTCTTATTATTTATCTAAATGGTTTATTTTTATGATAGAATTTAGTTAATGATCGATATGTTTCTTCAATGGATTGTTCAATGATAAAATTCTTATGGAAACTACATATTTTTATATGGGATATGCTGTAATGAAATATTGAAATGACCATGAAACATATATAATTTCTATAGGTAAGGATATAATGAATTTATTTTGATACACATTTCATTTAATGATTTATTATATGATGAATGCTTTTTGATCTTATAGAACACATAAATATGGTTTTTATGATGTGAATTGTGGAAAGTATATACCCCTCCAATGGATTAGGTAATAATTAATATATAATGATATAGAAATGATTGGAATGGGTAGTGAAACGGATTCTATACAAGACATTGTTTTCTATGAAGGTATTGGGATTAAACCTTTATTATAATGATGGTTTACAGAGTGAACCAATTTCACATTGAAATACCTAGTAATGATCCTTGACTAATATGGGAAAGATTTTATATGTTTAAGTGTATTCCAAAAATCTAGGTATTATGCCAATGTTATGATCTCTTGGATAATTTATTTTATTCCCTTATGATTCATGTCTTATGAATGTCCAATATTTATTTAATGACTCAAGATTATGATCTTTCATATATAGCGTATGGTTTTCAAATTTTATTCTCATGGTCTCAAACCGTTATGTTAATGTTATTCATCCATATCCCACTAATCTACCATTAAAAAGCATCTGACCTCATCCTTTCTTATGATTCTTTTCCCTAGGATATGAGAAAATTAATTATGTATTATATTTCAATGAATGGTTCTAGTTAATAAGATCATAGTGGGAGATGATATTGTTTACATATGGACTAGTTGTTTGTGTTCCCATGTTTCCAAAAACACTACACTATCATGGTCTTCAGTAATGTGTTTTTGTAATGTAATACAAAACATTTATAGCCATAAGCTATGGTTTTGACCATTTATTAAAGATAAAAGAAAATTATATGGGATATGGTGGGGTCAAACAGATGGTCTTTCTCTCATCCATCAAGAAAGGGGCTTTAGATCACAAAAATACATGACATTAACGTAATTTGAATCATCAGTAGTTTCCCATTTAGATTAGGATTTACCCTTATTGAAGATCATAATATTATATTTATTGATATTACTTGGAAAAATATAAAAATATATGGTAGACATTGTCTATGGTGCATGAGATTAAAAATTCCTTGGCCTTCTCTTGGAAGGTGTAGGATTTAATCCCTCGCTATTAGACACATTACCTTTTCTACATAATATTTCATACTTAATAGAGGTAGGACTGCCACTACTCACTGGCTTCAGGGGTTTCCAAACATCAATCCTGTCCACATTAGTGATTTTACCCCACTCTCTAAAAAATAAAATAAATCAAATTTTTCTGTATATACTGATAAAAATCAGTATATTAATGAACCCTAATTTGATCATCCATGAAATAATCCCTACCAATAGTCTCACTACATTGTGATCCAGCACAAGGACTAGAAATGTCATGGTTTAGAGGGTTAGTAAAAGTAGGATACCTATTACTAGTGAGTCCAGAAATTATTGATCCAATATCAATTAATCTAATAGAGGTAGCATCACAATCATCATTTGATGATACCTCCATTTCTGAGACAACCCAAGTATAAGAGAGACCTCTATTATCACCCATATCTGACTTATGAATAATCTGCCCATTGCCTTCCAGGATTGGAACATAATGATCATTCTCCTGGGTTAACATATCATCTATGGTGGATACTAACTTACAAAACTTATATTTTATGATCAAGTGGGTTTTTCATACTCATGCCCTTCATATCTTGTTTCCTTAAAAAGAGATTAGTTGGATGACCCATCATCCCACATCTCTTGTAGCTACATTTATACATTCATTACAGAAACAAGGATTTTGTTCATACTCAACATCACATTGAATGTTATTAGAGGAAGTTGATAGAGTATCCTTGTAAATCGAGGTGGATCTATGGTCAATATCCAACAATGTAATGGAAATGTTTCCAAAAATAAAACCATAGTTTTCTATCTCGAGATGTATTGGAGTCCCAATTTCCATTTCAATATCATTCAGAATCATGGGATTCCAAAGGACCCTGTTAAGACTATAAACTCACACCCAAACCTGATAAAAGGCATTCCATTCATGCATATCATTATATTTTGTAGACCATTCATGAAGGAAAATCCATCTATGTTTTAGGGATAGGAATCTAGTTCTCCACACACGAATTTTAAAAGAATTCGAAGGAAAAATGAAATGAAATTAACTATGAAAAAGGGATACACATCTTCAATCGGAGAAGCCCAAAAAATTAGATCCACCAGACCTCATAATTGATCCTCCAGTACTTCTTACCCATTAGTAAAACAAGATTCACAATTATGGATGTTTTTCTAAAATCAATTCTATTAGAAAAATCATTAGGGATATCCTCAAGATGAGCTGATGACCCCTTTCAATTAATTATTCTGGAATAAGAGTCATTTAATGACACAAACATAAGACTCAAATCAGATCCTATTGGCCCTATCAAACTGCACTTCTAGACCTCTAATGCATCATTCAGATACATCCTCTATGCATCAATATTTGAACATGTCAGTTTCCTGCAATCAAAAAAGAAAACAGATTTAAGACAATCCTAGGACTCTATAATAACGAATCGATGAAATGTATACATATCACCCACTCCAAAACTAAAAATACCTTAATTTATTATAGATATAATCACTCTTTCATATCATAAAAATTATCTATGGGTTTCACAATACCAACTCAACAACATTATATAAAATTACCAGTTTAAACTTTTAATGGTATGAATATTGTTTCTCAAGACTATGATTCATGTTTGAGTAATGTTTAGGGGAATTCTCTTCATAAATTGGGTTTCTGTATCTAGTTTAATTTGATATTACTTTGGAAATATATTGGTTTTATTTATAGAAATACCACATCAATTATTGAGTACGTGAATACATATTTGATTTTTCAAACAAATATAAGATTATCAATCTGTGTGTCATAAAATGTAAAAATCCAATGGAAATTAAATACATCAAATCCATCAAGGTTTTTATTCAGAAGTTTTTTTGTCATTTATGGTTGAGAATAAACTCAAAAATAATGATATGTATATTTTATGGTATTTTTATGTGTTTCTAATATATTTTCCTATTATTCTTCTGAATCATGATGTTGACTTTTCAATTGAACTAATACCAACTATGACACCTTTTTTGAGACTCCTTATTGAATGTAACAAATTTAGTTGTGTAATTTATAATTTCATTGAACAATTAATTGTAAATAATTTTTTTTAAATATTTATATTTAATCTAGATACTATTAGTTGAGGTTAAAAAGAGACTAAATACCCATGAAAACAATAAATATGATTTCTTAATTTGGGAGCTGACTCACAATGGAATGATTACCTCTAAAAGGAGCTATGCTCATATGTTCTGTCACAATGAGAACTATTATATATGGATTAAACAATTCAAAAAACCTTGGATAAAACCCTCAATATTAAATCTCATCTGGTGACTTTTTCACAACAGAGTTACCACTGATATCTCCCTCAAATCGTTTTGAATTCAACTTTCCTCTAAATGTAAAATCTGTAATCAACATAGAGAAGATGCTAACCATATATTCCTTTCCTGTGCTACTCCCTCTGCCCTATGGAAGAGTATTTTTGACATCTTTGATTGCAGATGGTTGATTCTCGACTCTATCAAAAATCAAATTATGAAATGTGGAGAGTTGGACGGCTCCCAACAAATCAGTAAACTTTTCCTCATAGTGGTTTCTGAACTTCACAATTTAATATACTATGATCATAACCCTATTATTCATGGTTCAAAAGTGAATAAATACCCATGAAAACATTAAATATGATTTCTTAATTTTGGTGGTATCTCACAATGGAATTCTTACCTCTAAAAATTACTACGCTCATATGTGCTATAACAATGAGAATGATTACAGCTGGATTAATCACTTCAACAAACCTTAGATAAAACCCTCAAGATTCAATCTCATTTGGGGACTTTATCACAATAGAGTTCCCACTAATATCCGCTTCCAAACTTTTAGAATTTAATTTTTCTCTAAATATAAAATCTATAATCAACATAGAGATAATGAAAACCATATCTTCCTTTCCTATGCTACTACCTCTGCTCTTTGGAATTATATTTTTGAAATCATTGATTGCATATGTTTGATTATTGAATCTATCTAAAATCAACTTACTAAATGTTCAGAGTTGGACAACTCCCAAAATATTAAAAACCTTTTCCTCGTATGGGTTTCTAAACATAACCATGTAATATGGTATGATAGGAATGATATTATTCATAAAAACTACACACTCAATCTTAATGCATGTCACACTGAGATACCTATTTCCATATTTTAGCTTCATTGATTTTGAAAGGTCATCTCCGTAATACCATGCACGATTTTGGTATAATTAAACTTCTACCAATCAACAACAACTATTGTCAACCACACCGCACACTGGAGGTGTTTTGGAAAGCCGCTCTATCTGGATGGATATAAATTAACATTGATGGGGTCTCAAAGGGAAATCTGGATCCTGCAGGATGTGGCACTATTTTCAGGAACCACCTAGGACATATACTTGGATGCTTCATGGGATATTGTGGAACTACCTCCTCCCTCGAAGCTGAGATGATTGGCTTGATTCATTAGATAAATTTCTCCAGGGTAAATTTGTGGACCGACCTTTGGTTTGAAAGTGACTCGATGACTATAGTCCAAGCAATTTGGAACGACATAAATCATTTAGCTTGATCGATCATTACCTATTTGATGGAATGCAACCATTTTATCGCTGACCTGAACTACATTATCACACATGTTTATTGGGAAGTAAACATAGTTACTGACGGCTTGGACAACCTGAGAGATAATCAAGATATCACCTGGTGTGAATACCTCCTTGCTGCTCTTACACCATTCCATGAAAAAGATTGTAATAAGATCCCGTACTTTAGACTTCTGTAATCATTCTTTTAATAAAATTTGTGATTTGGTCATTCAAGCCAAGGCATTACGACCAATTGGTATTAATAATTACGATTCTATATTTATTTATTTAATGAATAGAGACTTTATACATCACCTAGATTATATTATGGTACTGTTTATATATTAAATTAATGTATATTACACGATTGAAGAAGATCATAACGGTCATTGGAGGATAGTACTGATGAACTTAATAAGGTTAAAATATTTGAAATTTGACAAGCTGTGAATTTTGGAAAAAGAATGTTCTATTTTTAGGTCATATAATCTCAAGAGAGGGTATACTAGTAGATAAATCAATGATACAAGTTATTGAATGTTGAAATATACCAACAACTATTACTAAGATATATTGTTTTCCTGGGGTTTTATGGACCCGACGATATAGAATACATATTCTAGTGAAAATAAAATAGTGTTTACTTTCTTATATTCCCAACTATATTTTTGTATTAGAGTTTTAGAGAGTTAGTTCATAACTCTTGAACAATAATATCATATATTAAAAATTCCAATGTTATACTCAATATAATTTTTTCAATAAAATATAACTTTTAAAATGAAACCTATTTTCTTTTCATGAATCATATTCATGAATTTCATATGGACTTAATCTTCCCTCGTACCCATATTTAGACCCACTGAAAATCATTTTAAAATGTGAGATAAGTACAACAATTATATTAAGTGATAGAAAAAGAATTACCCCATTAGTATAGTGAAATAAAAATTAAAACCCGTGATTTTTGTAAAAAAAACAACATTTCAATTTTACATAAAATTTAATAATATATCCTTTAAAAAGATCATTTTTTTAACTTTTTAAATCATATAAGTTCCCTGGAAACTCTTTAGAAGGAATAGAAAAGGCATGTAGGTGCCTTGGGACGTCCTTATATTACAACCCTTGTTAAACCCTTAAAAATTGGAATAACCATATATTTAACATCCAATATAATTGTTTATATAACATAATCATTAATCATTACCCAATCCATTAGAGCACTATCTGGGCACACCCATCATATAATCTATATCAGGCTCACATGAAGCTACCTAGGGGAATCCATCATATAAGTTATTTCTAGCTCGCATTTCTTCTAAAATTGGGATCAAATATTCATATAAGATGTATCAAGATCTCCCATGAAGTATAATGGGGCTCAAAATTTCATAAAAATTTCATATGTAATATATAATGAACAAAACACTGGAAATATCTTCTAAACCCATGTGCAAAACATTTGGGATATGAAAATAACATTTCATAAAAAATCCATTTTTAAAAAAATATCTATCAAAAGGAAAGAGGTATTTTCTAAAAATTAAAACCGAAATATTTTAGGGGAATACATATTTCAAATAATTGTTTCTGTATCAATAAATTTATTTGTTTCCATATACGTTAAAATAGAACATTATTTTTTGTATTTTTGTAAAGAAAGTCAAACATTCCCTAAAAGTGATCCCTTTTGAAAACCATTGAGAGAAATTTAAATGAGGCATAAAATTCCCATTATAAATATTATAGATATATATTAAATTTTCCATAAAATAAAATTAAAAATAGCGATATTTATGAAAACTTTTGTTTTAAGGGAAACATTAAAAGATTGTGTTTTTTTAAAATAATGTCCCTTACTTTTAGTTGAAACCATCACGTATTATATTTTTCTTCCAAAATATAAAATATATATTAATATTAATAATTATTTAGAACAGTGTTTCGGTCCATTAGTCATTTATTTCATTTGATACCATGTTATATACAATTACTTTATCATTTTAATTCACATCGATCAATTTATCGACTTTGAGTCCATATGCCATAGATGACTACGACAATCTGACAATGATCAAATAGGTTTTTATTCCACTATCTTCATAATATAATAAATAAAAAATACTGTGTTTGTATATCAATTATTTATTTAAATCCAATCATGAAATAGGGTTATAAAAAATGAACAACAATATAATTATTGTGATGGTAGCCCATACATATTCTTGACTAACATTTTTATTTTTCAATGAATGTTATAAAAAATTTAAAAAATGATATTTTCTATGTCTAAAATTATTATAATATAATAAATATCATATTAATCCTTTAAATATAGTTATATATATCTTCCATGTGATGTGGGGTAAAAACCGAATCACATCACTTCATGAAGGTGGTAGTCCACATGTACTCACATACAACATTATAATTTTTTAGTGAATGCAATGGTATGAAGGTAAATGTTATATTATTCATTAAGAGTGATAATTTTTTAATGAATATAATATATACATATTAATTCCATAATTATAACCATACTCTATAGGTGGTTCTAGAAATTGAATTACCTCAGTCTGTAATGTGATATTTTACCATACAAATGAATAATGGTTTTGTTTCCCATTTTATGGAAGAAGAGATATATAAAGGTTGTGAAATTAAAATGAAAACACAAATTATAAATAATATACTGGTATTAGTACATAATCAGGTTTCATAAATATATTAACAATGTCGAAGAATAAATATAACAGTGAGGCTTGATTACAAATGATACCCCTTCTTCGGACAACCTCATCGACTTAACATCTTTTGACAAATACGGATAGTGTTATGAATAATTAAACGAATCTAGAATGTGGGGAGTGATGTTAAGAAGGTATATGGGAAAATAATGGGTGAGAAAATTGGTTTTTCGTTTGTGAGGTTAAGGGAATAAGAGGTTCCCGTTTTAAGAAGGGGGGCACACATGGAATTACATTAAATATTAAATTAATATAAATTAATATTTAATTAAAATTTTCTCAAAACTAATTTTTTAATAATATCATATTATTATGGTTCTAAAAAATCTCATAAAATAAAAATATAACTATTTTAATCACATTTTTACTCTTATTATTTTTTCACTCCTCATTGCCCTATATCAAATTTACCTTGAGAATAATGATTTCTATTCATTGAGAGTGAATATGTTAGATATAAGTTGACATGCAGACCATAAATTTACCATGGGTAAAATATTACTGTAACGTAAAAATTTGGATGAATAGAATATTTTTGTGAGTTTTATGAAATTTAATAAAATATTATTTAATATAAAATATCCTTAATGTTAATTGGTATAACTATATTGTAATTTGATTTTAATAACATCCAGAAAATTAGTGAAATAAGAAGAAAATTATTATACCCTAATCTTATAAATTTAATGTATAATATTCTTGATTAAAGTTAATTATATCAATTTATATTTCATTAAATATTTTTAATATCATTTTTTTGATTTCTCAATTACTTGATTAATTACTATGTTAGGGTTATGTAAATTTTCATTGTAACAATATATTCATTAAAATTTGAAAATAAATTACTATAATATAGAAAAATTATTTATAATTATAAATAAATTTTATTACAAAAGAATCCTCTCGAAAAATATATGTTAAAAATATTATAGTTTTTAAAAACAAGATTGTGGAATTTTGGACGTTTCATTAAATAAAATAATATAATTTTTATAATCACATTAAAATAAATAAAAAGTCATATAATGAATTTATTAGTGATTATAGACGAAATAATCTCAGCTAATAAAATTAATGTATATTTTAGGGTTATTTTATAATCTGTATGATAGTATTTTTAACATTAGGTAACTGATTTTACTATTTACCATGGTAACAAAAACTACTAGGGTTACTATTAATATTTAACAATAATGATAGGAGATGATTTAAAAAAATTGGTCCCAATTATTAAAAATATTTAATATATTTTTAAAAATTAAAAACATATAATTTAATAATTTAATTGAAATTTAAATAAAAAAACTGATGAATCATTTTTTTTCCAAAATGTAATTTTTTTTAAAAATAAAATGTATTTATACTAAATTAAAATATAAAAATAAATAAAAAGACATTGTTGGGTTATTTTATATAAAAAATAACAAATTTTATTTTAAAACTAATAAACAATAGAATTTTATTATACAAATACTTTAAAATAAAATATAATTGTGAATAAAAAATGTGCACTTTTCCCTATTCATTGAATTATCAATCATTTCTGAAAATTATAAAAATTTTACCCTAAGATAATTTTTAAATGATGTTTTAAAAAATGAAATAAAAAATTTCAAATTCTAATTCAATAATTTGAAAATTAAATTCTCAAGTAAAACCTTATAAGAAATTAGTTGATTAAAAATATTTTACTTATGATTTTATAAATTTCAAAATATTTTTACAATGAATAAAAAAATAATTTTTAAATATTAATGATCATTAATATTACTTATTCAAAAATTAACTATGTTTTTCCAAAATTTGTTGGATATTGTTATTTCATTGTGGATAATTTTTCAATGATTCTAAATCCACTCCCTTTGTTAACTCCAAATGGATCCAAATTAATTTAGTTAATATAATGCGAAGAAAATTTCAAGGAACTAAATAGTCAGTTAGACATAATACATGATCATATAATACCCTACTGTGAATAAGGAATTGTAATCTTTAGTGATGCATCTATGAAGGAAATATATGCATCCTAATGGTGAAATGATTTGGCGATAGCTTATTCCTCACAAAAAATGAATGTTAATGAGAAAAATTACCCAACTCTTGATTTGGAGTTAGGTGGGTTAATTTTTATAATTATATATTTATATAGAGAAGTAATATTTAACAATAAATGTGTTAAATATTTTCTAATAAAATTTCATTGGACAATATATTTACATAGAATGAGTTCAATTTTTACTAGAGAATATGGTTGGAGTTAACTAATGATTATTACTCCTCAATACATTACCACTCTATGAAAGTGAACAATGTGGCAGATTCTCTGAGTCAAAGTGATCATGTATGTTTTTCTATGATGAGGTTCACATAAGATGTAATAATTTTCGATTTTCAAATGATCGATCTAGAAATATTGAAGGAAGGGTATAAAGCTTATATTTCTGAAATGAGTGTTCAACAAAACATCCAAATGAAGATTAAATATGCCAATATGTAATATGTAGAGTTCCAAAACATGATAAAATGATTTTTGGGGTTATTTTATTTTATCTTATAGAATGATAAGGTTCATGAATCATGTATAAATATCAAATATACTATTTTTAAAGTAGAAGACATTGGATGATGCCCATAGTTCATCATTCTATATTTTCCCTCTATGTACGATGATTTATAGAGATATGAAAGAGTATTTAAGATGGGAGAACAAGCATTGATATGTTACATAGTATATATCCACGTACTCAGTATGCATGTCTGTTCATGATGATAAAAATATATATAAGGGGATTTTTTAACAATTACCAATACGAGAATTGAAAAGTTAAAAAATAACCATGGACTTTGTCATCGAACTCTCCAGAATGTCAACAAGAAAAATGATATTTCGGTTTTAATTGATCTTCATAGAGTGTTAGAACATGTCATATCTATCATAGAACGTTTTTATCTTGATCATATTTCGAGAATACTAATTAAAGAAGTATAATAACTTCATGGAATGGCCTCAAATATGTGTATTAGATCTGTTTTCAAGGATTCCTTTAATGTTCTAGTAATATACAATATAAGATATGGAATCAGGGTTGTGTTTTAGTATTTACTACAATCATTATATATATAGTATATATAAGATAATTATTCAAAATATGAGGATATTATGAGGTTTTTGTCTGTGGAATTAATTTTTTTGGGTCAACACCTTCCTCTAGTAAATTTTTTATACAATAATAACATTTATTTGAGAATCACAATGTATCCTTATGAATCCATTTGTGGAAAGAATTTCAGTACTCCTATATTCTGGGATGATGTTATATAAAGAAATATTTGTAGACATGAGTTACCTATTTAAATGGATGAGGAGTTTATATCCATTGAAAAATATATTATGTCATTTCAATGCTGATATTGAATTTATACATGAAATCATCAGTAAAATCTTGAATTTGAAGTTGGTGAAAAGTTTTTCAGTTTAATTTATCAATAGAAAAATTTAATTAGATTCATAAATAAGGGAATGTTTATCGATAGTTATATTCTCTCCTTAGATATTATTTATTTCATAGGTATGGTAGCTTATTACAAGAATTTTACACTTAACATATCTTATGTTAATGTTGCGTTCTTGTAACTATCATGAGGATGAATATACATAATCCATCACACGTACTAAACATAGTGGTTTTACAAATAGATCATGATCCTTCCAAAAAAGAATAACATATAGAAATATTTTATCGTAGATAAAATTTCTAATGAACTATACTACTCACCTAGATAACGTTATCTATATGAATAAAAAATTGAAAGAAGATACATGTGAACCTGAGGATGTGATAAAATAGAGATATCCTAATTTATTTGACCTGGAGTAAAAACAATATGATGGAAAATTCATTTTAAGGGGTTTATAATGTAACAACTGACGATTTTATTATATATTAATATTCAAATAAATTTAATCTTCAACATCTTGTGATAAAAAATACCATAAGTCTAAACGATCAAAAATATAACATAAAATTTTAACATTTCTATTATATTTGGGAAGTTAATTTTAATAACTAAATTTTCATAACTATATATATATGATTTAGATAAATACAATAGATTAATATATTTGTTTAAAAAATTTAGTAATGTATTTATTTGATTCAAACCAAATTCTCCAAAAAAATGAATTTTATTAATTTATATGATAA
Source organism: Viscum album (assembly GCA_963277665.1). Taxonomy (NCBI): domain Eukaryota; kingdom Viridiplantae; phylum Streptophyta; class Magnoliopsida; order Santalales; family Viscaceae; genus Viscum; species Viscum album. Next base: position 1,734,544,765 of record OY728152.1, on the reverse strand, counting down.
AATAAAATTAATAATATATTTCACATTTACCAATGTTATTTGGAAGCATAAAATTATTTTTTAAGTCCTCATTTAAAAATTATCATACTATGAAATATTGAGAATTTTTTTAAAACAATTTATTTTTCATTGAATAACGACTAATCATGATTTTTATTTCAGTTGTCCTTTTATATAGTAAATGTTAAAAGTTCAATTTTTTAATTTTTTTAATATAAAATTAGTTCACCAATATTATGAATAATACAATTTAATCATTTGTAATTATTTCTATATTCATTTCTGTTACTAAACCATTTTTTACATAAAAAACATCTTTAATGAAAACTGATTTTCATCGTGTTTTATAGTTTTAATTTTAATTTAAATTATTTAAATTATTTAAATTGGATTTGATAAAATGAATATATATTTATAATCATAAAATTAAATAATATCTAATATAGAGAAATTAAATTTTTACTATATTGAAATTTAAAAATAGTGAAAATATGTTACCATGTTTAAAGCTAAAATCAGTTTTTGAGGAGGATAGGTGGAGGGTTAAACTAATGGTTAAGGGTTATTTTATAATTAAATAATAATTTATGGATATATATAAACATGATCATATCCCACATTTGAATATAATATCATTTCATTAGAATTTTTATTGAGTATGAAATTGTAATATTCTAATGTATTTTGAGAAATTAAAAGTTGTTCTCTCTCCCACTATTCAAAAGAAAAAACTTCTATTTTATTCTTTACAAAACATAAATCCATCAAGATCGACCAAAAAATTGCTATTATCTTCAAAAGTTTTCTATAAATTATGTACATGTATTTTTTCTACATAAAATACCATTCTGTGGGTCCATAATAAAGTATCTAATAGAGGCCAATTAAAGAAGAGGTATGAACCCCACCCAACCTATTTTAATTTATTTCTGCCTCAAAATCCTAGAAATATAAGTTAATTGTAATAAAAAATATCTATTAAATCCTAAATATACCAAAATTTTATTATTATAATGTACTCATGTTTATTCTCCAGCTTTTCCATCAAATTAGAATTGAAAGTATTTCTCGGGTGTTTGTGTGGACTACCACATCCACATATTGATAAAATTAATTTTTCATTACCATTGTTGTGGATGGTTATTATTATAGGTTTGTTGTTTATATAATATTTATCGGTAATAATTATTATTATATAATTTAAATATCATATCTTCCTTCTTATCTTCTCATTTGTAGGAAGATTATAACATAGCTCTTGTATATCTATGGACTAACACCTCCATGAACTGATGCAATTCATTTTTTTATAATTTATATGAATGTTAATGGGGATAGATTTAAAAAATATATATGACAAAAATTATATAAAATTAATTATTTATATTCCATTCAGTATTTTTATTTTTTTTCCATCCATCAAAAAATGAAAATATCGTTAATTCATACACATGACCTACCATCTTCATAAATGGTGTAATTAATTTTCATATCTCCACCTTTTATATATTTATATATAGATAAGACAAAAAATATATATATATGATGGTAAAAAAATTTATGATGATTTACCCATTTTTAATATACATTATATATTAATACCGAACAAAAAGTTTCCTAAAAATGAAACAGTTAACACTAAAAAACAAATATTTTTATATATAAATTATGAGTAAATTGGTGTCTAAATATAACAAGTGGATAATATATGGAATTATGAGTATGAACAGTACTCTATTATATAATTAATATAAATTTAAATTTATTATATTGAATTTTTGAGTTCTTCTCATACAACTTAGGATTTGATGTAAGATATTTACATTACAATCTCAATATTTATCAGGATTATTTATGAGTAATTATCTAATGATGTAATATAATGATTCTTATAATTAGATTTCTTCTCTTACGTTTAATTTTTTTATTAAATATATTATTTTCAATTTACTCTTTTTATGAACTCGTGACAAAGAAATAATCATTTTAAGGAAAATTGACATTATTTCGCTCTTTATTCAAAAAAAATTTTCCTCTATATCCATGTTTTCTAAAAATATTTTCATGAATTTTTTTATTGTATCTTGTTTTTTTAAAATTCCCATTTACCTAGGACTGATAATTCATTTTTTTAAAATGGGTGTTCATATGGTTTTGCAAATGGGATTGATTTTATCAATTTACTAAAAATGTGAGAAGATTTTTTTTAATGTACAAGACGTGAATAACATTTTACACCATCTTGAAAACTAAAATATGTTAAACAATATTTATAAATATACACTACTGATTCAAATAATTTTATCCCATAATATATTTATTTTTTTTATTTTGAAATTGTTATTACAAAATAAAATGGGTATGTTCTTTAATAAATATTCCATGTATTATTTTAAAGGAATAATAGTTAATGATAAAGTATTTTAATGCTATATTTTCTTCAATGGGGATATTAAATGAGGATACCATTATTATTCATTCTTTATATGTTTTAGGATTATAATGATGAGATGTTTAGGAATCTCATTTATTTTCTATGGTTATGTTATGACGTAATGTCAAAATTTTTATAATTTATTTTCATTCCAATTGTTTCGATATATGATGAATGATTTTTTATTTTTTCACCCAAATATTATTGGATTAAAATATATAATATATTGGATTATAATTATATATCCATCCAATGCTTTGGGAAAATATATATATCTCATGTGATAAAAAAATTGGAAAGGGGAGTGATCTTAGTCGAGTAAGGGACATTGTCCACTATAATAGTCTTGTGAGGGAATATTGGTTAAAGATATGAAGGAAGATCGAGTGACCCCAATCAACTATTCTAGTCATGGTAGTGATACTTAAATATGGAAATCATTTTTTATTCTTATATGTATGACAAACATTATAGCTTATGAAAGTGTTATGATGGCGTGTATCATCCATCTAATATTAAGAACTTTTATTAAAGCGAGGGTCCAAGGCCCAAAAACAATCACGGAGGTCTAAAGAATAAAATCCATAAGGCATCATCTCTTATAATATTAGACCAATATAGAGGGAGGGATCTTAGGGAAGAAAAAAAATAATAAGGAGAATCTAGAGTGGCCCCTGAGTCCATGAAATCAGCCACAATATTCCCCTCTCATCATGTGCATGAAACCATCATACAATTAGGAATGATATTTCTCTATTGTATATCCCAATAGAGATTCGATCAACATGCTTGCCTTTAGACCATGAGCAGTTGCAGTGCCGGGGAGAGATCCCACTGATTGAGAACTGGAATAAGTTCAACCACAAGGGCCTATTCCCTGACCATCTCTTCTAGGCATGAGCTGGGTGATCTTTAAACCATGACGAATTAGGAGAAAAACATAATCTATTACAACCTTCCACCATTATAATTAGCCTAGACCACTGGTCATGGTTGTTATCATAACATCCAAGGAACCAATGATGAAGGACGTCCATACTGATCCATTGATATACCATCAAATTACTAATAATTTTAAATCCACATGACATGGAAGAAACACTCACCCTTTCAAAAAACCGGTGAGAAGTCATTTCTTCTTTTGGGTGATTGTAGTAGCTTCATCTAGAGAAGGCGGAAACCCCCTCCCACTTCCCTACCTCATATCTGGGGAGTGATCAGTTGCAGATATGACTTATAATGAAATTGAGTTATTTAGGGACATATTTACACCATTACAAAACTTCTCCATATATCAAGGTTAAAAATTTTCATGTATAACACGTTGAATTAGCTTAGTGTAATTAACACCTCATGAGGATTCTGTAAAAATAAGTTTTTAAGGGTCTGAGTAGATCACAATATTTCAATATATCTCTTGTAACAGAGGGTTAAGGATGGCATGAATCAATATATGGAAACTATTGGCCTGGGCGAAGGAGGTGATGAACACTGTGGGGGATGATGTAGATCTCATATGAATAAGTTTTGTATCTATTAATGCTTCGATATGAACTAAATATATATTACTCTTACATGGATTATAATGTTACACATTGAATATTCCCCTAATAATATAAAATATTTAACTATGAAATGTATGGGTTCTCTAAAATAGGTTCCTCAGAGCATAATATGATTGATATTAAATACTCTTATTTTTAATTCATTATAATTAAAAGAATTATGGGTAGTTCTTTGAATTATATTCCCATAGATGTAATGAAAATTCTCATGAGTCAAAATAGGTTAGGTTTTGTTGTATTCCTATTATAATGACAATATGGTGTCTTAGAAAAAGGCCTTAAAATATATATTTTTTATTTTTAAATTATGAATTACATCATTATGAGATGAATCATTATTTTAATCCATGTTTTCATTTACTATTAGGAATATTGAATTCCCCCATTTTTAGTTGATTAAATATTGTTATTGTTCATCTATTCTTTCTATATCACTTATGTCTTGTTTGTTTTATATAAACTTCTATTACATGATACTCCTTATTTATCATCCCAAGAAACCCTTATTTTTTTCATTTTCTCAAGAATAATAGGGGTGGACTATGTATAATTGTTTTCTATATGACGAAAGAGATAAAAATGTGATAAAAATGTGAGATTTTTTATATAACATACTTTAAAGTGTAACATATTTATGTATCTAGTATTCCCTGACTAATAATATATCTCATCCCTCATGAACACATATACTACATACCAAGAATTTAATATAAATTCCATTTTTTGGTTAATTAGTTTTCATTTGTTACAGTTGGAATCAAATTAAGTTTAGTTTCAATCTTAATGATTTTATTTAGATGAAACATGTATGATAGTACATGTACTATGAAAATATGTGATTATTTCTAGGGATACCTCTAGAAAACATGATTGGAATTATAAAATCATATGTTTTATTATAATTATGTATATTCCATTATTTAAATATTGATAATAATGAGAATACTGAGAAAAAATATCTTCACTTGTAGTCAATGTAGATATATTCAACTGGGACATGTTAATGAAGTTGTAGTTGAGGCTAAAATATCTATATATATGTTTTGGTAGTATCCCTATGTTATTAAAATATGTTTTCCTTTATAAAGTGTCATGTAGATTCAAAACAAGGTGAATCATTTTTGGATCATTTCATGTTCCATAAAAATATAATATTAAATGGAATTACTAATAAATTGGAAGATGAATAATAGATCAAGTGCCTAGAGATCTTATGTCTCATTTTGTGAAGTAGTAAAAAAATGTCATAGTGGTGGTCTTTCATCTAAAAGGTGAGACAAAATAATGGTTGATGATAATTGAAAAGACTAAATAATAATTTGTGATCAAATTCACTGAATGTGGATCTATGAAGATGGTATTCAATGAAAAATAACATCTTTATAAAAAATATTTGAAATGAAATGAATGTTTGAAAATCATAGTGTAGAGTTGGTGGAAAATATTATTGAGTATGCAGATATATTTTTATGGTTATCTTTTCATTCTATGGACTATGTAAATAAACACAAATCAATATGAGTAAATTTATTAGTTGGAAAATTAGAAATATTAAAATGGAATTGGTATCTAAGACGTTTTCATCATCTCAGGATAAATTCTCAGGGATCATTAATATAGAAAATGAATTATATAATATATATGTATTCTAGGTAAATTTGGAGAAGAAGAGGATGAATCATCATTATGGGAATAAAAATATTGAAAAATCAAATATTGGAGTTATAATCTTTAACCCATGTGATTACTGTGGGAACAAACTCTATAGATCTTATATTAAGGTAACATGATTTTCTTATAAGTGCTAAGAAAAATCCATCAAGATCACCAATTAGATGTAATTGTAGTAGTTATTGATGTCAAATTATTTAAATATATGGGTAAGTTACATCATATAAACCAATCAGCAATCATGAGAATAATTTTTAAAATAAATTGTCAAAGGAGAAAGGAAAAGCTTTAGTGGTTACCATATATATATTTAAAGATAATAATTATTATTTGGAATTCACATTGATTGTTTTTCTAATTTTAGATAATTTTTTCAATTATTTTGGATCTGAAATTTATGTTTTACCCTTCATGTTTTACAAAAACATTAAATATTAACGTTAAACCCACCCATGGGAGTTTTGAAATTACACACAGAGTTATAGTCTTGTTTAAAAAAATATATATCATCTAGTTCCAATTATGATGTATGGGAATACCCTACAAGAAAACATTGTTATTATTAATATGGAGGACTTTGAAATGAGATATATTATGGATTGGATTTCAAATTATAATAAAAAAATTTATTTGAATTGGAAGAAAATTGTAAATAGTTATGGTAATGTGGAATATCATGAGTTTAGAGTAGAAATTTTTAAATTTAAACAACATCTGAATACTCACATAATAGATATCCTGAATGATATTTTGGGTAAATATGAAGATCAAAAGTGATCTATAAATGAGGTAGGTATCCTAATAATAGAGTATGAACCCATTGTAAAATATTTAATGGAGGTTTTTTCAAATGGTTTAATTATTGATCCACGAGGGCATGAATTTGAGTTCACAATGGAACTCATACCAAATGAAATAACCATTTCTAAAACTCATTATAAAATGGAACTAATGGTGTCGATAGAGGTAAAGAAACAGAACACGGTGTTCAGTGATAAATGATCCATTTTACCAAACATTCATCCAGGAAAAGCACACAATTTTTCATGAAAATGAAGGATAGATTATGAGAAAGTTTGATGATTATAGGTAATTCAATATAATTACTATAATGATTATAAATTTTTTCAACACATTGAGGAATTATTTGGTCAATTTCAAGGAGACCAATAATTTTCAATATTCGATCATCGCATAGATAATCATACACTATGGTTCTAGAAGGATGATACATAGAATATGGAATTTTAAACAAGTTATAATCATTATGATTTTATACTAATTCATTTTTTCATTGAATAATTCACCTTATGGCATTCTATATTTTATGAATAGAGTATTCATGTAGTATATTGAAAAAATTATTGTGGTATTCATTAATAATATCATTATATAATCTAAGATCTATGATGAACATGAGATTCATATAAAAAAAATAATAAAGAACCAAATTAATTATGAATTATATAATAAGTATTTTAAGTGAAAATTTTCTATAATTATTTATAATTTTTATTTGACTATTGAATCTTGGGGTTTTTACGTAATTTATATTTTTTTACATGAAATTTAATATTTCAAAATCATCACTCATAATTTTGTTTTATGGTTCCACATAGCTGTAAAATATGTGTTTTAAGACCATAAGAATGGAAAACCAGCTTTTACAGAACTTCGTAAGGGTAACTGTAACAACCTAATAATTTTTAGTATGGATTTTTTAAAATTTTACCAATTCGATAGCTTATGTTGTACAAAAAAACCACCTTAAATAGACCATGAAATATTATTATTTGATCTTAATAACACATCTATTAAACTAAAATGGAGGAATAGTATTAGACACATTATAAAATATATAAATGTTAAACTAACATATTATATTGTAATTAATGATATGTGAAAAATCTCTTAATTGTTAGTAAACTATTATGATTGTCAAAAAAATAAAATTTGATCAAAAAATCAATGATTTTTATGATTAAGTATTACAATAAATTTCCAAAAACATATTTCATAAATTTATAAATATAATTAAATTTTAAAATCAACATATTAAAATTAACCTAATGTTAATTTTTGGTAATTTTATGAAAAGAATTATTTTCCAGTGAAATGTGAGAGTACTGATTTTTATAGAATTATACGTTTATTTATATTAAAAGTATATTCATGATTTTAATTAGATCATACTATAAAATAAGTTATAATTAGTTATAAATAACATAATTTACTTCATTTTAAGCAACATTATTCCTTATTTTTGTATAAGAAAATTTTCAGGGCTTGTAAATCTAATTTCCAAAAAAAATTGTTTTTCGTTGTATTTTACTATATTAATTTTAAATTAACATAAAACAATTATATGTTTCGAATTTTTAAAACTGCATACCATATTTTTATTTAAATTATAAAATTTATTAAATACATTCCTTTTATATTTGTCTTACACACATTGGAACCCTGGAAATTATAGTTACCATTTAAAAAATAAATTCTGTAATATTTGTCAAAAAATAAAATGTTGTGGACAAGAAAATGACCATAAAACCTTATATTTGTTTTTTATTTTTATGAGTAATTTTCTTCCAAAATCATTCTAGGTTTAAATATATGACCATTTTTTACATTAGTATCTTATTAATACCCTTATGATATTGCATTTAATGGAATGTTAAAGATGTCACATTCATGATTTTAATTACAATAACATTTATAATAAAGTGTTATCCAAAATATACATTCAAGTATAAATATTATTTTGAAATATAATTCAATAATTTTCATTATGGAAATTCACTAGAATTTTTTGTGATGAAATAATTTCCTTATATTCTTTCACAACACGAATGCATTAGTTACATTATTAATTGAAAAATAAAATAAATTACATAAATAAATTAGAAATAACTATAATAAGAGATAATTAATTCACTAAAAGAATTTTTTAGATACTACATATATAATAGTAATATAATAAAATATTTATTTAGAATTTATCATGTTTAATTGATATTTTTTAAAGTATATAAAAACATTTTTAGGAAAACATACAATAACAGTATTTCCATAAAAATAATATATTCTTATATGATATTAAATTTATAAAACCTGTATATTTACACAGTATTTATGATATGGTTGAATATATATTTTATGGTCCCTTTTTGGGTCTTTTTTTAATTAATATTGAAAATATTTACACTTAAATAGAATATTATTTGTTATGACGTTAAAAAAAGATAAGTGTATAAATTTAGTCAAAACATAACAATTTTTTTAATGAATATATTTAGAAACATAATTATATTATCTTATAAAATAATATGTTGGAGCCCTTTTTAATGTAAATTTTTTATATTCGTTTAATATTTTTAGAGTTTCCAGAAGTTCCCCTCACCTTAATTATAATAGGTCACCTCCTCCCCCAGTTATTCAAACCACTATTAACCTTCTACCTCTACCTAATCCTATTAATTCTTCACATTAAAAAATCTTTATCCATTTTATTGATGATATAATCTTCCAAAAATACCAACCCTATGTCCCATCATAATAGATAAAAAAGATGTCTTTTGAAGAACACATAATTATACATACCAACTAATTCAGGTTAATTTCTTCTTCTACATCTTCTTTATGTGTTATTTCAACCATAAAATAATAAAAATAGTATCATAAATATAATGAGATAATATTTTTATGAAATAACTATATTCTACCTATTTCTGTCCTATGAAATACAAGATAGTTTCATGTGCGTACATATGACTTAGCATCTCCACGTAGCAGTGTAATTCATTTTTAATCGCCACATTAAAGGGATGGTTATAATGTCAAAAATAGTGGATGTACATGAAATAAATGAAATGATATTTATTATGAAAAACTAATATATAATTCATTTCCTTACCATTTCACACATTAAAGGAATGATATCATCGCTCGTTCGTACATACGACCTACCATATCCACAATGTGATGCGATTAATTTTCTATATTAAAAAAATAAACAATGCTTGTAAAAAATATATGTAATGAATAAATATTAAATATATAACCTTATTATAAATTGGGAGATGATGAGACTATATCCTACACACATAAATTGGGACTTACATGATCAAACATGCATAAGAAAATAAAGAATCTAATACCCAAAACATGTGTAGTAATGAAATATTATTAAAAAACACATGGGAAGATATTGTAAGAGGTTCATATATGATATAATAAATTTAAATATGGTGATATTATAAATTAATAACATTATATAAACTAATAAAAAATATATTAAATCATGTTAAATTGAAGGAAATCAAAAGGAAATGTTTTCTCATATAACTTTTACATCTTTGGATCATATACCATATTAACCACTTATTTCAAATATATTGTGTATGTACAACCCCAATGATATGTTATCAAATGAAATAATTTTCATTCATGGTATTTTATGTTTTATTTAATGTTATTTTACTCATGGGGCTTATGTTTTAATAGCTACCAATTTGGTATGAGTTTATTTTAAAATCTCATCATTATTCAGGATTGTTTATGTTAGCATCACTGTTGGGCTATTTATTTGATATTTATATACTGAAATAAATTTATTTTAATATAGTCTACTTATTCATGATATTATTCAAGTATTAATATATATTTTCACTCATTTAAACAAAAAATTATTGATAATTGTATTTAACAAAATCCAACATTATCTCTCTTTTCGGTGGGAAATCTTGTTTCATCAAAACCAATATTTTTTAAAAAAGTTTTAAAGAAGTATTTGAACATTAAAAAAGATTTATTAAATAAATTTGACTTATATTTATAATATTACTTAAATATTATCTTCTTCTCATTTAATATAAATCCATTTGGCTTTTACCAAAAATCTGAAAGGAGACTTTTCTTTACCGTGTATGGAATGTAAATAATTTCCTACCATCATGTATGAATGATTATTTTATATATTTTTTAATTTATTTATTCAAATAAAATATGTTTAAAAATATTTTGTTATCGTTTATCTTAAATAAGTTAATTTCATAATTAAAAGGATATTTTACAGAAGAATATCTTTAAAGATATTTTTATTCATCAGTGGTATCAATCCTTTAATCGAATTATTATAAATATAACAAATGAAATGAAATCATCCATATTATTTATTTTTTTCCTTAGAATTAGTTTTATTTTTTCTTTTTTATTTTAATTCCATTAACCATATTAACATGGATAGTTTTTTACTATAATTTTTTTATTAGGGTAAATATTAACTTTTTATATGTTAATTTCCAATATTAATGTTTATGAGGATTCTTATTTACCCATTTTATATAAATAATGAATTGGACTTATTATGTGATTTGTGAGTCAAAATATATCTCATCAATGCATCAATATGCTTCATGAGACATCCTAGTATGGGTATTAGATGATTCCATAACCATTTATCTATGGGTTCTTGGTCTATTCCTTAATGGTATATTTATTATATCCCACATTATGCATTCCATAATTATGAATTATGTTATTTATATTCCATGTGATTATTTTTATAGTAGAAAATCCATTTTATGTTTAATTATCATGTGAATATTTATATGGAAAAATTTGATTTTCATTTATTACTTCCATATTATTCTAATGTTGTTGAATAAATCACACGTGTTTACAATACATACCTTTCGATATTGTTTATAAAAGATTTATTCATTGAATTATTCATATAAATAATCTTATATATCATTTATTCTCACCACTTTTCTAGTTTTATTTATAAAAATATTCTAGGATGTTTTTTGTATTTGATTTTTTGGGATACACTAAGAGGAATAGTTGATTTGTCAAGGAAATTATTTTTCTATTTTATATTTTAAAATGTAATTTCAATTTCAAGTATGTATCTAGTTTAACAAAATACTGAAATATTTTGACATTTGGCATGTGATTCCTTGTCTATTATACATATGTAATAATTTAATCCTCAACTATGTGCTGCTAGAGTTCTCTTATTTACAGTTAGTATCCAAGAATGTTTTGTACAAACCCTGGGGATAAGATTTAGGAAAACCTAAATTATAGAATGACACCCTATTATTGAATTTAAAAATATATGCAAATAAATCAGGCTTAGGATTTAGAGATTAGTAATACATTAATATTAACTTTAGTTTACTTGGATCAATAGTTTGGAGATTGTACATTATGTTTTATAAAGTTGAGTTCTAATATAGTATGTTCCATTATTTATAAATGACACATACTGTAAAAAACATGATCCTTATTAATGAATATAATACCAAGAGTATGAATGATAGTTTATGTGATGATATTTGTCCAATATTTAAAGAGAAACATTTCTCCTAAGTATTCTCCTCATATAGGTATAAAGTATCATTTGATAACAAGATAGAAAAATAATTATCCGATTCTTATGAAATTAAAGGGATGAAAAAGAAGAATAGAATGACAGAGAAAGGGGTGTATAAATGGAATAAGGGATCGAAGGATTTTCTAACATGTGATACATGTGGAAGGAAACAACATTGTACAAGTTTAAAAAGAAAATGAATTTGTTACATGTTTTTTTATTAAATCCATGATGCTAAAAATTTCTAGGTTGAGAATTGTTTTTCAATGTGAAATTATTACACTGCAATGATATGGGACACTATGAAAATAAACCAACAAATATTCAAGGGACTATACCTTATAAGATAGAATGGTAACATGGTCATGCTTATTTTATTGATATCATAGAAGTGTAATGATTACTATTCATTTTTATTTGGAGATACGAAATATGTATTAAAAGTATTTTTATTATTATTTATTAGAATAACTATATTTATAAATAACATAATATAAAACCATTTATTTAGGGATTTGGTGGTTTGTGATGAACAATACTGATAACAAAATGAGTTGATTTTGTGGAAAGATGAACTTTGTCCAAACACTTGATTGGGTAAGACTACATTAATATGCGATTTATATTAATATAATAATGATAAATACAATTTATTTTTATTTTATTGATTACCATTATGGTGGTAAGTGATTTTATGGTTTATCTTATATTTTCTATGATTATTAAAAGTTTGGGATTAAGGAATATAATAAAAAAACATGAGAATTAATATTTTGAAGCATGCATGTTGTCATGATGATTTATAGTTGATCAGGGTATTCATATATTTGGAATGTGACAATAATAGAAGTACTATGATACATGAGGAAAATTAAATGTTAAGTTGATTATAGATATTTAGTGTCCTTTCTTCTAAATTTTTGAAAAAAATGTATTTTAGATGAGTCATATAGTAAACTACCCGTGGAATGAATTAATTCGAGAATTGGAAGTTATTATATTAATATATTATATAATTTATTATATTTGATATCATGTGCTTATCATTTATCATTATTATATATTTATTCCTGATGTAATGAATTATGGATCTTTTTAAAAAAGTTATTCGAGAATAAATATTTTTCGTTAATATCCATCTCTAGGTGTACAAAATGAAGTGGAAATAGGTCGAAACACAACCAATGGATGATTTTATTCCATTGAATAAAATAAAATAATTTTATTTTCTAGGTTCATTATTTGGGTAGTAAAATAATCCCTCAAATAAAGTAAATTCATTTTAGAACAAAAACATTATTTGTTTACCATTCTTACTGAGAAAGATATGGTATTTTATCTCATAATTTTTTTTTCCAGTTTTGTGATATTTATGTTTCTAATAAAATTGTTCTCTATCACACCTAATCAAGACATGCAAGATATATTTATCATACATTTCCATATTATAACATTCATCTCATTTTCCCATATTTTAAATCCTAATTTTGTGGTGACCATCACATTTCCCTTTTCATCTTATTAAGAGGATCTTTTGTTAACTATATTTACGATCTGGGTTCCCAAAAAATGGTTTTTATATTATCAAAATTTCTTTTTTAAAGTGAAATATCATATTCATAGGAAAAAATTTATTGAAGGAGGGGATAATTTAATGACCTAAGAATTAATCGTATGCCTATTGTTTAATCTAACCTCTTTGATAGATTTTGTTTCACACAACACACAACTTGAAAGAAAAATGAAATATCATTATGTTATTATTAAAACCTAGCCACAAAATATAAATGGATGAATATTATTAGCTAAATTATGATGTAAATAGTTTTGAAAATCATTTTTAATATATTAACTAATGCTTTATGAAAAACACTAAATGTTTAGAAAAATATTTTATTCTTAAAGAATACATTTTCTTCAATGGCTAATTTTTTAATTTTAATGAGTAAATATTTTTATAAAATTAATGAAATTATATGAACTATATTTAATAAAATCAATATCATTTTTTAATATTTAAATTAAAAATAATTTATGGTGTTTTTTTGGGAATTTTTTAAAACGATTGTTTTTCAAGTGAATAGTGAAAATACTTTATATAAAACGATAAATTTAATAAAATTAAAATTGAATTTTTGATATTAATTTTAATTGTAATATAATTAATATTTTCTTATAAAAATTCTAAATAATTGTATTTTGATCATACTTATACATTATTTTTGTATAAGTACAAATTTTGGGAAAAAAATTCATTTTTACGAAACAAAACGTCTTCCATTTTGATTTATAAGATTAATTATAAAAATAATTTCTATAAATTATATCCTTTGAATTTTGAAATGGAATTACATATTTGGATTCCGATGGTCCCAATTTAGTAAATTGGTTTTTTTATTTTTAGCCAGTATGAACAGTTACCTTGTGAATTTTTTTTTATCATAGGTATTGGTACATTAGGTAATATTAAATTAAAAATATAGTGATAAGGATTATAAAATGACACTAAAACACATCCCAATTTTATTGTATTAAAATTTTTAATACATAGTAATTATGGTTTCATATATATTACCATTTTTTCCATTAAGAAGTGATTATAAACCATGTAATATTTTATTTAAAGAGAAGAGAAAGATAACACATTCGTGATTATAATAACATTAACAATTATAATATTGTGTTATCTAGAATTTATGTTCAAATATAAACACAATTTTTAATTATATGAAATTTTGATTATCATGGTATTTTATTTTTAATTTTTACTAAAGAAATAATTTTCATAACTGATTGCACAATCTGATTCCATAATTATTAAATTAAATAAAAATTATAAAAAATTATAATATAAATAATAATAAAATAATTTATTAGGTAATTTATTTCACACTATAATTCTATAGAATATCGTTACATATTAGGCATGTCATAAATATTTTTGTAGTTATCCCCTTATAATAAATTTTTTAAATGTCAATGTAATGAATAGTGTCAAAATTTTTATTAATGATATTTTAAAATAAATAATATTAAATTTATTCATAAAATTTTTATAAAAATATTAATTTCATAAAATTTAATTTATTATGATTTCAAATATTATCCATTATTTATTTATGGGTCCTTTTCATTTTTTAATAAAACCTTTGACCCTTAAAGAGGAAAATATATGTTGTCACTATAAGAGATAAAGATGTTAAATAGGGGTTAAATTTTAACATTAATTTATATTTATTAATGAATCTTAGAGTTTTCAAAAGTCCACCTCAACTCAATTATAAATTGGAACCTCTTATCTCACTTATTCACACCAGTGTGATAATTATATATCAACCAAACCCTACCAATTTCTCTTCCCAAAACCTTATATATGTTTTAGAATTCATGGTCATTAAAAAAACCCTAGTTCCCTTGGGAAAAGAACCAAAGGAGGTCTTCTCAAAAAGAGGTAATCGTATTCACCAATGAATTCAATATTAATTTCTTCTTCTACTTTCTCTATATGTGTTGTTTCCATCCCAAAATAATAAATCAAATATAATATAGATAGATAGATTTTATAATTAGGAATTAACCATATTATACCTTTTATCCATCCAATGGAAAACAAAATCATCAGACATACGTATGTACGGATTACATGTCTACATAAAAGTGTAAATAATTTTTCATGACCACATTATATGGATGGTTATAAGGATAGAAATATTGGAAATATATGGTGCTTATGAAATGATATTGATTATTAAAATGAATATATCAACCATTTACTTACCATTTCACCCATTAATGGAATGATATCATTGGTCATGCATAAGTACGACCAACCCTCTCCATGACGCGATGTGATTCATTTACATGTTCAAAAATCATGATATCAAATAAAAAATATGTTCAATGAAAAAATATTAGATCAATTACCTTAATATTATAATGGAGATGATGGAACAATAACCAATTCACATGAATAAGTACATAAATGATAAAAAATCATATTAAAATGGAGCAGGTATAACCCAAAACAAGTGTAATAATGAAATAGTATTAACAACTGAGAGATAAGGTGATATAATAGGAGAATATATGATTTAATAAATATGAATGTAACTCTGTTATAAATTATTATAATTCCTTAAAACGTTATTAATGTGTTTAAATCACACTCAATTATGGGAAATCTCATGGTAAGGGTTTCTCCTCTACGATTTACTTCTGTGGTACATATGATACATTAACCACTAATTTAGTTTGTGTGGTGTATATAACACAAATTCAATATGTTATATCAAAAAATTAATTTACCTTCATGGTATTTAATGTTTTAATTAATGTTATTGGATTCATGGGGCTTATGATCAAAATGTTACGAAATGGGTAAAATATTAATTCACAGTGTATTCAATATTAAAAATTGAATATGTTTACATATTTGTTGGTGTAATTATTTTGTATTTATATCTTGAAAAAAATATATTATTTTATCTTCTGGTCATTCAATATTTTTTCAAATAATAATACATTTTTTACTCTCCTTATTAAATAAAATTATTAATATTTTTTAATAAAATAAGTCTTCATTTCTATTTTTGGATTGAATTGATTTATCATCAAAAAACATGTTTTCTAAAAAGATGTTAAAAAATGTTTTTGATATTTTAAAAAAAATAAATGAAATTTTTACATATTGTTACAAATTGTTTTTACATAAACCTTCATATCATTTTCAAAATAATTTTCATTAAGATTTTACTAGAAATATGAAAGGATTTCAATATCAAGTAAAACATGTAGATAATTTCATACCATCTTGTTTTACATCTTATTTTACATGTTTTCAAATTTAATCAGAAAATGTATTTTCGAAATGTTTTTTTAGTTTTTTTATTTAGAAATTTTTTTTTAAATAAAATGATATTTTTCTAAAGAATGTTTATAAAGATATTTTTAATCATAAATGACATAAAAATTTTAATGTAGTTATGATCCCCTTGGGATATGTTGTATGGATAATATTCTTATTCATTCATTGGATGGTTTATGATCATTTTGATAGTGAATGTCATATTTTTATATCATTAACCATATTAATCATGATGATTTATTAGTATGTTCATTTGGTTGGGAAATGTTTTAATATTTCATTAATTAGTTGTTAATATAATTGTTTATATTGATTATGTTTCAAACCTTTCATATGAGGAATATATCAGACATATTTAGTGAAGAAAAAGGCCTGCTATAATGCATTGATGCATCACTTGGTATCTTGAGATAAGATAATTTGGGTATTGGATGGTGTCTTACAAGTTTAGGTATGGTTTCTTAGATGAATCTATGACGAAATTTTTATAGAATCCCACATTATGCATTCCATCATTATGAATTCATTTATGGATATTCTATTTTATTATTTAATTATTAGAGTTTCCATGGTTATTTTTAATTATCATGTCATTATTTATGTCGAAATATTTGATCATATTTTATTTATTCCAAATAATTCTTAATTTATTGATTTAATGGCATTTTTTAAGTTATTTAACTTTCCATATTTTTTATGACTTATTTATTGACAACTTATATTGTACGGTTACACTTACTGAACATTTGAGATCACACCTTTATTATGATTCATTTTTAGATTGGATATAAAGAATTTATTTGTGATTAATATAGAGGGATCCCTAGAGGGAAATATTGTATTTCTCAAGGAAATTCTTTGATTGTTTTAGGTTTAAAAATATAATATAAATTTCATGTATGTATCATGATTACCAGGAAAAATAACATATTCCTTCCATTAGTATATGATTATTTTTTTTTACTCAAATGTAATAAACTAAGTACCATATTTTTCCTACTATGGTCAGGTTATTTATAGAAAAAACTGTTCGTGAAGGATTACATATGGGTATATGTCATTTTATATTACTTTTTATGGGTAATACCTGATAACCAATCACTTCATAAGGGTATAATCATTCCATGTATGGGTACCAAAAAAATTTTCTTACCATTATAAGGGAATGAAATATTGTTTCATAGTAAGCCTAGAAGTATATTAACTACATAAGGGTACCCAAAGGATGTGTATGGTAATGCTAAAATTATATGATCTGTGTAAATGTAATTCATCCTCAAATAATGGTAATGGGGATAATGCATAAGGGTATTGTGTAAGGTTCATTTTTAAACAATTTAAGGGTATATGGAGTGGCATAAGTGTTGAAAAATTATTCCAAGGATTGAGTAAGGGTAGGGGAGCTCTAAATTAGGATATATTCTACTGTATGAGGGTAAAATCATGTTACCCTTTCGTATCACATACTTCATACATAATGTTAGTGGGGTTTTCCCATTTTTCCCCTATATTTCATATGCTGGAAAGTTATGAAATCTGTATTTGACTATTTTAAATTTCAAAAAACATGTAAAATGAATCCTTGACCCATTAAAGGATCATGAATCCTCATAATTGATGAATTTAAACACTCATCTATTATGAAATTTTGACAAAAATGATTAAATGGTGATATTTAATTCATGTTTCTTATTATTGTGACCGTATAAGTAGTTTTTATTATCTTAAATATAAAAAAACTTTTGAATTTTATTTTTGGATGACCCTTTCAACCTGTGATGCCAAAAAATCCTCATGTTGTCTTTTTTTAAAACCCTCTATAAACAATATGATCCCCCTTCTAGTTTACTGGTGGGACTGAACCCTTATCCTCTACAAATAATGAGTGTAATTATCATGATGTATAATTTAAGGTAAGGAACTATCAAATTATTTTCTCATTATATCTTGTGTAATCATGAAATACAAGCTTTTTTATAAATTGTATTGATAATTCGGTAATTCTATTAATATAAAAAATAGAAAATAATGATATAATAATTATTATCTGAGAATATCAAAGAATAATAAAAATGTATTATAACATGAATATTATTCTAATGTGATTTAGTATTCTCACATTTGTTTATTTTTTATTCATATAGGAATAAATTTCTAGAACATGCTTTAAAATATTTTTAATAATTCTTAAATTACCCATAAGAAAACAAATATTTCCACATTTGATATTTTATTTATATTGGAAATAAAATACATGGATTTGGTTCTCGAAATATGTGATTAACCTTGAACATTGACATGTCCTAAAAATGATAATAATTTATAGGAGGAGGAGTTCTTTGATTCAGTGTCTTATACTATTTATTTATAAAAAAACATGGTGGTCTATCGTTGATTTTGATACCAATGAATTTGTGTCAGGACATTCCTTACCTTTTGGTGATCTTGTTACACATTTTCCTTCATAGAATTCTTATGTTGTCATAAATTTTGTATCATTCTAGATTGTGATCGTATGTGGTATTGTGTAACCTGCATGAACCGTTATGATATTAGATGACATGAGTATTTGAGGTGTATCTTATTTCTAGGCTTGATTATAATAACATGTTGCTATGCATGGATTACATGTTTTCATGGTGACATGTAATGACTACCTTTAATGATCTACCCAATGATGTGTTCTAACACTTCTCTTGATGATGTTATTGGTACATGAGATAGGTTGAATTTCATGTGATGTCCAGCCCTTAGAGGGCGAGTTCACACAGATTGTGATAAAAAAGGTTTTGAACATGAGCATTAGGTAAGGGGCTAATAGAATGGGGATTCACACAAGGCATCATGTTACATTAAGGAGGGAATGGGGATTGAACTTAGCCTAAAATGGTTTATGATAGTATTTAGGCCTAATATATGGAAGATCCAAGACAAAATGGTCAAGGGGATTGACCTAACTCGATGACTTGTAACTACTAAGATAACTGTTAAGAGCATAGTGGCTTGTTTTTATCTCATTTTACATCCAATTATTAATCTTACATCATATAGAAGAATATTTTATTATAGTGATTTTTTGGTAGCTTGGTTAGAACATGAACACTTCGTATATGTGGTATGATTTTTATTCTTGTTACACATTTTTTATTATCATGTAATAAAATTCTTATACACATGAACATAATTTTAGGAAGAAATGATGGTGTCTTAACGTACTTATCACTAATAAAATGTAACAAAACTCTTTATGTTTTTGGATTCCTCATACATAGGGATACAGTTAAGGGATAGGGTCCCATGGACAATGATTCAGAAGAGGAGTACAATTTTGGAAATGGATAAAGATAGACTCTAAAGGATACTACTATTTGGTTTAATTAGTAATTTTTTGATATTATTTATCTATTTTGGATTTCCATCTTGGGAAACTATCTATTACATATATGATTATATTTACTCTATTTTCACAATATTATACTCAAATAAATTAATTTTTTATATTATTTTCTTATATTTTAGTAATGACATGATATTGAGGATATAATATCCCAATGCATATACACATACCCAAGATTCTATTTGATGGGATCTTGCATCCTGGGAGGTTCGCCATAGGTTATATAACCCTCTATCTCAAACCTGCTGTTTATAGTTAGGGTTATACAAGATGGGTTCATGGACACATTTCTTCTTGTATTTTTAGACTCTCCATTGATATAGAAGAATGAATATATTTTTTTGATTCACTGGAATTCGAGTTTCCATGTTCTTGGTGATAAAATTCCTAACATACCACTAATTTACCATTGAAAGTATTGATGTTAATATTTTCATTAAATTGATGATGTGTTCATGCATAATTATTAGGCATTTAGGTTCACATTCTATATATATACACATATTTTAGTTATATATTATTTCATAAATTAAATTACATTATTTTTTATGTTTGTTTGGGATAGATTATTGGTTATGATAAATCACTATTGGGATTAATTAGTTTATCAAAGTATAATTTTATGGTTTTTTTATTTATAATAAATGTCAATAATGCATAGGGATGAAACTTTGATTAGAACATGGAGGGGTGTACCTTGGGATATGGGTGGAATCTGATTGAAAACATTGTGTGATTCCTCAGATTGGTTAGGATCTCAAAACACATGTTATAAGGTTTTCCTTCATGTTATATAAGACCCCCTCTTAGTTTTTTATTTGGCTCTCCAAATAATTATTAGTGTGTTCCGGTGTAGTATACAAAATGTACTCTAGTGGTGTAAGAAGTATGCCCAATATAGTTGGGAGTCTTATATATGTGATCCATGGTTGACAATGATGTGGTTTTTCATCCATTGTATCCTCTAAGACATCATGGAAATGTAGGACTACATGATAATGAGGATAGGGTGGATATCATTTAATTTTTCTTTGAAATCATCCCATAATAGTTAAAAATGATGGTGATGTTGGTAGATTTCAGGTTATAGGGACCAAAAAGACATGGATGGAGAGTTATGGGAAAGGTCGAGAGGTATGAGGGAATCACCTTGTAGGACATCAAGGTATTTTTTTACAGGGATTTCTTAATGAGTCAATGAATCATGGAAAAGAAGTAGATATCATGGAGCTACAGAAGGGGTCCAAGATAATTATTTTTACACTTCACATTTTAATATTATTATTTTATTTTTACTTACTGTGGTGTGTTCTGAGGCTCATATGGAAAAAAAATTGAGGTCACACTTTATAGCAATGTTACATAGTAGGTCTAGAGCTTAAAAAATCACTATGCTCATATGTTATATGGATTTCTGTAATACATTAATAGGATCTTAGATAAGTTCTATGAACATAGACATTATATACCCATCAGTTATCTGATGGGTGTAATTCATAATACCACTAGGATTACCTCTCATGATTATATGAATAGGATGTCTAGGGATGTGTAACAGATAAGTATTACACATGTGCAATAATGTTTGGTCTCTTAAGTTTGCCCTAGGGGAAAACCATGGCTCTTCAACTATGGGAGGATCAGACACTACCATAGGGCTAGCTCAGTAAAACATATATGCACTAGAAATGTGGAAAGATGATCCGTCTAAAAATGTTTTTCCATAGAGAATTAAAATTTGGATTCCATAATGGGGAAGGAAGACACTGTTGTGGAACCAATGATCCACCTGATATCATTAGTTGTAGGCATAAAGAGGAAGACTAAGGTGATTCATGCTTATTAGGAAAAGGTTTGAGGAGCAGAGATAAGTCATGTATTTGTAGTAGAGTAGATTACATCAAGTGATGGTGAGGGGTATCTATTATATGAGGTATTTTATTGATTATATATACTCTATCATCTTTGTTTTTTGGTACTAGTGATTCCAATTCATTTTTATTTGTATATGTATTTTATAGGATTTAATTTGTGATAATGTTATATTCTAAGTTATTTTCCCTTGATAAATCATTTTTGATTCAATTGGGAAATCTTCAATGATTCTCATAGCTTCATATATTCATCACTGGTTATAAAAATGTATAGTACTTCATGATTATATAGATGGAAAACTTTAAAAAGTTAAAAAAAAATGAACTGCAGGACTATCTTTTGAGCTTAAATTGATTTCTACATTATATGGTTGTCATTGACATTAATAACATATAGAGGTATAAGATGGTCAAAGAGTGTGAAATTTGAATAGTTAAAGTCTGTCAAAATTAATGATAGATTCAGATGATCATGATAAATATAGAGGGATTGTCTATGTAAGAAGGATCAATGAAATCCCTGTTATTTTTTCATCTAGTCATGGAGATATATAAAGGCATATTTCTATATTACATCATTGAACATCATTCTAATATATTAGTTTACTTTTAGATTGAGGTCCTACCCGGTGCACAACCCATGTTGACACCCCGTCATCATATTGTTCATGGTGAGCTAAATGAGGTCAGGGTACAACATAATCTCTTAGATAATAATGTCTTCATATAGAAAATTTATTTAGCATGGGGTAAACATAAATATTTATCAAATAAGGAGGATAGTAGTGTTAAAATCTTCTTTGACTACGAAATACTAATCCAGGCGATGGTGAAGAACATATATCCTTTTCTCAAGATCGATGATCTCTTAAATTAGTTACAAGGAGACCATTGGTTCTCTATGATTGGTCCAGGATTATATTATCACCTTCTATGAGATAGATAGGTGGATATATTAGGAAAAATGTCTAACTGTAGGAATGGGAAGTTTGAGTTGTTGGTGATTCCATTCAGGCTGAAATAATTCATAAGTAGATTCCATGTCTCTCACGAATAAGATCTTACACCTTTACCTAAACATATTCATCATGGTATTCATTAGATAAATTATTATATAGTCACTAATAATGGAATAACATAATTGAAAACGTGATATTGTAATGGGTATGTTTGAGAAAATTAGATTTATTCCAAGACATCATAGTGTAATTTTTTAATTTAGGTGGTAAAGTTATTTGGGAATGTGGTTTCTATGACATATATATCTATAGAACATATGAATGTATATTCTATGATGTCTAAAAATCAACCTAAATGTGTTAATGATATGGATAATTTTTGTTAGGTATAAATGGTGTTTTATTAAAAATTTATTCTAATTATTATTATACACAACTACACTGATAAAGAAGGGAGTAATGTTCTAATGTAAAACAAGTGAGAAGTGTCATTTATTAAGATGAAGTGGAGGGTTACTATAACTCTTATCTTGTTACTCCCTGATCCTTGAATTAGATATAAAGTATAAAAAAATTCATTAATCATTTTTTGGGTGCTTTACTAATGAATAATTAGAATCTAGTAGATTATGGGTTATGTTATCTATGTACCAATGAGTAGAATTACCCTACTCATGGTTTGGAGATGGAATCTAGGGTTCATTATTTATGTGGATGGAAACACTACCACTCTGGTGACATGATTTTTTTTCTACCCTAACCATAAGTAACATTGATAGATATTTGCACAGTGTGACCTAAATCTAAGGCAAACAAACCTTGTAGAGTATCAATAGATGTTTTACGTTGAGATGATTTATTCATATATTAAAGGATACATTATAGAATATAATCATATATATAAGATTCAATTATATTAGGAGAATAGTGAGTTTTATTTAGAGGAGTAGTGTAAAATTTTGATCTTATTGGATGACTATACAATGGATGATTATGAGGATCATGGGTCAAAGAATTGTATCCCATTAGTGATTACAACTTCTCTTGTATAACTAGTAAATGTTGGTTGGAGTTTGACCGAGATTGTACTATAATAAGAGCAAAAACAGATGGAGGTGACCTGAAACATGAGTAATTATTTAGGGATGATGATATTATCCATGCGTATGGGTGTGTTGAAGTTTGTTCTTCTATTAGGGAGGATATTATGTGGTAATTTTATACCTATCGATGGTTGGTGCATAATATTGTGACCAATATATACCATGACTTCATGAGATAGGTTAGGTTGATAGGGATGAAGAGGGACATAACTGGTTTTGTATTCTGATGCCTTAACTTCCAAATGGTAATGACTGAGAACCAATGCCCATTAGTTTTCTGCAACCACTTCTAGGGCCAATGTGGTAGAGATGTGAAGTATTTAATGAATTCTTATGGGTTTAACTTCATCCCAACAGATTCATGATGCAATATAGGTGATTATTAATCAATTATAGAATGTTTCTAAATTCCTACCAATTCAAGACACTCACTCATATAAAGATTTGGGGAAGAATTATTTTAGTTAAATCATATGATTTCATGAAGTTTCTTAGAGAACTATATTTAAAAGAGATTCACTTTTAATGTTGTGGTTTTGGAAGGGATTACAGAAATGCATAATGTCTCCCAAGAGATAATTCATACCATACCATCCTAAGATGAATGTAATGTTCAATAAAATTATACACATACCCTATGATATTATTCAACTATGCATCCAGTTTTTTATGGAGGTTTTGATGTTCTCCTAATCATTGTTGAGTTATCAAACAATAATTGTTACCAATAATTGATTCCAATGGAACCTAGGGAGGATCCTTATGTGTGACCATGTTATTCACATATTTTTCCCATAAGGTAGGTGAGGTAGTAGTTTTGGTTCCCATTTAGGATCAATGTATCTATGAGAGACTGTAAAAGATTTAGAGGTGAGTGATCACTGCCCAGAGTAGGATAAAATCATATATAGACTGGGGGAGGAAACCATTGGAGTTCACTATTTGTGACAAGGTTTTCTTGAGGGTATTAAATTAGTTGGGGTATCATTGTTTTTAGAAATAGTTTAATATTGATTCATAGATTACTAGACCCTTTATGATCAATATGTGGTTTGGGAATCTAAATTATCATCTGGATATTCCATCTCATTACTGAAGTATAATTGACATGTTTCATGTGTCATAGATATATAGTTACTTTCCCATCCAATTAATTATTTATATTGAATGGATAATGATTTTGAGATAAATGAATATAATAATGACTGTTCAGGGCAGATTATGGACCAAAGAAAGGAGGACCTTCAAGGGATGATGGTACCACTTTTTAGATTTAGTGACAACACTGAAAAGTCCAACAGATGATAGAGGAGGATGATTATGATGTTCATTCTCAGGGGAATGAGTGGGTTGAACATGACTAATATAGATATTTCTCTACTTTGAAAAACCATTAGAGGGTGATAATATTAATATTCATTTTTTATTTTATCCTTTCAATTTATTTTTTCAATACTTGTAATCATTTTTTGTAAAATATATATATTCAAAAAACCCACCCACAGATTGGTTTTACATTCTTACACAAGGTTATATAGAGGGTTTTAAGAAGATGAGTAAGGGTAAAGGGATTTTTACAATGTTGAATAAGGGTAACACTATACATATACGGGTTATATAAGGGTATTGGCCAATTCATGGAATTATGTATGGGTAATACACTTTAACCAAGCATTCGGTATAGGTAACAATGTGCTACTTATGTTCACTAGTGATTTTTATGTACCTATGTAAGGGAAATTTATTTTATATAATGGTAACCTTGGGAGTATGTGTGATATGTAAGGATACCCATAGTATGTGTAAGGATATTGCTGAATTTTCATATGTTTCGTAAAGGTAAGTCAAACAAATGTAATGGTAAGTTGGATGTCAGGTACAGTTAGTAACTTCTATATGGCTATTATTTAGTGGTCTTTCAGGTAATTTTTATGCGTATCAAGAGCTGAATTACGGTGATGACATTTTTTCAAGGGTTACATAATGGCAGAGGAACCACTACATATGGGATCATATAACAACATTAGGGAAAACTAAAGATAACCTTACCCAAAATATACTCCATGTGTAAGGGTAGGGGGTTTTACCTTGTTTTCTATTTTATCCTCCTATTCATCACTTGATGCTTATATAATATTTATTTTTCAATTTTAAATTAAAAAAATTAGGATAATTAAATCCAACATTCATTAATTGTATGTGACTCATATTTAAGGTAATATTATAACAATATTGAATTTTGAATCTATTAAAAGACACATAAAATGATATTCAATTTTTGGTATATTTTATTGTGATAATGTTTGTGGTTTTGTTTTTTAAAATAGTTTATCCCTTGAGACCATAGATTTTGGGAAACCCTTTGAGTCCGAGAAACCAAAAAATGAATGTGTTATTATATGGTGAAACCCACTACCAACATTTCGAGCCTTACTTCCTAATTAAACAATGGAATTAACCCTTCCTCTATCCTCTTTTGCAACACCTGTGAGTGATAATTCTGAGAAATATTTTTTCATTTTCTTTTCTCCTAGTTTAATGTATAATCGTGAATGAAATATCCTTGGAGATATTGAATAATCAATTCATGAATGATAAAAATCAATAAATTAGCAAGGAATGATAAAATAATTTCAATCTAGTAATATAAATGAAAAATAATAAAGGTGCATCACATGAATATTATTATTGTGTGATAGTGTATTTTCATATATGGTTTGATTATTTTTCTTCAAAGAACATATTATATCACATGTGTTGGAATATTTTTGATAATTACCAAATTGTCCTAGAGAGATAAACAATTACCACATGTGGAATTTTATACAATTTGGAAGTAAAATTATTAGATTTGGTTATATTGATCCATGATGAACCTTGAATTTTGATGTGTTTAAAACTATGATAATAAGGCACATAATGAAGTTATTTTGTATTTAGAGGTTTCCACTCTAGCTTTTTAACCACAGACGATGGGTTTTCTATAAAATTGACTTTATAAACCTTATAAAATAAGTTACATACATGTTTGGGCTCTGATTTATCATGTTTACTTGGTATAATCCTTGTGTTGGCATACCATGTTTATAATGGTTGATTGTGATCACATGTGGGTGTATGTGTATCTTTAATGACCTATTTTTATTTCTCATTATATTATTTTTTCTTGTGTATATTTTTAAAATGATTTATTATGAAAAAATGTTTTAATATGTTGATACTATACTCTCATGATGATATGTTATTATTTACATGTACGATCTAGCCTGTAATATTTGTTACCATTTCCTCGAATGGTTTTATTGGTCCATGATACATATTTACCATCTTGTGAATTGATTCCATTACATGGGGATTGAAGATTTATTACGAAGGTGGAAATGGTGGAACTAAGCATCAGTTATGTGTATGATGGTTTGTGGACCTGACCAGAGGAAGCGTGCCAGGGACATGATGTCTTGAGGGATTGAACTAGGGCATATATGGGGTATGAATGTGTGGAGGCTTGAACCATGACAGAGCTAGGATGTGATAGTCTAGGTACTTGATCCAACCTTATTTTTTTGATACTGTTATTATATGTTTTATAATCCTAGAATAATCTTAGTTTTCAATATTGGCATCCTATTCTTATACTATAAACCGAGAGCTAAGAGATGTTATGGTCGGGGTTTGGGGTAGCAAGTTTACTGCACAACCACTTGTTATGTGTAATATAATTTCTATGTAGGAAAAAAATTTATTATTATCATAGAATAAACCTATTTTACTTGACCACAATTAATATTTACTAATTAATGGTGTCCTACTATGTTTTTTACTCACACACCATACTGGAATTTTCATCACACGTGTATACTTTTGAATAGTGATATGAGTAAGAAAATGGGTCAAGTTACTAATGGATGAGTAGAAGAGTATGGATCTAGTCGAAGATCAGGACAAAAAATAAAGGACCCCTGTTAATTTACTTATTTATTTATTGTATAATTTTATTAAGAAGATTGGATTGTTACATTTGGATTTAGTTTGTTACATGTATGAATGTATGAATTATTATTTAGTTTCAACATGAAATAATAATAATTATATTTTTTATATTTTTTATATTTATTTATTATGACATGATATTGAGGGTATAGTGTCCCCATGGATAGAATTATACCCTTCTATCTTGTTAGAGACCTCTTGTGTATGGGGAGGTATACATGACGTCATGTGACCCTTTGGCTCAGACTCATTGGTTTGGGTCAGGGTGTTACATTTTGGATCAATGAATTTGTTATTCATTGGAGTATTTTCTCTAATGATGGAATATATGTTGACCACTCAAAGAGAATGGTAGTAAAATAATGGATTACACTAATACACATAACTAAGATATGATGTTTCCTAGGAGTTACATGTTATAATCAATATTTTCCTCATTATTTTTTCCTATTTCCAAACTCATAATATATGTATATACATAGAGGGATTGAATTCATAAGGTTAATGTAATTTAATGAATTCTTTGAAAATATATTGAGAAGAATGACAAATGTAGTTGTTCTGACTCTTCCATTAGGTAAATAATGAATTTTAATTTACAATGATGCATCAAAGAATGGACATAGAAATGTAATTATTAATAATGATAGGGTGATTTCTTATACGTCAATGAAACAGAACATAATTTAATATAACAATAAAAATTAAAACATTGAGAAAAAATATATTATATAATATTGGATAAAATGGAGACACTAACTCCATTGAAAATGAATTGTGATATTTAATGTCCATAATATTTTGATCTATATATTCTCTTATATGGAGTTCAACATGAGTCAATGATAATGGTTGTAAAATCATGAGGATGATACCAATCTAGGCAAAAAATCGGTGGTTGGTGCATTGAGTAGGAGTGACCCTAGAGTTCTAAACATGATGTGTATTATTAAAGATCCAACATAAAGAGATCTAATAAATGTGGATATGATTATTTTTTTCTAAGGGAATATATCAAGTATTTTCCATGAAATCAAAAAACTATTGTTACTAAAAAGAATAGAAAAATCCTTACATGATGATAAGAACTCACAACTAAAGATAAAAGTACTGAGTGGTGGAGAATGGAAGACTTCATTTGTCGGGTGGAGTGTTGAAGGATGGAAGGATTTTATGTGTCCAATATATAATTGAGATAAAAAGGGATCTACTAGATTAATAACATATATATAATTTCTCTATACACACTGGTAATATATATATATGTAAATGGATATTAGAGAAAAAATTTAGTGGGATATTATAAAGTGGGATAATTTTAGATTTTGTTTCAAGATGATTAGTATTCTAGCTAGTAAAGTCTAAAAGAAAACATTCTAAGGGAGTTATGCAAACTCAGTCTATACCTTTATTGAAATGGGGAAATGTTACATTTTAATTTTTCATTGGAATCAGAAATACTATAAAAAATAAGGATTCTATATGGTTCATAATTGATAGTCTTACTATGTGTGCACATTTCATAGAAAAAATAGAAGATCTACCCCTAGAGTTGCTTTCTCAAATCTGTATCAATGAAATATAAAGGTTTCCTAGGGCTCCATTATCTATTTTATCTGATCATTACCCTCTGTTCATGTAAATAGTATGGAATATTATTCAATGGTATATAAACACTGAGACATATTTATGAACCACATATTATCCCAATACTGACAAACAATCAGAATGATCCATCTTGACATTAGATGATTATTTTAGATCATGTTCAGGTGAATTACATGGTGTATGGGATCAATATCTACCTTTAGAACAATTTATATATAATAATACATTCCATTAAAGAATCCAAATGGAACCATATGAAGAATTTCATAGGGAGAGGATTCATACTTCAACCTATTACGATGATATTAGTGAATGAAATTATGATATTCTAGAGATGATGGAGGATGTGACTATTATTATACGAACTCTATAGGATCATATTAAAGCTTGAAAAAACATAATAATTATGTTGATAATATATGTAAAGACTTGGATTTTCATATTTGGATTCTTGTATTATTGAGGTTTTGAATATGTTATGGTGTAGACATATTTTGTAATAAGAGGATTTTAATCCTTAGGAACATTGGGCCTTTTGAAATATTTAAAAGATCGAGGGTTGTAGCTTATAGATTGGGACATCCCATCATTTCTAATGTACACAATGTATTCCATGTTTCATTACTATGAAATATATTCTAGATCCAAATGTGTTATCACATCCAGGAAAATAGTGTTGTAGACTGACTTGTCTTGTAATGCGTAGTCTGTCTAGATTATTAACATGAGATAAAAATTATTTCAGAATCAGATATTGATTTTGTGAATTTCCTTGGGGGAAAAAAAATTTGAAGAGGAAACATGAGATCCTGAATAATTTGTAAGGGATTAGAATCCATATTTATTCATCAAATTATATATACCCTTATTTTGATAAAAAAAAGTTCTTCAAAGGGGGGGGTGTAGTAATAAATGAGTATCTAGTATAATTGGTAAATTATATATCTCAAAACTATCATACAAATGTTCTAATTAATGAAAAATTATTCAATAATTTTTTTAAAATATAAAATTTATAATTTTATATTGATAAAATTAATTATATTTTTTAATTTATCATATCAAAATTAACAGAGAATGAATTTTTTGAATTTTTAAAGAATGTCAGGTTTTAGTAAAAAATTATGTTTTTCACAAAACCTATAACTTGTATAAGTTTAAAATTACCTAAAAGGGAATATACGTTTAGAGAGAATTTTAAGTAGTAAAATATTAATTTAAATAATAACATCATTCATTTAAAAATATTTTTTATCTTATAAATCCAATGAAAAATAATTTTATATCTAATTAAAATGCTATATTAATGTGTAAAATATTTGAAGTTTCTTCAGATAATCAAGTATTATGAATTGATATTTGGTTTTGGATTTCTATTAATGAATAATATAATTTATTTCTTTTATAATAAATAAATTTATTTCCTTATAAATAGTATCCAGGGAAATTTTATATAATTTATTTATTTACAATAGAAACATGTTATTTCATTATAAATAGTTTTTAGATCATTAAGGGTTTTAACATTAAAATTAACTTTTAAAATTAGTGGAAACAATATTTTATTAAATAATATTTGAATTTATAATTACAATTATAATATTAGATAAAATTATTTATCATAATAATTTTCATTATAATTAATTACTATGGTAAGAAATAAATTATCATTGTAAAAGTAAATTAGGGTAAAATATGAAAAGATAAAAAAATTCCATATAACATAGAATAGTATCTCAAAAAGGAGTGTTCAAGGGTAGTTTAGACCAATAAAACTTTTCTTATCCTCGCTGTTACATTTTATGGAATATAGTTATTTAATTGTAACTTTACATTATTGAAAATGTTTGGATTACTCCCAAAAACTACCCTCCCCTTTATTTATAAAAGGGTAACATATTCACCAAATCAAGAACAAACTATATTTTATATTTGTTAATGAAAATATTTTATCGGAATCCCATTATAACCCTACCACAACTTAAAATTATTTAGGTAAACTTTTATTATTGTAATATTTTTATTTAAAAGGAGACTTCCATGGAATATTAAAGTCCCTCACATGATTATTTTCAACTGATTAGTTTTGTTCAAAACAATATTCATTAAAATATATTATATAGAGGATAACATAATGATATAATTATAGATTTTACACTTTAATATTTATATGTTATGTTTTTACCATTATTTTTTTTATAAAATCCATGAATTATGAAAAACAAAATCATTTTTCATACGATGTGTAGAATACTGCCTCCTTGATGTAACATATTTTATTTTACTTCACTGCTTTTTATGTTTGATTTTTGGGCTTTATTAAGGTCAAAAAATATTTTTTTGATATAAATTAGGTTTTTATAACAAATTATAAAACTTATTAATCATATATTTAACAAGAGTTCATTGATATTATGATAATTTAAAATGAGCATACATAGAGGATTATAATTTATTCTAATTGAGTAAATATTTATTATCAATTAAAATTTATTTATAAATAAATATAAATATTATATATTTCACTATTAAAATATAAATATGATTATTAAACATTTTAATACTGATAATACTAAAAAACTAACTCTTAATCATTCATTAATCTATGGTGTTCTAAGGTTTGGGTTGATTCAATCATGTACATGAAAACTACATTGAATGTATCCAATGAATTAATATGACAACATAATTATAGTTGGAATTCAAAAATAAACTCTAAATAGTAATTTTATTCTACAAACATTATTTCATTATCATATCCATCATTTTTTGAAACACAACAAGTTCATTTAAAATAAATAAAAATATGTGTTTTGACAACTTCATCTTCAAGGATATGATCTAAAAGATGTGGAAAGGAATGCAAGAAAAAATAATTTTTTGTAAATAATAACTGGAATATAAGATTAATTTATAATTAAATAATTATAATTTGATAAAGAATGAATATGAACACTAGTGTTATGAGACTTGTACAAACAAGTAAATTTGTAAACACCAACATGGAAAATAAAAATAAATCATGTAGAGAATGACCATTTGTGGAGTGTATATAAATGAAAATTAGTATGAAAACTATTATTAGTTAATTAATTAATATATATGTTCATGATACATGAATTTAGAATAATTTCTAATATGTTAGGATATGAGGTAAGTGTTTTCCTTCTCAAATTCCTCTCTTTGTGATAGGTTTTTTAATATACACATAATTTTCAATATGTGTTGTAAATACAATATATTTAAGAAGTTATATCAAGAAATATATTTATTCATAGTATTTTATGATCACATTTAGGCCCTAAATTTTATGTTTTATAGATTTAATTTAATCCAAATATATAAGTGTTGTTTTCCACCAAAATTTTAATTATTTGGGCCTAATGTTGAAATTAACACCAATTGTAAATAGGTTTGGTGGATAAATTTTCATGGAAGTAATTTTTCAATGTTACTCATGATATTTCCATGATTTACAAGTATATATTTTTATCCCTATTTTA
The DNA here is from genome assembly GCA_963277665.1 of Viscum album. Classification (NCBI taxonomy): domain Eukaryota; kingdom Viridiplantae; phylum Streptophyta; class Magnoliopsida; order Santalales; family Viscaceae; genus Viscum; species Viscum album. Next base: position 1,734,511,418 of record OY728152.1, on the reverse strand, counting down.
TATTCTCCTTATCCAATAGATATTTTCCATGGTAAAATATAATCCTATATTTTAATAAATTAAAATTTTGTACAATCTCATAATAAATTCTTCTTTTTATGGATACTTGAAAGTCTATGTGAGAATGGTATAGATTTATCTAATTAAAATCAACCTAGAAATTTTTGGTTTATAATTGAGTAAATCATCATGATGATACTTGATGATTGGGATAATTATTTCATACTTGGAATTTCTCTCAAGGGGGAAATGACATTAATAATTCAAATGATATTAATGAACTACAAAAAAGGATTGTCTTACAATTTACATAAAACCCTAACAATGAAATATATTTAATCCAATATTTATCTTCCATTGATATCCTATCACATTTTATGTAGCATTACCACTATATTTATTTGATAATATCACATCGTTTTTCTTTGGTTATACCCTATGACATAAAAGATGATTAGGTGGTGTTCTCATAGACATTTACATTATATTTTTTAATTGGTATGTTTCTTCCCTATATATTTCTCAATATATGTATACCCATGTTTTATTCCACCTAAGGTTACTTAGGGAACCTAAAGAGATATCTTGATGAATCGTATGGTGAATGCATTGGAAATTAACTAGTGATGTATTGGGAAAAATATTATATCGGTCCTCAAATGATTGACTGGTCTCATGTTACAAAAATATTGTGGTTTGGGGTATTCCACTTCTCATTATAGTGATGTGTTTTTCAATAAGGCTATGAAAGCATGTTTTTGACATCCAATATTAAGAATTCCACTAGTATGAGATTAATTATTCTTATTATTAATGTTTTCTTCTTTATTCAGGGATTTAACAATCCCTTAGTTTCAGTAGATTATTTCCTCATGTTGTTCATATATTATCTCTAAATCAAATATTCTTTATTTATGTTATGTAATATTTATTTTTATACTGCGTCTTATAGGAATCAATGGTCATTAATATTTTTTCCATTCCCCATTAATCATAGAGGAGGACTATGTGTATTTTTTAGGGATACTATTGATGTGATAATAATGTTCCCAAAATGTGTGGTTTTTTATCGTGTTTCTAATTATAATATATGTATGTTTCTAAAATTCCAAAAATAATCAAATTTGGGAGCCTTTGGGTACTCTTTCACATTTCCCCAATAAATTAATTTAACTACCGGCTATGAGTTTCTGGAGTATATGATGTTAAAATGTTGGTTGAATATTAAAATATAATATACAACTGATATATTATATTTACCAAAAAATACATGGAACATTATAACTCAATCAAATGAATTTAATTTTTGTAAATTTTTAATATTAGATACATTCTTTTTCTACTTCTTGAATAAGCACCATGTTAGTGTTTCATAATCATTTATTGTAATCAATCCATTAATAAAAATTACAAATAAAAATAAATTAACTTGTGAATAAACTTATAATATTTAAAATAACCATTTTAACATAAATTAACATTCCTTTATCCCAATGAAATAATTATAGTTATTAAAATTGAGATAGTAACATTTTTAATGTATTTTTTACATTAAATAATATTAAGGACATTATTCATGAAAAATGACCCTACGTTTCTATATTTTTAAACATTGGATGATGATGATCAAAATAAACTTATACAATATAAATAAGTATATTGTTATATATATTTCTATGCCTTATCACATTATTTTTAACCTTAATGACATGATTTACGCTTACTAAGGTGATAAATATTTTCAACAGTTTCTATTCATAATGACCAAAGATAAATTTTCCACATTAATAAATTTGTACATGATTATTCCAAATATTTAATAAATTTTTTCAAATTTAATGACTATAAGTACTGTAAATTACTTTTTAAAATTATCCAACAAAATGCGATGAAAAATAGTTTTATATTAAAATACATTTATAATTATAGAAATGTTTTTTGTAAAGTAATTAATTAAAACATGAATTAATATGAAATTAATTGAATAATTTATAATAATAATTTAATTATTGTCTTTAAGAAAAATCATTAAAAATTTTGAAATTGTAAATACTCGATTGAAACATTATTTTTTATATTTAATAGGTATTTAATCAAAATTCACTGAATAATTATATTCTATAATTTTTTTTGAAATTTCTGGTTAAGTTAATATTGATATTCTGATTTCGAAAATGAAATACCTTATATAAAATATAATAAATAACATTTTTATAAATTGATTATTATATTTAATCATATGAATAAATAATACCTTTATTTGAAGAATATTTATTTTTGAAGGGTAAAATGATATGAGTAAAGATTATGTTATTATTTACACATTATTTGTCAATAAAATTATACATATTTTGACCATTATAAATATATTTAATAATTATATTTCTTATATATATACAAACAAATTAAATGACATGTTTATAATGGTGACATTTAAATAAAAATACATCTATAACAAATCACATTAGGCTTAAATCTCTGTGTTATATTTAGAAAATTATATTGAGATAATTATCATTTAAAAAAATAACAGTATTATATAAGTACTCTTTAATAAATTCAATTGATCTTGGAACATTCTTATCCCTACAATATTTTCCTAAACTAAAAATAGTTTTGCATTCATCTTCACTCTGAGCCTAAATATATCTTGTCTTGGGTTATAGAGGGGAGTTGCTATGAATATAATAATTCTTTTCTCCATAAATGGTCCTTAGATTGTCATCATGGAAAGGACCATCCACATATTGTTCTATATCTTCATCATCCTAGAACCACTTCTTCCATTTCAAAACACTATCATCCTCAAAATCATATACGATACGTTCTAGTGTTTTGTCTATGCTGATGAAGCCAGACATTGATGGTGATATACGATTGTCACTCAATTTTGTTTTAAACTAGATGTGGACATTCCCTCTTCCAAAAAAATGTTCATTATTTTAGTGAATGATATATCGCTATAATAAATGGTAATTTACCAGAACCCCTTTGATGTTTCTATTTATTATAATCTATAAGGTCATTATGAATCTATTTTAACAATATATATTGCCTTTATCCCTCCTATGGATATTGATCAGATGGTTTCCTCAATCCTCTATGGGCACATCCCTCTCTAACCTTTCCAATTATTTCCTCAGTATGACATAGTTTATATATTATATCATGTTCCATATTGGAATGATTTCAAGGATGGGTGGTAATTTCAAGATTCTATACCAACTCTAGACTAACTAGGTCTGGTTGTATCCCCAAAACATGAGATGAATCCCCTTATAGACGATATGAATCAATTATTTTTTAGTAATCTAGTGTTTTATGTCACTATAGGGTGTAGTGGAAGCATATTTTAAAGAAAACCACCATGAACCACCTATTTATTTTTTAAAATATGTTCCTAGATCTCAAAATGAAAACCTTTTTTTGTTATGTCATCCCTTTCTTATTTTTTCTACCCATGATCTGTTGATGCAAAAAATAATTCAATCATAGTGAATATAATTCCTTCAAATGTTGTAGTCCATCATCCTCCATTTATAATGTAATATTTCATGATAATATCCTCATATAAGGTGTAATATAATCCTATAGTATAAGAATCACTTCATCTCATATTTCTTATTAGGACTCATTGTGATTTAGAATATGATCTAATCCATTATATTTTATCTCAAAGAGGATAAAATAATAAAAAATAGATATTCCCAATAAGTATTTTTTTAATACCAAAATATTTTAGTTTATTAATACTATGCACCATAAATTTTTATACGTAATAAACCAAGCTTAAATGTAACATAATATAGAATAGAAATATTATTATTAAAATATAATTGATCTAACCTTGTAGTTGGATTGGAATGTTTGAATAAGAGAAATAAAAATATGAAATATACATAGAATCTAATCCATATTTGTTTAATTCCTCAGAATGAAGTATTCAATTTTGAATGATAATAACAAAATGAAATAAGGTTAATAGTATTTAAATTTTGAATGAGTTATTTTTAAATAATACAAGACCTTTCTTATATAGTACATATTTCAATTGAAAGAATAATTTCAATTATTTACAGAAATTAATTTATATAAAATTTAATTTTTATACTTTTAGACTATTGAATAATTACTCATACTATTATTATAATTTTGTTTATAAATAAATACCAGATAACATTATTCTAAAGATATATATTATTCCCAAAACTATTATATAATTGTGGAATGTATTTTTAATAAAAAATTATTATATTTTTTATAAAATTTATAAATGACATATATATATAAATATATATTAATATAAATTTATTGTAAAATTAGTATTTGTACTCATAAAAAAATGAGAATTAATTATTTCTATTCTTTGAAAATAAATTTTTTATTAAAAACACTTTTATGATTTTTAAATCGATATTATAATTATTTCTTAAAAAATATATTTTTATGTCATAAATTCCAAATAATCATACTATGAATTTTCAGGATATCTTAGAAATAATTTATCTTTAGGTTTGTAGAGAAAAATGTGGACTTTAAAAATAATTTAACTTTTATGCAATTAACATTATATAAATCTAAATTGAATGTTTATTAAAAAAATTGAAAAAATCCATTTTTATTAAATAATATAATTTAATTTTGAAAATAATGTCTAAATTATAAATCTATGTTATATCTTTTTGGAAATCTATGTATTGTATTAATTCAAATAAAAACCATTCTTTCTTCTTTATCTTCTAATAAACTATTTAAAAAGTTTCATTTAGTTAATTTCATATTTTAATTTTCAAAAATAATTGATTTAAAGAAATCATAGTACATCCATGGTAAAAAAAGTATATTTTATTTTTCTATAAAATCACTTTTTATGCTTAAAACAATAATTTTAATATAATTAATTTTCCTGATGTTTTGTGAAATTATTCTCAATGAAAATTGTTCCACTTCTAAGAATTGAATCAAATAAAATTGTTTTTGTATTTTTAATGAGAATAAATAATATTATTTAATTAGTTTAACTTAATTTTTGGTCATATGAATTATATCCGTGTTGGAAAAAAATTCATTATGGTAAGGGATTAAAAGGGGTAATGAGGGGGAAAAATAATAAAATAAGTGCTAAAATCACCTGTAAACTTTTATAAATCATATTTATTGAATTAATATATAAAATATATCAACCCTTATTATAAATGTACCCCCTTTTATTCAATTGAATAGAGTATACATATTGTAACATCCTAGGTTTGTAAAGAAATAATAAATTTTATATTTAATTAATATTCTTTGAATTTAATATTAATTATTCCATAAATGGGTTTCTATGTTCGATGGCCTACCTGATACACAACAACGAGTTTCTTTGAAATCTTATATTGCACAATAATAATATAATATTAATATTTTAAATGGTAGTTAACACCTAGACGTTGTATTGGGGGGAATGAACAAAACTACCTTCAATAATATTATACATGTTTTTTAAATGTTTTTATATTTATCCATTAAATGTTATAGTCTTAAAACTTGAATGAATATAATGTTAAGCATAATTTATTTTAAAAGGCTGATTTACAGCTTTTTATTGGAGAACACTCTTTAAATATATTTTGGACACTTTTATATGTTATATTAGTCTAAATAAATTTATTATTTAGTATCAGGACATCAGAATTTTATTTGGGTTAATTTTTGGTAATTTTCTGTTAAAATTCAATTTTTAATGAAAAGTAAAAAATGATGTATTTTAATTCAAACCTTCCATATAATCTAATTTATTTATATGGATAAATTATATTATTAATTGGTTTTAAAGTGTATTTAGATTATATTTTTACCATTTAATCCAATTTTGGTAATAGGAATTAATTTCACATTGAAATAGGGATAAACAAGTGTTAATCTTTTGATAGTTAATATTTCTTAAAAACACACTTTTTTGATTTGACAATGAGAATTAATTTTAAATTAATTTCATCCACTTCTATGTTCTGATTTTGGAAAAATTGATTCCATATTTTTAATTATGTGGTCTAAATTGTGTAAATATGTAACATTAATTTTTAGACATTATGAATATTTATTTCAGTAAATATTTTATTTATCATGGTTAAACAGTAATTCTGGTAAGTTAAGGTACAAAAATGTTACTATAAAACTAAAAAATTATCCTAAACTGTCTTCAAATCATATTGGTTGGTAAATTTCCAACCATGTTCATCCTTGTGTCGATTTTGTGACCCCAAGTTTCCATTTGGGTGGGATAATGACACTTAATTTTAATTAACTTGAAGTAAAGACAAAAATTAAACAAACAAATAAATTCTAGTAATTTAATTTTTACATAGGGTTATATAAGTTATCCATTCCAATATTAATATTATATGAAAATATATAAATATTTACTACATTGTTGTATTTTTTTTAATTTTTAGACATCATATAAATAAAATTATTTATCACACAATGATGATGCAGTGTTTATCTCATTAATGTGTGATTTAAATAAATATGATTATAAATATTAAAATAGTTTCTAAAACCTGTCCAATTATTATTGGATAATTTTTTTCTTCTATTATCCATCTTTTATACTTCGTTCATTTGTTTTTTAGATTTATAAACCGCAAAATAATTATATAATAAAATAATATTTGCTCAATTTCCATAAGAGCCCCTCCTCCCCTTATAAAAAGCCCTCACCTCTATCACATTCCACACACCTCTCAAGCCCATTATCTCATCTGAAACCTTCCCACATAAGCTCTAAAGATACTTATCTTCCACATATAAGACTTAACGTAGGTAAAACGCACTTTAAGAAGTCCTTTTGGTTCAAACCAAAGGTAGTTAAACGATTGATAGGTAACATCTTCTCCTATGTTATTTTGTTTTATTTTTACTTATCCAACCCCCAAAATACTTTTTATTACTTTATATTATGAAAAAAAGTATCCTAAATATATTAGGATTTTTTAGTGAGAATTATTAGAACTAAACTTACACACACCTCTATCTAATGGGTAAAGAACATACTGTTTCTGTGGATGGAAAACTAACACCTTACAAAATAATTATTGTTCAGTTATCTCCTACCGCCTCTCATGGTGGATATTATGATTTAACTGTAATTATATATTATATATATTATGTTTTGTTTTTTTATACTTCTGTATTTTCCATTCTGGTCATACCTTTATGGTTTTCATTATGAATTACATGATAATTTCATTTGAGGAAGTGCGGACTACCGCCCCTCAATGTGATATGACTCGTTAATTCTATATGTGTGACCTATAAATGATGGTGTTAATGTTATTATATATTATATTATACAGTAATTATAATATAACTATGTATCATTAATTTATTATTCCATTAAAATAATAAATAGAAATGGAAATAGTGTTCATGAGTACGTACGACTTACCGTCTCCACGAACGGTGCATTTCATTTCTTATCTCCAAATGTTATGTGTTGTTATAAATACATATATAATGGATATATAAGATATATATGATATCTAAGTAATTAATACCATTATGGATATAGTGGATTTTTTTAACACATAGACAACTTTTAAATATAAGAAGTTCATTTTTGACTCAAGTACCAAATACTGACAAAACGACGATTACTAACATAAATGATAATATAATGTTAATAATATGGTTATTAGTGATATAAAAATAATAATAAACTTGAAAAAAGTAACTAATCAAGCCTAAATTAACTTATGTTTATTATTCCTGATGAACATGGAACAAACGAGTCAATTCAGACACGAGGTAGTGGATTTATTATCTCACTTTTAATTCTGGGAGATTTCAATTATACACCACTTATTTATTGCATATATTATATTGTGTACTACTATTTGATATATTTTATAATGATTCTCTATTTATTCATGGTATTTTGTGAATTATTTAGTGGTTAATAACTTTTGGACTTACGAGTCGATAGATTAAAATATGGTAAGGGGATTTCATCTAACTTTTTATTCCTGTGAGATTCAAGCTATGATTGCCACTATTTCCTTTTGGTTGGTGTAGGTAATTCGCATTATTGTATTATATGTGAAATATACATCAATTTATGGGTATTTACATCTTCAATGTTTGATCTTTCTTTCCTGGAATCGATGTTTTGTACGTTACCAAATCGGTAAGGGAACTTTTTAGCCCAATTTCTATTCCATGGGTTAATCATCTAATTATTAACTATGTCATGATATGATTAGGTGTGTAATAAATTTTTATTTATTTATATTTTAATTGACACATCCCATTGTGTGTATATAATTTTTATACACACAATCACTCCATTTATAAATTCTAAGGTCATCGATATGAACTTGATTAGAGAAATTTTAACTCAATTTTCATTCATTAAGTTAAACATCCAAGTCATTAATTTTGTTTTTAAAAAAATATTTGTGAATGTTCTCTGACTAATTTAAAATAAATATCAAATAATATTGAGTGTATTTATGTTTTTCACGAATAATTATTTAATATATTTATCCTTAATCTAAGGATACCGTCGTTATTGTAGGTTTCATCTCAATTTACATTCCATTGAGACTTCATTGTTGTTATGCACTAATTCACATTTATATGGTGTATATACTATCATATGGAATATTATATGATTAATACATTTATCCTCACGAAATTATAATGTTTTTATTAATTTTATTCCTCAATTATTTGTATTCAAGTGTCTCTCATTTGGTTAGGAACTCGTTAACTAAAATATCGGTTTAAATGTTTTAAAGATTATTTCTTAAAAATATTTATCATTAATGTCCATGTTTAAAAAATAGTTTTAAGGATTTATTTATATGTACATTAGTGTTTTAAAATGTTATTTCATTTAATATATTCAATTTGAAATGAGACACTTTGATTCAAAAATCTCTTTTTAAAATGTTTTAAATGGTTTTGAAAATGGTTTGATAAAGCATTGATTATGTAAATATTTTGAAATTAATTATTGTGATTAAAATGTGGAAATGTTATATTTCATTTATTCTTTTTTTGTGTTTTATGAATATGTTATGATTTTTGGGAACTGTTTACATATATGGGTGGTTCCGTGATAAACCTAGGGAGGGTGAGCCTGAGATACCTCTACAATGAATTGGGTAACGTGACAGTGGTAAATGGTAATGATTCTCCTAAGAGATACATGGAATATATTGTGATGGGTATTCTAGATGTGAGTCCCTATGTAGATGTGATATCTAAAATATAACTATGTTATGAATGCCATAGGTTACCTTTTTTATTTATGATCTCTGGGTGTTATTCGTAAATCTTATGATTTCATAAGGAAAGTTATGATTGAAAAGTATGGTTACATTGTTTTCTATTTATTGATGGAATACTATTTTCATTCCTTATTTTTATAACCGTTACATAGGTTTTTATGCTCATCCCATGTTTTTGAAATGTTTTTCATAGCGTATATGTAAGGTTAAGAGGAAAGAAGTATTCATTAGTATTTTTATCATGAAAAGAAATTTTTTAAATGTGTCTTATTGTGCATAAAAATCGATTAATTTAGAAGTGTATACTTTTTAATATTCATGTTGACTTGTAATAGTTATGGCCTTATCCCTTAAAACTTTATACCTAATGAGATCCTCAATATGAATTATTCATTTAATTTAATATTCGGTACGGTTTTAAGGTTAGGTCTTTATTGTTGGTATCAAAGGATGTATTAAATAATTCTAGTAGTATGGATATTGTTAAATTAATGTCCATAAATTAATTTATGGTATGATTGAAGTCATATAGAATTTACAGATTATCATATTGCTTTCCGGAATATATTTATGTGTTAAGAATTTGTTTTTCGTAGAGGAAACATAACATCTTTTCTAGGAAGGCATACAGAGTGAAATGATCTTGAAAATGAATATCCCAAGATGGCCAGAAATCAGAATTGAATAATTTGTTGTAGTGACGTCTCATTTGACTCATGTGATAAATCATGGTCACATTTATAGATGATATTGTGTTTTATTCCAAAATTAAAGGGGAACATGAAAGTCATTTAAAGGTTTTCTTGATAACCTTAAAAGAAAAAAACTATTTTTGAAATTCATGAAGTGTGTGTTTAGGTTACAAAAAATATCATTCTTTGGTCACATTGTTGAAAAAAATGCCTAACTGTTGATCCTATAGTAACAAATGTTGTTAAAAAATGTCCAAGACCCAAAATATAACCGAGATACATAGATTTATTGGTTTAACAGGTTATTACTGGAGGTTTTTTTGAGAATTTATCATGCTTAACTATTCCAATTACTAAGTTAAATAGAAAAGGTGTTAAGTTCATCTGGATAAAATAATGTGATTATTGTTTTTAGAAATTGAAATGAATATTGGTGAATGCTCCAGTTTTTCCACTACCTTCCACAAATAGTGTGTTTGTAATCTACAATGAGGCTTTGTTGAAAGGACATGGTTGTTTCCTTATGCAGAATCCTCAGGTAATTTCTAATGCTTCACTTAAGTTGAAACGTCAAGAGTTAAATTACCCAAAAAATGATTTTTAATTAGCTAATGTTGTTTTTCTTAAAAAAATTGGCCTAATCATTTGTCTAGAGTAAAATTTGAAATATATACAGACCAAAAATGTTTGTAGTATATATTCACTCAGAAATAACTAAACATGACATAGAAGAGATGGTTGGAATCACTCATGGATTATGATATCATGATCCATTACCATCTGGAAAAATCAAATATAGCAGCTTATTCTTTGAGGCGAAAAAGTAATGCTTCATTAACCAAGATACTTTGGAACGAGATCCATTGGTTTTTTATTCGATGAAATTTGTCATAGAAGTTCTTGGTGTAAGAAATTCCTATGTTTTGTTTTAGGTTTCAGTGAAATAAACTCTATTAGAAAAAATTATGCATGCACTGAAAAAAGACAATTAGTTACAAAAATGGTAGAGTTGGATCCGAAGGGTATGTTTCCGAAATTTAATGATGATAATGATTGTTTTTTTAGGATTGTGAAAAGATTATGTGTTACTTTTAATTTATAGTTAAATAATTAGTTGTTATGTAATGCTCATAGTTCCCCTTATTCAGTTCATCATGGCAGTACTATGATGTATAGAGATCATCAGGAGTATTACAGCTGGGATGGAATGAAAAGTGATATTGCTGATTTTACTGTGAATTGATTGACTTGTCAGCAGGTCAATGAAGAGTGACAGTTACTAAAATGGATGCTTCAAATTTTACCGGTGCCAGAGTGGAAACGAGAAAATATATCCTCGGACTTCATGGGTGGATTACCGAAGACATATCTAGGTAATAATGAAATCTGCATTATTATTGATATATTGACTAAATCTGCACATTTTCTATCTATTTGATATATTTTGTCTCTAGATCAACTTTCTCAGTTGTATGTTAAAGTAAAAGACAGGTTTCATGGAGTTCACCTCTTCATTTTATCTGATCATGATCCCAGGTTTACATCTAACTTTTGAAAAGGCCTTCAAAAGTCGTTGGGTACTAAATTAAATTTTAGTGCATATTTTTATCCTCAATCAGATGGGACATCAGAATGAAAAATTCAGACCTTGGAGGATATGCTACATTCTTGTTTACTGGATTACCAAGGAAGTCGGGACCTACATATTTCTTTTGTAGAATTTTCATATAATAATAGTTTTCATTCAAGTATACAAATGGCTCCATTTGAGGCATTATATAGAAAGCATTGTCGAACTCCAGTTTTTTGGGATGAGGTAGGTGAAAGAAAGATAATGGGACAAAAATTGGTAGAAGAGATGGTATAAAATGTTCAGTTGATTCAGATGAACATGAGAATAACTCATAGTTGGCAGAAAAGTTATACAGATAATCACTGGAAGGATCTTTCTTTTGAGGTAGGTCGTCATGTCTTTCTCAAAGATTCTCCATGGAAATGTGTGATGCATTTTGGTAAGAAGGGAATGTTGAGACCGAGGATCATTAGACCTTATGATATCCTAGAGAAATTTGGATCAGTTATGTATAGAGTGACTTTACCTCCATGTTTATCCCTGGTACATAATGTTTTTCAGGTTTCAATGTTAAGAAAGTCTATTCCAGATAAATCTCATGTTTTGAGGCCAGAGATAGTTCAGTTGGAAGAGAATATCTCTTATGAGGAACAGACAATCTAGATTATTGAACGTATAGAGAAAGTGTTGCGGAATAAGGTAATTTACCAGGTAAAGGTTTTATGGAAAACCTATATGGTTGAAGAGGCAACGTGGAAATATGAAAATACTATGAGGGATAAATACCACCATTTACTAGATAACTGAAAATAATTGAGAGGAAGTAATTTCGAAAAGTGGGGAATGATGTAACATCCGATGTAATTAATGAAATACTACATATTCTATTTAATTAATATTTTGTGAATTAAATATTAATTTTACCATAAAAGGGATTTCTATGATCGAAGGTGTACCCGATACACAACAACGAGTTTCTTTGATATCTTACGTTGTACAACAATAATACAATATTGTTATATTAAATTGTCACTAACTCCTAGCCGTTGTATTGGAAATATTGAACATAACTAACTACCATAATATTATACTTTTTTGTTAAATGTTTTTACATTTATCCAATAAAGATTAGAGGCTTAAAATGTGAATAAATCCAATTTTATGGATAATTTACTTTAAAAGTTTAATTTACCAATATTTTATGGAGAACCCTCTTAAAATATAGTTTTTCTCACATTTATATGTTCTATTTGACCAAATAGTATTTTACTTTACAACCAGGAAATCAAAATTTACTTTGAGTAAATTTTTTGAATTTTTCTGATAAAATTAAATTTTTAATGAAAAGTGAAAAATGATACATTTTAATTCAAAACCGACTGTTAATATAATTTATTTATTTTGTCGGATTATATTTTAAATTTTTTTTAATGTGTAAACAGATTATATTATCACCATATACTACAATTTTGGATATTGGAATTAATTTCACTTTGAAAATGGACATAAACAAGTGTCAATATTTTGATAGTTAATATTTATTAAAAAACACTATTTTATTTTGACAGAGAGAATTAATTTTAAATTTATTTCATCCACTTATATGTTTTTAATTTTGAAAAATGATTTCAATATTTGGAAACAGGAGGTCCAAATTGAGTAAATAGGTATCTTTTATTTTTAGACATTATGAATATTTAGTTCAGTAAATATTTTATTTATCATGGTTAAAAGGTAAATCTGGTAAATAAGGGTAAACAAATATTACTATAATAATATTAATTACCCTAACATGTCTCCTAATCCTATTTATTGATACGATTCCATCCATGGGCATCCTTGGGTCGATTTTGGCACCCCATGGAGCCACATGGGAGTGATAATGACAATTTATATTAATTTAATTAATGTAAAGAGAAAAATGACAAAACCAAATATATTTTAGCAAGTTATTTTTTACATAGGGTTATATAAGTTATCGTTTAGACTATAAATATTCTTTGTAAAGATAAAAATATTTCCTAAATGATGGTATTTTTTATAATTTTTAGACATCAAATAAATAAAATTATTTATGACACAATAATGATGTAATGTTTAACTCATTAATAAATTATTTAAATAAATAGGATTATAATGATTAAAATATTACCCAAAACCTTTTAAATTATTATTGGATGTATTTATTTCGACCATTAATCATCTTAACTTTGACTTTAATTAGTTTTTACTTTTAGAATATGATTATCATTATATAATAAAATAATATTTTCATACTTTCCCAAAGATCCCCTCCTCCCCCTAATGAAAAGACCTACCATATAACCCATTCCTCACACCTCTCAAGCCCCTCAGCTCATCCAAAACCCACCCAAATAATCTTTAAAGACTCTTCTATTCCACCTAGAAGCCATAACTTAGGTATAAGGCACTTCAAGAAGTCTTTTGGTTCAAACCCAAAGGAGTTACCCGATTTAATGGTAACATCTTCTCTTAAGTTTTTTGTTTTATTTTACTTATTCAACCCCCAAAACCCTTTTTATTCATTTCCATTATAACAGAAAACATATCCTCAATATAATAGGATGTTTTTATGAGAAGGATTTGACTTACACTTACACACACAACCAGCTAATGGGTAAAGAGCATATTGTTTCTGTGGATGGAAAACTAACGCCTCACAAAACAATGATTGTTCAATTATCTCCTACCACCACTCATGGTGGAAATTATGATGAAACATTATTTATATATGATATATATTCTGTTTATATATCTTTATGCTAATGCATTTTCCATTTATAGAATACCTTTATGGTTTCCATTATCGATAAACAGAATAATTTTATTTAAGGAAGTGCGCACTACTACCCCCTCAAAGTGATATGACTCGTTAATGCCTTATGTGGGATGTATGAAGGATGGAGTTAAAGATACTATATATGTTAATATACTAGAAATATAATATAACTATTTATCATTTTGTTTTAATTCCATTAAAATGTGAAATCGAAATGAATGTCACGTTCATGAGTACGTACGGCTACCGTCTCCATGAACGGTGCATTTCATTTCTTATCTACAAATGTTAAGTACTGTTATAAATATATATATGTACTATATATAAATGATATATATGGTGTCTAAATCATTTATATAATTCTGGAGATAATGGAATTTTCACCACATAGAAAACTTGTAAATATAAGAAGTTCATTTTTGACTCATGTACAAAATATCCACAAAACGACCATTATTAACTGAAATGATTACATAGTGTTTATCACATGGTAATCCGTGATATAAAAATAATAAAAAACATTATAAAATGTTCTTAATCAAGTATAAAATAACTTATGTTTATTATTCATGAAGAATAATGATAAAATGAGTCATTTCGAACACAAGGTAAGGGATTTCTTATCTCACATTTAATTCCATGAGATTTCCATTATACGCTAATTATTTCTTGAATGTGGTGTATTGTGTATTGACATTTGATATATATTATCATTATTATCTATATATTCATGGTATTCTGTTATTTATTTTTTGGTTACTAACTTTTTGTCTTACGACTCGATCGATTAAAACATGGTATGGGGTTTTCATCTGACTTTTTTTCCCATGAGATTCATGTTATGTTTTCCACTATTTGATTTTGTATGGTTTATGTAATGCCCATGATTATATTCTTTGTATAATATAATTTAATTTATGTGTATTTAAATCTTCATTGTATGATCCTTCTTTCATGGAGGTTAACATTCGTATGTGACCAAATCGGTAAGGGAAATTTTTAACCCAATTTTCTTTCCTTGGGTTAATGTTCTATTTATTAATTATGTCATGCTACGATTATGTGTGGAAACACTTTTTATTTATTTAAATTATATTTTTAACTCCCCTTTGTGGGAATACACTTTTGATACACATAATCACTATATTAGTAAATTCTCAAGTCATCGATATGACCTTGATAAGAGTAATTTTAACTCAATTTCCATTCATTGAGTTAAACATCCAAGTCATTGGTGTTGTTTTAAAAAAAATATGTTTGAATGTTATTTGATTGATTGAAACAAAAATTCCAATCATATTTATTGTATTTATATTTTTCACGCATAATTATGTAACTGATTTATCCTTAATCTAAGGATACCATCTTTATACGGGATTTCGTCTCAATTTACATTCCATTTAGACATAATTGTTGTTATGAACCTATTCACTTTTATGTGGTGTATATACTGTAAGTTGGCATATTATATAATGAATAAATTGATTCTCATTATATTATAAAGTTCTGATTAATATTATTCCTCAATTATTTGTATTCTATTTTCACTCATTAGGTTAGGAACTCTATAAGACAAATATCAGTTTAAATGCTTTAAAGATTTATTATTCTAAATATTTCTCAACAATGTACATGTTTTAAAAATGGGTTTAAGGAATTATTTATATGGAAATTAATGTTTTAATATTTTATTTCATTTATAATATTCAAATTGTTATGGGACACTTTTATTCAAAAATCACTTTATTAAATGTTTGAAATGGTTTTGAAAATGGTTTGATAAAGCCTTAATTATGTCAATATTTTGAAATTAAATATTATGATTGCAATGTGTAAATTTTATCTTTAATTTATTCTTGTTTTATGTGTTAGGAATATGTTATGGTTATAGGGAATTGTTTACATATATGGGTGGTCCCGTGATAAACCGTGGGCGGGTGAGCGCGAGATAGCTCTTTAATGAATTGGGTAACTTGACGAAGGTATGTGTTAATCCTTCTCCTAAGATATTTAAAGAATATACTGTGATGGGTATTCAAAATTTTACTCCCTATGTATTGGTGATAACAAACATCTATGTATAATATTAATTCTATAATTTTCCTTTATAATTTATGATTTATGGGCGTTATTCATAAAGCTTATGATTTCATATGGTATGTTATTATTGAAAAGTACGGTTTCATTATTTTTTATTTATTGATGGCTAATTATTTCATTCCTTATTTTTATAGACCCTACTAAGGTTTTTTTTCTCATCATAAGGTTATGAAATGTTTTTCCCATGTTATAAGTAAGGTTAAGTGGAAAGAAGTATTAAAGAAGATTTATATCAAGAAAAGAACTCTTGTTTTATTTAAGTAGTTTATTGTTGTGAAAAATCGGTTATAGTAGATGTGTATACTTTGTAATATTCAAGTTGATTTGTAGTATTTATTGCCTAATTAACTAAAACTCTAAACTGGAAAATATCCTAAATGTGAATTATTTATTTAACACAAGATTAAGTAATGTTTAAGGATGGTGCATTATACATAGATTAAGTAACAAAGATTATTGTAATTACATGTTTTCTGCCTATGTGACTTATAAAATGGAACCTCCTTTACTCTATTTTCCACATTTCATGATCCACATATCTCACTCAATCCCAATATAAATTCATTACCAACATCCCTATATACATCATATATTTACTTCTATAACCAAAATACCACATCAACAAATCCTATGTGAATTCTAATTAAGGTTACCAAAAGGAGGGGTATATGATCATACTAATCTATTTTGAGTTCCTATTTTCATAACCCTCCTAAAAATCATAAATAAGAATATTAAAAAAAATTAAATAAGTATACTGACTGTAATGATATGTTTTTATGTTAATAGTACATCCATTTTATACCTCCTTTCAATCATACGGAAAATGATTTCATCTCACGTGCATAAAAATGAAATAACGTGTTCACAAAAATATGTAATTTGTTTTCAATAATTTATTTTTTAGGCTAATAAAGATTTTACTAATTAATATATAATAGTTTTATGAAATAATTATAATTATTTTAATATAATATTTAAACTAACTTCTTTCCCTTAGACCCTTTTTTGAATGATAATGACCTTCATGTGAATGTGTGGACCACCACCTCTATGAAGCGATATGAATGGATTATCTATTTAAACCTTGCATGAATGTCTCTAAAATTTTATATATTTAAAAATTTATATAAATAAAAATATAAACATTATTATGATTATGGGAATATTTCTTAAAACCTTTATTTGTCGTCAGTAGAATAAAGAAATTTATGATAAATTTATCGAAAAGCCATAATTACTCAACATAAAAAAGAACTATTTAATAAATCGATGCTAAATGATTATAAAAGGACCTTAAATAATAAAATATAGACTAATAGGATAACTTGTAATGTTTTATATAAATATAAATTGATTATATTATAGGATATAACACATCCAACCAAGATGGAATCTTGATTATTGGTTTGTCATCTCAATTCCACTCCATTGATACTTACATTACATTATACACTTAATTTATTTTACATGGTTCATATAAATGATAATGAAATATTATATCATGAATTTATTTTTAGAGTTTTTTTAAGTTTCAATTCATGTTTACCTTTTATGGTGCTTTGATTCAAATGATATTAAAGCATTAATGATTTATTTTACAATCACACTCTTATTGTCTGTTATTCTTGTTTAAATTTTAATTGGAAGAATTATATTCCTTTTTAACATTTAATAATAATAATATTTTTACCCTAGTTATTTATATCATTTTCGATGTTTTTATTCCATATTTTTCTAAAATTGGTAATCAAAGACTAAATGACATTTTTTAATCTAATAAGAACCTATTTATTTATTTTTTCATTGAAAATCCCACTCTTCAATATTAATTTTATTAAATATATTTATGGATTTATTTAGATAATTTTTAATTATTGGAAAAAATATTATAATTTTTTGAATTTATTTACAATGGTTTAGATGTGATCTTCATAGTTTTCTCTAGGAAATACTTTTATGAATTTTACATAAAGTGTAAAATAACCTTTTTGTCATACACAGTGTGAATACATTTTATTTCCCCGCTAGTTATTATTATCTATATATATTCCTAAAATGGTTTCTATTTTTTTTATAGGAGATAAATTATTTATTATTCCTGGATATTATTCAATTTATATTAAAAAATGTATTATTTTCTAAATTGGTTAAATTAATTTTGTAAATTATTTATAACATTATTTTCAAATTGAATGTTACTATAATTTAAATGATATTAGTAATTATTCACTTCAATTTTACTCTCCAATTATCAAATGAATTTCCATGACCTAGTTCCAATATTTCTGATGAATTAATGGAATTCTATAATCCCTTATTTATTTATGTATTATACCTTATTATATTATCATTCAAAATCTTGTGATAATATTCTATAAGACCCTAAAATATTTTTTATACATTCTTTCTCCATCATTTCTATATTTTTATAATGATTTTTATATTCAATATTTTCATTAATATACACAATTTTGTTTTTATGTTTTAATTAAATGAAGATTATTTATTTAATTTACTAAGTAAATAATGGTGTTCCTTATTCTTTATTCAATAGAGATATTTATTTTTTGATAATGAATATTAATTATGTGTTATATTTACCATTATATTTATGAAGAATGGATTAAAAATATTTATGGGATGGGTAAGGCTGAATTATGAACTTTTATTTAATGCACTGATACAACTATTGAGATAAAAAATGTGAAAAAATTAGTTAGGTAGTTAGTGTATACCTACCCATACATTGAAATTGTCTTAGCCATGTCTATGACTAAATGAGTCCTGATGTATTGTATAAGGAATTTATGATAAGATCATGAATGTTCATCATCATGAGTTTTATTCCGTGATACTTAACTTATTTTAATCCCTATTTTTTACATTAACCCAAGCATTTATTTTTCCTCAAATAAATTGATTAAAAGAATTATTTACTGAATATTGACACTAGGCTTTATATACTCATGATATATTTCATTGTATTATTTACTTTATTGATCATTTAAGGAAACCCTTTATTTTTTTCATTCCCTAGAATTTAATAAATGAATCCTTTAATGACATCCAATGATGAGGTAATATTTTTCATGCTCTGTATTATTTTCTCCAATGTAATATATAAATCATGTATGAATCAAGTATCCCAAGACTGCTAAATTGATTGATCCTTTATGGTTTAATCCCTTGTATCATTCACTAATGTAATAAAGTAAAAATAAACTCTATGTTATTAGAGCAGAGATCATAATAGTTAGTATCCATAAAAGATTATTTAGACTAATGGTATCTATATTTTAGACGAACATAACATGCACATGAATTTAAATAATCCCAAAAAAATAATAGAATTTAATGATATTTATTTTATAGATTGGAATTAATGATGTTATTACATAATTATATGTGTTATTTATATATGGGTCGTACTTGATGAAATCCAAGTCATGTAAACACACATTGTTAATATACATATTTCCCTTATGATAAAGTCAAAAAAAAGTGTGTTCTAGCTGAAATGATCCTGGTAATATAAGAGAGAATAACCTATTTTATGAAAAATAAACCTTTTGGTATAGATTAACCTATAGTTCTAATGTCGGATGAACCTATGTCGGATAAATTTGTGTGAAAAACTATCCATCCCTTAAAATTAGTAAATATAGGTTGGTATTATAGAAATGGATCATGTCCTCTAATACAATTTTTAACGATTTGGAATGTAATGAAATGGAAAATGTTATTAAGGTTGTATAATTTTTAAAAAAAGATTTGTATTAATGGTGATTATTGATTCAAAATAGTATGAAAGAGTGTAAGATATTAGAGATAGATTGGAACCCATTCAAGTGAGTTTATTTTCGAAGTATTTTCCTAGACCATAATAATATGATATAGAAAATAAATTACGTAATTTAAGACAGAAAAAAGAGGAATGTTATCAAGTTTGTGTGGAAAACCTTATGATGTTATGAAGGATTATATATACTATATATGTTATTTAAAAAGAAAGATTAAACATTTCATTGATGGGATTAATATGATCTTCTAAAAGGAACTAGTATCTCAATTTTTATTATCATATCATGATATGGTATGAAATTATATTATGATGGAGAAATAATTATATATTTCATATATATTCAAATGAAATCAAGAGAATAATAGAAAGACAAAGCACCAAGGAAAAAATAAAAGAGATAAATGAGAAATATTGAAGGAACAACCTCAAGCATGTGATAATTTTGGAAATATATTTCCTTATATATTATTAAGAGGAATAAATTTGTGTTAGAAGTGTAGAGATATAGTCTTTATAACTCATGAACACAATGGATAGAATGAATTAACTGATATCTAGTGTTTTAACTATAAATGATGGTGAACTATTTGAACCATCTCTAAAAAAATCAAGGATTACATTGATAATTCTATTATGGTATTTATTCTTAAAATATTAGTGTAATATAATATAGATTATGATCGTGAGAATCAAATTTGAATATTTCCTAGTCATTTTAGAAGAAAATGTTATTTTTGAAATTTAGAACGTGTGATTATTAGCTTGATAATATTTCTTTTCATAGTAATATTGTCTCTAACTATGGTATATTAGTTAATTATTATAGGAAATAATAGAAACCCGCCATCATATATTACTGTTATGTTTACGATGTGTATTTGAGTATGGTTTTTATTATATATTTGGGTGAATATATGATTACGATGTAATCAAATTTAATCTAGAATATTTTTAAGAGTTTTAGGGTTTAATGATTAATATTTAACATTGGGTTTTATTATTGTAATTTTTGATAATAATCCTTCAATATATGGTTTACATTATTGGATATCATTTTTTACTAACATTATATATATATTTTAGTTTTAGTAATTATATAGAACGAGGAGGATGAACCTATCTAAAAATATATAAAAAATTAAATAACTCTATACCTATATATATCTCATGAATTATTAAATTGATTTTTGTGATTAATGCATTAAAAATCAATCTTATTCACTCATTATTTTTTATAAGAGATGAATAAGTTGTAGAAAAATGATCTAAACACAACTTAAGAAATAAATAATGTAAGTATATTTTCTTATAATTCCTTAAGAAATAGAAGATATATATATATATATAATGTTATTGTGTGGAAATTATCACAAAACAATCATGGTAGACATTTAAGAAAAAAATTCACAAGTATGTGTCTTATAATTATTGACATATTGTTTGAAAAATAATTTTTTACTAAATCATATATATTTTTTTCAAAAACTATCAATCAAAATTCATAGAAAATTTGTTAATACACCTTCATATACTAAAAATTATTTAAAAACATGATGATGAAATTTCTATAATGTTGGTATAATGTAACACCCTAAGAATTTTTTTTATGAATACTATGTACGATATCTTGCAATACATGATTCATTGAGCATAAACGAAATCGAATATACTATAGAAATATTTTTTCAATATGATTGAAATTACCATGTTGTTTTATTTGTGGGTGTGAAACAGAGTAACAAATTATGAAATATATGTAATTTTTTTCCAATTATATTGATTAATTATATCTAAATAATTATTCACTTTTTAATGATCGGAATTCTGCAATATCAAATTAATTATAGTTAATATTAAAACATGAAATTTTTCTATAAAAGAAAGTTATATTTATATAATAAATAAATCACTAAAAAATAAATATTTCTTATTTTGAGTAATAAATTTAAATAAAATTTATTTTTTAAATATGTAAGATAAGTAATTATCATTCATTCGGTGGTTATAAACTTCTCATTAATGAAGATAAAGCCATGTGATTGTAAAAAGTGATAATGTTTAGAAAATAGTTTTGATGTGCATAATGTGTTTTTGATCATTATTTAATAACAATTTTGTTTAAATTTATTGACAATATAATCAATAAATTAAATTAAAAATCGTATAATAGTTGGTAATGGGTATATAATGTGAATAAGTTCTTTTTATGCTTCGAAATTTTATTTTTTTATTTTGAAAATGGGTTTTATGAACATGCGTGATGATATTGGAATTATAAGATTCCACATTTATAAATTTTATTTGATAAAATGACATTAATATCTTAATTCAACATATAAAAATTATTATAGGATGAATTTTGGTTTATTTTTTATAAATAGTTTTTTTGGGAAAATATTAAAAAATTTAATAATTTAAAAATCTCACTTTTATGACATTATCATGATATAAAATTATATTAAATTTCAATGAAATTATTTTTAAATCCCCAATATATATTTAATAAGTAATTTAGTTAATTTAATATTATAATTATTATGTTATAAATATATTATTATCATTTTCAAAATCAAAGTCATTTTTATCGAAATAAAATAAATTTTGTTTCTTCTATTTTTATCTATCATTCATATTGTTAATTTTATATTGTTAAGGTTTGAAAAAAATAATTTATTTAAAATAATCCAATTAATTTTATGGGAATTAAAATTATTGTATATTTTTCTATAAAATCATTTTATATTTAAAACATCCAATTTTCTAAAAACCATGTTCATTGCATTTTACGACCTTATATTAAAAACAATTTATTCTAATTATTGGAATTGATTCATGTGAAATTTATTCTGTATTTTAAATCATATAAATTAATATTAGGTAATTATTTCAACTTATATTTTGTTCATAACAAATAGTAAACATGGTAAAAAAATATCACTACGGTGAATGTTAGAAATGATTAATTTGGTGGTAAAGATGAAGTTAAAATAGTTATACTAACATAAAAAATTATATAAAGGATATTATTTTAACATGAATTGATGAGATATCTTCACTTATTCTAAATGGATAAAATAATCCACTAATTTACATTATTAAGACACATATTATATATTAATGTTATTAGTTTATAGAAGTTTCCTACACACCTTATTTAGAAAGGGAATATAGTCTACTCTTTTATGAAATCTTATTGATCCAATTATCATGAAAAATACATACCATGAAACCCTTAAAAAATACCTCCATATGTATTTAAGGACCTTTTCTCACAAAAATATCACATCAAGAATGCATAAGGTGTAATCCCAAAGAGGCTACTAATGGAAGAGGTATATACATTTTTTTGAGATTTTCAAATATCTCTTCATCATAAAAATCTTCAAAAAAATAAATAACCCTATTAAAATAATTTTATGAATATATTAAAAATATTGAGATGTTTTTATATTAATATTTCATCAATTTTTTATCTACTTTGCATCCAAATAAAAATGAAAACATCTCTTATGCATTCATATGACCTACTGCGCCCACATATTGGTGTTGTTAATTTTTCCATAGCACATAACTGGAGGTTTATAAAGAAAAATTAATAAATATAGAAGATATTTATGAAATAGTTTTGATTCATAAAATATAATATATCGTCTACCAAGTCACCATTCGATCTGCTGGAGAATGATAATTTCTAATGAGCGTATATGTGGACAACTAACTTCATTAAGAGATGTGACTTATTTTTCAATCACCACCTTTCATAGATGATTCAAAAATTATACATAATAAAATAATATTTAAAAAATTACTAAAATTATTTAGATAATGGTTCCATTTCTTAACATCATTTAACACATTCACGATACAGATTTTTTTTGTGAAATTGATTGAAGAATAATAATTGGTAAATAAAAAAAAACTCATTGAATGGATGACAAATTATTATAAAAGGATATTAAATTATGAAATATATATGAATTTTTTTTATTAATATATTATTTTATAAATGTAATTGAGTATTTATTTGGATATAAAATATCCACCAAAGAAAGAATAGAAGTTCAGTCCTTTATATATGACTTCGTCGACATTGAGACATATGTTATATCATGAACCTAATTTATATTCTATGGTGTAAATATTTACCATTGAAAAGATATATCACAAATTAATATTTATTAATGTTATTTTAATATCCAATTCAGGTTTTATATTTTAATGGGTTTTTATTCAAACATTGTTAGGGCTATAATGGTTTTTTATAATCACGTACTTGTTATGGATTAATATTTTTTATATTTAAATTGGATTAAATATATTTTCTATATCTTCTGAAAATGAATTTTATTTATTCTATAATCACTTTTGGGATCCCCATGTTTTTTTAAATTTTATTTCATTTTTTACTCAATGATCGAATGAATATTTTTACACAAAATAATAATTATTTCTCTATTTCTGGTCAGAAATAATTTTCTTAGAAATCAAGATACTTATATTTTAAATATTTTTTTGTTAAATATAAATTATTATAAAATTTATTTTTACTATATTTTAATTTCTATACAAATTATTCAAATAAGTGCTTCTAAATATTTCTAAACCAGTCATTATTTAATTTTTAAAATTGTATAAAAAGAATCTTCTTTTTAAAAAGTATGAGGACAATGAATTATCAATACTCCTAGTCTATTATTATATATATATATATATTCCTCTAATTGACTTTATGTTTTTTAAAACAAAATAATTTTTTCATTATTCTATGATATTTATTTTTTATATTAAAATTAAAAGAAATTATTTTCTAAAATATTGAAATAAATTTATGAAAATATTTATAAATTATTTTTCATTAAAAAAGTATGGAATTTTTTAAGGAATGTTTTTTAATGTTTCACATTGAATTTTTTCTCTAATTTTTGAAAAATGGCCTTTATTTATAACATTTATTTCTGATGAATTTATTCTCCTTTATTATCCTTTACTGATTCTAGGATTGTACCTTATTTGTTGATCATTTGAATTCATGTGGTCATGTTCTCTATTATAATCAATTATTCACTAGACACTATGATTCTCCTTCATCTAAAAATTTACTATATCATGGATACATTCTGTATAGTGTTAACCATATTCTATTCCATTATATAGTTGTAATTTAATGATTAGTATTTATTTCAATTATTGTGGTACTGTAGATGTTTCATAATCTTGATTTAATTATGAAATTTAAGGATTAAAAAGGATATTGATTATAAATAATATTTATTATTAAACATATGAGAAATACATTTGACATATATATGTTGCGGGTGGGTCTCAATAATATGTACCACCTCAGTGAATATATTGGTGTCATGAGAAAAAATATGAGTTTATATTAGTGAGGTAATTTTTATATACCTAACAATATAATGGAATTGTTATTAGGCCCCAGCCTTAAACCTTACTTAATATTGAATTAAATGAATAATTCACATTGAGTATCTTTTCAGGGTTAGAG
Organism: Viscum album; assembly: GCA_963277665.1. Lineage (NCBI taxonomy): Eukaryota > Viridiplantae > Streptophyta > Magnoliopsida > Santalales > Viscaceae > Viscum > Viscum album. The sequence continues at coordinate 1,734,485,664 of OY728152.1, read as the reverse complement.
TTTTAGAGAATTAGGTCATAGCTATTTCATCTCAAAATATTACATAGTAGACACTTCTACTAAGTTTCCATAAATTAAAAAACACTTAAAGAGAAACATGTCTAGTTCCATGTTTTAGAAAGCATGTCTTTCCATGATCCCATCCTTGACCCTATTCATCTTTAAGTCCTGAGGAAAACATTTCAAAAACATGGTATGAGCATAAAAATGCCCAGTAAAGGATACACCAAGAAGGAAAACTGTTAGTTTTTTCAAAACAACAAGTAAACCATGAATACTTTACCAAAGTAATACTTTTCACCTTTATAAAGTAGTAAAAAATCTTCACTAACTAAAAGACCATTACGTACCCATTTGTAACCAAACAATTACCATAAATCCCATATAAAGAACACATAACATATAAAGGTAACTAGGGACATAAACATACTTAAATGGAATAACCATACGGTCGACTTCTACACATACTTAATGGAATAGCCATACGGCCGACTTCCATACCCAATGCATTGGAGGTTATAATGTAACCACCCGTCCTGGTATTCACGGAACCACCCATCATATGGTTTATCATGTAACCACCCGTAAAATGTCCAAGTACCATCATTACACATAAAATATTGAAAATATAAACATTTCAATAATAACATTTCATTTTCAATCACAATAAGTAATTCCAAGATATTGAATTAATCAATCTATTTTCAAAAACCTCTCAAAAGAGACTTTGGAATCAAAGTGTCCCATAACACATTAAGGCTTTTAATGGAATTATAATTTTAAAACATTAATGTCCATATAAATAAATACTGAAAATAATTTTGAAAACATGGACATTAAAGTTAAAGATTTAGAATAATGAATCTTTAAAACATTTAAAACGGTTTTTTTGTTAAAGAGTTCTTAACAAAATGTGAGACTCTTGAATACAAATAATTGCAGAATAACATTTAATCCAAACATTATAATATCACGAGAATAAAGGGATTCATGATATAATATTTCAAAGGTTTTTATACACAACATATAAGAGTGAATTGTTGAATAACAACAATGAAGTCTCAATGAAAATGTAAATTGAGATGGAATCCATTATAAAGATGGTATCCTTAAATTAAGGAAAAATCTATCACATAATTATGTGTGAGAAATAAAAATACAACCAATATAAGTGGATATTATGTTTGAAATAATTAGAGGTCATTCACACATATTAATAGCATGACATGTTCAAGAAGTACAATTTGAACCCAACGAAATCGAAATTGGGTAAAGATGTTCCCTTGTAAAAATTCGATAGCCTAACAGCGTCACATCATGGGTTGATGAGAGATAAAAATGGTATCTCATCACTTGGAAATAAAATTTACATAAATAAGGATATATAAGAACATATCCCAACATAATAGTTTGTGAATTAAAATACATAACAAAAGAAGTCTTTTAGAAAGAGTAGAGTGAAAGGTTCCCTTACCGACTTGGGTAACATTAGAAACATACTCCCCATGGAAGAAGGGTCATATAATGAAGATGTAAATACCCATAAATGAAATTATACTACACAAAGTTTATAATAATTTGGAAGTAAAAACACCACTAAAAGGAAATAGTGGCAAACGTAGAATAATTGTCACAGGTATAAAAGTGAGATGAAAAATCCCTTACGAAAACATGGCAGCCTAACTGCGCCACTTAAAACATCCAAAAATGGTTTGATGAGATCAAATAGGGTCTGTCATCATATTAACATAAAAACTACAATAATAGGAATATAAAATATCATCCCCTAATATAAGAAAGATGATCATAAAGTAAAAGACATAAAAGAGAGTTCTTAAAAAGAAAGAGAGGGGTATGATCCCTTACCACAAGTCCGACTTGTCTTGTTTGTTTCTTTATATTCCTGAATAATAATCTTTGGTCCATTTATAATTACTTAAGGACCTATTTTAAAGATTATTATTCAGTTCATATCACATATTATAATGTTATAATAATTGGTTAATAATGTGAGTTCATATCAGAAGTTTTTGTCGATGTTTGGTACATGAGTCAAAAATGAACTTGTTTGAAAATAATTTTCCATGTAGTTAAAGGTAAATCATCTCAAGAATAGTATTAATGTTTTTAATATCATATATATCTAGTAAAGATTCATTTTTTACTATTCCATAACATTTTGAGATAAAAAAATTAAAAGCACCGTTCATGGAGACGGTACGCCGTACGTACGCATGAACACAACTTTCATATTTTTCATATTAATGAGATTAAAGTTAAGAGAGAGATATATATATTATAATTCAAGAATTATATCCATAATTTAGATGTAATATATGACATATATATCCATTATATATATGTACTTATAATAGTACATAACATTTGAAGATTAGAAATGAAATGTACCATTCATGGAGACGGTAAGCCGTACGTACGCACAAACGCTACTTTCATTTCTTTGGCACATTAATGGAATTAAAAATTTATGAGAAAGATAAATATATATATTAAAATTACCATATAATATATATTTTATATATGTCACCTAAGTTCATCAATTTCATTCTTTATACATTCCATGTATTGCATGAACGAGTCAAATCACTTGAGGGGGCGGTAGTCCACACTTCCTCAAATGAAATTATCGCATTTTCACAACATACAAAGCATAAAGGTATATATTAAATATAAAATACAGAACCATGGAGATGAAAAAAAATATAATATATATCATAAATAAATATAGTTCCATTATAATGGCCACCATGAGAGATGGTATGAGAAGATAGAACAATCATCGTTTCGTGAGGTAGAAATTCACCATCCACAGAAACAGTATGTTCTTTAATCATTAGATGAAGGTGTTTGTATGTGTATCTCTAATAAATCACATAAAAATATCCTAGTATATTTAAGATACTTTTTGTGTCACAAAATAAAGGAATAGAATGATTTTAGAGGGTTAGAGAAGCAAAATAAAACAAAAGAACGCAATGGAAGACATTACCTTTAAATCGGGTAACTCTCTTTGATTTGAGGTCAAAGGCATCATTTGAAAGGCTTCTGACCAAAGTTAGGCTTCAATGGTGAAGAGAGGGATGTGGAGATATGAAATGGGCAGGGTTTTTCCGAGCAAAAGGCTTGAGAGGTGTGTGTAAGGTGGTAGAGGTGGGGTCCTTTTATAAGAGGAGAGGAGGGGCACTCTTGGAATGTTATAAAATATTACTTTATTATAAAATTATTTTCAGATTTAAAAGGCCCCAAAAGGATATATTTCTAGGATAAGGTGATAAGGTTAATAAATCCACTCATCCAATAGGTTTATCACAAGTTTAGGACTTAGATTTCACCCTATATTGTCATTTTATTTAAATTGTTCATTTATGAGGTAATCACTGCATCATCACGGTGTCATAAATAAATTAATTTATTTAATATATAAAAATTATAAAAAAAATATCATGATGTATTAAATATTTTTATATTTCTAATAAATATTTATATTAAAACATATGACTTGTATAACCCAATCTACAAATTGTTTTAGTAAAACAACACATGTTTGTGACATTTTAATTTTATCTTTAAATAAAAAGGTATTAATGTCATTTTCCAACCAAAGTGGCTCCATGGGGTACCCAAGTTGACCCAGGGATTTCATTGGTCCCCCATGAATCATCCAATAAGGGTAGGATATGTGGAAAGGTCATTTCATATTATTAAAGCATTATTTTTACCTTAAATTACACTAATTACCTCTAATCACGATTAAAAACATAAAAGTTACTATTCACCAAAAAATTATTTTTATCACATTGAACCAAATTTTACATACTAATGAAAACCATGTATGTTGGGTTTTTGAAATTCAAATCAAAGAACTGGTAAAGTTTCATTTACACGAAATATTCAATTTTTAAACTACCACTTAGTGGTTTCACTATTCATCAAAAATGAAGTTTTTCAGAAAAATACCAAAAATTCACCCTAAGCTATATTTGATATTCTGAATTCAAAAATAATGTCCATTTTACAAAATTTAGATCATATAATTTTCATTAATTAATTGAATAATTAAATCCCAATGTCAAAACAAATAGCGTGTTTTTAAGAAATAATATCTTTTAAAATATTGACACTAGTTTAAATCCAATTTCAATGAGAAATTAATCACAATGACCACTATTGGATTAAATGGTAAAAATATATTATAATTTCACTTTAAAACTAATTCAAAAGATAATATAATAATATAAATAAGTTATATTAAAAAGAGGTTTTGAATTAAAATACAACATTTTTCACTATTCATTAAAAATAAATTTTATCAGAAAAATAAAAAAACATTACACAAAGTAAATTTCGATGTACCGATCCTAAAGAAGAATTATATTTTGTCAAATATAACACATTATATTGTCAAAAAGTGTATTTAAAAGAGGTTCTCCATCAAAAGGTGGTTAATCGACCTTTTAAAGAATATTAGAATGTTTATGCTTAAAATTGGATTCATTCGCATTTTTCATCCTCTAAAATTAATTATAAAAAGTAAAAATATTTGACAAACATATATGATAATTTTTTAGTTAGTTCCCGACATTACAATGGCTAGGTGTAAAAATAAAATTATTTTATTATTGGAGTGCAACGTAAGATTTTAAAGGAACTTGTTGTTGTGTATTGGGTAAGCCATCGAGCGTAGCATTCCCTTTAAATTAATATCAACATTTTATTCACAAATGGGTATAAATATAAAAATTTCATATTATTTATTTACCGGGGTGTTACATCCTTCCCCCCTTTTGGGAATTTCTTCCTCTCAATTTTAAAATTGGGCTCAGAAACAACATTTAATGTCCCACATCGGAACAAGAGTTGGTAAAACAATCACTTTAAAAGAAAGAAAGAGAATTACAGAGGTCACTTGAGCTAACCCATACTAGGATTCCATGTAGGAAAACATGGATATGGAAGAAAAAGAAAAGGGCCATGTTCTGAGGGAGAGTGATAGTAAACATGTCTAGGAGAAAGTTAACCATAAGAAAATCACAAACTTGTGATGGGTTAAACGGTATTTGATTCCCCAGTAGGAAAAGTTAATAGATTTTTTTTTGTTTTAAGTTACTTTTCATTGAGGAATTTATTTTTGAGCTTAACTAAAACATAAGGAAACATACTTACTTGTCATGTTGACTTTCAACTTTTACTAGATTTCATAAACGAACTCATATTTTCTCCAAAAGATGAGTATTTAGGATGACTTGTTCACATTAAGAGAGCTATAATCAACTTTTAGAGAAACACCTAATCCAAAAAAGAGATCTATATACTTACCATGTATTTAGACCATAACCGGAGCTAAAACCAAAAAGGTTAGTATGAGATCAGATAATACCCAAAAAGGATAATCCTTTATAAAAAAATATTCTTAATCTCCAAAATATTTCAAACAATACCCAAAGTTAAACAAAGACAATTCAATAAACATATATCCATAAATTTATTCAAAGTAATAAAAACTAAGACTGAAACCCAAATATCTGAAGGATTTAATCACATAGTCTTCCAAGATAAACCTTAACATTTATCACCAAATAACATCAATCACTCTTAAAGACTCAAACTGAAAAGTAATTAACCTAATCACATATCCTCTATGATAGGTTAATAATTTGCATAGCTAACCCAAAATAAACTTACTCTTGATTACTAAAATCATCTACTAAAAAGAATTAGTCAAACTAACCAGGGACTTCACATAGTCCAGTGGTAGGTGATAAATACCAGTCAAACTTTGGTTGTGGGTTCGATTCCCACAGCTTTGTCTGACGTGAGGGGTTGTCACATGGTCTGTGTGTTCTCCCTTTTTCCAAAACTATATAATTCTTAAACCATTCTCCAAAAAGAGATAAAATCATCAAAAATAACCATAACATAATTTAACCTCAATTTTATCTCATGTCGTTCATATTACATCATAACATATAGTAACCCATAATTACCTCAAAAGTAAGGATCATATAAACCATAATGGTTACCTTTATAATTATTACATGAACATCCACATCGAGTTGGTCATCTCGTACATGATGCATTAGAGAACTCACCAAGGTTCAATTGGTTGATCCTGACTCCTTGATTGTTGGTTTTGAACAACCACAAGATTCCTCATTGAATCCCCCATTTCATCCAGTCTCTTAATCAGTGAACCACCACAGTTTCCTTCAAACCCATTATCACTTTGGTGCCTGATAGATCCATCCATTTACTAAAACCAAAAAGGTCAGTGTGATTATATCAACAAAACCCTAATGTACTAATGAGGAAGATAAACACTAAGATATACTTACTCATTCACTTTATCTAAAACTAGGACTCTTTCTGAAATCTTAACCATTATGGTAATGTCCCTAATGCTTAGATAATACCCTAACCTCTAAAGTTATCTAAACCGACCTCTGATACTAGCTATAAGGCCCCGGCCTTAAACATTACTTAATATTGAATTAAATGAATAATTCACATTGAGGATCTTTTTAGGTTTAGAGTTTTAGATACTTAGGTCATAGCTATTACATCTCAAAAGATCTCATAGTAGACACTTCAACTAAGTTTCCATAAAATAAAATAAAAAACACTTAAAAAGAAACATGTCTAGTTCCATGTTTTTGAATGGATGTCATTTCTTGATCCCATCCATGACCTTATTCATCTTTATATCCTGTGGAAAATATTTAAAAAACATGGGATGAGCATAAAAAAGCCCAGTAAAGGATACACAAAGAAGGAAAACTGTTATTTTTTCAAAACTACAAGTAAACCATGAAAACTTTACCAAAGTAATACTTTTCACCTTTATGAAGTAGTAAAAAATCTTCATTGACTAAAAGACCATTACTTACCCTTTTGTAACCAAACAATTACCATAAAACCCATATAAAGAACACATAATAGATAAAGGTAACTTTGTACATAAACATACTTAAATAGAATAACCATACGGTCGACTTCCACACATACTTAATGGAATAGCCATACGGCCGACTTCCATACCCAATTCATTGGAGGTTATAACGTAACCACCCGTCCTGGTTTTCACGGCACCACCCATCATATGGTTTATCACATAACCACCCGTAAAATGTCCAAGTACCATCATTACACATAAAATATTGAAAATATTATCATTTCAATAACAAACATTCATTTTCAATCACAATAAGTACTTCCAAGATATTGAATTAATCAATACATTTTCAAAAACCATTTAAAAGAGACTTTTGAATCAACCTGTCCCATAAAACATTAATGATTTTAATGTAATTATAATTTTAAAACCTTAATGTCCATAAAAATAAATACCTATAAACATTTTGAAAACATGGACATTAAATATAATGATTTAGAAAAAATAATCTTTAAAACATTTAAAACGATATTTATGTTAGGGAGTTTTTAACAAAATGTGAGACTCTTGAATACAAATAATTGCCGAATAACATTTAATCTGAACTTTATAATATCATGAGAACAAATGGATTCATGATATAATATGTCAAAGGTTAGTATAGACACCATATAAGAGTGAATTGGTTCATAACAACAATGAAGTCTCAATGAAAATATAAATTTAGATAGAATCCATTATAAAGATGGTATCCTTAAATTAAGGATAAATCTATCACATAATTATGTGTGAGAAATACAAATACACCCAATATAGGTGGATATTATGTTTGAAACAATCAGATGTCATTCACACATATTTATATCATGACATGTTCAATAAGTACAAGTTGATCCCAAAGAAATCAAAATTGGGTTATGATGTTCCCTTGTAAAAATTCGACAGCCTAACAGTGTCACTTCAAAATTTAGAAAATGAGTTGATGATAGTTAAAAATGTTATCTCATAACATTGAAATAAAATTTACATAAATAAGGATATATAAGAACATATCCCAAAATAATAGTTTTTGAACTAAAATACATAACAAAAGAAGTGTTTTAGAAGGAGGTGGGTGAAAGGTTCCCTTTCCGACTTGGGTAACTTTCGAAACGTACTCCCCATGGAAGAAGGGTCATACAATGAATATGTAAATACCCATAAATTAAATTATACTAAAAAAATAGTATAATAATGGGCAGTACATACACCACTCAATGTAAATAGTGGAAAACTTCGCATAAGTGTCACGAGAATAAAAGTGAGATGAAAAATCCCTTATGAAAAATCGGCAGCCTAACGTCGCCACTTAAAACTTCCAAAAATGGTTTGATGAGATCAAATAGGGTCTCTTATCTTATGAAAATAAAAATTACAGTAAGAGGAATATAAAATAACATCCCCTAACATAAGAAATATTAGCTTAAATGAAAAGACAAAAAAGAGAGTGCTTAAAAAGAAAGAGAGGGGTAGGATCCCTTACCTCAAGTCCGAATTGTCTTGTTTGTTTCATTATATTCTTGAATAATAAACATTGGTCAATTTATAATTGTGTAAGGTCCTATTTTAATTTTTATTATTCAGTTCATATCACATATTATAATGTTATAATAATTGGTTAATAATGTGTGTTCATATCTGGCGTTTTTGTCGATTTTTGGTACATGAGTCAAAAATGAACTTGTTTGAAAAGAATTTTCCATGTAGTTATAGGTAAATCATCTCTAGAATAGTATTAATTTTTTAAATGTAATATATATCTATTATAGATTAATTTTTTACTATTCCATAACATTTGGAGATAAAAAAATTAAAAGCACCATTCATGGAGACAGTAGGTCGTCCGTACGCATGAATGCTACTTTCATTTTTTGTCATATTAATGGAATTAAAGTTTAGAGAGAGATATATATATTATAATTCCAGAATTATATCCATAATTTAGAAGTAATATATTACATATATATACATTATATATATGTACTTATAATAGTACATAAAAGTTGAAGAATAGAAATGAAATGTACCGTTCATGGAGACGGTAGGCCGTACGTATGCATGAACGCTACATTCATTTCTTTGGCACATTAATGGAATTAAAACTTGATGAGAGAGATATATATATATTATAATTCTAGTATAATATATATATTATATATATCATGTATGTTCATCAATTTTATTTTTTATACATTCCATGTATTGCATGAACGAGTCACATCACTTGAGGGGCGGTAGTCCACACTTCCTCAAATGAAATTATCGCATTTTCCCAACATGCAAAGCATAAAGGTGAATCTTAAATATAAAATACAAAAGAATAGAGAGGAAATAAATATAATATATATCATAAATAAATATAGTTCCATCATAATGGCCACCATGAGAGGTGGTATGAGAAGATAGAACAACCATCATTTCGTGAGGCAGAAATTCACCATCCACAGAAACAGTATGTTCTTTAACCATTAGACGAAGTTGTGTGTATGTGTAGCTTTAATTATTCACATAAAAACTTCCTAGTATATTTAAGATACTGTTTTTGTTACAAAATGATGGAATAAAAAGATTTTAGAGGGTTGGGGAAGCAAAATAAAACAAAAGAACACAAGGGAAGACATTACCTTTAAATCGGGTCACTCCCTTTGATTTGAGCTCAAAGGCATCCTTGGAAAGATTCTGCCAAAATTGAGGCTTCAATGATGAATAGAGGGATGTGTAGAGATGAAATGGGTAGGGGTCGGCCGAGGCAAAGGCATGAGAGGTGTCTGTAAGGTGGTAGTGGTGGGGGCCATTTATAAGAGGAGAGGAGGGGCACTCTTGGAATGTTATAAAATATTACATTATTATAAATTGGTTTTCAGATTTAAAAGGTCCCAAAAGGATATATTTTGAGGATAAGGTGATAAGGTTTCGAAAAATACCCATACAATAGGTTTTTGACAATTTTATGACTTAGATGTTACCCTATCTTCTCATTTTATTTAAATCGTTCATTTATGAAGTAATCAATGCATCATCACGATGTCATAAATAAATTATTTTATTTAATATCTAAAAATTATAAAAAAATATCATCAGATATTATATCTTTTTATCTTTTTAATGAATATTTATAGTAAATTATATGAATTTTATAACACCATATAAAAATTGTTTTAGTAAAACAACACATGTTTGTGACATTTTAATTTTAACTATAAATAAAAAGGTATTAATGTCATTTTCCAACCAAAGTGGCTCCATGGGATCCCCAAGTTGACCCAAGTATTTTCTTGGTCATACATGACTCATACAATATGGGTAGGACATTTGAAAAGGTCATTTCATATTATTAAAACATTATTTTTACCTTAAATTACACTAATTAACTCTAATCGCAATTAAAAACATAAAAGTTACTATTCACCAAAAAATTATTTTATTCCTATTGAACCACATTTTACATCCTAATGAAAACCATGTATGTCGTATTTTTGAAATTCAAATCACAGAAGTGGTAATGTTTCATTTAAACAAAAAATTAGTTTTTAAACTACCACTTGGTGGTTTCACTATTCATAAAAAATTGATGTTTTTCAAAAAAATACCAAAAATTCACCCTAAGATATATTTGATATTTCGAATTAAAAAATTATGTCTATTTTATAAAATTAAAATCATATACGTTTCATTAATTAATTTAATAATTAAATCCCGTTGTCAAAACAAATAGCATGTTTTTATGAAATAATATCTATTAAAATATTGACACTAGTTTAAGTCAAATTTCAAAGAAAAATTAATCCCAATGACCACTATTGTATTAAATGGTAAAAATATATTCTAATTTAACATTAATACCAATTCAAAAGATAATCTAATAATATAAATAAATTATATTAAAAAGTGGTTTTGAATTAAAATACAACATTTTTCACTATTCATTAAAAATGAACTTTATCGGAAAAATACCAAAAAATTTACAAAAATAAAATTTCGATGTCCCAATCCTAAAGAAGAATTTTATTTTTGCAAATATAACACATAAAATTTTCAAAAAGTTGATTTAAAAGAGGTTCTCCATCAAAAGGCGGCTAATCAACCTTTTAAAGAATATTAGAATGTTTACGCTTAAAATTAGATTCATTCGCATTTATAATCCTATAACATTTATTATAAAAAGTAAAAATATTTGAAAAACATATATAATAATTTTAGATAGTTCCCGTCATTAAAATAGATAGGTGTTAACATAAAATTATTTTATTATTGGAGTGGAACGTAGGATTTCAAAGGAACTTGTTGTTGCATATTGGGTAAGCCATCGAGCATAGCGTTCCCTTTAAATTAATATTAACATTTTATTCAAAAATAGGGATAAATATAAAAATTTCATATTCTTTATTTACCTAGGGTGTTACAAGTGTATTGGCCATGGCCATGATTGTGAGATTCACAATGTCTTATCTAAGGACTTTATGGTAATATCGTGAATATATGAAATTATTTATTCCCATTAATGATAATTTGGTTTTATCCCTATTTTTACTTTGAGTCATGGATATATTTCATGATAATTTAATTTATGAAATGGAATATGTATTAACTATTCACATTTCCATGTTGTAATGCATTATCTACTCATGATACCTTATATTTTACTCTTTCACTTACTCTGAATTTGAGTTGACACTTTATTTGGTTTTTGATTATGTTGGATACATAAATGAATATTTTAATTGTCTCTATTTTTATAATAAGGTTTTTAATTCTCTATTTTATTTTTATAATGACATATAGAACTCATGTATGTATCTAGTCTACCAAAACTAATAAATGGATTGATACCACATTTTGAGAAATAATTACATTATAACAATGTAATAATGTGTAAGCTGAATTTGGGTTACAAGTGTTGGAAAAAAAATACAATGGTGACTCACTCAATGTATAAGAATAATTCTGACTCGTTAAACTCATCTTTCCAAAAAATCACATGCCTTAGGTCAACATTCACTATTTATCCAAGATCTTTTATTATTATTTAGAACATATATATAATAGGAGCCCAAAAAAATGTGAGAACCTATTTAATGTTATTAATAGGAGTCATATTTCAACATAATCAATCATATAACTAAATACATGGTGATATCAATTAAATATTTTTCCAAATAGTTTCATGTTTCTAAAAGAAATCATATAATCCATATTACACTCATATTACAATTGTTGGGAAACATAATCTTCATGTGGGATACATGAACTATTACCTTCAACACATCACCATAAAGTTATGAAAATCAAAAACCTCCTTTTAAATGTATTTTATCTATAATAAATGTGATTTTAGTCATTGAAGTGAATTGTGGGATCCTCTCTCTTCATTCTGTACCGGCTCTAGTGAAAAGTTCATAGGTGGTACCGTTATCAACATCCATGATCATTCATTGTTAGAATTTGGCCTCTCGATGAATAGTTCTATTCATTTTTTTTATTATTTTATGGAATGAAACAACATTCTAGAAATATGATATTTAGTGGAATCATTTACCAGGTTTAATATACAATGTGTCCATAGAAAAATTTAGAGAATATTAGAAATTTGATTAGCGAATTTCCAATAAATTAAAAATTTCATTAACTAAACATTCAAACACATAAGAAGATACCTACATGATAATTATCATATTCATCGACATATATAAAACTTTGGTGACACATATATATACTTTTAAAATTCTAATCCTTGGTGGGATACACATGTTTTCAATGATTTGAATCAAACAACTCGGTTGTCTCTAACCCAAGGTCATGCATAAGTGATGTTGAACTGAAATATCATACACTAGAAATTAAATATTTTCTATATTATTAATATCCTTTCAAGAAATAGGTTAAAAATAAATTAAAATTAAGGTAAATTCAGGAATATAGATAATCATTTTCAAGATCAATGTAATTATGTGAACTTCATTGTCATATCTCTCAATACCCAGTTAGTGGAGAAGGAATTTCATGTCATTGAAAGAGATACTATGGAGAAATACAAATTAAAATAGTCGAGGTAATAATAAAAAGCATGAAATAAAATACAATTTTATATTATTGAAACTAATTTAATTATGAAATTAAACATGTAACCTGATGATAGATCACACACCAGTGATGTAGATCATACATGTCCTCTTGTGGTGTCCTTCTAAAGTTATTTACATTGAAGCATTAAACATTCATTTAATGATGTAAATTTTGTTCCTATAAAGGATAATAATATCTATAAAAATAAACACCTTAAAATTAATTATCATATCACTTAATATATCAAATATATTACGAATGAATATGAAATTATTGATGTATTATGATCCTCAATCCGGATAGTGCTCAGGGCCTTGATAACTTCCAAGCGTCTTCTTCATGCATGCTTTAGATATCATCAGGATTGTAAAAAACCATGTATTATATGAATAAATATTTTTTATTCCATATTTGTATTCATTAGATAATTTTTTAGATTTATTTTCATTATAAAAATTTGACATATTTTTTTAATTTAAAGGAGATGAGTTTTTTATGAAAAATTGGATTTTCATGAATTATATGATATTATTTAAACATTAAATTTCAAAATTTTTGAATATTAATTTTTTAAATAATTAAATACATTTTTTAATTCAACATTTCAAAATTATCTAAGGATTAATTTTCTTTTATTATTTTATGAAAATATTTATTTCATTAATTATTACTAAAATATACTAGTATTTACTAGAAAATTTATTTTTATTATGAATATTTACAAATGATAATTATTGTTTGATTATTTTCTTCAATTAAAAATTTTATTTTTCCAAAAAATTGTCCAATTATAGTTTTTAATTGAATTATATATTTGAATTTAGTATTATAATCTTTTACATATAAAAGTGAAATATATCAAATACCATATCATCTCAAATTTATAGTTAAATTTAAAATTAAATTCCTCCCCTTCTATGTTTGGAATTGGGAAAAACTGATTCCAAATTTTTATTCTATTGGGTTATAGTTTGGTAAATGGATCCATTTTATTTTTAGACATTAAGAATAGTGACATTAGTAATTTTTGTTACCATATTAAATGATAAATCATGTAATAAGATTAAAAATAACAAGATAATGACTCAAAATAACCCCAAAACAATCTTATATCATATTGGATGAGATTAATTATTATATTTACATATATGTCTTGAGAATATGGATACATGGTTCCATATTTCCATGATTTTTTATTTTTATTATATTTAAGTGAATATAAATCCAATAATACAAAAATCATGATTTTAATAAATAGAATATTATTAACATGGTAATAAAATGATGATATGTTATGTTATAGATATTAAATTTAAATATAAATGTTTTTTTATCATGTTAATTTTATTTAAATTTTAGTGAAAAAATATTTACATTAAAATATTTCACAACGTTGATGCAATAATTATTCAATTAAATGAAAAATAATGTAAATGATTTAAAAAGAAAAAAATGATTTTCTTTAAAATATATTTATGTTAAATTTATTTATGGATAAAAATTACATAATATATTTCTTTCAAAACATTGTATTTGAATTTCATTGCTGAATTGTAGTTTAAAAAATAAAATTAAAGTAATAGATCCAAAATTGGAAATAATATTATTCTGTAATGAATAATATTTTATTAAAGAATTTAAAATTCCAAAAACCCAAATATTTGAATAAGTAAATGTGATTAATATTTATTTAATCATTCATTTTCCATTTATTATCTATTTCATGAAATATATTAACAATATATACCCCGTAAGAGTAAAAAACATGGATATCACTGTAATTGACAAAAGTTTTAATAAAAGTTTTAATAAATGATAATGGTAAAAATGTGATCTAGAAATTTCCATATTTTATCTGATGATAACATTTCAAGTCATTCTCGTATTATATTCAAATCTAAACATTTTTGAGTGATTTATAAATCCAAATTATTTTTTATTAATTTAATATTTTATGAAATTCTAAGACATTCCGTCACAATTCTTATAAAATAGAATATAATTTTTACATTTAATATCACATGAAAAACATTTTCTTTAGATAATACGTTTCTAAATTCCTTACTTAAATTTCTCCCATTGTAATAGAGGTATTGGTTTGATCAGAAAAAAATTTGAGTAAAGCTTTTGCTGTAAAACCTAAGAGGTTGTTTGAAGAATTGATATTGTTGTTAACTAAGATTTTTTGTATTATTTATTCATCTATAAGATTAAAATAATAATAAAAAATTTTAAATTATAACCCTACCATATTCAATTTAATTATATTTTATTATTTTAATGCAATAAAATATATGCATCACCTACATAAATCAAATGGAGAAGGTATCCATTCTTCTTGTGTATGGTGGACTTTCTCTATGGAACCGAAGTAATTCATTTTTCATCACTGTCTCTCACAGATGATAGTAATTATGGATTATATATATATATATATATATTTTCAAGACATATTTATCATTATGAAAATGTTATATATCATATAATTTTTACCCTTTCATCCATTAACGCATAATAAAATCCTTCATGTGTATGCGTGGACTACAACCAGAACAAAGCGATGAGGTTTGTTATTCATCACTGGCTCACATGAATGATTTACATAATACCAGAAATGATCATCCAGAGGTAATCATCTGACCATTTATTAATAAAAGAAAATCACAAGAGGAACAATAAGTCCAGAAGAACTACATATCATAGAAATCATACTCATCACCACCCCCTTTAGAGACTAAGTCCATTGCTTTATCTGTTACCCACTCTGAGCTTTCATAGTGTTTACAAACCTTGGAAAATATCCATCTATGATTCAGCTTCTCTAAGTCCAAGAGCTCCTTTGAGGATTGCATATCCCAACATTCCCTCCCAACAGAAGATCTAGTGGAAACTGTCCTGGGATGATAATAATAGTCTATCATCAATCTTCACCAAGGTGGTGGGGGGGTCTTAGCACCATCCTCCCCTTGCACCTTCATCCTTGCACCCTGAACAACATTATTGTAAGAAGGACGTCCCCGACACTATCCTTTTACCTGTCAGTATCCGAGATATCACCCGACGTTCCCAATATTTTCACATCCTGATAACCATCCTCCGACCACAATCTTACTGAACCTGAATGTTGACATCAATTATATCAAGACATTGTGGCTGGTCCGCTAGGCCCATCACACCTTCCGCGATTGAAGCATCTATTGGATCAAAAGTAGACCGCAAGAGACCACCTTCGTGCCACTCATCAGACACCTTTTCATGAAACATCTCCTCATTCTCCGGTACAAGAAATCTATTACCAGTACAGATCATAATCTCCACCCCACCATCAACACCAACCGACCATTCTGGAAAACAATCCTCCACAACCCCTGAAGCAGGAACACCCGAATCCAACATAGAATTAGTCACCGTCACTGGATGCAAGGATTTGCAATCCATATCCTGCAGTTTGGTCCCATATCCATTATACCACATATCCTTAGCCACAGAAAATCCATATATCACCATAACAGCAGCATCACAGCTCAATCCTAGATCTTGTTGTTCCCCCAACGCTTCAAAGCCACTACCTTCCTCATGAGTGCCCAACAACTCCTCAAAAGAGTCTACATTAACCTCAGCATCACCATTCACTAAAACCTACCCCAAAACACAGGCATTACACCCATTCAAATTCCTCTGATCTCCAGCCATAGAAGTCTATTTCTCCATAGTGGATGTAACCATCTTACAAGCACTCCCCTCCACAGTAGACCAAGACTCCACTGCAAGATCATGTTTCAGCCTGTCAAATACTTGCAACATCAAGGGATTCAAAGGTGAATGTATAGCCTTCAAACCACATGTATGATCTGGCACAATAGAAACCATTCCACCGGATTGAATTCAAAAGAATCCTAGCCGGCCTCCCTACCCATACATACCTTCAGGTGCAACAGATGCCCTCATGACAACATCCACACTATAATTCCTCACCACCTCTGGAACTGGCTGCATTGCATCACAGACAGCATAACCTTCTCCACCCTACCCTTCCATCACCTGTGGTCCACCACTCCTACCTCCATTATGGAAAACAACATCCAGAATCCCAAACCGCAGACATTTCACACTGAACATCATCCATGACTCAAAACAACATATTGGCTCCAGCAAAACTCATGATCATCAGTAATACAAACACACCGCACAGGGGGCCTTGCGATATTAACCTCAACAAAATTCTTGGGAAAATTGGATGAGACACAAAACCAGTTCGGTTATCAGAAAAAAGATAAAGGCCAACCATGTTACCAATTGCACAGATAATTGAGGGATTTTGAAATGAAAGAGGAAGACTGGGTAGGCTTACCCAAGTCGAAATCAAAGAGGGATCGTGCTGTATATGAAACTCAAAGCTATAGAGGAATAAATAAAATATAGAACCACCACACATTCTTAGAGAACTTGAACATGCAACAAAAATATCCTCCTATGATCCAAAGAAAACCATGAGATGCCGCCTATCAAGAAGCCCGATGACCGCATGCTCACGAAGCTCCCAGTATTTGGAGACGAACTGCATAAACACAACCACTGAGGGCCATTGAGGATGAAAGTGATCCACTAGAGTGTACTTACATAGATCTGTTACGCTATTAATCTCCAATGGAAGAAGGGAAAGCTGAGGCTCTTCCTGGAAGAGACCCAACACTTTTGGGTAGATGGAGATCCCAGGAAAAAGTGGAGAGGGACCATGGCATGAATCCACCCTTACAGGCATCAACAGACGTAACCCCCCACCCCCCACCACCACGAAAGGGAGGGGGAAGATCCCTTCGGGATAAACCTAGTTCATTATGAGGGAGAAGCGCGCGCCGGAGAAGCTCTTTCTATTTGAAAAAATTACACATGGTTTTTAGGTCCAAGGGTTTACACGGTATAGGTGGGCCGTCACCCACCACCGAGTGCCTATATGTGCTCCCCCAGCTGCAGTCCTAGGTGTAACGGAACACAGGATTTCGGGCTACTTCCATACGATGTAGAGGGGCCCACAAGAGGTGATAAAGTCATATAGTGTGTGTTTCCTTTTGAGGACTTGAACCTATAACCTCGGGGATTGGATGCCACTGCCGCTCACCAACTCACCCATGCCATGTGGGAAAAAGCACACTGGGTTTTTAGGCCCATGGGGTTACACGGTATAGGTGGGCCTTCACCCACCACCGAGTGCCTATATGTACTCCACCAGCAGCAGTACCAGGTGTAATGGAACCCGGGATTTCAGGCTAGTTCCAAACAGGGTAAAGGGGCCCCCGAGTGGTGATAAAGGCATATAGTGCACGTTGCCTTGTGAGGAATCGAACCCAGACACTCGGGGTCAGGACGCCACCGCTGCTCACCAACTCACCCATGCCCTGTGGGAAAATTACACTGGGTTTTTAGGCCCATGGGGTTACACGGTATAGGTGGGTCTTCACCCACCACCAAGATCCTATATGTACTCCCCCAGTCGCAGTCCTAGGTATAACGGCACCCGGGCTTTCAGGCCAGTTCCAGATGGGGTAGAGGGGCCCACGAGAGGTGATAAAGGCATAGTCATTATGAGATAATGATAAAATTTTAATATAAAATAAATCCTACCTTATTTCCATAATGATAATTGTGAAATAGAAAAATTCTTTGTGCGAATGTACTACCTACCGACTCCACGAGAGTAATATAGTTCATATTTCACACCAATATTATATGGATAATTTTAAAATTATAATTGATTAATAATAATTATTATTATAAAACTATTATAATTCTATATATGGATGGATAATCAGCTCTTTCACCATATTCAACCTACTGATGTTATTTAGGATAAGTGAGATCAATATAGTCAACACATAAGACATGAAATTTGATGATTATTTAATTTTACATAATATGGTAATAAGTGAAATAGAAGAAAATAAGAAAATATAAAAAGGATAAAAATCAATTAAATATTAAAAATAACATTTATTAGGGAATATATGAATTCATGTGATGATCAGGTCTCAAGGAAAGCGGCACAATTATTGTAAAATATTGTTTTAAAATGATTGTGGATTAAGTTTTATACTATATTACTCTCATTTACATGTTTTTGAAATTATTTTATGGATTCTTTATATTAACGTGAATTAATTATAAAATTAATTTTGTGTTTATTTTTTTTTTATTTCAGAGAGTTTCATTATTAATATTTTTATGGAATGATTGGACTTTCTTAAAAATAAAAAAGTAATGTTTGATTTTAATGTATATTAATAAAATTATCTTTACAACCACCATAAATAATATTCTATTTTTATATTCCATTACAATAATAAATTTATAATCAACGAAAACCATCTATTTTTTGTGTATTTTCAAAAAGGTTTTTATAAGTAATTGATATTTCAATATCCATAAATTATTTATTATAGTGGAAAAGAATATTTTTTTCGAGTAGATTTTTTAAAATTGTAATAGTTTAGTTTTTAATGGTATTTTGGGGTTCTTGGTAATTTTTATAATGATGTCTGGTACTATAATAAAAAATAAATAGTCATTCTATTATAAGCCAAGCACATGTGGGTCCATTATAGTCCACCAATTAATTGGGTATGAAAGTAGACAGTATGGTTATTTCATTGGTAAGAGTGATTATACGAGTGATATTTAAATGATTTACTATGTTAAATACATGTTTATCAATTTAGTCTGTGGGTTTCAAAAAAATTATTCCTTTTCAAGGTATGATTCTTATATTATGTTTAATTGAATGTATATCACACTTTTTAAGGGTGAAAAGTATAACTTTGTGAAAATGTATTATGAGTTTTCATGATTGAAAAGAAACCTTTATGTTTTTTGTTTCTACATTATCATTTAATATTAAATGTTTTATAAAAATATTGGGGTAGATATGGTTACATATTTGGTAAGAAATTGATTATTTGGATCACAAATTCCATTTTGAAAAATCAAAATTTTAATAATTATACATATACTATTTATCACCCCATGATTTTACAGTTTTCTTCTTTTTAAATATAACTTCTTCTATGGCTAATGAGTTTAAAAATTTATATAAATATTTTTATTTAATTATTATAGTTATCTCCTAGATGTTGATAATGGAAGGAATTAATGAGATAATGTAAATTATAAAATTATATACTAAATATATTTATAAAATTAATTCATTTGTTATCAATTACTTCTAAATGAAAACCAATCGAACATAAAAGATATATTTTGATAAAAAATATTTTTACTCCCACAATGACAGTTTCTGTAAATAAATTAAATTAATCATTTATAGTGATATATATTAAATATATATATATATATATATTATATTCAATATAATATTTTTACATTCATACAAATTATTTTTAAAGTAATACGATAAGAATAAATTCAATTTTACAAATAGTTAGGCTATATTGTTCTAAATTCATGTTTTACAACATTTTAATGGAGAATTTTTTTAAATATAAATTTTTAAACATTTATAAATTATATTTTACAAGTTAAGACATTTTTTGAAATCATTATATCAAAAAATACATCGGTAATATTTTTGGCAATTTTCTGATAGGTTTCATTTGTTTATGAATCGTAATGTAACTATTCGAAGAATAATGTGACCATTAGGAATTGTAATAAAACAAATATTATTGTAACATCAAAAATTAATCTAAATATAAAATTTATGAATCTTATAAATTAAATTATGATATAATTATATCACGATATATGTAATTTAATATTATAAAAATTATTCTTTTGTTGATTTTATATTGTTATTTCATAACAATTTAATTAAGATTTTATAATCAATAAAATTATTCAATAGAATAAATATTTTCATAAAATGTATTCATAAATTAATATTTTGTTTTTTTATTATATTTAAAAAAAATTTGAGACCATAGTTAAATTTTCAATGTGTTATAAAAGTAGTTATGATTTTAAAATCTGCATTTTTCAAGAAAATGATGATTTAAAATAAAAAATAAATTTTGAATATTAAGAAAATTATTTTCAAAAAATGAAATTAATTTTTTTTCTAAATTTTGAAACATGGATAGGGTTAATTTTTTATATTTCTATAAAATACATCAATTTTGGGTGAACAGTAAAATATGCTGATTTACGATAAATGATAAATATATGAATTATTGAGTCATAAATGATATATGGATGATGTAATCCTATAATCTCAAAATATGTTTATATATTTTATTATATTTTGTAATAATTCTAAAAATATTCATATTCTAGAGCCAAAATAATAAACCAATGTATAATAGTTTTAAAATACGCCCCTCCCCCACCACAAATACCACCCCTCACTACCTCTTCTCCCAATACAGTCCAAGCATCATCCATTGTTCTTATTCTTACCCAAACTGTTACCAAGATCCTCTACAAAGTCTAGGAGTTCTTGGTCTCATCATAATAACAAAAAAAAGTCCCCATATGGAGGTTCTCAAGGAGTATAATTCAAGACGTAAAAATCATTTTTCTTTTTTTTTCGCATTTAAATTTCGCTTATTTTTTTATCCTTATCTCACATTCCTTGTACAATGAGACATAATAAATCCATTATAATTTAAATACTAAAATTATATAATTTTATGAGATGATCCACCATAAAAATCCTTCCACCCTCTATTTTATTTTATAAAATAAATCATCGCTCTTGAAATATCAATTTATCAACATCATAGATGATGTACTTTGATTTTTCATTATACCATTGAAGGATGGTAAAAAACATTTGTATGGTTAAAAAAATTTATAATAAAATAATTACAACATATTTAATCTTATGGAACCATTATATACAAATCATTTCAATTAAAGAAATGAAACTAGTTTGTGAGGATAAAAAAAGCACCAAAATAATATGAACGATTATCATTAACAACTTATCTAATGATTCATCCTCATACCAAATATTAAAATGACTTATATAACCATTTAATGTTATAGAATTTTATTAATCACTTATAAGTTCAATTATATATATCTATTCCATTTTTATTTTATTTTCCATACTCCTACATAAGTAAACAGATCACAAAAACCAAGGAAACTGACGGATCCAAAATATAAAATTGTATCTTATAAATAATAAAAACAAAAACAAATGAACATAAAAAAATTATAAAAATAAAATAAAATTATAAAATGATTTTAATTAATTAATTAAAGGATTTAATTTTAGTATCCATGACGTTAAGTACAAGTGCAGAACGCTTTCAGGCATAAGGTAAGGGTTTCTTGTCAAACCTCGATTTTTAGTTCGGTTAAACTGTCTCTCTCTACCCAAATGTAATTATTTATTATTTGTATATACATCTTATATGTTATTTGGTTTTTTATACCCATTTATATATATCATTTAATTATTATTAATTTATTAAATGAATCATTTATAATATTTCATTTTCAATTCCTCATGATATGTAAGCTCGATTAAAGGGAACTTCCCAATTTCTAACACATTTTTATGTACCACCAATAATCTGTTTTAATCTACAAATATTTTTATAAAATTACACATAATTAGTTGAAAGACCATATTTTACGTTTGTGTTTTATAAAAATATTTATTTATTTTTTGGTTTTAAAGACTCTTTATTAATTTCTTTAAACTACATTAATGAATGTCATTTATAATGTTTCTCAAATACTATTTCTACATATTTTCACTTCCTCATAAATCATTTATGCCTAAAATATAATTTCATTGTACATACCATTTCTTTTCTGGGATATATATGTTTAAAATAATATTTTCAAACAAATAATAATTATGTTTCAAAATAACTCTTCATTCCAAATTAAAAAATAGGTTTTCCATTCTCACATTTACTTTTGTGAGATATATGACTTGTTCACCACATATTCAATAAATGTGGTTTATATAATTCCATTTTCTATATAAAATCACAATCCTTCTTATTACTGTGATATTATATGTTTCATTTATTGTAATTTCTTATTTGGTAATAAGAGCTAATAATTTCAATGTTGTATGTGACACTTTAAAGATCATTTTCCTCTAGAATTATTAACTAATTATATTAGTGTATTTTCATATATGATTATGATTAAAATATTTCAAAGGGATATGGGAAAATTTTATTTAAATATATATATATTTTAAAAATATGAGTGATATATTGGACTTATTATGTGATGAAGGTGGACTTCTATATCTCCAGATGCATCGATAGGTCTCAAGAAAAAATATATAAATTTATTTTGTCTAATGCCATAACCATTAATTTTTAGACATCTTTGTCTAGGCCTCGAAGGTATGTTTATTATTTCCAAAATTTGAATTCAATCATAATGATATTTGTAATTGATAAATAATTTGATTACTCCACCAGTATAATATTCAGGGTTATGTTTCATGTGATTATTCATAAAGAGATATTTATTCATATTTTATTCCTTCCATATTATGATATGGATTTTGTTTTAAATGCATATGTTTTAGTTATTCACATTGACTTATTGTTTATGGTAGATTATGATATATTTATTACCATTACTATGCATATTTGACAACTCTTTATTATGTTTATTTATTCCTAGGATGTGATGATGTATTTTAAGAATTACTTGTTGTGATAATCTAAATGTTTTGGATATTTCCAATAGAGTTTCATTTTTTAATAATGTTACAATTAAAAATATATATATTTGCGATATTAACAAAAATTATAAAATATTTGGTTATTTAGGATGTGAAAAATTATTCATAGTACCAATGTAATTACTAAAGGCACCCATTATAGGAAACTAGGGTCGGGCTCTTTATAGTTGGAATCCGAGAAGGATTAGTAAAAACCATAACCACTGGAATTAAAAACCATAGATTCGAGAACATAACCCCAATATTGAATTTGAGGTTTATCATAGAAGAAAATCCTAGAATTTTTTAAAAGTAGATATTATGTGGGTCTTCACTAAAATACATCCATGTCTGAATACTACAAGTAGACATGGTTCTACAATAGATGTACCTATTGGTATCAAATATGAAATATTGTCTTGGGCCTGGATTGGGGTAACTTGTTACATGAAAATATACCTTTATTCACACATATCATGAAACTACTAGGGGATATTATTTGGATAATTGACATTCTGTTTAGAAACTATTACAAAGGATTTAAAAGTAATCATTTCCCCAAGGAAACCCTATTTATAGTTATGATATTTCGTACACATAAATTAGTTAAATTATGTTAATTATTTCCCTAGTATTAAAATATTTGTTTATGATTCATAATGTTCTGGTTTAATCTAGTGTGTTCTATTTTTTAGAAACAAAACCTTGTGGAATTAATGAAATCCATTTCTGGGAACATAATTAAAAGAGTAATAATGATGGTTTCATCGATAGGATTAAGTGGTACATTCAAAGTGCACTAGTATCTCAATTGTTCTCATTATATGAAGAGATATTATAATTTTATAAAAAGAATGAGTAATAGTTATCTTTTTATTATGGTTTTATAAGGAAAAAATTTAAGACGAAGAAAACTAGGAAAAATATAAATAATGGAAAGGAGAGAAGGAATTATTTTACCCTATGTGGTAAATGTGGAAATAAACACCATGGTAATTTCCCAAATGGATTTGAAGTTTCCTTCAAGTTTGGATAGAAAGGCCACCAATATTTTGATTATAAAGGTAAAAAAAATTCTTAATGTGAAATGTTTCAACTATAATAATATTTGACACTATGTAAATAAAAGTATCGAGCATCAAATCAATGTACCCCAAAAGAGGCCAATGAATCATAGTCAACATTATACCACTACCACTGATGATGGGTAACGATTATTATTACTATGTTTTGATTCAACAATTATTATTTATGAGTTATTATTAGGTTATAAGGATCAATATATATATAAGGATTTTACTATAATACTTCTTCTTTATAGAATTCAAACTATGTGATTAATTAAACTAGTAATCAAGATAAATGATTATGTAGTTTTTTGTTATTTTTTATAGAAAATACACGGGAAATATGACCCTAAATGTGGGATTTATTTTGATATAATAATAAATATATCTTTTTGGGATAATATCGGTTACCATGAAGGTGGTTCTTGATATTATGGTTTATGTTATGTTGGATGTTTTAGATGTTTCGATTTTAGGACAACTAGAGATCTTAATTTTGGATGAATTGATGTTTTCATGATGGTTTAATGTATATTACGGTAATTATATTTTTTGTATGTGATGATAAGAGCTACCTTACTTTAGGAACCTCATGTTATGTTTATTTTTGAAATAATGTGACCTTCTAAATTTTTGGTTGTTGATGTGGAAAGAAAAGTTTTAGATGAGTCTTAAGATTAACTAATTATGGAATGGATCATGTGAAAATTTGAAAATATATGTTCATATGATAGCCTTCATAGTTTTAGTAAATCATTAATGGTTTATGGAATGACTTAAGGACAATATTATTCATTAGAAGTGACTAAGTCATAAAAAATTCATCATGAACATTTATTTCTAGGTTTAAGGAATGAAGTGAAAATAATTCAAAGCACAACCAAAGGATGATATTATAAAAAGTGTAAATTAATCACGTATGATTATTTTATCATGTGATTGTCTAAATACTGTATGAATACCTCATCTATAGAAATATAGATTGGAATAAAAACATTATCTATTTAGTTTTTATTCTGAGAAACCGTTGGTCTTTTAACCAATGAAAAGATTTATTATTTTGGGATGGTTAAATATCTAATGATCATATATAATATTACAATCTAGCATAAAATAATAGTTAGATTTCTCTTCTATTTCCATGTTATTGTATTCCATGAATGATTTCCTACATGAAATCATTGTGTTTGGGTGACCTATTCTTTTCCCATTCCCTCTTATTAAGGGGGTATTTTAGTAACCCTATTTCTAATGTTGGTTTCCCAAAAAATATTTTTAAAGTATCAACCTCTAAATATTTAGAATATTTTTAAATTTTGAGGATGCAATTTATTAATTAAGGGGAGAACGTAACACAAAAAAAATTATAGTATTCCTCTATCGAAATGTAACTTATTCTGTAGCTTACCACTTTAACAATTGTTTTAAATATTATTATATAAATATAATCATTATCGCATAGATTTTAGGGATCCTTGGAGTGATAGAGACTATGTAAATTATGAAAATATAAAATCAACATGTTTTATAAATTAATTTATTATTTAAAAATTATATTGCAATGAAAACCAATTAAACATAAAAGATGTATTTTTACAAAAATAATTTTATGCCCTCAATGAAATTTTATATTAATAAATTAAATTAATAATCAAAAATGAAATATATTAATTATTTATTTATATTAAATATTTAAACAAATATTTTTACATTCATAAAATATATTTTAATGGGACAAGATACGAATAAATAAAATTCGACACATAATAATGATATATTTTTTTAATTCTATTTTTTCATAACACGATTTAAATATAAATTTTAAAACATTTATAAAGTATATATTAAAAATTGAAAATTATTTATGACAAAGTATTATCAGAATTTAATTTTGTTAGACTTTGGTATTTTTCTGATATGTTTCATTTTTTATGAGTAGTAATATGACTGTTGGAATAATAATGTGGTAATTAGGAATAGAAATATGAACAATAGAATAGTATCATCACCCATGACCGTATAAACAAAATATTTTTATCTTATTAATGAATTCATTATATAATTATATAATTGAATAAGTAGATGAATATTTTAAATATTATTAAATATGTGTGGGGTTTTTTTGTAATATTTATTTAAATATAATTTTATAATTAATAAATTGATAATATGAAAATTTTAATTTCATAAAATGTATTTATTAATTATTATTTTACTATATTATGTTTTTAATATAATTTTATGATACACTAGAAAACATTTTAGAGTGTTATAATACTAGTTATAATTATAAAAATTTATTTTGCGTGAAAATAGTGATTTTAATTTATAATTAAATTTCTTTGATTTTGAAAAAGAATAATCATAAAACAGAATTATGTTTTTATATCTAGACATCAATAAATTTACTGTGTTATTTTTTGATATTATTCTAAAGTACATGATTATTTGGTGGATAGTAAAATACGTCATTTTATGATAATTTCTGAATAAATGAATTATTGAGTCCTAAATGATGTATTGAAGATATAAGCACTTGATCATGAAATATTATTCATTGTTTTAGTATATTTAGTGACATTTTTTAATCTATTCATATTCTTGAGGACATATAATAAATTAATGAATAAATGTTTCAAAAAACATCCCTCTCCCACAATATAAATACCACTCATAACAACCTCTTCTCCTTAAACCTTCCAATATTTGATCCTTTTCCATGATCTATCCAAAAAAATTCCCAATCCCTTCCCCCATGTCCAAGAGAATTTGTTTGAATAATAAGACCCAAACTAGTCCCCTTAAGGAATTTCTCAAGGGTGATAATTCAATAGGTAAAAATCCTATTTCTTTTCATTGATTTTCTATTTGATTTTTTCTATATTCTTATTCATCACTCAATTACCATTCCCAATGAGACATAATAACTCTAGTACAATTTAAAAACAATAATGACATAATTTTATTGGAAATCTATCTTCAAAATCATTCCTCTCTCTCTCTATCTTTTATTCTATAAATAAACAGATCGCCCATGAGGTGCCTATTTACTAACATCATGGACGATGCATTTTCATTTTCTATTAACACCTTCATTGATAGGCATGAATGATTTTATTGTTTAAATAAATTGTAAGTTATTTATTTTATTCTATTTAACTCTATGGATCCAATATATAAAAATGGTATTATTTAATAAAACAAAACTAGTTTGTGGCGATCAAAAACCCACCAAATAACCTAAATAATTATCATTAACATCTTATCAGATGACTCATTCTCACACCAAATATTCAAATGACATATATAAACATTTAATATTATATATGATAATTAATAATATATAAATTGAATTCTAGAAATATATTCCAAATTTAAATGATCTTCAATATTCATATTCAAGTAACCCAATCATGAAAACCACGAAAACCAATGCTTCAAAAATATAAAATTGTAACTTATAAATCTTCAAAAAGACAATAAATGAATATGATAATATTATAAAAAAAATTAAAAGAAAAATTTAAAAATATATGAATTAATTAATTAATTAATTAATTTAATTTGATTATATTGCATGTGAAATACATGTGCAGAATGATTTTAGACCAAAGGTAATAGATTCTTTACAAACCTCCATTTTTCATTAATTTTACACTATATCGATCACTACCCCAATATAAATAACAATTATTTCAATATACTTTATATAAATTGTGTTTATAAGATTCTAAAACATATATCTAGATCATTTCACCTTTATTTTATATGTAAATTCAGGTTTTATTATGTATTCATTTCATTTATCCCAATATAAAATCCAAATTAAATGGGACATCCAAATATATTACCCATATTCAAATATAACCTATAATTTGTTTTGAACTACCATTATATTCATAAAAAATAGTCATTTTTGGTAAAAAAAAATAGCATTATTCTGTTCTAGTTTTATAAAAACCATTATTCTTTTTCTTGTTTTAATGAATCCTTAATATTTTCAATAAACTTTATTAAAGAGGCTCATTTTAAGGGATTCATAAACTGAATTCTAAATGTTTTCATTTATGTTGGGCATAATTTAGGAAAAACTTATAATATCATTGTCCTTAACTATTATTTTCTGGGATATACATGATTAAAATTTATTTTATGAAAAATAAAAACTTATTTCCAAAAGATATATTTTTTTTCCAAAGTAAAAGGTGGTTTTTTAATCTCACTTTTTCATTATGAGAAATTTTCCTTGTTTATCACTTACTACTTTCATGTAGTGTATGTAATAACCTTTGAAAAATCAAATCATGAGTCATATTATTCTTATGATATTTTATGTT
Organism: Viscum album; assembly: GCA_963277665.1. Classification (NCBI taxonomy): domain Eukaryota; kingdom Viridiplantae; phylum Streptophyta; class Magnoliopsida; order Santalales; family Viscaceae; genus Viscum; species Viscum album. The sequence continues at coordinate 1,734,456,594 of OY728152.1, read as the reverse complement.
CATTTAATTGTATTCCTTCATAGGGGATATGATTTAAATGATTCAATGTCATATGGGACACTTTAAAGAGTATTTTCCTCAGGAATTTATCATCGATTTTATTAGAGTATTTTGATATATGATTATAATTAAAATATTTCAAAGTCTTTTGGGAGAGTTTGATTTAATGACATATTTTCATTATAAAAATGAGAAATGAATTAGACATATTAATTGATAGGTGGGGCCCACTATATTACCTCGATGCATCAGAATATCTCATGAGACAAAAAAGTAAGGGATTTTGGACGAGGGCTTATCGATTTTGTTTAGAAGTCATAGAGAGGGCCTATATGGACTGTTTATGATGTTACAAAAATAAATTCCATCATTATTACATTAGTGACTCATAAATCATGTCCCTATATTACTAGTGTAATTTCCATGGTTATGTTTTATGTGATTATTTATATGGGTTTTTTATTCAGCTTTTGTTCTGGCCATATTATAATTAAGATAATGTTTTACTGGAATGAGTTTAAGTTATTCACCTTTCCTATTTTTTTATGTTTATGATTTCTTGTATTTTACTTCTTGACCTTACCGAGTATCTATGCTATCCACATTTTATATTTAATTTTTCAGCAGGATGTGAATATATTTTTGTTGACATACATGGATAACTATACGAGATAAATGTTTCTAGTGGAGTTTCATCGTTTTTTTTCATTTCATGTTGTATTTTAAAACATATTTATTAATTTAGTTTTTGAAATTAAAAAAAACTATTCAGTACATTGGTATGTGAACACTTTTTCATAGTACCAATATACATAAGACTGGTGTTAACTCCATTCTATTAGGCTCAGTGTCTTTAAAAACTAATGGTATTTTATTTTTATATATATCCCTTATTGATATTTTTATTCTAATAGAAGGATTCAAATATGTTTCCATGGTTTTAAGGATAATTAAGTACACTTTTGATTCCAATATGAAAATTTTAATGATATGACATGAATAGAAACTCATTTTTTTAAAATGTTTTTATTGGAAAAAATGATAGTAAATATAATTTTCCACATTATAATATATGAGGATTTCATAATAGAGTTTTGAACTAAATATATAAATATCTAAACATAAATGATTTTGGGGAAAGCGAGAAAGTTAATTATAGTTTATAGTAAATAGAATATTTATTCACTAAGTTTGATTCCATATAGTTTTTATTACTGAACGGTTTATATAAATAAATTTTTAAATAATGTTATCAGAATATAGTAAAAAAATTACATTATGATTAAGTAAAAATGATATTTAATTTTCAGATTTCTATATAGATTTATCAAATCATTGTATATTTATAAATTTTTTTAATAGAGGAAATTGAAAACATATGTATGAAGGTATCATGGGGATGATATCCTTCTAAATCAGCTCCCTAGAATGGTTGGAATTGGAACTAAAAGATTGTTACAATGATTTCATAGTATATGTATGCTTTACATAGTGTTTGTATCCATTCTAAATTTATTCCAAATATTCCATATAGGTACATGAACATGGTTGATCATTTTCTATGACAACATCCTCCATAATTCAATTGATCTTATGATCCTATGATTATAGAATGATGGATCAATTCTTTTAATAAGATATTTTATGTAATATATTATTCGAAGTATCAAAAGGTAACTTCTATTTTTAACCATTTTGTACGTGAAGTAGATGAAAGGTGGAAAATGGTTAATAATACTCGTGAAATTAAATAAATTGATAACATGGAATTTGGGGAATTTAAGAACATTTTCCTTGGGAAATATTTTCCTGAGGAAATTAATGTCCAGATGGAAAAATAATTCAACGAATTAATACAGACAGAGGAAGACATGGTGGACCTAAAGAAAGAAAGTATCACATGATTTTAAAGATATACACTCAATTTTATCAGAGATATTAAATGTAATATTAATCATTTTTTTCTCAATATTGAAGAAAATATATTAATGAGCATTTTACTCCTATGATTTCAAATGTTATTATAAAATTGTTCAATGTGTTTAGAAGGAAAGATATGTGTTTTTTATGATAATTAATTCCTTCATAATTATTATAAAAATGTTCTATATAGTATAAAATGAAGGAGAATTCATCAAATAAATATGGAGGTATAAAAATATTATTCAGATATAGTGATTAGTGTGGTAAAACGAAAATTGGGGAATGACATATGATATCATGGAAGTGTATGTGATTTGTAATGTTTTGGAATTTGGATTATTATTACAAGGTAAGTGATCAAAAAAATAATGGAAATAAGATGGTAATATTTTTTAATTGTAATTGGTCATGTTATTATACTAATGTATATTTGAAATTAGTTAGTCAGGGTAAAAATAAACAAGATCAATAAAATGTGGGTGTGAATATTTTTTGTACTACTATAGTTGATGTTGGTCCATAAAATGATGTGGTTATCGGTATGTTACTAGTTTATTCAAATTATTCCAATACCGTTTTTGAATCTGCGTCATCCCATTCTATCATTATTGATAAATTTTCATGTAAATTGGTAATATTACATAACTAAATTAAGATGGATTTTTTTGTAAAACTCTAGGAGGAAATATTTAAGACAAAAATATTTATAATGACATTCATATTGTTATCAGTGTAATGGTATTTCCTACAAATCCTATTGAACTTCCCCTATCAGATATTTATATCATTTTCGGTATGGATGTTTTTACAGTAAATAATAAAAATACATATTATAGAGTTTATAATTTTTTACTAAATTTATTCATACGTTTGATAACCTAAAAACGATGATAAATAAATTATAGATGTTAGGGAATGTTACATAGAACAAAATTTTTAAATAAGTAAAATTTTTCATAATAGTGGTGTTCATGTAGTGAATAAATATGTGGAGGTTTCCCCTAATGATTTATTAGGTTCTGTGTTTGGTCAATAGGTTGAGTTTACTATTTAATTAATACATAATTCATTCAATATTTTGAAACCCTCATATTAAATAGGTAAAGTGAAAAAAATATAATTGAAATACAAATTTTAGGTGATTTTAGGTAATTGATTCATAAATAGTAGAACATCGCCAGGAAGTTCCCATGTTTGGATTATTAATAAGAATGATGATTCCATGAGGCTCTACATTGACTATAAACCCTTGAATGACATCACTGTTAGGATAAAATTCCATTTCCATATATCGATCATTTTGATTAATCAATACAAGGAGAATAGTATGTTTCAATGAATAATCACAGGTCAAGGTATAAACAATTGATGGTGAATGAGTAGATAATCCAAATATGGTGTTTTAGACTAGATATTTGCATTATTAATTTCTAATTATTCCCTTTGGGTTTTGTAATACACCAACAATATTAATGGATATTATGAATAATGTAACATGTAACTATTTATAAAATTTTGTGGTTCTGTTTATTGATGACATTATAGAATGTACTAAATGTCACAAGGATCACAAAGGAAACCTAATAAATGTTTTTTAAACCATAAATTATAAGAATAAATTTAGAAAAATTTATAAATTTAAAATTTTGTTTTGAAAAAATTATTTCATTAGACATATCATTTCTAAAGATGTCACATTCGATGAACTAATTAAAAAATATTGACATTGAAGAATGGGAAAAATGACATTGAGATTAAAGGTTTTCATGGATTAACATGTTACTAATGGAGGGTCGTTTGAAAATTTTCAAGGATTAATATCACATTGAAGATGTTTTCCATAAATGTATAATAATATATCAAGATGAAAGAACATGATGTTTTTTCCATGATCCCAAAATAAAATTAGTTATTGTTTCTAGTTTTTTGTATTAACTCTATAAATGGTTACTTTTTCATCTAAAAAGACATTTCTTTAATGGGAGGTGGTTGTGTGTCAATGTTTAATTATCATGTAATTTTTTAGGGTTCACAAAAAGTAAAACCTCATCAGTTAAAATATCCTAAATATGATCTTGAATTAGCTTATATTAATTTTCTTTAAAAAAAGTAATTGGAAAAATTTATATGGTGTAATGTTGGAAGTATATACCAATCACAAAATTTTGATGTATATATTTACACTGAAAGTATTAAACATGTGGTTTATTTCTTCCCAGATTTGGGATCCACTCATAGTTTTACAAATCCAGGTGGGCCACATTGATTCAACCATACATCCCTATACACCATAGGCCACTAAAATGTATGGTGGGCCTAGGGTGCTCCCCTTGGGAGACTATTCCCTCATTACTAGAGCGAAGCACAATGAATAATTAATTACATATAAATTAATAATGTACAATAATTAATAATGGAACCAAAAAATCAAGAATAGAATCCAAACAATGAATAATTACAAAAAATTGAAAACCAAATCATATACAATAGATGATGATGTCATGTATCTAAAAATAGAGAAAACATTAATACTTGGAACCAAGAAGTCATTAATATAAATGATGTACAAAAGGGAAAAAAATTCATTCCACGCATCCTAAGATCAAGACCAATCATCTTTGACAATGGTCCTATCCTATCTCATGCAAGAAGTCACACAATCATAAGACGATACATCCACTTATCTACATAAAAAGTCATGTAATCTTGCAGAGTACCTTTGACGCCACATATATGGTGTGAGATAAACACAATAGTTCACCATCAATGTAATATATAAATGTCCCAGAGTTTATATAACATGAATGGGTTCAAATATAACATTGAAAATAAGTAATGATAATTATAAATGGGTTATCTCGGGTACCATAAATGAATCCAGGATTATGCTACAAGCTTGAGCCTCTGTCATAATATCTATAAACAGGTATCATGGGACACAATTCCCATTATCACTGTATAGTTCCACCATGTCCAGTATCACAATATAGGGTCTTCATGCCCAATACCATAGTATAGGGACATTTTTCATAGTATCATAAAATATGGGACACCATGCCTTGTATCATAGAATAGTGGACTCCATACCCCGTATCACAATAATTGTCGTCTTGCCCGTGTATAATAATAAGGGTCTCCAAGATTGGTATAACATGTAGGGACCCCATTCCTATGTCATAGAATATAGATACCATTCCCATATCATAATTATTTATATAAAGGTTATTACTAACACGAAGCACATTTATATAAAGGAACACCATGCACTTATTAACATAACATACACAAGGGTCCTCACGCCCATTTGATATAAATTATCATCGGTATTAATTCCAAAATTCATAATCAATAATATTTAGTGATGGATTTATAAATAAACCACATGAAATTTATCATTCATTTTCATTTAATAACTTCAAGGGTGTAACCATAACATAGTTTAACCAAGGGGTGTTTGCTCACCATACACCATAATCTATTTTAATTACCTTCATAAAAATTCGAATTCATTCCTAGAATAGTTAATAGATGGATCAGATCCATTGATCTCTTAAATCGTGAAGGGAAATCCATTGGCATACTTTGAGGTGTGGTACTAGATGATGGGGTCCTATCCCCAAACACATAGAGTAAAATTAATTTATTATTATCGAATACATATCATTAAGCATGATTCATGTGCTATTTAGGGAAACACATGGGGAGTCAAGTCTGTGGTGCAGTGGGAAATATTATAAAATACAAACATTTGTGTAATAACTACTAGACCACAACCCCATGAATTTATTTCTCTCGACATCTAGTCTCATCATTTATTTTGTCATGTATTTTATGAAAGATAAAGAATGAACGATTTCCCTAAAAATAGATAATATGTGCCCAAATATCATTAACTATTTCGAGGTTAACAGAAACAAATAATGGATAATGAAGATAATATAGACTAAATTTAGGAATATAAAGATTCACATGGTGCTTCTCTAGAACACCAAATAAAGAAGTTAATAAAGAAACTATCTTATCTAGGATGAGAGATCAAAATTTTGAGGAAACCTCCTACCCCTTGAAAAAAGAAATTGATAGGTGGGGGTTATGTAAAAAAGATTTAATGGTAAAATTTTCATTATACCCAAAATATGAATGTTTCGTGGTTTTTTATGTCGTTAGATAAACCGTTTTCCAATAATTTTTCATCCCACTACTTATGATGTGACCTAGAACAATTCATGTCCACTGTTTTACCTACCCTTTGAAAATTGTGCAGACTCATATAATAACATTCAATTATATCCTCACGTGGTTATGTAAACCTCATCACATGATTAGGGAAAATTATATACCTACATGGCCCAGTATAAATATTCTTATATTTTGAAGAAACCAGGAATAATAGCTCAAATAGTTTCTTCTAACCATGCAATCAGTTTATTTTTATCACTAGTTGGGGTTTCAAGCACTGAAAAGCCCCGAAAACCCCCATAACCTAAGTAAAATAATTAATAATTTATAAAATGTATAAAATAAATACATAGAGTAAAATTTAAAGGATTTTTACCTCAATAATGAAAATGATGTTACTATACTCCCACTTAAATGAACTCATCCACAAGTTCACCTAAAAAGGGAGGTAAAACATTTTATGAGAATAACACTAGTCATTAATATCATACATTGGACTCCAAATATGTAGTCTTATTCTATACCTAGCCGATATAACATAAAACCCATATTAGTGGGAAATAACAGCCCTAGAGATCCTTCATTCTTCAATCAATGAGGTATATAAGATACTCCTAAAAAAGAATCAACATCTAAATGAACAACATTGGAATCAAATAAATGAGACAAGGTATTATGGTAATGGAAAAGCTAAAAAATCAATAGGATTATAGGATTAAAATGGTAACTCTATGATAAATGAAATCAATAAGTTACTAGCCCAAAACTATCCAAAATTTAAAATGACTACAGAAGTGAGAAGAAATATTCCCTCCCCTCCGTATCCATTTATAACCAAGTCCTGTAGATACATGTAAAAATAAGTTATCCTCGACCTCAAACTCTAGAATTCATCATTGCTGATCGACATGGGATTTAGGTCTATACTAACTAGTAGACATCCAATTCTCAATCATATAATCATGCTTGAATGTCTACTGAATGGGATGGTGACCCAATATCAGATCTTCTCATTCCTATAATCATCACAAGTGTTGATGACATGGTATACCACATATGGCCTCATATGGAGATATCATTATTTTCACTTGATAACTATAATTTTATGATAACTCAATGAGAGGGATATACCTCTTTTAAGAATAGTAGAATTTAAGGAAACTTTATCATAGTATGTAATCTAATAACTATATAGTCCGCTATAATTTATCATCGGTCTGGGGTGAATATTTTTTCTCAAAAGAACATGTTTACCAATTTCCTTTTTCAATTCCTACTAGAAAATTGATGTAATTCCAGCATCCCTATTAGATATGATAGTATGAGGGACCCTATGTAGCCATATAGTCTCAAAAGAATACAACATCCCAAGATCATCAACTAAGAAATTCTTCCAGATTTTATGTACTTGGGAAATACTGTTCAGCCTATACATGATTACCCATACTACATCACTACATCTTGGATACCCATGTAATATAATGTATAAAATCCAATGCAACATATTCCCATTTCCATTCTCGGACTAGTTTTAGCTGTAACAATCCAGTTTCCCACTGGTTCACCACCTTCACCTTCTAACAGGTGGAACACATAGTGATATATCCTTCTATCAGACGCTTTATCCTTGGACAACAATACTGTCGGCGTATATCAGGACACATCTTGGTGAACCCTGGGTGAACATCCCACTAAGAAACATGTTTCTCGAACATCATCTCATCTCTCATATATATGGGAACTTAGATACACCCTTGTATTCATAGGATGTCATCATCATCAATATTCAAATCCAGAGTCGGGTCCTCACCAACAATAAATTCTCATAGAACCACGCCTTCAGGATATGAAAAGCACCTCATCATTACTCTCTCAAGAAGTGAAGAGGTCACTAATAAAGTTTCATGTTCAGACTACCCATGATCATCTTTAAACACTATTTAGACTTAAAAAATAAATCCATAATATGGCATTAAATCCTGGATTCCTGATATTATTGTGTTCATGTCTTCATGTTTAGAACATCAATAAAATAATTTCCTTTTCCATGAGCATGGGCAATATAGATGTCAAAGAATTACATATATTCTAACCATATTATCTACCTAAGATTCAATTTAAGATATGTAAAAATATACTCAAGGATTGTTTTGATCATAAAATCAATAAAAAACTCCCCTAATTAGTAATTCATTCCGCAACATAGGGTGTTAAAATTAAGAGGTAACTCAAGATCGTGCATCTGATAATCCCACTCAAGTGTCCTTATAGGAGATGATCCTTATACAATGAATGAATCATCCTACATCAAAATAGCTATGATCCCAATACCCGATTCGTCATAGTAGAGTATACAAGTCCTTCATGGATATGGTATAATCGAGATTAGCACTGAAGTCAATGTCATATTGAACTCTTAAAAGGTTATCATAGAATATTCAGAACAAATAAACATTACACCCCACTTAGTCAATCATGTAAGAGGTTATGCTAACTGTGATAAATATTTTATAAAATAACAGTAGTAAAAATTTAATTCAATGAATCTTGATCTATAAATGATATTCTTTGGATTATCCTAGGTAACCATAACACACACCTTATCTAGGTAAACTGAAACATCTTCCTCTAAGATAATTTCACCCCTGAAGTAAACCATATTGATCCATAAGTGAAATATGCTAATATAAGAATACAATTATATCCCTCTTAGTGTATTTTAAATGATCTCAAGATTAATGACATGATTTCTTTACATATGTGAATGCAAAAGGATCCCATCATTTATGACTGTCATAATGGAATCCAGATTGGGATGGAAAACACAATTCCGAAAATCCATGATGATGGTAGTAACATTCATTTTCCAGAATGATATAATGATATACTCATATTTTTTAATAATATATGGAAATTAGTACATGGAATATCATTATTCTTTAATTGGATATGATGATATCCCGAACTCAGGTCGATTTTCCAAAACACACACTCTCCTATAAGATGGTTAAAGAGATCATCAATGTGGGTTAAGGGACGGTGTTTTTTCACTATAAGATGATTCAATTTTTAGTAATCCAAAAATAGTATTAGGTTTATGTACACCATCTTGTGGAAGAGGTCTAGTGAAACATAGGTATAATACGTAGTTATAAAAACACATGTTACCTCTAAATCCTCTAGATACATCTTGAGATCCTTCTAATCAATATTTGACAACCTGTAAGGTGGAATATATTAGGGTGAAGCTCCAGGACCTAGCTAGATAGTATTCTCTACATATCTTCAAGTATATAGAATAGAAAACACCTTGGGGGAAAACATCTCGGAATCCTGTGAAATTAAGAGAGAATTAAATATAATGTTGTCCGTAATTAATTATTTAAAGGCTTGAAATCTAAGTGGTCAAACCACCAAGACAAAGATTCTCAAATTCATATCCACTCGCCTAGACATTCCACTCACCCTTGTGAATATAAGGGTCACCCTATGGTGATATAAATGTAAATGTTTTAGGAAAACATCCCACATAGGCATGAAATTTAACATACTAATCCATACCAAAAATGAAATCGAAGCTTCCATTTTGAGAACAGATATGTTATATTTGAAACGTTGATTTACTACCCCTAGGGTATATCCATTGAACTATATTATACTCTTAGAATGTATACCCAAATGTGTATCAAGTCTCATAACACCATTAGTGAAATTAAAGTAGAACCCAAGGATCTCTATTATAGGAAAATATATGAAGGAATGTCATACACCTATATTAAATAATTATGAAATTATATGGGGTATACAAGAATAGTACCTCAAATTGTTGATGGCTCAACATCCTACACCTATAGAATATGTTGCATTAAATAAATATAGCATGATATATGGCCTTCTACAACTACCTGAATACCTAGAGTGAGTTTCTTCTACTCGTGTTTAATATCTACATCATATCCCCCATTGTGCATTAGCTCCTCCTGTGCCTATAGAGTATTATAACTCCAGATAACTAACTAGAATGGTGCTACTAAACCATCCCCTGATGGTGGATAAAAAAGGATCTCCCCCACATGAAATACACTGGAAGATCATATAGAACTACTGTGGATTCCCCAATTTACTACATACTTAGAACTCAATGGGGTATCTTGAAAACTGGAGACTCTTATCCAAATGCTTCTCACATCGGTGATAAACATTGTTATTGTTAGTATGTGTCACCTAGATAACACTGCTCACGCGCGTAGTCTCAAAGCATCACATTCCACGGATAGTCAAAAAACAACTCTGTCTAGGTTCTGAACCACCTTAGATAACATCATCTACACCTGTCATGTTCTACTCAGTGATATGGGCTATGTCCACTATATCAAATATAGTTGTCAAATGAAAAACATTTTCTTAAGAATAAATATTACATTGAAGGGATTCCTCAAATCATCATCTATTTTCTAGATCAAAATTAGTATATGTAGGTGTGAAGCACTACTACTCTATTAAATTAGTAGAATAGTCCATAAGTATCATTGAATCCTTATAAATGTTCATGAACTCACTAGAATGACCACCACATAGTGATATAGGGAAGAAATAGTTGATGAATCATTGCATGAAATCCCTCATAGTTTATTCAAAAAAATGGTCTTGAAAATTTAAAATATCCCACCATCATTTGGAGACACCTCTTAGAATATATGTAGATAGTTTCAATCTCTTATCAGGAGGTGTCCCCAAATACATGAATATACACATAAACATATCGATCCATATCTCTTAAGGCTGGGTTTTAAATCCTTTGAAAATTTGTGTGGATGCTATAACTTTAACTCCCGATTCAATTCTCACATAGATTGGATAGAGAACTGTGCTCCCAATATTTCATGTATAAGAAATATGAAGTCTCTTAAAAATATATAATTGTTGCTCGCACCATGAATAGAAAGTGGTTTCACATGCAGAACTAAGGAAGGTATTACTAGTGGCTCATATCCGATCACCTCGAGAGCATGGTCATCACCTCCCTATTGGAATATAACCAGAGGAAATCTTGGTGTAATTTCTGTCCAATTTCTAGATGCACACCTTATATAATGTTCAGTATTGGAATAAGAAAAAAATAGAAATATATAACAAAATAATCGTCTATATGTAATATGCACACCCCTCTTCCATGTAAAAGTATTTAGTATGGGTGATAAGAACCTTATATAGAACAAAAGATATGATATATATTTCCCAAAACTAAGGAGGAGTTTTGGTCAAGCTCTATGATTTTATTGTTCTAATTCTATTTATCTCAAATTTATACTTACTTTTTAAATAGATTTCTGAAGGAAATGTTTCAACACTTTTTCTTCATAAGGACCCAAACATCTTATGAAATTAATTTTGGTGTACATCTAATCTTTACCATAACACATTCCATTTCATATGCCCAGTGTTCTATAACTCACCATGATATATAAGAGAACATAGACATTCTTCGACAGCCTAAAAATGAAAACATTATTTATGATATTAAATGATATCAATTTAAAAAATAGGTTTTTTGAATTCCCTATAAAAATATTTAGCAAAATCAATTCTATTTAATAAAATCATAATCTTCATGGAAGTCATCAATTATGAAAATAACATAACTCTCTTATATGGCATGGTATATGAATGACATGAGATGTTCTTATAAAGTGCCTATTGTGTTGAATGACTATGTTCTCCCATAACTCACTCTCATAGGGATAATAATTGTATATAACCCATAATCAGATTAGTAATAACTCTATAATTCAAATGCGTCATCAAAATCTGAAATGAAATCCACAATAATAAGAAAATTATTGAAATTGAAATTTCTGTTTAAGGAAATTTGGATTTTCTCTGTACGTGGGATACCTACAACCAGTTGGAACTTATTACCAAATAAAAAATTCTATATAATCCCTATATATTTCCCAAAATACAATGTTATGAAATAAAATATCCAATGATACCACTTTGTGATGTCCCAAACTCATGTTCTACTCAGAGGTACCCTGAGCCTTGTGGCCCACACTGCATTATTCATACCTCCCCATAAGTAAGATATTTTATAATACCAGTTACGATCTAGGGCGTGTCCATGGGAAGAATATTCCTTTATTACAAGAGTGGATAAAATTGTATAGTTAATAATAGATAAATTGTGAATGAAAAATAATAACATATGGATTTTAGGAAATAAGATAATAATCCAAGCACTGAAAAATAACAAATAATAAAAAATTTTGTGAAATAAAATAGATGATTATGTTATTTCTTTAATGTAAAGGAAATTGTGCATACATGGAAGCCAAAAGTCAACATAGTACATGATATACAATAGGGTACAAAAACCCAAAATTTTATCCAAGTAATCTGATTTCCATCCAAGTAAAAGGCTTCCATGCTCCCATCATTATTAAAGAATGATGTCACACATCCAAAATAGGAGGATTATCCTTATCTACAACAATAATAATTATTCTTCATGGGTTCCATCAGTGGCCCAAATTGGGTTTGAGATAAACATAGTAGGCCACATCCAACATCGTCTATAAATATCTAGCCGTGTATATATTGGGAAAGTGTGAGGATATAATAATGACAAGTATTAATGACACATCTAAATGGGTTGGTTCCAGTTCCATAATGGGCTCCATGATGACACTACCAACATTGGACAATCAAAAAATATCTATGAACTATTATTAATGGACATAATTTCTAATATCACTGCATTGGTTTTCCATGCACTGTATCACAAAATAGCGTGTCTATTCCTAATATCACAGTATACAGACTAAATTCCTAGTATCACAGAAAAGGGGACACCATATCCATTATCAAATAATTGGGTATTCCATGCCTGGTATCACATTAAGGGACATCATGACCTTATATAATAATAAGGGTCTCCAAGCCTGATATCACATGTAGGTACTTCATCCCAAGGTCATAGAATATGGTCAAATGAAAATATCATAAAAAAATATAAATTGTCTTTATGCTGTGTATCAAATATATTTATATATAATGGGATCCCATGCATAGATAGATATAAAATTTTCAAGGGTCAGAATACCCATTTATTATACGACATTTATATTTAATAATAGTGAGGTTGTAATTATCACTTCATTTTAAAAAGCTATGTGGGATCATGAATCAATTCAATTCATTGTAATTATTTTATTCAAATATTAGATTCAAGAGAAAATAACTTGAGAAATGGTTTGGTTCGTTTAATCATTTACATCATGAAGGAAAAATCCATTCACACACCACAATGGGTGGGATATGATGATGGGGTCATTATCTAACACATGTACAATAACAATGATTTACACTTATAAAATACATCAAATTAATCATAATTAAAGTGAAATTTTTGGGTACCACATAAATAATCTTTTTTATGGTTAAATTAAACACATTATTAAACAAAAATAACTAAGGGATACTTAATAGTCCACCTACCTAATTGTCATAGTACTCTCCTCAACCAATATCATCTTTTAGTTTTCCCTCAATCATTGGAAATAGGAATAATGGATGAACACAATGAAAAAAGGGAATATGATCCTTTACCTCAATATCTATGTCGAGGAGAATAGAAAGTAAGAATAAATTATAATAAATATTTAGAATACCTTGTGTAATCCAAAGAGATGAAAAATGAATTCATTGGCCATTATATGAAAAAGATATTGATGAAACTAGATTTTCATAGAGGAGATATCAAGAATGGGAAGAAAACTGTTATGCTATGGGGAAATAAGAAAAGGAGAGGATGTGGTAAAGTTAAATATTATTGATAAAAAATGGAAACTATACCCAAAATATTTAGGCTTCACGGTTTTCCAAAATTTTCACCAACCATGAACTTCCCACTACTTAAGGAGTGACCCCAATGGGTTTCATGAACATATTTTTTCTAACCATGTGAAATCCTTGTGAACACCTACACCACATTTTTCTGAGATCCATTCACTGGCTTGTGGACTTGGATACATAGTTTTTAGGAACCAATATTTCCTTCTTATCCCTATATCCAACCCACAGAGTTATGTGAATTATTATGGACTATCATTCACATGTTCTTCTTTACATGAAGCCAATTTACTTTTCCCACAACCAGAGTTTTGAGCACTGAAATATACCTAGACACCAAAATAACCTCCGTTCACTCATTATCCTTTTATAAAAGGTCTATGAAAGAGTTATACTAAAATCTAAAGGATCTATACCTCAAATTAGAAAGGGATCTTACAAGGTCAAGAAGATAACTAGAACTGATAAAGTATTATTACATAATGATTAATTATCATGATTAATAATAAATAATTTATATGATTGTTTGATTGTTTGATTCATAGAAATAATTCCATATTTACCTTCTTAAATTTGTAACATGGACCTTTGGATAAATAGTTTATGAGTTTTGGTATATAAGATATCGATGTAGGAACTGTGACTATTTTTATGTGTATGTACTCTGGGAACTTTATTTTCACATAGGTATGGATACACTCAGACTAAATATTTATTTGGGACCTTTTATGAATTAATAATGAGTTAGAAAAGGTTTTGAGGCTGTCTGAGTATTGTTTGGAGCATGAAACACCATATTTTGGGGAAATTGACCATGTCGCATGGTATGTGCATGGTTTGCCTAATTGTGCGGATTGTATTTTACGGATTGAGCCACCTCACTTGGTTAGAGAAAGGAAATATATCAAAACCATGGAAATTGACCTTCCTCCCAGGTACTCATTTATGGATTTCATACGGTTTGACCGAACAATGTGGAGCTTGTTTTTATCGAAAGAACCATCTCACACAGTATGTGCACAGTTTGTCCAACCGTGCAGACAAACTGTGCAGAGGCCAAATTTTGAGTAAATTCCCAGTTTCCCTTAATGATCTACCAATACACCTATTCTTACCCAACTCATAAAAAATTGTATTTATATCCATTTTCACCCATTTTGTGCTTTTTGAATATGTAATTTAGGGATCAAGTGATCTCTTCCCTCTGTAAATTTATCGAGCTTCTGTTCTTCATGTTGGATGCGTAACAAAAAGTATTCGAGTCCTTTCGAGACATTATACTCATCATTTTCTACCAACATAGTTTTCATAAGATGATAATTTTTTATATTTTTATGATATACTCTGATCTATGGAAAATCACTGGCCGATACCGTAGGAGGATTGTCGTACAATCCAAATGTGGGTGGACTATAACTCATCCCTAATGTTTGATGATGTTGGATTTGTTGTGTAGGGCCTAACAATTTTATCATGTTCCCTTTTTTGAAATTATATTCCATGTTTATAATCATTATAACCTTATGGATATTCACTTTTTTTATATGTGATTAATTTTTGGTGGTTATGAACACAACTCAATATCATCCATGTGGAAAGTTATTCCATAATTGTATTTTCAGTGTTTTGACACGTTTCAGCCACTATTAGGGTGTTCATTGGCATGACCTTTTTAAAAGTAAGAATTTCAATTTTAATTGGGTTGATTTATACTAAGAATTTCATAATGTATTGTACCATGTATTTGTTCCACTAGACCCACCGAAGGTAATTTATTGAAATTTATAATTAAATATGATTGATTAATTAGTTTCATATCCGTTGCACCCCATACAACATTAATTGAAGGTAGCGGAATGAACCTGAAATTGTGGAATATGACATTGACATATTAAATGAATTGTAGCACGATACATGGCCTTATACCACTAACAAAAGTAAATGCTTGAACAAAATTACTTGATAAAAAGGTTTTATGCTATTGGACCATATAACTCTAATAAAAGGTAGGATGTTAACCGAATGAAATATTACATGACTTCATAATCCTATAGGAATTTCTTGACTCGAGCATGTATTGGATTCTAATCGTAGAATTCCATGAGTACTCGGGGACCCCATTCCAATTCAAGGATACGACAAGCTTAGTATGAGACCCGCCATGTTCCTGATCCTTGTATGTTCATCGATTCCTGATATAATATTGTCAGATCCATCATGTAGTAATAAATGATTCCTATTATACACACATTAGATCCATTCAATAACATTATAGAATTACTTGTATACAATCATTTGATCCAACATTGACAAGTATATTCTATGGTTAAAGCCCATCAGGTTGGTCATTACATAGGCCCAATGTACCTTAGTTGATCATCATGGAATTAGTAGGAGCCTCATTATGGAATTCATTGGATTAACCTCCTTTGATTACACTCTTACCCAATGCTAGGCTATATTTATTACTGAGTTGGTGACCATTAGGTCTACATCTCCTTGGTTATTACATTAGGACTTAAAAAGTATATATCATTTACAATGGTTACCATGATACATCCCAGAAACATCACTATTTATACTATCACAAGGTGATGTCAGTTTTATCCATGGATCATATGAACGATAAATATAAATTGGTAATTGATTAATAAATATACTGTTCACATGTTCAGACAGTATACAAGGGCTATAGATGTTAGTTGGTTGTTTAGTTAAATTTTACTAATTTACATTATATAAGCACACATGCATATTGTAACATTTCCATTACACGGGTTGGATGATATAGACACCATTGGAGGTGGACCACTGAGATTTATCCCACACACTCTCCAGTATCCATTTGGTTCCTGGAGTTGATTATATGGTAGTAGGTGTTGAAATAGCGAAGCATATTGTTTCAAACAAGTGATTGATTTTTGTTTATTAGGGATCTTGATAGTATATGACCAATTTTGAAAATTATGATGTGTGGGATAGTTTTTTTATTGATTTATAATTTTTGGATTAGGTCCTGCATGTTGTTCGTATCCAAGATTTCCATCGTTCTAGTACATGACATGTCATTATCTTTCATGTAATGTTATTATAGTTGTTTTAGTTATTATTATAGTGGTCTCTACTATATAATGTGCCTTTTATTTACTTATATTTAATCCTATATTTATGTATGTTTACTCTCATCTACTATGATACACTTTTGAAACATGTTATAGTCTCCCAACTGACACACCCTAGGCCATAACTTCAAGTTGGAAGCCTTTAGAATTCATGGAGAGGAACTTGAGGCCATGTGGCCCACCGGACATCAGGGCACCCTTCAGTGGAATCCAAGTTCGGTACATCATAATGTGGTATTAGTGTGGTTTTAGTTCTTGCATTACTATTTGGGGATAATAAATTGGAGATTAGTAATTATTTGGACTTTTCCATAATCCTTAATTGGGCATCAATAACCCATTTTTGAGGTAAAAACCAAGTAGTCTAAAATTATAATTTTTTCTGTTTTTTTTCTATTTCTGTAGAAGTTATTCCACCATTGGGTATGGAACATGTTGTGTGGTGTTGTGGAATACTACTCTCTTTGATGATTTTCTCTAACCCATCGACAGATGATGTGAGGGAATGTAGGATTGTTACATGCATTATTATAGGGACATAGAATTCCCTTGTCATGCATATTTATATTCCATATAGGCTCATTTCATTAAATTTCATTGCTTGATATACTCTTTATTATTTTGTGATATTAATCTAGTTTACTATAAATGTATTAATCTTAGTTGAGATTGAGTGATTGTCTGTCTCAATTCATAAGGTGTGTGGGACCACATGGGTTGTGATGAGTAACTTAGCAATTTGAACCATTATTCTATAAATAAATGGTTGTCATTTATATTGATAGGTGTTTGGGAACTCATTCACCATAAATGACTATCCCTTATAATGTGATTTATGACATGTAAAATGAAATGGTTAACCATCATTTTCTTTTGTAGTCATTCTTATGAATGGTAAGTTAGTGAACATGGAATATTAAATGAAACAAATGAAATGAATTTTATACCTAAGCACATACAGATTCCTAGAAATCTATGGGGTTAGGTAGGGTAGTATTCCTTGGGTACTGAGTTTTTTTTATTCTGATTCTTCTAGTGGGGCTATCAATATGCTAAATCATGTTCTGAGTTGTGTGTTCAGATGTTATAGATCAATTCTACCAAAACGTCCTTGTATCATATGCAAGGAGTGTGGTGAAGACCATGCTCCAGGTGTGGTTGGCCTTGAGCCTCTAGTATTACCTCTAGGAGTTCCAATTCATTCACGACCTTCTATACCTGATTTTGGAACTAACTCTCATGTTCATGCAAGTTTCCAATGTCTAATGCAGTCCCCGCATCGTTCTCCATGACTTGCACCCATGATGGATAATCTGACTCATGTCTTATAGAAGCAGTATCCTCATACATTCTCAGGATATGGAACTATATAGGCTACTGACTAGTGTATTGGATCCTCCCAATCTCTCTTTTATGAACTGAAGATTCCTCCAGAGCGAAGGGTAATGCTTTCCACATATATGCTTCAATATTCAGACAAGATTTTATAGGATGTGATTACCCAGGTCAGTCATAATTAGGGCATGTTTTGGGGTGATTTCCAAGCTTCTTCTATGATCATTTCTTTACTCATACTCTTATAGATGAAAGAGCCAAATATTTTATGCATATTGAGTGAGAATATTTTTCCGTAATGGAATATTATGCGTGTCTCATGGAGTCACAGTGCTTTCCACCTCTTCTAAACTGTGATGTGATTTCACATTCATTAAATTTCGAGGATGGGATTCAGTATTCTATCTGTATGTAGTTGAATGCCTTTCACGTACATACCATTTATGTGATAGTCAATCATGATATTATTATTGTGTGTAACATGAGGTATGATAATAATATCGAGCATAGATGACCAGTTCCACTTCATGCCAATAGTTCATTCTGTGGAAAAAATCATTATCTTGATGTTTTTTGTAAGGATACAATTTACTACAAAAGGGTGAGTGGGATGCCATGGCTAGTAGAGTGGTCCAAAAGCATCATGGGCTTGGTGGAGTGACCACCATGATTGAAAATATCATCACCGAGGATCATGGATTACATAAAGCATATAACCATCTAATACTGGATTGTTTTAAGGATATATTTCCTAATAATTATTTTTTTGGATTACTGCTTGAGATAGAGGGAGTGTTCTCAAATTAGCTTGTTCTAGGAGAAGCTCCAGGGTCTATTACTCAATTTAAGACAACACCTACAGAGCGTTAGGATCTCAAGTGTTATTTAGAGGATTTAGAGGCCAACGGATTTATATGGCCCAGTATATCCTCTTGGGGTTCACTTATTCATTTCTCTAAGAAGGTAGATGTAACCTTACTTATATGCATGGATTATATTTTTTTTGAATCTGATTATAGTCATGAATTGATATCCACATCCATGAAAAATGATATAATAGACAAGCTCTATAGAAAAATGGTATTCTCTAAGATGGAACTGAGATCGGGATATCATTAGGTGAACGTAACACCATAATACATAACTTATATAACATTTTATTATAGGAATAGTTAGTATGAATACCTTGTTTTATTGTTCGGTCTTACGAGTGTGCCTTCCATTTTCAAGGCTCTGTCGAATTGGATGTTCCACCCCTATTTGTATTCTTTTGTCATGGTTATTTTGAACAATATATTGGAGTATTCTCGCAGTCATAATGACCATGAATAAAATTTTAATATCAATTTGAGTACACTATGAGAGAATATGCCTTATTAAAATCTTGCTAAGTACCACATGTGGATCCAAAACGTCCACTTATTGGGTGATATTATATCAGAATTCAGATTATATGTTGACCCTGAAAGGTTAGTGCTATAGTTTCTTAGGAGAACCTCAAGAAAATGTTTGAAATAAATAGTTTTGTGGGGATGATAATTTCATTCAATAATTCCCATGCCTTGGTTCACCTATTTTGGATCATAAAAATACGGGTGATAATATCATATGTTCATAAGAATGTGAGAAATTCTTTCAGAAGCTGAACATGAGGATTTTCGTGGAGCCTATTCTTATTCTTCCTGAGTTGGATATAGGTTATAACATATCTTATGATTAATCAGGCTTACTTATAAGGGCTGTTTTGATGAAATAAGTTAGAGTCATTGCTTATGGATGCTGGTATTTGAAATCTCATGTGATAAATTACCCAATTATTAACCTTTGGTTAGCATCAATTTTCCCTGCATTATAATTCTGGATATATTATTGGTTGGGTGAGTTCTTTTTGGTGTACACAGAATAAAAGATCCTCATATATATCTTTTCTCAATGGGACTTGAACCTCAAAAATAGAGATGGGATGAATATCTAGAATTGGTTGATTTTGATATTGAATATATTCCTGAGGAAGGAAATGTTTTCGCTGATGTGTTGAGTCAAAATACCTAAATAGAGGCTATATGGGAATCCAATGATGAAAAGAAGGTAATGTCCCTTTTTTCTGAGCATTATAAATAGTTTCCTGATAGTCACTAGTAGTGTTATCTTTCTTCCATGATAGTTACTACTTCCCTCCATTAAAAGGTGATGAGTATACAATTATCATATCTGGATGACTGGGTAGTCCATGAGAGTACATTAAGAGATAACCCACCTTTCTATTTTTTCATTGACTGAAACGATGTCTTGTTTCTACATGGACATATGTGGGTTCCTATAGATATGAGAGAGGAGTTGATGAAAGATTCCCATTCTTCTCAGTGGGTAGTTCATCTCATAATCCCTCAGATGTATTGAGATATGCAATTCCAGTATTGGTTTCATTAGATTAAATGTAATATAAAAATCGTTATCAATAGGTGTTCCACCAATCATTCGGTGAAGGTGGAGCTCCAGGGACCTATAGATTTTCTACTATATCTTCCAGTCCAAGGAAATGGGAAGTTGTGGTTATGGATTTTTTTGTCGGATTATATAGATCAATGAGGGGTAGCGATTATATATAGGTAATCATTGAATGAATAACAATATCATTCCACTTAATTCTTATTCAGGATAATTTTTCAGTTGATGGGATGGGAAGACTGTAAGATTGGGAGATCATATGACTACATGAAGTTCCAAGTACTATCATTTCTGATAGAGATTCTTGTTTCATGTCAACATTCTAGTAGGGATTTTATAAATCTATGGAAACAGAAAAATATTCTAAGAAAACCATTACACCTTCAAACCTATGGATAATTAGAATGGATAATATAGGTTCTAGTGGATATGTTGCATGATTTTGTCCTTGATCTTGGCAGTTAATGGGAGAAGCATGTCCCTCTCATTGAGTTCTATTATAATAATACATTTCATGTGATTATTTATATGTCTCTATTTGATACTTTATTTTGAATGCCATTTTTGTCAACCCTGTTCTTGCTAGAGGCTGGTTAGGCTATTGTACTAGGTGATCGTCTCATTAAAGAGACTTCAGAGATTGTTCAACTGATTAGAAAGCATATGAATATTACTCAGTCAAGACAGAAAAATTATGTAGACCTCCATCGATGACCTCTTGAGTTCTAGGTTAGAGGTTATGTTTTTCCTACGGTGTCTCCCGGGCAAGGGCATAGTTGGTTATGAATGAAGGGGATGGTTTCGCCTTATTTTAAAGATCCTTCTAAAATTCTAGGGACAGTCAGACTGGTAGCTTATCAGTTTCTACTACCTTAGAAGTACTATTCCATGTATGATGCCTCACATGATTTATGGATTCACAAATATCATTCTGACCTATCTCAAAATTTTGATCACAAAGAAGTTGAGTAATATGTCGATGCTACCTTTCAGGAGTATCCAGTATACAACGTTGACTGGAGCACGAAATCTCTATGAGGCCGATTTGTCCCTCTAGTATGGGTACTATCACTACACAGCTGAGTACATGATAAGGTTTGGTATAGGGAAGCTGATGTACATCAACAATGGTCAGATTTGTTATCGGGTAGTGTTTCTCCGTCCATGGAAGGTGAACTTGAGGAAGAGTTATTTTAAGGGGGGATGATTGTTAGAAACTGATTTTTCACTCATGTATGGGTCCTTTAAATTTCAGTATAAATATTTAATTTGGGCCATTTATGGAATATTAATGGGGTATAAAAGGTTCTACGGCTACACAAGGCATGTTTGGAGATCAGAATACATCTTTCTGGGAAAACAGGTCAAGTCTCACGGTTTGCGCACGGTTAGTGCTCGATTTTCCTAACCTTGCCGATTTAGTTTTTCCAAATAGATCCACCTTGTACGGTTGGCACAAAACAATGAGTCATAACCGTGCAACCTAATAGTACAAATTTACCTTCATTCCAGGTACCCAGGCATGGTTTACGCACAGTTAGACCGAACATTTCATAGGGTGTTTTTTTGGACAGAACCATCTTGCACTATTTGGGCACAGCTTTTCAAGATGTGTGGAAAAACCGTACACAAGATAATTTTTTTTGGTAAATATAGATTTTTCCATTAATGATATATTAGTCCACTACTTATTCTCTAACTATTAAACCAACAATATTTTCCTCTATTTTCACCCATTTGGAGCTTTTAGAAGACCTAATAAGGGATCATGATATTTGCTTCATCTGGAAACCGTTTAAGCATTTGTTCATCACGATGGATGCACAATGGTAAGTACATGAGTATGTTTGAGCTATTCTCCCTATCTTTTTCTCCCAACCAATTTATAAGGGTTCATAATTTTTCACATTTTCTTATTTATACTTTGATATGAGGAAAATCAATGGCCGATACCAGATTAGGAGAGTCATTCAACCATATGGTGGGTGGTATAAATCTCACCCCTATTGTTCATTGATTTTGGATTTATCGTGAGGGCCCCAACGACTTCAACAGATATCATTGATTGAAATTAAATTCCATGCATATAATCATTATAACCATATGGTTATTATCTTTCTATATATGTGATTAATTATTTATGGTTATGACCACAACACCACCACTTCCATGTCGACGATTTTTCCATAATAGGGTTTTTAGCATTTTGACATGTTTTATCCACCATTCCTTAGTGCCTTGAATTGAACTCTCTCTGGGTAATCATTTATATATTAGTTGGAATATTTTATGATATGAATTTAATAATGGAAAGTTCTATGTATATGTACCACTTGACCTACCTAAGGTAAGTGATTCAAATTGATATTTAAATTTTAATGATTAATTGATTTTATATCTATAGCACCCCATAACGTATTAATCCAAGGTGGTAGAATGAACATCAAATTATAGAATACGTAATAGAGGAATTAAATGAATGGTTACATGGTACATTGAAATGTGACAATAATGAATGGAAGGGCGTGAAACAAAGGACTTGATAAAAAGTTTTGAGGCTACTCGACCTTATCAATGTAAGGGAATGAAATGATTGAACTGAATTACATATTACTTGACATCATAATCAAATAAGAATGTCCAAACTCATGTTTTACTTGGATTATGATCGTATAATTTCATGAGCACTAGGGAACCCCATTTCCATTCAAGGATACATCTTTCAAATGTTGAGACCCACCAAGATCATAATCCATGTCGTTTCATGGATACCCTTTATGATACTGTAGGATCCCCCAAGAATTGCTACATGATACTATGAATACACTCCTTAGATTCCATAAATATCATTATAGGATACCTTGGATACTCTCCTTGGATTTAGAATAGACATGTTGGTGTATGGTTAGAGCCCCTCAGGCCCAGTCCTTGCTTATCCCCATTTTACCTTGGTCAATCATCTTTGACTCTATAGCTGACTCATGGTAGAACACCTTTTATTACACTCTTAAACAATGAAAGGATACAATTATTACTTATTTGGAGACCCTTGAGGTATACGTCAACTTGGTTATTACCTTTTTTACTTCACATGTAAGTATCTTTGACAATTGTTTCCTATATACATATTGAAACCTTCACTATTTATACTACCACAAAGTAATGTAAGTACTGGACATGCCTCACTTGACAGATTAATATAAATTAGTAATTGATTAATTAATGAACTGGTTACATGTTAAGACACCATCCTAGGGTTGAATCATGTACTTGGGTATTTAGTTACATTATACTACATTAAATTATATATGATTTCCAACACATTGTTACATTTCCATTACGTGGGCCAAATGTTATAAAAACCATTAGTGGTGGCCTAGTGGGATGTATCTGACACCCTCTCTGGGCAACATTTGGTACCGGGAGTAGATTACATGGTTGCGGATGTTGTCAAAGGGAATCATATGGCTTCCAATATTTGATTGAATGCTATTTAGTATAGAGCTCTGTAGTAGAGGACCAATTTTGAACTAGGGATTCTTGGTATAGTCTTTTGATTTCTTTATAATTTGGGGAACATGTTTTTCATGTAGTTTGTATCTATGTTTTCCAAATTTATATTACATGAAAAATAATCATTTGTTATTGAATGTTATTATTATTTGTCCAATGATTATTAATGTTGTCTCTATTTTAAGATGTGCCTTCTATTTATTTATATTTCCTCTTTTATTTACCTATGTTTACTCAAATCGTTTCCCTATAATTTGGTAATGAGGGCATAGTCTCCCCAAAAACACAACCTAGGCCCTCGCTTCTAGTCGGAAACCTCTATAGTTTAGGAATATACGCTTGAGGTCATGTGGCACTCTAATCTTTGGGCACCCTTGAGTGGAATCTAGGTCCATGACATCACATGTAAAATCATCTTTATGAAAAAGAATTAACCATGATAAAAATTAATATTATGAGTTACATGAATATGTATAACTGGTCAAGAATGATATGTTTCTTGAATTTCATGTTGACAATGAAGGTGTTTTGAGAATTTGAATAATATTATGTGTTCCCAAGGTATAGAGACTCACTCTTAATAGAGATGGATATTACATTAGTTTAGAAGAATATTTAGCACATCACAAAAATGAAAGACTGAGGACCTTAATAGTTTAGTGACTTTTAAAATTTGGAACACAATATTCTAACATGGTGAAATATCATGAACATTGGTTTTAAATATCTTCCCCTCTATTACTCCCCCTCAAAACCCTTCATCATAACCTGAGGAATGGAAACATAATAACGTGGTGAGATCATATGCTTAGTAAGGGTAAACAAGGGAGATATATAAGATTACATGATCATAAGGGTACATGAACATTATCATATCATTAGAATATCACACCCTACATATCAAAGATCATAATCAAAAGTCATGGAATAAAAATTAGTAGGTCATAATAAATGAATTATAAGGTAATTTAAAGAATAATCCATTAAATAATAACAAAGTAACAATACCTTGACTTTTTGGTAGACACATAAACATATAAAAATATTTCCACAGTATCCATGGCTTACTTCCGAGGCCATATTAGTGGATAACTTCCTTTACTGAACTGTGTTTAGTCCTCATTCCATAGTATATTAATGAACATGGTTCAATTATCATTATAAAAATGTAAACTAAACCATGATATCTTATTGTTCCCAAACTATATTACTGAACATGATTCACATCCCCTTCCAGACATGTATTACCAAATCACATTAACATCCCCTTCAAGCCGTGTATTACTGAATCAGGATCACTTATAGTTCCATCCATGTACTTCTAAATGGGTTCTCTATTAATTCCACCATTTTCATACTCATGAGATATAAATATTTACCCAATTCATTAGAGATATATATATATTTCCCACCTATCACAGAAAAAATTATAATTCCATGAACCCCAAAATAATAAAACATTCATTATATCATGACCCCAAAGAAGATATTGGTTTCATAATCATCATTTTATAACCAATAAAATGAAAATAATATTATAAACAATACATTCTATCATATACTATTTAAATGAGTTATGATTAAAAATAATTCCATCATATAATAACCCATGAAAATAAGGGGGTTTCATAATCATTTTATCACGATATAACTTATGGAACATGACAAGTCTCATAAAAAATGTCTAAAATTTATAAACCATTCATTAAAATAATAAGAATGGTAAACATGGATGATAAAACTTGTAAATCATAAAAAAAAAAATCTTGTTATCTTCAATGTAATATAATTTGTAACAACAATTTAAAACATTTCATGTGGAAAATAATAATTAAACATTTCAAAGTCTCCCACACCAATTTGAAAAATTTGGATCACAAAATCCATGAAATAATAAAATTTTCTAAATCCTTTAAAATTAGGATATTATATATATTCCTGATATAACATTTAAATGTTTAGTATATAAACCCCATAAATGACTATAGGTGGATAACATAACATCTGTCTCAACGAAGGTTTATTGAGGACTCAATATTATTTGTTTATCTTTTGGGAGAAGGAATGTACTGTGTGGTGTAAGGGAAAACCAGAAAAAACTAGGGGGCATAAAATAGTGGAATCCAAGGGCCTCCCATAAAATAATTTTAACCCAATCTAGTTCAAAAATGGTCAGATTAGAGAACCATGAAATTGATAAGTCATTATCCTCTAGTGAGGCTAGGTGATCCACCACATTATTCCCCTCATGCCATGTGTGAACAATTCGAATACTGGTGGATAGCATACCTCAACATTTTATGATGATATATCTAATAAACCGAAAAATAATCCTAGTTAAATTCATGGAATTGAGGGGGATAAGGGTATTAGTTTCAGCATTTTAAATAGATATGTTCCCCTTGGGGAATAGTGAAATGCCAATGAGGAGGGTGTGAGCCTCTGCCTGAAGGGAATAGCCGCATACAAAGTGAGTAGTGAATGCCAAGATAACTGAGACACCAGTTTATCATACATTCCATCATAATATCATGACCCCCCCCCCCCCGAGATACAAGATTCATCTATGTTAATCATAAAACCCATGGGAGTCAGGATCCATCAGATCCGATGGATTTGCAATGAACTTATACTGGGCTAGGAGACATGGATGCAGGAAGGATGTAGGTGAAGGGATGGAGCATCCTACCATTTGCGTGAGAGATTTATCAGATCCTAATGTAGTAATAACATAAACTAAAAAATTTAATATAATTAAAAAACTTAATTTAATGATAAAACATTTCATAGGGTAGTATATACCCCACACATGAATATTACATGGTGAATAAAAAATATATATCAAAAATAAAAATTAGATGAGAAAACCACTACCTTATGTATTGACATACTTTATACCTGATCATAACTAATTTATAATAAATATAAGTTTTTTATATATCAACAAAAGAATAATATTCCTAAATATAATACCATATATGATTCACTTATGACATTATATTACCAGTTTATCAATAATTTCATGTTAATGCAATGTTTTGGTTAATAATCGCTTTGTTTATCTTACGTGTTTTGACTTTTAATTAGTGATCCTCTAACATTGATCATGATTTACTAATTTAAATAATTTGAATCAATATTTATATATAATATGTATTCATTATATAAATAATTATAAAAATATATAAAATATTGAATTCTGAAACGGAATACGTCGTTCCTGGAGACGATAGGTTGTACTCACACATAAACATTGTTTCCATTTGCTTTATGTATTTAAAAAAAGAATGTAAATTAAATATTTTTGTATATATAATACGTATATTATTATTATTATGTTATAGATATAATATATATTTACAAAAACTAATGTCAATACATCCCATGTAAAGTTTGACCAGATCACGTCTCTTTGAGAAGGCTTTAGTCAACACGTCCACAAACAAGGTTATCATATTTACAGAAAATTGAAATCATGAAGTTATATTATATGTAATAATTAGAGAATAATATCGACCGGAAAATTTAATATAAATCACATTAAAACATAATTTCCATAAAGATACACACCCAAGAGCAGTGGTAAAGGAAAAACAAACAGTGTCATTTTGTGTGGTGGTAGTCCTGCATACACATGAACTGTAAGATAATTACCAATTTGTTTGAATTTTTTTCAGGTTTAGGAAAAAAATATAAAATAACAATATCTAAATAAATATATGATATTTATTTAACTATATATAAATGTAACAAGAATAATTTATGTGATGTAAAATAAAAATGAAACTAAATTGCTAGTGGAAGGATGTTACCTCTTCTTTGAGTAAATCCTTTTTGTTTACACAAAAAGGATTCCATGGTTGGTTTTCTGCACAATTTGAGAGATCTAGCTTAATATTAGGGAAATTTTGAGATTATTTGGGTTGGTTATGGATGAAACATTGTGTCTTGAGATGTTTTAGGAAGCGGATGATTGAATACATTTTATAGAAGAGGAGGTGTTACATTCTTATAAATAAGAAAAGGTAAACACCATTGGATGTTTTTCCTTACTTCATGGGCATACCAAATGAATCAATAATGGAGTAATGGGGAACTATGGTCTATAATAACGTCCACTATAATGAAATTGTGTATTTTTTAATAATATCCCTAACATCTATGCTTCCCCACTATTATCATTTTGGTTTTTTATTAATGTAATAGTTCATTAAAAATAATTAATTAAAAATTATGACTAAATTAATGTTTTATTTCATATAAAATAGATACCAAATAATGTGTAAATTTGATATATAATTTACAAAAATTACATACCATTTGTGTTAGGTATTAATTTTAAAACATGCACATGTGACACGAAAAAACAATGCATTGACATGAACCATGAAAACAATGTTTTTTTCTATCTAAAAAAATATTTTTTATTATAAAATATAAATTTGTACATGATTAGATCATATTTTATATTTATTAAAATTTAGAAATAAATTTTACTTATATAGTATTTTTAGTAATTTTATTTTTTTAATGAAAGATCATTTATTGTAAAATAACATGAATATCAATTTTGGAATTATATACTTAAATTTATTTCATTAAAATCAAAAACTTATTGGAATTAAACTATATTATTATCATATTTTTGTAAATGTTGTATTTATATAAAAAAATAATTCTAGATAATATTTCATTAAATTCACCTTACATTTTATGTTTTTACCATCAATTAGTATATTTTATTATTATTTAAATAATATATGTGATAGTGTCTCTTATGAATTTACTATAATTATATAATCTTTAAAATTAACGTAAAATTACTGTAAAAAAAATTCACCATTC
This sequence comes from Viscum album, assembly GCA_963277665.1. NCBI lineage: Eukaryota > Viridiplantae > Streptophyta > Magnoliopsida > Santalales > Viscaceae > Viscum > Viscum album. Next base: position 1,734,427,378 of record OY728152.1, on the reverse strand, counting down.
AAAATAATTTTTATTACTAAAATTATTTATCTTCTTCCATACTCTATGTCCTTTTAATTGATAAACGTATGGAAAGTCAGTTTTGGAAATTTTTCCTAAAATTATTATATAGGACACTTTCATTGATGATTATCACACTAAATCTTATAAATTGAACCATAGTGGAATATAAACAATATGTTGGAAGAAAATTGATTTCTCAAAAGTGTCTATCTTATTTTGGGCCTTAAGATTACCTTTTATCCCCTTATTATGTTAACTTTTACCTTAATCATTGTAATTAATATTTATTTGCATCCACTAATCAATTTGGACAGAATCTAAGTTGATATTGTTAGACAATAAATAATATAATATTTAAAACAATGTATGTATATTTTTCAAAATTTAATTTATTGAAGTACCAAAATTAAATATAAATGTAATCCAATAGACATGGGAAGAAAGGATATTTTTCAAAATGAAAATGCTCAAAATAACAATATTTTTTTATATCTAAATTCAAAATAAAAATTATTCCAATAATATAAATTGTACAATATATATAATTGATATACATTTTGTTTGAAAACCAATTTTAAAATATAATTTTACATTAATATTTACTAAAATAAAAGTTAGTTTTTTTAAAAAAACAAAGTATTTTTAACATATCATAAAAAATTAAATGTGATTGAAAAATAACCAAAATCATCCTAATGTAATTATGACAGTAAATATTCAAAAAAATTTCTTTTACAAATAAATTTTATAAAAAATTCAAAATATGGTAATAAAATAGTTTCTCTACTAAAATACAGTGAAACTAGGTCTTCTGTATAACAATGGGTAACTCAGTGTTACGTATAGTGAAATCTTACATGGTGTAGAATATTATTGGATTCCACATGTTTTAATAATTTTTTAATGATCTAAAATCCTATACATTCTATAAATCATGTTAATATTGTTTAATCTATCTCAAATCTTTGGTACATATGGTCTCTTTCTTTATGCTTTTCATCAACATATCGAAGATCATAATTGCTAAAAACGAAGTTTGATTATTGTAAAATATATTTACCTTTGGTGTAGAATGATTTAATTAATGAATTATTAAGTATAATTCATTAAATTAATATCAATGATAAAGACTATATATATATTTTTTGTTATGTCTGAGAAACTATGAGTCTTCTACCAGTTCTGGTTTTCTAGAAAAGTGACCAGACACCGTGACCCAGAACACGTGACCCAAACACCGTGAACCAAACACCATGACCCTGAAATTGTGAACCAGACATTAAGAACTAGACTCCATGAATAGACACCATAACTAGTTTCATATTTGGTGAAGTCTGTGACATCGATTCCATGATAAGACCCCTTTCAATGATTGGCAGAATATCTATCACTGGGATCCTGACATTACATTTTTGCAACCTATTATTGATCTCTATACAACCATGGCATCATAATTGTCTCACTGCTCAATCGAAAAGAAGGAGAAACAATTTCATGGAGACGTAGCTTCATGAAAAAATTATTTCGTGGTGACACCATTTCCATGTGAAACTGTTTCCAGACAGATAGAGACACTGTTCATTAATATATTTTGTCATTTTCAATTTATTCTCTAATTTTCATATTTGAGTCTTTTAAATTCACTGTCATAATTAATGTTTATTGGTAAAATGACACCTGAAATTATGAGGAATGTGGTGCAGAATACATTCATCATGTCGGCTCCAACACATGCACTCCAAAAATAAAAATAAAAGCATGGCCTAGAAACAATGGGATGTGATATAGTGAATAAGCACTTACCAACACATGAAACAAGATAAATCTGAAGAACACATGAAGCATTCATGAATCCAAAATCATGAAAGACCATATATCGTTGTCAATAACATTTTATCAATACCAACTCCATGAAGTACACGAGCCATATCTTACTAGAAACTGGACCACCATACTTGCGATACTCTTTTTCATACAAGAGGACTTGATTCTTACATCATCTTCATCCATGATTCCTTGAGCTGTATAGAATGAATCTCAATGAACTTCTAACCATATCTCATATTATTTTCTCTGTTGTGTATTTTTTTTTGTTCTAGTGTAGTGGGTTTGTGTTTGTATGAAAACATGCACTGTCTACTACACTAACCTGAAGGATACAATATATCCTTCCTATCACAACTTTTTACACTTTTTTACTCTCATGGATAAGTGTGTAAGAGTTCCCTGTGTGAACTACTAGTTTATAACCACAATGAATTCTAGAAGAGGTCGTGCGACCTGGATAGTCCTATTCACTACATTTTACCCAAATCCAGGGTGTGAATAAAGCTTATTATATAAACGTCTTGGTCGAAGGTGATCACCAAGTAGAGTGGATTAGGTATCGCCTTGAGACTGAACCACATGATTTCTATCTGTTGTGTTGTTTAATTTAGTGTTCTCTATTTTACTATATAATTCAAGAAATCACAAGATTTACTTTGATAGTTAATCTTGGAAAGATATTATAATTGTTTTGTATAATTATAATAGCTTAAAACGTAATATTAATAAATGATATTAAGATTACAGATAATTATTCAATATTCTAAGAAGTTATATTAACATTCAAACTTTCATATCTGTATTGCATTGGTTAACTGTGATTTATTTATTTTTATCAGGGAACCTTTTAAGAATAAGTTTACAGAAGAAATATTTATAGATACTAAATTCACCACCGTCATGAGTACTCTACTCCAACCAACATTTAGGATTAGAGGATTTTTTTATTCCTGCTAAGCCTCTGTTTTTCAAACAATTCAACTGTGATTTTAGTTGTACATTAAAGATCATTAATTTTTTGTAATTTCTAAATTTCTATTTCTATCAAAGTATATCATTATTATGGGTAATAGAATGGAAGGTGCTGCAAAAAACATACCACTATTCATTCATGGAACCAATTATTCCCAATAGAAAATCAAAATGATAATTCATTTTGAAAGTATGGGTTTTGAAATTTGTTCTTCAATAATAGATAAGTATAAATTTTTTTCTACTGATAGAATCACATAGGATGATCCAACCAATACTACCTTCAATTAGAATTTAAAAGCGATGAATGATTTATATTTATCCTTAAGAGATGAGGAATTTAACAAAATTTCTTAATGTAAAACTACCCATGTAATTGGGAAACTTTGTTTGTTTCACATGAAAAAACATCAAGAGTGAATGAAATGATACTTAATACATATACTATAAAATATGATAACATTAATCCGAAACCCAATGAGCCTATTTATGACATGTTTCTTAGGTTCCACAAAATTGTCAACACAATGATTTCTCTTGGAAAAGAAGTAAATTCCAAAGAACAAATCATAAAGAATTTCATATGCAAGCCTGACAGAGGGAGAGGACCCTATGACTCTATTATATAATCATGAAACTTCAGCAAGTTACCTGTAGAAGAACTCATTGGGAAAGTAATGATGTATGAAGAGGAGCTGAATTTCCACAATTAAGAGGAGGATGTAACCAAAAAAATCTGTCGCATTCAAGACAACCACTTCTAAAAACATTGGAAAAGGTAAATTTGAAGCCTATGAATAATGTTCACGTGGTGAAAAATCATATTATGAAATTGATGAGGAGGTGGCTCAATTTACAATATTGTTTAAGAGATTTTACAGGACGAATAATTTTTTTCATAAATCCTAACTTCAAATGAATATATGATCAAAAAGGAAGGTGGATGAAATACTAAAAAATAAGTGTCAATTTTGATGAGATTGTATGATATGAATGTAAGTGAAAGGTACATGTAAAGGATTATTGTGCCAAGCTCATGTACAAAAAAAATACAAGGACAATGATAGAATGTATTAAAATGAAATGAAATAAATTTGGAGTTCTTCTAAGGATAGTTCAAGTGACCCAAAATCATCAAATGATGAACACGATAACATTTCAAATATGTGTTTTATGACAAACACAGTTAAGCTAACACTGGAATATCCTAAACACAAGTCCTATTATTCTGGAGATGAATGTGATTTAGAGAATATGTATAATTAATAAATGTTTGTGTACTTTAATATGATTGAAGAGATATGTAATAAACTAAAAGATAAATATAATTATTTAAAGAAACAACATGATCATAACTCAACTGTTAAATATGAATTTAGTATAGAATGGGAGAAAAATTTTGAATTACTCTAAGAAAACAATACACTAATGCAATCTAATATGAAATTGAAAAAGGACCATGAATGGTTTAGTAATGGTAAATATAAATTGGTAAAAATTCTAGGTAAACATAACTCTCCTAAATATACTACTGGTATTGGCTATCAACCTTGTTAAATATTTTTTGAAAGAACTAATTTTGTTACTAAATCCAGGAGATACAACATTACATCTAGTTATGGAAAACATTCAGCCAATTAAAGTTATGATACAGTCTTTAATGTTTCAAAATTTTCTGGTCCAAATAGAATTTATCTTTCAATCCCTTTACATATTACTTATAGGAACCCTATGAGGCATATATGGGTTCTTAAACCACTACTCACTAAAATTACTGGACCCAAACAAATATGGGTACCAACGTCAGTTTTTATTTGACTATATTATAGGAAAGTTGAATAAAGATCTACTGTAACATATTATGTTACATGGAATGTGGGTGATTACAACACAAGATAGGGGACTATTCATGCTTCCAGAACATGATAAAAATTAATGGTGGCCATGTCACATTTGGTGAAAATGCTAAAAGAAAAAATCTTTGGCCTTTGCCAAATCGATTATTATAACTCAATTTTTATTTCATAAGTACATTTTGTTGATGGATTGAAATATAATCTACTCATTATTTCACAATTATGTGATGACAGATTTCATGTTAAATTTTAAAGTAATGCTTTCAATGTTTTTCATTCTAAAAATGAATTTGTGTTTTCTATATTGAGAAATTAAAATGTATACTCTGTTAACATAGAGTCTTTAGTTTCTCAAAATTCATCATGTTTAAGATAATTTAACAACGAGTCATGGCTTTAGCATAACAGACTAGGACACTATAATATTCACTCACTTATAAAACAAACTATAAATAGTTTAGTCAAATACCTACCCAAACGTGAGTTTTGAAATGATAATGTGTGTAAACCTAGTAAAAAAATATGTAACAAAAAATTTCCTTTAAACAAAAGAATGAAGTTTCAACATCTCAAACTTTCGAACTAGTTCACATGTATATTTTTGCACCATCTAGAATTTCTAGTTTAATTGGGATAAATTGTGATTATGTTCTTGTAGATATATTTTCTTGATATACTTGGTATTTCTTTTTAGATAACAAAATTAAATCCTGCTCTAACTTCACAAAATATTCTGAAACTGTAGAAAATCATCATGGACATAGAATTTAATCATTAAAAAGTGATCACGTCCATGTGTTTGAAAATCAATAGTTTGATTCCTTTTGTTCAAAAAATAGATATATTCATAATTTATCTTCTCCAAGAACACCATAACAAAATGGAGTTATAGAAATAACAAATAGAACCCAGCAGGAGATTGATAGAACAATTCTTGGTGAATATGACATACCTATTTGTTTTTGGGTGGATGTTTTAAATACAACATGATATATTATTAATAGATCTTGGATTAGAAACATTCTTAAAAGTACTCCAAAGTAGTTATGGAACAATATAAAACCCAAAGTAAGATACCTCATTATTTTTAGTTACAATGTCTATATCCATAATATTAAAGAAAAATCATGATAAATTTTCATCCTAGAGTGATGAAGGAATCATTATAGGATATTAATTCACTCGTAAATCTTATAGGGTGTTTAATAAAATAAAAAAATGAGTTTAAGAATCTGTCCATGTCCAATTTGATGAAATAGATCCACATGAGCCTAAGACCACCCTAGAGAACTTGGAGGATGATGTGTCAAATCTGGACAACAATTAAATATCGCTGTACCATCCTGTAAATGAATATGTGAAAACATAAATTTCATGACATTCGTTATATTTAAGTCATACTAAACCAGAACCTATTGGAGAACCTGAAATCACCAGTCCCTCTTTTTCTAGAGTTGCTCGAACTCTTATGAACCATCATTTCAATATTTTTGTACGAGATTTAGAAAAATAACTCTAACTAGAGCTTCTCTTAGAAATCAGGTTGAAAAAATGTCTTCTTGTCACAACATGAACCAAAAAACCTTAATGATTCTATAAATGATGAAGGTTGGGTGATGTCTATGAAAGAATAAGTTAATCACTTTGAAAGGAAAAAATTTGGAAACGTGTTGATAGACCCAATGAAACATTCACCATAGGCACAAATTGGGTGTTTAGAAATAATGTAGATGGAGCTGGTTACATATTTAGAAACCTGTCTAGATCGGTTTCAAAAGGATATAGTTATGAAGAAGGAATTGACTATGGGGAAACTATTGAACCAATATCTAGATGTGAAGCCATCAGAATTCTGATTACTTATGATCTACATCTAAATTTCAAAATATATCAAATTGATGTTAAAAGTGCATTCATAAATGAGTATATATTTGAGGATGTATTTATTGAGAAAACCCCTAGTTTTACAAATACTCATTTTCCAAATCTTGTCATTAAATTATCAAAATATTTATATTTTTTAAACCAAGCTCCATGATATTTGTATGATAGATTATGTACCTTTCTTATTTACAATGGTTTTACAAAAGGAATATATGATCCTACACATTTTATAGAACCAATCTCAAATGATATTCTTGTAGTTAAAATTTTTGTAGATGATATTATCTTTGGATCCACAAATAATTATTTATGTATTGAATTTTCCAAAATGAAGAAAATTGAATTTGAAACGAGTTTAAAGGGTGATCTAAAATTATTTCTTCGATATCAAATCATTCTAAAAAAATTATATAATTTGTTAACATCAAAGAAAATATACTATAGATAATCTAAAATGTTCTGGATTGGATAGAACTAGAAGTTGTGCCACTCCAACGAGTACAACATGTATGTTGGATAATGATGTTGATGGAAAATCTATTGATCAAACCACTTATAGAAGAATTATTGGATGTTTACTCTACTTAACTACTAGTTGACCTGACATTATGTTTATTGTATGCATGTGTTATCTTTTTCATGAAAACCCTTAGGAATCTCATTCAACTATTGTTAAGAGAATTTCCAAATAACTCAAGTATACACCCAACATAGGATTGTTATATCCCAAATGAAAATCATTTGAGTTAGATAGTTATTCTGATGATAACTTTGGTGGTTGTAAGTAAGATATAGAAAACACCTCTAGAACATGTCACTTTTGAGGCTAGTCTCCAGTATCATGGTATATTATGAAACAAAACTCAATTGAATTATCTACTGCCCATGATTAGTACATAGCTTATGGCAGTTGTTGTGTAAAAATGTTGTGTTTGAAACACACATTACTAGATTATGGATATCTTTTCAGGCATGTACCCATAAATGGTGAAAATTTTCACACTCTAGGATAAAACATATTGATGTAAGAGATACGATTTTGATAGACCACTAAAAAAGCTGATATAGCTTTATAATTAATTAGAAATAAAAATCACCGTGATGATATATTAAACAAACAATTAAATTTTTAAATAATAGATTTCATCAAACATTAATTGGGAATAAAAATATTTATCCATAAGTGTACTGTTTCACAATGAACTGTTTCACATTTTATAGTTTCACAAGCCTCTATATTAAGATTACTATCTAACTCATAGAGTTCTATAGTTTACTGTATTAATATTTGTTGTTTCATGTGTACGGTCTCCCATTTACTATCTCTCTATTAATGTTTGGCACATACTATTTCAAACAATACAGTCGCACAGTTTAAAAGTCACATAGTAAATCTGACAATGTGAAATCATGTTATAGTCTCACCGTAAAGTCACTTTATCTTTTTTTACATATATTATCTCATAGAACTATACCTAATTATTTTATTCTTATACATTCCAACACATTTTAATTTGCAATGAATGATATCCCTAAATGATGAAAACAAAATATGTTTCACTCATTTCTTCACCAGAGATCTCTTCTCTCAATCCATAACCCCTCCTTCAACCGTTCTCCCTCTATCTCTCAATCCTTCATTGAAATCCTAGAATAAAACATCCATCCTCATCAAAACCTAAGAAGCACAGATCAAGTAAGAAGATGAAAATAGAATAGAAAATAGCACCTGATGTTATTTTGAATCCAAACTCGGAGAACAGAATGGTTGTACTTGAAAAGGAAATCTTCCCAAAGTGGCGTATTCCATGTAAGTATTTAGTATTGGAAGTTCTAAAAGAGAAATTATGGCTGGATAGGTTCAAAAAAGTGGAAATATCGATATAACCAAAAATAGTTGATCAGCTCTATGAGTTTGTTAAATTCTATTATAATATAGAAGATGGTTTTGTGCTATGAAGATGGATTAATAGCCAAAGATGTACCTATTCTTCAAGGTTATGGGATTTTTGCCTAAGGATACCTCATGAAGGTAATTTTGAGGAATATTTGAGAGTTCCAACTCCACTAGGTGATATATTAATTTTATAAGATGCCTTAGGAAGCTTGACTGGGAATGAGACAAATATAAGATCAATAGCTGCTGATCTAGATGGTGAAAACAGACTTTTTTATGTTTGTTCAGAATCTGATCAGTCCATGTAAAAGAGTTTTTTCTACACTAAAGTATCATGATGTATTTTTTATAAATATTATGAATAATGGACTGAAGATCAAACTATTCAAGTATGTTATAATTCATATGGGTGAGTTGATACAGAAAATCTCAATGTAAACCTCTGTGTTCTACTCAAGGTTACTCTATGTTATGCTTCATGCAAAAGGGTCGGTCGGACCAGATAAAAAGTAATTAAGGACTATTAATTTCGTATCACAAAGGTTAGTGTCAAAAGAATGAAAACCATTTGGAATATTTGGAGAAAAGAATGGGTATAGAATAATGAGAGGGTCTATGAAAAGTTCAACCTGGTTGAGCACTCATCAAGACCTAAGGACATTTCTGTTCGTGGTTTGGAGCCAGATGATTTTTCGAACTATCCTATTGATGAAGTAAAAGAAGAGGCTGTTGCACCTACATGGAAAACTGTTCTGGAAAATGAAGGCAATGAACCTACTCCTCAAGTATTAAATGAGAGGAATGTACTTATTCATTAAGATATTGTTTATCTATAAGAAGAACTTTATTCTAAATAAGAGTCTGCTGTTAGTGTAAGGGAAAAGGCTATTCTAGAAGGGAATCTAGAAGAAGATATTTATATTGAGAATGAATATGCTCTTGAGGAACACCTAAAGAAATAATATGTTCTTGATATTATCCCATCTACCAAAGCAATAATGGAGAAATCCTTTAAATTGGATAGAGAAGAAATTTTTGAGACTATTGGGGATAAAATCATGGAAATAGATCAAAGAATTGAATCTATTACTCTAATAAGTGATGTACCTATTGTGGGGGAGAAACACCCCAATATTAATAGTGTTGATGTGCCTAATCCAGTTGTTTCATGATCTGCGGATACATGGTATAAATTACCTTTCTATTTTGATTTGAATGATTTCTAATAAGTCTCAATTAAATTTAATGACGTCTCTAAAATATTTCAATTGAAATCAGGCTCTAATATTGTCACTGCAAAGGATCTTGATCCTGTCTCAACTCCTATTCCTGAACATCTAGAATAAACATCTACCTTAGTATGTAATGATTATTTTAAAGCCCTTGAAAATAATTTTTTGGCCGGAGTTAAAAAGATCAGGAACACTCAACCTTATCCTGTGAAAAAATTCGGTGAAAGGGATGTTTCCTTATTGTTAGAGAAGATTATTAGGAAGACTCAACCAAAAATGCTTCATGAAAATCAAGAAGTCATATTTGAGACCAAACCACTATGTGATGATGTTAAGTCTTTCAAATCTATGATTAAATATAAGTAGAGATTGCTAAAATCAAGACTAGAACCTATAGCTCATCTGGTTGTGTATGTTAGTGGAAAGATTACACATGATGATGCCTCTCTGATTCAACCAAAACTATAATCATTAGATGAAAAGGTGGCTAAAAAAAGAAAATTGTTCAATAAACGTGTGATATTTTTATTGGTCTTAACATGTTAACTAATTATTATAAGGGATGCCTCTAGAATGTTCTAAATCAACTAAAGATTCTAATATAAACTTTTAAAACTTCCAGTGACTCTAGACTGTCATATCAACCCTCTAGAGATATTGATCTTATCAGAATGGTTGTTAATGAAGAACATCAATCAGTCCTAAGTTTTTTTGACAAAGATTATATATATGTGGTTGTCAAGAATATTGATAGATCTCTTAATCTAGTAAGAATGTATTCCATGATTTCCAATTATTCTCAAGAAGAAATTACTAAGAAGGTGGATTTCTACGTCAATAGGATTTTCTCTAAGCATGATATGACAAACCATTTCATTTACTTTGTAGTGAATTTGTAGATTCCTCCTATAAATCCAGATTTCAAAACTCAACATATAAATATGTAGGTTTTCACTCTTTTGATGGACATGTTCATGGAAAAAATTAATTCTTTGAAAAACAAACTTAGTATGGTGGTGATATTATTGCTAACATAATCAAGATTTTGAGGCCTTATCATCATGTACAGAGCACTGCTATTGTGGCTCCTACAGCTACCCCCTTGAGACCTGGTTTTCCTACCTTCTCATCCACTACTATTGCCTATACCTTTATGTATATCTCTCAGGATCTATGTCATATCAGACATTTTATCCTTGACCAAAAATTTCCTCAGTCTTCCACTACACCTACCTTGGCCCTATCTGTTTTTTAAGGTCTCCCTCTACCTTCTCTGTTAGTGTGAACACTCCATTATTCAACTTCTACCTCTTCCCATGTGGCATCTCCAGATGTTTATACCAAGGGAAAAGAGAAGATAACTTGTACTGATGAAAAGTGAATTATATTTTTGATAGGGATATTTTTATATTTTTGTTTCTTACTGATTGTAATGACACCTCTTTCTAAATATAATACACTATGAACATTGATTGTATCCTCTATTATTTACATTAGTACTCTTTTTGATAATCCCAATATGGGGAAAGACATGAACTCTACATGTACACATGTACACTATGGGACAAACACATCAACTAAGAATACATATCTCACTCACATGATTTGTGATCATAAAGAAGGGGAGATTGTTTGACTCATCATCTGTTAATCATGTTTTAATGATCAAAAATCTTATAAATTCTATAAATCTTATTAATTATATTTAATCGGTCTCTAATCATGTGTACTGATGGTTGGTTTATTTATGCTTAAAATAAAACTATCAAATATCTTAATTTCTATAAATTATTTTTGATTTTTATAAACTATATTTACCTATGGTCTATAAAGATTTATTTGATGAATTATTAAGTCTAATTAATTCTATAAATATCACTACACAAGTCTATATACATATATTTTGTTGTGTTTTAGAAATTGTGGGTCAGCTACCAATTCTGGTTCTTTGGACATGTAACGAGACATTGTGACCCACACTCTGTGACCGAGACATTTTGACCCTGACACAGCGACCCAGACACTGTGAATTAGACACCATTACCCAGACACTGTGAACCAGACACCGTGAACCAGACAGCGTGACCCAGACACCATGACCAGACACTATAACTAGTTTCATATCTGTTGAAGTTCGTGACACCAGTTCCTTTCTAAGACACCGTTTTAAGTTTGGAAAAAGATTTGACACCATGATCATAACAATTCATCTGTTCAATAGGATCCTAATATCTATAAAACCATTCCTTCATAACTATATCACCACTCAAAGGAAATGAAGGAGACACCATTTCATGGAAACACCACTACATGGATAGATCGTTTAATGGTGACATCATTTCCAAGTGACACTATTTCCAGACAGACCGTGACACAGATCTTTAATTTATTTTTTTGTTTTCAATTTAACCCTTAATGGTCATATTTTTGTCTTTTAAGTGCATTGAAATAATTGATATTTTTTGTAGATATTTCACTTAAAAGTACTCGTACCAGGAATAGAATACTTGCATCTAATCAACTACAACACATTCAATTCAAAAATAATTTAAGTGTGTCCCAGAAACAATGGCACATAATATAGTGAAGAAGGGTTTACTGACACATGAAACAAGATACATCAAAAGAATACACGAAGAATTCATGATTCCAAAAATCTAATAGATCATATATCATAGTCAAGAACATCTTCGCAATACCAACTCCACAAAGAACACGAGCCAAATCTAATTGGAAAAAAATAGACTTGCGATACACAGTTTCATGAAAGAGGACACAATTCTTAAATCTTCTTCATCCGAGAAGTCCATAGCTTCATAGAGTAACACTTAGAACACTTCTAGCAGTATCTCATCTTCTTTCCTCTATTGTGTATTGTTTTTATATTTTGTGTTGTGTGTGTGTGTCTTTATAAAAACACACATTGTATCATGCACTAAAGTGAAGGGTAAAAGATACCCTTCCAATCATATATTTATACACTTGTTTACTCACAAAGATAAGTGTGGAAGAGGTCCTTGTGTGAACTGTAAGTTTATACCCATGAAGAACTGTGTAAGAGGTCGTGTGACTTGGATTGTCATGCACACATTTTTTTACCCCGATCCAGGGTGTGGATCAAGTTTATTAATATAAACTACATAGTTGTAAGTGATCACCTAGTGGAGTTGAATATGTCTCATATTACAGTAGAACTTCTTGTTTTATATCTGTTGTGTTGTTTAATTTTTTTTCCTCTATTTTACTGTATAATTACGGTAAAGACCCGACCCCAGTTGACCGAATCTGGTTCTTTGTTTGATTATGATGGCATACATACAAGGAATGAGAATACCAATGGACCGAGTAGTTTAGTATTATTGGAAACAAGATATATAAATAAGTTCATCAAAACAACTTGAAATGGAAAACATCATTGAAACTCCTTAGACAACTTCCAAAACTCCTAGGTTATTTCAGCATGACATTCATAATTGATTTCCTCTTGCCCTGAGAAAATGAAACAAAAAAAAGGGTGAGCTCAAACACTCAGTAATATTAAGCAATACTACGGAAGATAATATAAACATTAGACATAGTGAATAATTGAAAACACATGCCTTTAAGAATAGATGTGAACACATTATGGCAGGAAAATGAGCTGAGTAAATAATGCAATAATAAAACATAATCATGGGTATTCTACTAATCGAATAACCAGATGAAATATAAATATATGATCTTATAATGATGTAACTCACAATTCTGGACATTCTAATACATTTTTTCAAGGCCTCGGACAAGACGTGTAATTATTAGGTCCTCAGAAATAATCCATATCACATTAGGAAAGGCCTTGGCCAATTCCACGTCTATTTGATTTATGAGACCTACCGATGGATATTGGTGCTATATCAGGTCCCACCGGTCACATAGTAAGTCTAATTCATTCCACATATGTGTTTGGATCAACATAATCATATGAAATGTAACTAACTTTCCCCAATCAAAAAATAAAAAACACTATCCATTCGGAATAATATGGTGAATGGTTCTGAGATAGATCAACCATAATAGAGATAGTGATAAAAAAGTAAATAAAATATGGAGATTACTTCATATATAATTAAACCCAATAATACCATGGAATCATCAAGAGTGTTTAATTAGACAAATACACTCTTATAATATCATTAAGCAATTCTAGAGATAAATACTCTTTTATTTCGAAAAGAAGAGATCTTTTGGAAAAATAATTATATAAAACCAGAATTGAATTAGGATAGTATTTTAAATATAAAATGATTGATTTTATAAGGATAATGGTTCCCAAAAATAGGTTATAGAGTTCCCTTGAATATAGATAAGAATTTGAGAAATTCCCTTGAATTGGGCTTGTATTTTGGAAACAGTTTTGAATGCCCCTTTTAAAACATATGACTATCCAAAAAATAGTGACATATTCTGGTGGTGTACATATATATAATACTCATACATAATTTATGAGGAGTACATAACTATACATAAAAATTTCATCGTGGAAATTAGACAATAAAAGAAACCCAAATGAAACTGGAAGCTCAGGTAGAAAACCCTTACCTTAACTCCGAACGTGTTCCGCTCTTGTACATAATATCCTAGAATATGAAATTATACATATTAATAAATTATTTATGAACCTATTATACATTTATTTAGTTTATCATTATTTTTTTTAGTTCATCTATATTCTTATTGATATGTTATTGTATTGAATTTTGTTGCTTCGGAGTATTTGTTTTTTTTATTTTCATCTACGGATCACTTGTTTTTAAGTATGTGGAATGAATGGAAAACTCCAGAATTGAAATTATATATTATTTATAAAAATAAATATGTGTTATTGGTCATTTATATATCTTGGTTACATAGAACAAGGATGAATTATCATATATATCTTTAATGATAATTGTTTCGGTTAATTTGTGGGTTTTGATTACAACGAACCAATTTTTCATTATAACTTAATACCATTTGAAAAAAGGGATTAAATAATATTAAATATGATATATTATATATAATAATATGGTTCAACCATAAAATTAATGGTTTCATGACCAGAATTTAGAATGATAAAAGAAATCGAAGGTCCATCATCCTTGAATGTGTAAAATTGACACATCTCAGATGGTGTTCTTGCTACAAGTATAAAAGAAGGTAAAAAGGGGGAGATGATGATAACTTATTAAACTATAATGACAAAATTACAGTACATATAATGTAATGGAGTCATCAATAAATTTGGATTAATATAGGTAATTAAAAAAACAAATGAACATGGAAGGAAAGACGAAGAATTGAAAAAAGGAATTTATCTCTTAAACCAAACTTCCTTGAGAACCACCTTAAGGGAGAGTTTTTGGTATTTTAATGAGATTAAAGCTTGATGGACGTGGGAGAAGAGGTTGGGAGGGTATTTTGTTAGATTTTGGATAAGTTACAAGGCTTGAGAGTAGTGATTGGAAGAGGGGTGAGAGGGGGTTTTAATAGTGGATGAGAGAGGGGATTTCTTAATATAAAACTCATTAATTTATTATTTCTCCTCAATAAAAGGAGTACTGAGTATTACATGACCAATAATAGTAATTTAATCATGTGATCCCGAACCAAGTGGGCTCACATAAGTAGAACATCACACATGACTCTATAATTAGTGTATTTATCTTAATTTTGCAATTTATGGTATGTCACTATTCATAAAAAATTCAAGTATTTCGGAAAAATCCCAAAACATTACCCCAACCATTTTTCGACGTGTAGAGTCCAAAAATTATGTCTATTATTCAGAAATAATTTTCTAAATATAATTAATTTAATATTTAATTAAAATCATAATTTATTATTAAAAACCAGTTTTAAAAAATTCATTAACTTATTAAAAAATATAGGTATATAGTACATTCAACATGAATATTAGTTATATATTATCATAGGTATGGTTACTATTCATTTGTGTATATCACTATTAATAAGGGTATGTTAATATTCATAAGGGTAGGTTACTATTGATGAAAAATTATGTTTTCTTATAACTTATTGATTGCGACCGTGTATGTCATATTTTTGAAATTCACATCACAGAAGTTACAAAATTATGTTTTAAGGGTCCCATAGGACTTAGTAGTTAATGTGATTGTGACATATTTATAATAAC
This sequence comes from Viscum album, assembly GCA_963277665.1. Lineage (NCBI taxonomy): Eukaryota > Viridiplantae > Streptophyta > Magnoliopsida > Santalales > Viscaceae > Viscum > Viscum album. The sequence goes on along the minus strand of OY728152.1, from coordinate 1,734,411,535 downwards.
GTAATTTACTTTAAAAAAAGTATTGGGTAGTTACATTCTACCCTCCTTAAAAATATTTCTCCCTCAAAATTTCATTTAAAATATTGGTCAAGAATAGGTGGGGGTACTTCTCCTTCATTTCTTCAACCAGTTCCCAAGTTGCCTCTTTGTATTTATGGTTTCTCCATAGTATCGTGACCAGATGAGTAGTCCTGTTGCGTAGAACTTTGTCTCTACGATCAAAAATGTTAACTAGCTTCTCCTCATAGGAAAGATCACCCTCCAACTGTACCACCTATGAAGAGAGTACATGTGAAGGGTCTGATATGTAATTACATAAGAGGGATACATGAAAGTAAATAGGTACTTTCGATAAGGTTGGTGGAAGTTCCAGTCGATATGCCACAGGTCCCACTCGATCAAGGATCTCGAAGGGGCCGATATACCTAGGAGTTAGCTTTCCTTTCTTACCAACCCGCATAACCTTCTTCCATAGATATATGCATAGAAATACTAGGTCTCCTACTTTGAACTCCAGGTATCATCGATAGTTATCCACATAACTCTTCTGTCGACTTTGGGCTACCTTAATATGCTACTAAATGGTTTTCACCTTCACCTCCATTTCCTCAACCAATTCAGGTCCTAGAAGCTTTCGCTCACCGACTTCATCCCAACACACCGGTGTTCTACACCTTTTCCCATAAAGGGCTTCATATGGTGCCATACAAATGCTCGAGTGGAAACCATTGTTATAGGATAATTCAACTTGTGGAAGATTTTTGTCCCATCCTACTTTGAATTCAATAGAACATGCCCCCAACATGTCTTCTAGTTTCTGAATAGTCTTCTCGGATTGGCCATCAGTTTGAGGATGATAGGTCGTACTGATGTTTAGTTTAGTGCATAAAGCATGTTGGAGACTTTTCCAGATCTTCGAGGTGAATCTAGGATCAACGTCAGATACAATAAAGAGTGGTACTCCATACATCCTTACAACTTATTTGATTTAAATATGTGCAGGTTGATCTAATGTGAAGTCCTCTCGAATAGCTATGAAGTGAGTTTTCTTTGTAAGATGATCCACAATGACCGATATGGCATTGTTTCCTCTAGATGTTCTTGGTAGTCCAGTGAAAAAGTCCATGGTAATGTTCTCCCACTTCCATGATGGTATGTGTAGTGGTTGCATCATCCCCATAGACTTTTTCAACTCAGCATTAACTTGTTAACATACCAAGAAACATGACATATATTCAGAAATCTCCCTTTTCATATTTTCCCACCAAAAGTTCTCTGGGATATCTTGATACATCCTTATGATACCATGATGTATAGAGAAATTAGAGCTATGTGCATCATCCGATAGTTCTCTCTTTAGATAAGGAATAGCGGGAATACAATGCCTCCTCCCGAATTTCAAAATGCCATGTTCATATGATATGTCAGCCACATTCCAATCATTTATTGTTTTAAATTTCTTTTGGAATTCCTCATCATAAGCTTGAGAAGATTTTATTCTCTCTAGTAAAGAAGGTTGGGAAACCATTTGAAAAGTAGTGTTGTGATACCTTCCTTAATAATTCCCATATCCATCTTTACTATATCCATGAACATAAGATCTCTTTCAACTCTCATCTTGTTCTGAATTCCATGTTCTTTTCTACTCAATACATCTGATACCGTATTTTCTTTCCCCGGGTGGTAGTGTATTGTGCAATAAAAATCTTTGAGTAGCTCAATCCACCTCCTTTGTCTCATGTTGAGTTCTTTATGTGAGAATATATACTTCAAACTCTTATGATATGTACATATCTCACATTTTTCTCGATTGAGGTAATGTCTCCAAATCATCAGAGGAAATATTACCACTGCTAACTCAATATCATTGGTTGGATTGTTTTTTTCATGACTTTTTAGTTTCCTAGATTCATAGGCCATCACTCGATCATTCTACAGAAGGACACAACCATGTCCTTTCTTTGATTCATCACTATATATAACAAAACCATCATTCCGCGATTGTAGGTTTAGGATCGCAGAATTAACTAACCTCCTATTCAATTCTTCACTTCACATTCTATGGTCCATACAAAATTAACCCCTTTCGTGTGAGGTTGTTAATTGGGTTGGCTAAATGGGTGAAGTTCAGAATGAAATGATGATAATATCCTACTAAACCAATAAAACTATGTTCCTCAGTTACGTTCATTGGAGTAGGCCATTCCTGCACAACCTTTGTTTTTGCAGGATCTATAGATATTCCATCCTTTGAGACAATGTGACCCAGAATGGAAACTGATTGGAGCCATAAATCACACTTGGTGAACATCCCATATAATTCGTTTCTTCTCAGAGTCTTCAAAATAGTGCGCAAGTGATTCTCATGTTATTCATAGCATCAAGAGTACACCAGGATATCATCAATAAACACCACCACAAAGTCATAAAGATATTCCTTGAAGACTCTATTCAGCAGGCCCAAAAAATAGACAGTGAATTAGTTAGTCCAAATGGAATTGCTGTAAACTCATAATGCCCATATCTGGTTCGGAATGCTATTTTGAAAGTCTTACTTCCTCACAAGTAACTAATGATATCCTGATCGAAGATCAATCTTTGGAAAATATTGGGCTCCATGAAGTTGATTAAATAAATCATCAATGCGGGGTAGGAGATAATTGTTCTTTATTTTTATATCATTGATCTCCCTGTAGTCTATACATAACCTCATAAATCCATATTTCTTCTTAATAAAAAGGAAAGGGGGTCCTAGAGGGAAACACTAATGAGAATAAATCCCTTATTACTCAATTCCTCTAGTTGTTTCTCTAGTTCCACTAATTCCACAGTGGCCATTCTATAAGGGGTCTTTGATATATTCCCTGAATTAGGAATTAAATAAATGGAATACTAAATTTCTCGTTCAGGAGGATGTCTAGGTAAATCTTCTGGAAACACGTCATCATATTCTCTCACAATAGGTACATCCTCTATTTGAACATTCTTATCCCCACCTATAGTTATTTCATTCTCTTCCTCCCCAATAATTGAATTTAGTTGAGCTACTGGGGGTGGATCTAGATAATAATCAGGTGGTGATAATTATAATCAAAAGATAAGATGTTGTTTATCATCGTCATCAAAAATCGCAACCTCCTTCTTTTTACAATAAATTTTAGAATCATGTTCCAGAAGACAATCCATACCGAGGATTATATCAAATTAAATCATGGGTATGACGATGAGATCAGTAGATAAAGAACATTTATATGCCCTAATGGGAACTTATTGACATAACTCTGTAGCAATGATACTTCCCTTATGAGTTTTGAATGACAACTCTCTTGTTAAATCAAATTGGAAATATCTAATTTTCATAGAAAACAGGGAAGATATGAAAGAACGTGATGATCCTGAATCAAATAAATCATTGGATAAACTTGATGAAAGGATAAAAGTACCTTCCCCCATGTCATACAGAACATCAACCTCTGCAATTGTGATAGAATATGCTTTTCCATAATCCCCTGGCCTCCGTTGTTTCATATTTCCTTGACGTTTTGGACAATCATTAGCATAGTGCCCCATCTCATGAAAATTATAGAATCAAACATTAATGGCTTCCTTCATTCTGTTGCAATCACTAGCAAGATGGCCTTTCTGACCACATTTGTAGCATACTCATTTTCTTTTTAAGCACACGCCGTGGTGTTTCCTTCCATAATTGTAAAATGGTGGAAATTCAACTCTTCCCTTATTCCCTATTTCCTTATTTCCTTTCCCATGGTTTTTAGTAGCCCTCTTCTGTTCTTGCTTTCCCTTATAGTCATAAGACTAAGAGAATTATTTTTCAGTCTTCATAGCACATGAATCTATGTCCTGATATGATGAAAAAGTTTGGGAGACCAGTGCCCACTGGATGAATGGATTTACGCCATAAATTAATTGATCGATTTTTCCCATTGGATTTTGTATGTAATCCAAAGCATGTCTTTCCAGACTTATAAAGTTGGATTCATAATTGGAAACATTTTTTCCTCCTTTTGCCTCAGATCCATGAATTTCCTCTCCATATCTCCTATTTGTTCACGAGGGAAATATTTTTCTAAGAATATTTCCTTTAAATCCATCCATTCCATCTCTTCTATTTCTTCCTTCTCCTTTGTTTTATGGATTAATGACAAACATTGATCCGCATATCCCGATAGACGATATACTTCCATGAAAACCTTTTATCATTCATTACATCCCAATGCACGAAATATCTTATCAGGGGAATATATCCACTACTCTGCTACAAATGGGTTTGATGTCCCATTGAAAGATGGAGGTTGTTGTCACATTAATAGATCTAGAAAAGATCCTCTGCGTGGTGGATCCAGATGCTCTATACAGGTAAGGTTATTATTCATAACATGATTACATTGTCCCAGTGTATTTTTGTGTTTCTCAGCACCAGTCACAACACCATAGCCAACATCATTATCTTTCATCAGAAGAAAATCCCTACAAAGGAGACGTGTGTTCATGCGGTTTCCATTCCTTCCACATGGAGCCATCTCTAGTTATGAAATACATTAGATTAGGTTTTGAATCAAAACATATAATCTTAACTTAACAAAATAATGTGAAAAAAATTTAAGATCATAGTAATGGATAATCCCATATTCACAAATATGGATTCTTTAAGGAATATTTTACATTTCAATCCTTCATAAAGGCTTGTAAAGAAAATGTGAATTATCCTAAGAATATCCCCCGAGAGTGTCGTACCCAAAAGTGCAGCAAGGCTCGTTGTCAAGAACCAGTTCTCATTCCAGTCTAGCTCAAAGTGGTATTTTTGGGTTTCACACCTAGAAATGTTTGTGCCAGAGCCGCCTCTACCTGCTCGTATACAGACATGGATGTATTTCTTGAAAGATCCACATAATCTATTTTTTACCAAAATACCAGGACACTATTGTATATATATCCTCAAAGAATAACTTAGGGACTCTTACCTAATTCTAAGTTTTCTAAATCTAGTTTCCATGTATTCTATTAAACTTCCTCTCATACGAAATGTAAAGACCCGATCCCAATAGCCTGGAGCCGGTACCTTGTTTGATTATGCTGGCATACATAAAAGGAATGTGAATATCGAAGGACCAAGAAGTTTAGTATTATTGTAAACATGATACATACATAATTTCATCATTACAACATGAAATGAAAAAAACATAAAAAATCCTTAAAAAACTTGTATTAATAATAGATTATTTCAGCAAGTCATTCATAGTTGAATTATCTTGCCCTGAGAAATTGAAACATTATAAAGGGTGAGCTCAAACACTCAGTAAGAGTAAGCAATACAGTGGAAGATAATATAATCATTAGACATGGTGAATAATTGAGAACACATGCTTTTAATAATAAACGTTAACACGTTGTGGAAGGAAATTGAGCTGAGTAAATAATGCCATAATAAAACAGAACCATGGGTATTAGTCTAATCAAATAACCACATGTAATATCAATAGATAAACTCATAATGATGGAATGAATAATTACATACATTCTGAGACATTTTTTCATGGCCTTGGCCAAAACGTCTAATGATTAAGGCCTTAGAAAAAATCCATATCACATTTGGAAAGGCCTCGACCAAATCCACGTATATTTGTCTCTTGAGACCAACTAATGAATCGAGGGGCTATTTCAGACCCCACCCATCACATAATAGGTCCAATACATTCCTCATATGAGCGGGGATCAAGATAAACAACATATACCATCATATTGAAACTATCATATGAAATGTAACTAACTTTCCCCAATCATAAAACATAAAACACTAACCATTCCGAATAATTTGATGAATGGTTTTAGGATAGATCAACCAAAATAGAGTTAGTCATAAACCATTAAATAAAATATGGTATATTACTTCATAGTTGATAAATCCCAATAATACCATGTAATCATCAAGTGTGTTGACATAGATGAAAACACTCTTATAAAATCATTAAGCAATTCATAAGATAATACTCTTTTATTTTGAAAAGAAGAGTTCTTTTAAAAAAATCATTGTATAAAACCAGAAGTAAATTAAGGTATTATTTTGAAAATAAAATGAGTGACTTTATAAGTATAATGGTTATCAAAAACAGAATATATAGTTCCCTTGAAAACATATAAGAATTTGAGAAATTCCCTGGAATCGGGCTTGTATTTTGGAAACAGTTTTGAATGCTCCTTTTAAAACAAGTAACTATACAGAAAATAGGGAAGTATTCTAGTTGGTGAAAATATACAGAATAATCATGCAGAATTAATGAGGCGTACATAACAATATATAATAATTTCATCGAGGTAATTATACAATAAAAGTAACCCAAATGAAAATGGATGTTCAGGTGGAAAACCCTTACATATACTCCGAACATGTTCCGCTCTTGTACTTAAGCTCATGGAATATGAAATTATACTTATTAATAACTTATTTATTAACCTATTATACATGTATTTAGTTTATCATAATTCTGGTTATTTCATTTATGTTCTTATTGATATGTTGTTGTATTGAATTTGGTTGCTTCAGAGTGTTCATTTTCTTTATTTTCATCTACGGTTAAGTTGTTTTTATGTTTTTGGAATGAATGTAAAACTCTGGAATTTAAATCATATATTAATTATGAACATAAATACGTGTTATTGGTCATTTATATAAATTGGTTACATGGAATGAGGATGAATTATCATATAGAAATTTAATCATTATTGTTTCGGTTAATTTGTGGGTTTTGATTAAAACGAACCCATATTTCATTATAACTTAATACAATTTGAAAAAAAGGATTACAGAATCATAAATAGGTTATATTATATATAATAATCTGGTTCAAACCTAACAAGAATGGTTTCATGACCAGAATTTATAATGATAAAAGAAATCTAAAGTCCATCATCCTTGAATGTGTAAATTTGACACATCTCGGATACTATTCTTGCTACATGTATAAAAGAAGGTAAAAAGGGGGAGATGATGATAACTTATTACACTTCCAGGAAAATATTCCACTACATATAAGGTACTTTAGTCATCAAAAAATTTGGATAATTAGAGGTAATTGAAAAATAAAACAAATGAACTTGAAATGAAAGACAAATAATTGAAAAGAGGAATTTACCTCTTTAACCAAACTTCCTTGAGAACCCCCTTAAGGGAGAGGTTTTGGCCTTTTAAGGAGAAAAAAGATTTCTGGACGTGGGAGAGGAGGTTGGGAGGGTATTTTCCCAGAATTTGGAGAAGGTACAAGGCTTATGTGGAGTGATTGGAAGAGGAGGTGAGAGGGGGTTTTTATAGTGGAGGAGAGAGGGGATTTCTTAATATAAAACTCATTAATTTATTATTTCTCCTCAAGACAAGGAATAGTGGGTATTACATGACCAAGAATAGTAATTTTATCAAGTGATCCTGAAACATGTTGGGTCATATCAGTAGAACATCACACATGACTCTATAATTAGTGTATTTATCTTAATTTTTTAAATAATGGTATGTCACTATTCATAAAAAATTCAACTATTTCAGAAAAATTCCAAAAATTTACCCCAAACATTTTTCAATGTGTAGAATTCAAAAATGAAGTCCATTTTTCCAGAATAATTTTCTAAATTTTATTAATTTAATATTTAATTAAAATCATAATTTATTATCAAAAACCAATTTTAAAACATTCATTAAGTTATTCTAAAATATAGGTATATCGTACTTTCAACTTGAATATTATTTATATATTATCATAGATAAGGTTACTATTCATAATGGTATATCTATATTAATAAGGTTATGTTACTCTTCATAAGGGTAGGATACTATTCAAGAAAAATTAAGTTTTTCTTATAATTTATTGATCGCGACTATGTATGTCGGATTTTTGAAATTCACATCACAGAAGTGACAAACTTATGTTCTAAGGGTCCCATAACACATAGTAGTTAATCTGATTAGGAAATTTTTATAAGAAAGTAATTTCCTTTAAAAAAATAGGTCTTAACAATTACAAAATCACTAGATTTACTTTGATAGTAAATCTTGGAAGGATGTTATAAATTTTTTTGTCTTATTAGAATTGCTTCAAAAGTAATATTAAAAACAGATATTATGATTAATGGGAATTAATAAATCTTCTATGAAGTTATCTAAACATTCCCACATTCATAACCAGGAGACTTTGATTAACTATGCTATATTTATTTTTATTAGAGAACGTTTTAAGAAAACTATTCAAATAGAAATTTATATAGATAGTCAATTCACCCCCACCCCTCTTGAGTACTCTACTCCGAACAACATGTATAACAGTAGATTAACATGGAATAGAATATAAATAAAAATATCTTTATTATATCATATAACAAAATCTATACTATTGGCTTCATGAAATGAAAAATATCAACAGATAAAAATTATTTAAGAAAAAAAAATACATAAAATCTCATGGTGTTACATTTTACCCCCATGAAATGAATCACCCTCAGAATTCATGAGGGTTATAAAATGTTTCATTCATGAAGGCTTCTTTTTATAGATTCCACATCATAAAAATGAATACCAAAACAACCTTTAAATAATTTTTGAACCATAATAGTTACCCAAAGTAACTCATTACTAGGATTCCACATTGAAGAACATATGTTTGGAGTGAAGATTGAACATAGAGGTAAATTATAAATAATGAATGATTTATATTAATGATCATGGATCACCAAAAATTTAATGATCAATGGAATTATCAGGTCCTAAAAACCATACCACTATGATTATTTATAAGGCAACTAATTCAATACAGTAGAATGTATTAGGATAAATATTTTTCAACATAATTTTTTTATAATTGAATAACTTTTTTTCAATAATATATACTTACATGACTTAATTCTAATCCATATTCACAATCTCACCCTTTGCTTGTTCCTTGATCAATTCCAACTTCATCTCTTTCTATAGCAAATGATGGTGATGTTTTCATTCATGAAGGACTAATAGATCCTAAGATCCATTAATTGAATGATAATTCATTCCATTTATCTTTAGTTAACATTACATAAAAATGGTTAGAACATGGTATTCAACATGAATCAATCCTCACATAATGGGATACTAAATTAATATCAGAAACATAATAAGATGTTTAACATAAAACGTCAATAAATGGTGATCTTAAAACCCTATCGAAAGATGAAAATATAAAACATTCAAAATAAAGTCTCTAAATATCTCAAAATTAGTTTAACATTGATCCCCCATATATGATAAATTTTCTATTATTTTCCAGAAATAAACATTTAATTATCTTTATAATGTATTCCATTTAAACATAGAAAAATAAATAAATACTTTTGGAAAGCAAGGATTCATCCTTATTCAAATTATTACTAAATATATCCCTATAATACAAGAATTAGGAAACATCATACATGATGATATAGACCAGTTTTTGAACAAATCAACAATCAATTCCATGAGAATAAGTATCATCCATATATATTTATCCAAAGCAGTGTTCTCTTTATCAAAGATAAATTGAATTTTCATAATATCAGGAAAACATTAAGGGATACCTTCTATTAGTCAAAATATCTTCATTCCATTAAATTACTTTTCTAAATCCTCATCACAATTCAACATATACCTTTCATTCCTTATTGAAAATATTAAACTATAAATAGATATTTATTTCAGGATTTGTATAAAAAAATCATTGAATTCAAAGACATGTACATTTAAATAATCTAACTTTATTCTCAAACAATTACTCAGGATTAATATTCTTATTCATTAATACAAATTTTACAAGAATATGAAATATGAATCTTGTCTTATGGTTTATCAACATCAATATAATCATACTTTTTATCTTTAATATAAAAAACATTGTTATAACATCCATTAAATTTAACATGTCATTTTCAAGCCCATTATCTTTATCATTATAACCAATACACATACAACGATCCAGCTTAAATTTATTATATTCCACTTAGAAAGTCAATTTTCATAATTCACATACATTCAAAATCTGGGACATTCAATGTTAACAAAGTTCTTTCTTGTCCCTTTTAATGACTCAAATCGGAAATCAAAGTGTGAAAACACTTATCTCGGTGAAAACCCACCTATTCATGAAAAATTACTAATTGGATGTTTAAATACTAAGAGATTATCTAATATACGCACCTTATGTTCATATTAGGTTATTCATTGTCAGAACGTATTTAAATCATTCATGATGGTTCATAAAGGGATTCTGAATTTCCAAATCGAATCCTTTAGGAGTGTCAAACTAGTTTTGTATCAAGTCACATTGTCATTTACTCTTTCACGACTAATTCATGATCAATATAGTATATACATGGTTAATAACCCTCTTCATATCCCTTACAGATACACATACAATTTATGGATCCCATCAGGGATTTAGTTTCATGTAATATACTCTCCAAATCGTTTAACAAATTTTTAATACATTTTCCAAAACACTAACTCATTCTTATAATTATCCTTAGAGAAATCCTTATACATATTCTTTGAATTGTCACTTGCTATATCACAAGTTTTTACTCATCCTATTTTACAATGGTTGAAAAATTCTTTCAATTGATACCAACAATATTAGCCTAGGCTAAACATACATGGATAATTAATCATTTTAGATAAATATTCATCAGATTATAGAATAACATTCCAAATGATTGTAATAGTTTAGTGTCTATGGAAAAAAGAAACACAATATTCTATCTTGATGAAAGATCTTTAAAATCACCCTTAATGATATTCTATTTTATTATTCCAACATAAAACATATCTTTATAATTTAGTTAAAGGAAAAATATGAAAGGGGTGAGATTAGATGCTCGGTAAGGAAAAATAATGGAGAAATGAAATAATAATATGAGAATAAGGTTATGCGAACATGATCATATAATTATAAGATCATACCATGTATATCTGATATCATAATACATATTAATGGAATAAATATTTGTAGTTCATATGATGTGAATCATAAATCAATCAAGAGTCGAATTCATTAAATCATAACGTAGTAACATGACATGGAATTTTTTATAGACACCTAAACATATAAAAATATTTCTATTGTAGTCAAGACTTAAAACCAAGGCCTATTTTTGGAAAATTATCTTTAATGAACAATGTTCACTCAGTATTCCATCACTGTATTACCAAATCTTTGTCACTTCCTATTCGAGACTAGTACTACTAAACCCAGTTCACTTCCTATTCCTGCCCTGTATTACTGTACCAAGATCACTTCTCATTCTAAATCTATATTACATAATTATGTTCTCTTCTTGTTCTACCCATGTATCACTGAATCAGGTTCACATCCAGTTCCATCCATGTATTACAAACCTAGGTTCACATTCCATTCTAGCACTCTCATTCTCATGTGAGATAAATATTTACCCAATTCATTTGAGGGATATATAGGTCCCAACCATCACATTATAAATGTATACATCCATGTTCCACAAAATAATAAAACATTCATCATATTATGACCAATAAAAAGGTATTGTATCCATAAATATTATATCATAACCCGTTAAATAAACATGATATTATTAACACATCATCCTAACATAACCTATAGAAATGAGACATTATTTAGAATAAATTCTTCATAAAATACTCAATGAAAATAAGTTGGGTTCATAATAATTCAATCATGGTGAACCCATGGAATTGAATGTGTATCATATGAAACATCTCATAAAATGAGTAAAACCATCATAGAAATGACAAAAAAAAATTCAATGAACACAACACCAGTAAATCATAAACCAAGTCAAAAAATTTCATCATAGATGGAAAAAAATCTTGAATGATCATTTAAACCATTACATTAGGAAATAATCCGCCCACATTTCAAAGAGTCTCATGCCACTTTGAACTATCTGAATAATAGTGCCAATAAAATAATAACATTACATGATGTTGATAATATAATTTAATGAAATATATTCCTGATATAATTAACTAGAGTATTGTAAATTTACATCATTAATTAATACAGGTGCATAACATAACATGTGTCTAAAATAAATCGGGTTGAGGAAAAGATTACATTTCAAATTTGGTAAACATTGTAGCATAAATCACATGAAAAACCGAGTAATTATTACATGGTGAGGACGTAGACAATAATAAAATAATTGGAAGTCACATTCCTTGTTTAGTAAAAAATTAAAATTAAACCTATTATAATTTGTATCTAAATCAATTCTCTTGAAGTACTTTCTAAAAAATAAAGAAATTTTTTAGACTTCATGAATTTAAAATTTTCAAAACATTCTTCACTTCATGAGTTGTATGTTTGGAGTTATATTTTTTTCATCCATTCCTATTTACTCCCCCATTAATTTAAGATTTATAAAAGGCATCTTTACACAAAATAATCCTACCTCCAACTCATAAATGAATGAAACATCACTCATGAGTTTGGTGTGTGTAAATCATTTATATATTGGGACTGTATATGATAAATGTGTAGGGTAATTATTTTGTGTTCACAATGAAATCCTACCATTACAGTAAAAATTATTTACACGAAACATTATTATTTGAAAATAATAAAGGAATCATGCCTTCATACCACAAATTAATTATGGCCCACTTAATTCTCTTATGGATACATATGATTACATACTTCAAATAAAAAACCAATGTGCTTCTTAATTCATTCAATAATTAATTAAAACATAATTCAATGAAACCTAATGAATTATACATACATAATTCATTCATGGTTCATGTAATTTCCTGATGTTAAATTATATTAACTTATGTGTAATGGAATCCCAACCAAAAGAATCTATATCCTTGGATATGGGTGTCCATTTTAGCTTCGTGATCTACGAAATTTATTGGGGTGAAAATAAGTATACCCTTGGATACTATTTTTACACCTAGTTGGTGTTTTCAAAGGATAATAAATTTCGATGATCTCCTCAAATTTTTTTATGGATTTTCTAGGATTTTTTAATAACTGATGATATACAAAGTAATCTAAAATAACGATGTTTTCAACACGATGTTAACAAATTGAAAATGAATTTTCATGAATATTTAACCCTTAAAAAGTGAGAATTATTGTGGCACATAAAGAACCCCTTTATATATTCATCATGTATAAAGATATTTTACTTTAAAAAAATGTATTCTATTAGCTCACAGTGTATCGTATCATGTATTTTTTTGACCTAGTGCATGGAATACATTTTTTAGTGAAAAGGAAAACATGGTTAATGGTCATGATTTTATAAATATTAACAAAAATGAAATGTTTACATTAAAAATATCATGTTATACTTTTTTAATGTATTTACTATGTTTAAAATGAGAATGATTTTTTAGGATAACATACCATGATTTGAAGAATATATAGTTCTCAAATAATATGATAACATTTAATATAAAAACTCCATGTTATTGATATTTTTTTATATTTTATAGATTTTAATATTTGATAACTATCTAAATATATCCTCGATCAATAAGAGATCCAAATAATTAGTTATGAATGGGTATAGAGACCAATCATGGCGTGAGACGTGCAATAACAATGTATAAAAAATTGGATGAAAAAATTAGAAGGGACTAAAAGAATTAAAATGAAGAACACGGAATTCAAAAAAAGGTTTCAATATATATATATATATATTAAATATATATGAATTTTAGAGAGATATTATGATTTTTTCCAAATATATTCTTGAACTGAATTCCTATAGTGATACATGGATATGGATGTTAATATAAAACCTTATATTTGTTTGGTGTATTATTAATAAATAATTATTCATTATAAATTTTTTTTACCAAGTATGAATTACCTTTTTCTAAATCAATTATAATAGTTATAGTATGTTATAGTGATCTATAGATATTTTTAGAAACCATTCATAAAATTTTATTCATAAAATAATCTAATTGGGAATTTAGGTATATCCATAAATTGTTATCGTATACCCATTAGATCTATCTATTTTGTGTGAACCAATAAAAATCAATTTATATTTGTGATTTATTTTCATTACTAGTATTATGTTATTAGTATGAGATATTTGATAAAATTGTTATTTATTGAAAACATGAGAACATAAAATATCATGTCTGAAAACGCTATCACCATAAGTCAAACCATGCTACAATATAAGGAAGTTGAAATGTTAAATTTAAATAAAAAATATTAAAATTTGGATTATGGACTATTACTACATATAATATATAATTGATTTATTTTTCTAATTTGAGTGAACTAAATAAAATTATTAATTGAACAGTTTTATTAAATGAAAATCCTTTGAGAAATAATTCTAGTATACATTTTTAAACACAAATTTATTTAAACAATCCACACTAGAAATAATAAGTATATTTTTACAAGTTTTTTTTTATTTTAGTTTTTTAAATTTACATGTTCTTGTTATTTTGTAATGTTTAGTATAAAATAACTATATAGAAATAATTCATCACTATTCGTACCCATGGAATGTGAATCCAAATTTATATTAATAAGTTGCGGGAGAATAGAAAGACTCATATGTATAAAATTAATATATTAACGAAAAATAGATATAAATTTTTTTAATGGAAAAAGGGTATCTATATAATATGTGGGTAAATTCAGTGTATATTAACCAGCTAAATTTATTAATGAATTTTAATGTTTTTATTATTCCATGAATAGAAAATTAAATTCTTACTTATATGACAAGAAGAATATTTCTTCATAATTAAAAATTATTCATTTAAATTAATGAATCAAGTATATTGAATGTGTTTTAAAATATATAATTTTGATAATTAATTATATTAAATTTGAAATATGATGATTAATAATATTGTTTCATAAATATATTTAATTAAAAAATTATTCATATTTTAAAAACTGTAAAAATGTATATAAAATACATGATTGGGATTACCATATTTGGAATAATTTTAAAATACCATGTATTGTTTATGAGTAAGTTTCATTTTTTTTAAATGATGAAAATATTGTATTTTATGGATAACATTACAGTTAGATATTCTTGGCTTAATGAACACACTAGTTTCTGGTGATAACATGATTTGAAAAATTAAAATGTTCATTGTGTAAAAAATTATTGGGATAAACTTGATAAGTGTATTGGGATACATTGATAATACTTAAGTGAGGGATACATTTACATAGAGTAAGTTATTAATATAAACATATGTAATTACTACTAATATTATTCAAATCTATCTTCTTATTTTGGTATTATCTTTTTAGAAAACTATATTCCACCAAAATAAATGTAAATGACATGCTTTTTGATATAGATTATAAGTGACCAATTTTTCTTAATGATTTTCAATTTTACAGGAATCATATAATATTATTGACTCAAATAATCTTTAATAATTATTTACTTGTTTTATATCTATAGAAATTGATAGGATATTAATTTAATAATCTGTAAAAAAATATTTAGTTGAAATTGAATATTTCAAAAAATGTATTTTATAGATATATAATACAATAAGATTAAAATTTGAAATTAGTGAAATGGATTACAAAAAATAGAAATAATTTATTTATTTAATGTTTGAATAAATTTTCAATGTGATCTAAAACATGAAATAGATTATTGTAGCTCAAAATTTTTGTATGTAAGTATATTAAAGGAAGTGATGTTATTTTTTAGCAGTTGGAGTAACAATTTTAATTAAACATAATATATGGTAAATTACTCTAAAAGAGTTCAGATAACCTAAAACTATAAATAAAAGGGTTGTTTTTGGCATGTATTTAATGATGTCTCTTGTGTGTCATGTTATATTTCATTTAATACCCTACATTTCTTAATAAAAATACCTATTTAACTAAAACATTATAATGAAAGGGGCCAAATAAAAAAACCTCAATTTGTGTTTTTATAATTTATATGTTCTCTCTAACAATTTACAAAGTCTTAAAACTAGAATCAATGTTTTAAATAAACCACTCATAAAATATCCTCTATTTAAAGATATTTATAAAACAGATAGAAATTTCATTTTAATAGAAAACTATTTTAATAATCTTATATGAAATTTATAGTGGACATAAACCAAGGTTTATATAATAAAAATAAAATTTATAATTACATATAATGAAGCCATGTAAAAATGTAAATTGTATCCAACACATCTACTCCTCCATTATTGTATCCATAGTGGATATATAACTACCCCCTACCCAACTATGAGTCATTTAAATTACATATATCATGACCGATCATGTTTTGATTTACACCGAAGTTCCCATAAAGAGGTTGACTAAGAATAAAATACGATTTCCCCATGACTCTTATAAATACTCATTCATGTAAAAATAAAAAAATGTATTTTTATCCATAACAATAAATTCAAATAATTTGACATAAAAATTTATTTACAAAAATTATTTCAAACCATGGTAACAAAATCAGTTCTTCATATCCAAATTCCTTATGAAACAAAAAATAAATGTCATATTTTATTAAAATATACAAAAATAATTCTTTATACATGAAAAAATATTTTCTAAAAATATATCTATAACCAAAATTTAATAGATAAAAATTCAATTATCCAAAACAAAAAAAGTCAGGATTTCTTAAAACCCTATATAGACACATTGTTTCTTCCTTCCAAGTTAAATTTTTATAAAAGCCATTTTAGGAAAATGGGAAACCAGAGTACACAAAGTGTTACCACTACATGCTGAAAGAGCTCACAAACTGATTAAACACGAGACTGATATTACTTGACCCAGCTATTCTATAAAGCTCCCAATGCAGAGAACTAACCTGAATACCTGGATCATCGTTGATGAGCTTTTCAAGATGGGAGATCATCCTTTCCATTGTTTGAATAAATTCTTCTGATTTGATTTTCTTCTGCTTAAAGCCTCGGGCCAGAATTCTATCTTGCTTGTCAATCCAGACTTCTTGCTCCTTTGTTGCATCAACTTGCAGCCTCCGTTCATAAATCCTCTTGAGTTCCTCTTCTGATACATTGGGTCGTAAGTTTTGCTCAAGCATTTCTTCCTTGGAGTGCAGGATTAGATGCAGACACTCCCCATCTTCTCTCATCTTCCCTTTGTTCCTTCCTTTCTTGGCCAATCGAGTTTCCATGGGTTTTGGAAGATGAGAGTAATCCTTGCGTCCCTTCTCCATTTTCCCCTGAACCACAATACATTTCCCTATGTCTTTAATACTTTTCTTCCCCTTCTTCCTGCGAGGGCTATGAGGGCCTTTCCCTTGACATTGGTCCATACTATCCACTGAACGTAGACTATTACTTTCCTCCCATGATGTAACGCCCCGACCCCAGCTACCCAGAGCCGGTGCATTACTTCGTAACATTGGCATGATCACAAAAGATCAAGTCTTGAAAGACCGATTATTTTAGTAGCCTTGGAAACACTAGATACATTCCTAAACGTTACATTACATCATAAAGTGAAAAACTACTATAACAAAGTCTCCATAGTCCACACTCATATCCCCTTCTGACTATCCCTGCAGGTCATTAATAAAATACTTCTTCACATCTTGGAAAATATTAAAACATTGAAAGGGGTGAGCTCAGATGCTCAGTAAGGATAACAATAATGCGGAAGCTTTCATAAATAAACATTAACATTTAAGGCAATGTATAACTAAAACAAAAGCCTTTTAAACATGAACTTCAACATAATATGGCAAAAGTAAAATGAGACAATGCCATTTACTTCTTCACATGGATATTCTACTGGTCGAATAATCACATGCAATATCAATAACCACTTTTATAATGATAGAATGCATAATGCCAGACTATCATAACCACGTAGCCAAGGCCTCGTGCCAAGACCACAAATAAGATTTTGTCAAGGCCTCGTTCCAAGACACTAGTTTGTCTCATGAGACCTGCCGATGCATCGAGGAGCTATAGCGGGCTCCACCCGTCACTCATTAAGTCCAATGCATTCCTCATATGAATAGATTTAAACATATCATAAAACATAACATAATCGTATCACTTAAAACATGCATAAAGGAAACATAACATTTCCACATTTCAATCACAAGATATCAATACAACACATTGATATAATAAAAACACTTTCAAAACCAGTTTCAATACCAAAATAAAAGAAAGTTAAAACTTTGTATTTATTTTTCATTAAAAAAATGGTGGCTTGTAGAGGAAGCCGAAACTCAAATAATGGTCACGGCGGCGGAGAAGTCATTGTCGCCTCATAAGTACGGAAAGAAAAACATTCCCTTTTTGTCGTTTAGTAAAACGCTTCGTATAAAAAAATTCCTTTTTAATAAACATAAAAGTCAAAGGGGTTTATACACCGTATAAAAGAAAGTTGTGTATAAAGCCAAATATGCCTCAATGAAAGGAGATTGAGACGAAGTCCTTAAAAAGATCATTTTTAAAATAAAATAGATCTATTATGTGTATTCACTATAGGTACACATAAATAAAGTAAAAATACAAAATAGGACATAATAATATCATGACATAATTTGAAAGTAGGAGATTAACCCAAAGAATGGAAGTTGGGTTAAGAAATTCCCTTACCTTGCGTCTTGTCCTGACTCGTCCGTTCTTTAACCTCCTGAATAATAAACTAGAGTTAATTTATATTTACTTAAGAACCTTTTTCATGTTCATTATTCCATTTATATCACTTATTACCATGTTATGAACATTATTTAATTATTTAAGTTAATAACGGTCGTTTTGTCGATCTTTGGTACTTGAGTCAAAAATAAACTTCTTATAATTACAAGTTGTTCACGTGGTGAAATATCCATTATATCCAGAATTATATTCATGATGTAGATATCATATATATCATATATATAAATTATATAAATTCATTCATAATTTCACATAACATTTAGAGGTAAGAAATGAAATGCACCGTTCATGGAGACGGTAAGTCGTACGTACGCATGAATGCTACATTCATTTCTATTTCGTATTTAATGGAATGAAATCATAATGATATAAATTTATAATATAATTCCAGTATAATATAGTGTATAATACCATTTACTCCATCCTTTATACATCCCACATATGGAATTAATGATTCAAATCACTTTGAGGGGGCGGCAGTCCGCACATCCAAAAATGAAATTATCGCGTTTTACCCATAATGGAAAACATAAAGTATGCCATAAATGAGAAATACAGAAGCATAAGTAAAACATAAACATATTATATATCATATATAAAAATAGTGACATCTTAATGGCCACCTTTGAAGGTGTTATATAAGTGTTGAACAATCATCGTTTCGTGAGGCAGAAATTCGCCATCCACAGAAACCGTATGTTCTTTAACCATTATATGTAAGTGTGTGTAAGTGTAGCTCGAATACTTCTTATAACAAAATCCTAGTATATTGACGATACTGGTGTTGTTACAAAAGAAATGAATAAAAAGAGTTTAGGGGGTTGGAGAAGAAAAATGAAACAAAACAACATTAGAGAAGACATTACCTCAAAATCGGGTAACTCTTTTTGATTTGAGCCAAAGGCTTACTTGGGAAGAGTTCTACCCAAAGTGAGGCTTCTAGGAGTAATAGGGGGAAGTTGGGAGAGTATTTGGGCAGAGTTTGGCCGAGCGAAATGGCTTGAAGGTGTAAATGTGGTGGGAGAGGTGGGGGCCTTTTATAAGTGGAGAGGAGGGGCACTTTTAGAAAGATTGAAATGTTACATTATTTCACAATGCTTTTCGGATTATAAAGGTCCCACACTTATATAATTCGAGGATAAGGTGATAAGGTTTCGAAATCTCCTCATCCAATAGGATTTGGACAAGTGTAAGCCTTGGATTTTTCATTATCTTCTCATTTTATTTTAAATCGTTAAATAATGAGGTCATCGCTGCATCATAATGATGTCATAAATAATTTAATATATATATTGTCTAAAAATTATAAAAAAACTACTATGATGTAGAAAATCTTTTTAGCTTTCTAATTAATATTTATAGTCAAAATTTGTTCTTGTCTAACCCCACTTAAAAACTGTTTTAGTAAAAAACTCATGTTTGTGTCAATTTAATTTTAACATTGAATAAATATATATTAATGTCATTTTCCAACTAAAGTGGCTCCATGGGGTCCCCAAGTTGACCCATGGATTTTCTTGGTCGGCCATGACTCATCCAATAGGAGTAGGACAAGGTTCAAGCTCATATCATATTATTAAAACATTATTTTTACCTTAAACTACACTAATTACCTCTAATCGCGATTAAGAACTTAAAAGTTACTATTCACCAAAAAATTATTTTAATCTCATTGAACCACATTTTACTTCTTAATGACAACCATGTATGTTGGATTTTTGAAAATCAAATCACAGAAGTGGTAATATTTCATTTAAACGAAAAATCAGTTATTTAACTACCACTTAGTGGTTTCACTATTCATCAAAAATTGAAGTTTTTCAGAATAAGGCCAAAATTTCACCCTAAGCTATAATTGATATTCCGAATTCAAAAATGATGTCTCTTTTACAAAATTCCAAACATATAAGTTGTATTAATTAATTTTATAATTAATTCCCGCGGTTACAACAAATAGCGTGTTTTTAAGAAACAATTTATATCAAAAGATTGGCAATTGTTTATGTCTAATTTCAATGTTAAATTAATTATAATGACAACCATTGGATAAAATGGTAAAAATATATTCTAATTATACATTAAAACCACTAAACAGTATAATTTATCACTATAAATTATTTTGATTAAAAAAGTTATTTTTACGTATTTTTCACTATTCATAAAAAATTAGAAGTTCTCAGAAAAATACCAAAATTTCAACATAGGCTAATTTCGATATTACGAATACAAAAACAAAGTCCATTTTGAAATATAAAATTTATATAATTTTAAATGGTGGTTATTACTATTCATAACGGCTACTTTGATTAGTCGCGGTCTTTTAGAACTTGAAGTTGCGTACAATGCAAGCTATTGCATTATTGAATGAGAAGCGTATCGTGGAAGCTCGGGGTGTTACATTCTCCCCTCCTTCAATAAATTGCGTCCTCGCAATTTGAAATTTTTCTTTGAAAATAAAAGGTTGAAAAGAGAAAATACCTTTGAGGAAAACCCACATCGGAAATAAGGTTAATAAATATATAACATTAAAAGAAAGAAAGATAAGTACAAAGGTCACCCGAGATAGCCCATTCTAGGATTCTATGAAAATATGGATATGGAGGAGAAACAAACCATCAAGGTCTGATGGAGAGTTATAGAAAACAGGACTAGGAGAAAGTTTAACTACAAGAAAATCACAAACTTGTGATTGGTTAAACGATCATTGATTCCCCAGTAGGAAAATTTAACAGACAAAATTTTTGTTTTGAGTTAACTTTTATAAAGTTGAGGAATTTATTTAGGAGATTTACTAAGAATGTAAGGGAATATACATACTTTTCATGTAAACTTTCATTCTTTAATAAATTTTTACCACAAACCCATCTTTCACTCTAAAAGGTAGTACAACTCAAAAATATTATACTTATCCTAATTGTATAAGGTTACAAATGTTAACACATACAATTTAGATTAGTAAAACTATTTTGTAATAACCAGGGACTTCCTGTAGGCTAGTGGTAGGAAATAAAGTCTTGTCGCACTATGGTTGTGGGTTCGATTCCTACAGCTTTGTCTGATGCGATGGGTTATTCCCCACCCTGCAGGTTGTGCTTTTCCTAAAACTATAGTATCATAATATTCCAAAAATATTCTTTATAAATTTTTTTTATCCTTAAACAATACTATCCAAAGATCAACTTAATCCACTCCAACCTTTATAGTTATCCAAAATACTTCTGTCCAACTCACAGTCCAAATTTTATAAGGAAGGTAAGCATAATGAAGATCCTTTTTTTCCACATAACAACATGTGAACACCTTCATCATGTATTCTTTTTAAACATACTGAATTACCATGATCCCTTATTCCTTATAGAATACTAGATATACTCCTTCTATCCAAAAATATATACAAATCATCAATCAGTTTCAAGGAAATTTAAGAATATCAAAAATAATTTATCCAAATCAATCACGTCTTATTCCAAAATAACTATCTCGGTATCAGAACCATAATATGGTTTTTCTTTTTCTCAACCGTATATTTTCCAAAAATTTAACCTACTGTGGAGTCACTTTTCTTGGTTCCACACAATCTCATGTCCTTGATGAAATAGTACTGCAGTACAGTCCTTAAATACTCCATAATCATTATAACCAGTACATCATTGATCCCACACTCAAATTACAAAATTCTTTAATAACAACATAAGAACACTAATCATTCCTCCTCATCTGTGGTAGTATCATAACTTGATTATTATCCAATAACATCATTTGGGGAATACTCTGATGATTTTAACATTGGTTTGCGTAGTGTCCTCACTCCTTGGAGATGAAGCATTGTACATTTGAAACCTTTTTCTTACCCTTGCAGTCACGCACTTGGTGTCCTTTTTCTCCACACTTATAACAAACCCCCATTCCCTTCAGGAAAATTCCAAGGTGTTTCTTCCCACAGTTATCACATATTGAAAAATTCTTCATTCCCCTCATTCCTTTATCCATCATTCTCTCTTCCATCCCTTTCATCTCTTGCTTTGCTTCAAATCCATATGACTCAGAGAAATCTTTACTTATCTTATTAACACATGATACTATTTCTTAATATGTTGATAACACATGGGAGACTATTTCCCTTCGAAATGTTGGCTTAATACCGTGAAAGATACGATACTTCTTACTCTTTGGATCATACGTATTGTTGGAGTTCACATTCCTTCTACTGGGCGCCATTTCAATACAATGGCATAAACTATATTAGTTTATGAATCAAAATACATAATTCCATACTTATAAAATACTTAACATAAATTGAACTATTTATCGATATAATCCATAATCATAAAAAGGTTTTCTTTGAGGAAGTATATACTCATAACCCTTCATAGTGGTTTATAAAGAAAATGAGTATTATCCAAAGCGTATCCCCCGGGAGGGTCGTAACCAAGAGTGCAGCATGGCCCATTGTCGTGCACCAGTTCCCGTTCGAGTCTAGCTCAAAGCGGTGTTTTCAGGTTTTAACCCTAGGTACATCTGTGCCAGAGCCGCCTCTACTTGCTCGTATCCAGACAGGGGCGTATTGCTCGGAAAGCTCACAAAATCTCTATAATACCAAAATTATAGGAAGTTCTTCTATACTAATCCTTAAAGTCTATCTTTAGGCTATGTGCTCTAATAAGAGTTTATCTAAATCTAGCTTCCAAGGTTAGTACTAAACTGCCTCTGATAACAACTGTAACGCCCCGACCCCAGCTACCCAGAGCCGGTGCATTACTTCGTAACATTGGCATGATCACAAAAGATCAAGTCTCGAAAGACCAATTAGTTTAGTAGCCTTGGAAACACTAGATACATTCGTAAACGTTACATTACATCATAAAGTGAAAAACTACAATAACAAAGTCTCCATAGTCCACACTCATAACCTCTTCTGACTATCCCTGCAAATCATTCATAAAATACTTATTCACATCCTGGAAAATATTAAAACATTGAAAAGGGTGAGCTCAGATGCTCAGTAAGGATAACAATAATGCGGAAGCTTTCATAAATAAACATTAACATTTAAGGCAATGTATAACTAAAACAAAAGCCTTTTAAACATGAACTTCAACATAATATGGAAAAAGTAAAATGAGACAATTCCATTTACTTCTTCACATGGATATTCTACTGGTCGAATAATCACATGCAATATCAATAACCACTTTCATAATGATGGAATGCATAATGCCAGACTATCATAACCATGTAGCCAAGGCCTCGTGCCAAGACCACAAATAAGATTTTGTCAAGGCCTCGTGCCAAGACACTAGTTTGTCTCATGAGACCTGCCGATGCATCGAGGAGCTATAGCGGGCTCCACCCGTCACTTATTAAGTCCAATGCATTCCTCATATGAATAGGTTTAAACATATCATAAAACATAACATAATCGTATCACATAAAACATGCATAAAGGAAACATAACATTTACACATTTCAATCACAAGATATCAATACAACACATTGATATAATAAAAACACTTTCAAAACCAGTTTCAATACCAAAATAAAATAAAGTTAAAACTTTGTATTTATTTTTCATTAAACAAAATGGTGGCTTGTAGAGGAAGCCGAAACTCAAATAATGGTCATGGCGGCGGAGAAGTCATTGTCGCCTCATAAGTACAGAAAGAAAAACATTCCCTTTTTTTCGTTTAGTAAAACGCTTCTTATAAAAAAAATTCCGTTTGAATAAACATAAAAGTCAAAGGGGTTTATACACCGTATAAAAGAAAGTTGTGTATAAAGCCAAATATGCCTCAATGAAAGGAGATTGAGACGAAGTCCTTAAAAAGATCATTTTGAAAATAAAATAGATCTATTATGTGTATTCACTCTAGGTACACATAAATAAAGTAAAAATACAAAATAGGACATAATAATATCATGACATAATTTGAAAGTAGGAGATTAACCCAAAGAATGGAAGTTGGGTTAAGAAATTCCCTTACCTTGCGTCTTGTCCTGACTCGACCGTTCTTTAACCTCCTGAATAATAAACTAGAGTTAATTTATATTTACTTAAGAACCTTTTTCATGTTCATTATTCCATTTATATCACTTATTACCATGTTATGAACATTATTTAATTATTTAAGTTAATAACGGTCGTTTTGTCGATCTTTGGTACTTGAGTCAAAAATAAACTTCTTATAATTACAAGTTGTTCACGTGGTGAAATATCCATTATATCCAGAATTATATTAATGATTTAGATATCATATATATCATATATATACATTATATACATTCATTCATAATGTCACGTAACATTTAGAGGTAAGAAATGAAATGCACCGTTCATGGAGACGGTAAGCCGTACGTACGCATGAACGCTACTTTCATTTCTATTTCATATTTAATGGAATGAAATCATAATGATATAAATTTATAATATATTTCCAGTATAATATAGTGTATAATTCCATTTACTCCATCCTTTATACATCCCACATATGGCATTAACGATTCAAATCACTTTGAGGGGGCGGTAGTCCGCACTTCCAAAAATGAAATTATCGCGTTTTACCCATAATGGAAAACATAAAGTATGCCATAAATGAGAAATACAGAAGCATAAGTAAAACATAAACATATTATATATCATATATAAAAATAGTGACATCTTAATGGCCACCTTTGAAGGTGTTATATGAGTGTTGAACAATCATCGTTTCGTGAGGCAGAAATTCGCCATCCACAGAAACCGTATGTTCTTTAACCATTAGATGTAAGTGTGTGTAAGTGTAGCTAGAATCCTTCTTATAACAACATCCTAGTATATTGACGATACTGGTGTTGTTACAAACGAAATGAATAAAAAGAGTTTAGGGGGTTGGATAAGAAAAATGAAACAAAACAACATTAGAGAAGACATTACCTCAAAATCGGGTAACTCTTTTTGATTTGAGCCAAAGGCTTCCTTGGGAAGAGTTCTGCCCAACGTGAGGCTTCTAGGAGTAAGAGGGGGAAGTTGGGAGAGTATTTTGGCAGAGGTTGGCCGAGCCAAATGGCTTGAAGGTGTAAATGAGGTGGGAGAGGTGGGTGCCTTTTATAAGTGGAGAGGAGGGGCACTTTTGGAAAGATTGAAATGTTACATTATTTCACAATGATTTTCGGATTCTAAAGTTCCACACTTATATAATTCGAGGATAAGGTGATAAGGTTTCGAAGTCTCCTCATCCAATAGGCTTTGGAAAAGTGTAAGCCTTGTATTTTGCATTATCTTCTCATTTTATTTTAAATCGTTAAATAATGAGGTCATCGCTGCATCATAATGATGTCATAAATAATTTAATTTATTTATTGTCTAAAAATTATAAAAAAAAATACTATGATGTAGAAAATCTTTTTATCTTTATAATGAATATTTATAGTCAAAATTTGGACTTGTGTAACCCCACAGAAAAACTGTTTTAGTAAAACAACTCATGTTTGTGTCAATTTAATTTTAACATTGAATAAATATATATTAATATCATTTTCCAACTAAAGTGGCTCCATGGGGTCCCAAAGTTGACCCATGGATTGTCTTGGTCGGCCATGACTCATCCAATAGGAGTAGGACAAGTGTCAAGCTCATATCATATTATTAAAACATTATTTTTACCTTAAACTACACTAATTACCTCTAATCGCGATTAAGAACTTAAAAGTTACTATTCACCAAAAAATAATTTTAATCTCATTGAACCACATTTTACTTCTTAATGACAACCATGTATGTCGGATTTTTGAAAATCAAATCACAGAAGTGGTAATATTTCATTTAAACGAAAAATTAGTTATTTAACTACCACTTATTGGTTTCACTATTCATCAAAAATTGAAGTTTTTCAGAATAAGGCCAAAATTTCACCCTAAGCTATAATTGATATTCCGAATTAAAAAATGATGTCTATTTTACAAAATTCCAAACATATAAGTTGTATTAATTAATTTTATAATTAATTCCCGCTGTTACAACAAATAGCGTGTTTTTAAGAAACAATTTATATCAAAAGATTGGCAATTGTTTATGTCCAATTTCAATGTTAAATTAATTTTAATGACAACCATTGGATAAAATGGTAAAAATATATTCTAATTATACTTTAAAACCACTAAAAAGTATAATTTATCACTATAAATTATTTTGATTAAAAAAGTTATTTTTAAGTATTTTTCACTATTCATAAAAAATTAGAAGTTCTCAGAAAAATACCAAAATTTCAACATAGGCTAATTTCGATATTACGAATACAAAAACAAAGTCCATTTTGAAATATAAAATTTCTATAATTTTAAAAGGTGGTTATTACTATTCATAAAGGGCTACTTTGATTAGTCGCGGTGTTTTAGAACTCGAAGTTGCGTACAATGCAAGCTATTGCATTATTGAATGAGAAGCGTATCGTGGAAGCTCGGGGTGTTACACATGACGAGTCATCCTCCTCATTCCATGGAGATTCTTGGTCTTCTAACCCATCAAAGCGATTCCGAAGCTTTAGCTGTGGGTCAACTGTAAGGGAAATCTGCTTAGTTTGAGATTTCCTTATGCCTGCTTTATTCTCCTGGCCTATTCTCCTCTCCCCTAACCCAGACTTCAGACAAAGGGTGTTAGGGTAAAGTTCCCTCAAAATTTTCTCATAAGCAGACCTCCTTTGGTCCTCATGAGATGTTTCAGCTAACAAAAAAGGCCCCTCCTGCACTGGTTCAGATTCAAGGAGTTGCACATACCCTCGACCCATAAACTGCTGCTGAAATTTTTTTAACTCCCAGCCAATTTTTTGAGATGCACCGGAACATTGAGCCTCACTCACAACTAAACTCTTCTCACCAGCCTTGGGATCCACTGAAGGCACTTCTAAGGGGAACTTTTCAATGCTACAGATTCCCAGGTCCTGCTTCAACCGGGCGAATACATCCTCAACCCGTGATTCTGCCTCCTCTGTCCTCCCCTTCTGCACTGGTTCAGATGGGTTTCCCTGAGATGGAGCCTCCCCATTGTTGTCAACCGCTGCTGGAGAAACCTGGTTACTCCCAGGAATATGCATTAAAGGATCATCCCTGTGAACTGCTTCATTCAAACCTCCACTATCCCGCAGCGGAAGGACACAGGATGCATCCGTATGAACTGTTGTAAGCCTATCCCGAATCGCACGATGACACTCAGAGGAAAAGTGGCCGAATTTGAAGCAACCCGACCAGAAAGCAGGCCATGCCTCAAACACCACTCTCTGCTTCCATCTGAACTCCTCCTTAACCGATATCCAAATCCACTCTACTGGTGGTTTAGATACATCAACCTCCACACAGGCGCGAGGCATAATCGGATGACAGACCGTAGATGTTCGCTGATCCGAACAGAGAAAACGACCAACCAGGTTCCCGAGCATAGAAAAAATTGAAGGGTTTTGGAAGGGTAGGGGAAGATCGGGAAAGCATACAATATAATGAAAATACACTCTCTTTAGGGAATACAAGATAATTTTCAAGTACTTCCAATCATTAATTTTCTATCTTTATCATACGTAAACCAAGACATCACATATTTTTAAATTTAACTCAAAACACATATATTATGAATGAAAAGGGATGGGTTATATCCTTTTTGTTGTTTCACATATTAAAAAACAATTTCTATAATACATTATGAAACACTAAAATAGATTTTAGGTATTCCATACAAGGATCTTCAAAAACATTTACCAACGTATACGGAAACCATTAAATTTATACAAAACTATACTAACATTTTTCAATAAAATCTTTTAATTCCTTAGTATTTTTAAATAATATAGTTAATAATGAAATAAAATTAAATAAAAATCATTATATTTCATATAAATATTGAATATTAAATCATCACATGGTCATAATCAATTAAATAAGTCTTATTTTTTTTTCTAATCTCATAAAAATTATAAAAGACACCTATACTGATGAAATTTCATATATTTCATATGATGTCTCAAATTGAAAATTATTTCAATGAAAACCATTGATTACTATAACCAAATTATCCATAATTATAAATTAATTAACAAAACATCATACCCATTTTTTTAAGATATTTTGTCACAAAAAATTCCATATAACCATGGCCATGTGTAATCTATTTTATTAGATTAAATGGCCACCAGTGAGGTGAAAACCATTATTATACATAGGATAATCATTTATAACATGATAATTATTAAATATATAATTAGAAGATTCTATATTAAATTTTCAGTGAGTTTATTACCCCAAAATTGATTTTTCATGACACATTTGTGATGTCATAAAACAGACATTCAACGCCTCATTGGAGAGAACAACAAAAATAAGGGATCTAGAACCTATGAATTTCATTACATTATATAAATAATTCCTAAAAAAGTATATAGAATATTATTTGATATATTAAATTAAATTCCAATCAATCTCACAACTTCGAATAACATTCTTTTTATCGTTCCATATAAATTCTAATGTCACTGTGAGAAAACATGGCAGAACACACAAATTTTAATGTCTAAATCCAACATTTTTAATCAATATATAATTAACATTTAGTGATTAGATATTCTTCTCCCATAAAATCCCTAATTATATGTCATTTTTATAAAATATGACAGTAGTTTAGTTATCTAATTTAATTTCCCTTCACTCTAGCAAACATAACCAATTGAAAACAATTTTGTAAAGCCTATGGTGGTCTACTATCTTTTTATGAAAAATAAATCAATTGACTAAGGTAATGATCCCAGTTCTATAATTCTTATAAATTGACCCTTACAAATTCCAAATATTTATGTCACATTATTAATATAATTTACATTATAAATGACATTTGAAATAAATTTGAGTAATTAATTTCATTAAATTAATTACCAAAAACTCAAAATAAATTCTAAGATGTTATTTCAAGTTATAATTCATGAAAAATTGAGACCAAAAATTAATTCTTATTTCCACATAATCATCCAAAATCTGTAACTACATGACATCAATAGTACATAATAATTAATGTAATTAAATTTGTGTCATATTTCCGCATTATAAATAATATTATAAATAAACTAAAAACATAATCCACCTCATTAAATTACACAAAAAATATGGGTGTCATATTTCTACACACCATAGAACTTTTATCCATTCAATGTGAGTGGGTATTTTCACTATTGAAAATCCCTAGATAATATATATATATATATGAGTTTCCCTATCTAAAGTATCCTCTTACACTTACCCATGATTCCATAAAACTCTTACAAATAGAGTAAAATATCCTATGAGAATAGTTTTTCTTGATTCAATAATTTTGATCACTCTTTCAAAATAAAATATATCAGGATATATCTCACAAACATCATAGTTCAAGAATTGAATGTTATCAAAAAAATAAAACGTCATTGAGAAACATTTCAGGCACTATGAGTTCCAATATAAGGTTGTGGAAATAAGTACCAATAATAAAATTTAATAATTATGTATGGATTCATAAAATCTCCCACATACCATTGAATTAATATTCTATGTTTCGACAACAATTATTTTCCTAGCCTTAGTGTGACTATTTAAATCATGTAATCCCAAAAATAAAACTCCATTTCCCATCACCATTGATAAATGTATGAATTCTTTATATGCTGTGTTAAAATCATGTCATTTTGAATATATTTGACCTAACATACCATCCCTTATACTGAACTAGTACCAAATAATGATTGTTAATTGCAATTGAACCAATATGATTTTGATGGATGAGGTAAAGATTAATAAAATCCAATAGTTTTCATATTGATAGATAATTGATGGCTGGTTTTATAAATAATTTACAAAAATGAAAAACGATCATCCCAAAACTGAAATATTCAAGTACACATGTCTTAATAATATATTTTAAAATATGAATAACTCATCCGGTTAATCCATCCATATACGGTTTGTAAATCATACTGTTACCAAACTATGACCCTATAGAATTTTTTAGTTCCTAATAGAATTTTGATGTAAACTCTTAATCAAAATCTAAGATAATATACATTCTAACCCATTAATGATTTTCCACTTATTTTACAGAAATCCAATAGAGGCCATAAATAGAAAAAAATTTTCTAATGGGAATGAAATCTGTTAATTTTATTAATCCCACACTACCAAAATAACAATAATTGTTTTTGTGACCGGGTGAATTTGATCCTAAAATAATTGGAAATATCTTGATATTTCCATGTTGGTATAAGTATTAAATTAATATACATAAGAAAGTATATTATGATTATTTATTTTTTGAAAAATCAACTATTATGAAAACAATTCTACATATCCCTTTTTAATTATTCAAAACCTTAATTGATGTATCATGTTATAATAAATCATGGATTATTTTTTATATAAAACAAAAATCAATTGGTGAAATATTTTGAAATACTTTTTTATTTAGTCTCTTATGAAACAAAATTATTCCCCTAAAATAAATCATTAAATCTGGTTATCTAACAAGTTCTTTGGTGGTCTCCCCACTGTATATCTCATCCCATTAACACTTAAATAATTGAACTAATAACTATTTTTACCTTATTTGGTATATCAAATGTTGTTTTATAATAAAATATGATATAATAACAGTAATTATCATTTACTTTTTTTCCATTTGGATTCATACAAATGAACCGATTAATTTCAACCATTCACCATCATCTATTACATTTTGTGTAGGATTAATATTATTCAAAAAAATTTGTAACTACATTAACATTACCAAGTGTATACAAAATCTAAAAAACACATGTATTAAGAATCTATATATAGATATTTTGTGTCATGGTTAGATCTATATATGAGAAAATATGTTTCCAAAAAATATGATTTGTGTATAAAAAATAATTCATAACAAGGTAATAACTATATCACATAAATGAATAAAAAATAATACCAAATTAAGAATCCTATATAGGATATTTATTTTTATTGGATATCAATTTTAGAGACCTATATTCCATGATATCATATCCTTATATCATAACAAATCCTAATCCCAATTTATATTTTTGAAAATATACATTATAAGAATCTATTGACCAAGTAATAATTATATAAATAATTAATGTAGACCTCTTATTAAATTCTTATTACTTTTCCTAGAGCATGACATTCTAATCAATTTGGATTACCTTCCAATTCAATGTTTTCATGGTAGGATAAAACATTAAAATTTCAGGAATAAATCTACCAAAGTATTTAAAAATAAAAAAATTAAAAGATATTTTTGGGGATTACCAAAGACATAACCACATCCACCTTCACATGATCAACAAAATACCAATATTTGAAACATTATAATAAAGATTTTTTACATCCTTAATATAATAGATAAAGTTATATAACATGGAAAAATGGTTATATACATATAATGATTCTCAATGAATATATCCATGTTTATCCAACATTCCAACATAATTATTAAATATATTTTAATATATTTTATGAATTCCACCACAAAGGTATATAGAAATCTATGGATGAATTGGTTGAGAAATGACAAAAACAAAGTAGTTTTTTTATAAAATAACCCAAATTTTTATTACCAATAACTCATAATTTATATATCACCAATGAAATATTATTTAACAGGTATTCTTTTCCATTCCCCTCAAAGGATGATATCATGACCAAAGGGACATTTTATAATATTTATTATCTATCCTTATCGCATAAAAAAGACCATCGGTTTATATTATGGGATATTTATTCTCTATTAATAAATTTTTCCTAATTTGTTATTAAATATAAAAAATAAAACTTTAGTTATGATTTTTGGAAAATAGAGCCGATATTTCCAAACAAGAAACTCTTGGTAAAATCAATCCATTCCTTCATGTTCATACAACAACTCCTCAAAATACCTTCAACAAAATGTATTCATAAAATATTATTTTCAAGTCATATTTCTCATTCTAGGAACATTATAAATGGAATATTAAATAAATGATCATGGACAAAATCCAGAAAAGACCTTGAGAAAAACCATTCAGATAAAAATCCATTAACATTGTAATTAGTGACACTTTCCTAGCCTCCATTTAGCTGATTAATAATAAAACCATGTCTGATGATATTAATCCAACATCTATTTCATTTTGACCTTCCGTATTTACCACAATATCACAATATCCCTTGAATGTATGGATAGTCTATTATATCACACCAAAATGAACTCTATAATAATAATAGTAAATGACAACATTGAATATACATACCCTATATAATCGGAAAATGAAATCTTATGTATTCACACAAATTAAAAGCAAGTCCCATTATTTTTAAATTTTTTGTTAACATTATATTAAATAAAGATATTTAATCTCTTTCATAAACCTTTCACCGAGTTATGTATCCATATTCCTTGATTATTATATCTACACTACTAACATCCACAAATGAGTTACCAGTCATGTAAGGATAAGTGAATGTGACACATTATTGTTTAACAATGTAACAAAAATACATTAGGTAATTATAATGATACTTTAGACTATATATGATCATGAATTAGTCTCTACCTCCATTGATTCTTGATCGTTTGTGAAGATATTTCCTTGACTCTTATAAGGAACATAACTTTATCACTAGTTAGTTACACCTACTATTCTGTGGGTTCCATACATTTTCTGATTTGTTCTATCATCCTTCATCTCTGATACCAATACTTGGTTTGATGCTCTAAAACAACATTCCCATGAGATTCTCCCATAATAATTATTCAAATATCCAAACATCCAATATTAAAATAATGAACATGGATGGGATAGACATTTTAAAATCAAATCACCCTCTTAAATACAATATAAACAATCTTGTGGACTCTTCCACTTAGAGAAGTTAATCTATTATTTTTTAGTCTTCCCTAAAATGTATTTCCACAACCCTTTTGGGAAAATAAATTTAATCCACACCCATTTATACATAATATTATTCTTTACTAACTATTATAAATTAAATTCAACTACAAATGTTCAGGTTTTTAAAATAATAATATAAAATCATATCCTAGGTCATACACACATCTGAAAACCTTGGGCCTTAACAATTATATTTTTTCCATGATTCGATACATGTTTCCTAAGCTCAAAATGTTCTGATCCATATAATTTGTGAATATATATACTTTTGGGGAAATTGATTAAAGGATTTTATATAATTAATCATATTATATATTTATGAAGGTTATTTCATTAAAACCTAAGTAAGTGTCCTTATTGAATTTTTATTCAATGAAATATCGAATGTGTTGAAAATATTATAGAATCAAACTGGTCATGAGTATTAGGATTCTTTGAAATGTTCATGGTAAGTAATACATAATCATAAAAAAATCATTTAAAAGAATATATATGTAATGGTTAGTTAGTTTTTAATTTTTTGAAATATTTTATAAAAAAATAATGCACCTAATGAATTGTAATTGACACAAATACAGATATATACTTTACTAATTTTTCATAATGGTTTGAGGTTCATAAAAAATATTATAATTTTGTTATTTTTACCAATGATTGACAATTACCTATTTGTTCATTATTCTATTAAATTAAAGGATTTATAATTCAATAATCTATAAAAATGAGCTATTCTATATAATATATTATTTAATAAGTAATTCTAATTTGAGGAGGTAGTTACATTAAAATTTCAACTTTTTGAAATTCATGATGAATAAACATAACATATTTCTATATTGAAGATTAAATCATTTTGATAATGTATTATTAAAAAATAAAATTAATTATTTTAATGAATATTTTAGTGAGTTAGTAGGATAGTGGGGGAAAATTTTAAGAAATTTATATATAAATTATCTTCAAAAATAATATAATTTGAATTATTTTCATAAAAATTAAAGAAGATATATTATGAGAAATCAAGAAAATCAAAAAACAATTATGCACGACATGGGTCTTATAATGACCCATGGTGGCCATGTTAAATTTTATTTTACATGTATGTTAATTTATTAAATTGAAAATTAAATTGCAACACCCAGAACTAGTGAACCAAATATTGATACACAAATAAAAGTCACAGAAGCCATAAAAACACACCCTCTATTTCGAGAGGATTGAAACTAGTGGTGGGGGTCAATGTGAACCATTGTGGAATAATTTTAACTCAAATAAATAAATAGGGTAAAAAAAATTTATTCAAAATTGTTTTCTGAAAATACATTATAATTCATAGTTAGAAAAATTTTGTTTTAAAAAATCAAAATCCAAGGTTCAATAACATATATTGAACCAATTCAAACAAATTTTAGTCAAATCCATGCCACCAAATCCAAAAATATTTTTTAATACTGGAATTACATTTATCCATTATAAAATTATGAAATATATATATTACCTACATTATAAAAAATAATTTCTACAAATCAAATAATGTCTATAAATAGAGTACTTTCATGAGATTAGTATTATTCACCAAAATTCACTAATAAATATCCATTCTCGAGGAAACCTAAAAATTAAGACTATAGAAATAAATGATAAAATAAAAAAATAAAGAAAAAAATGTCATACCTAAATCATTTCAAACTGGTATATTAGAATCTATGTAATAGAAACCACTTCCCCAGATAAATCATTTTTTCGAAACACCACATCAATTACATAATTTACTGAAAAGATGATAAATCATTTTTTTCAAAAAAAAAATATTTTAAAAAACTCCCTATTATTCCAAAATCAATTAAAAAAAATCCCAAATTACAAAACATTATAAACTTGCCATTTCTGTCAAACTGTCAAAAACTCACCATATTATTGAGAGTCACCAAAAAATACAAATATCTACAAATTAACATGTGATACATCATAATATAATATAATCAACTCGTGATAATAAATTGTTTTATATGTTTATCAAGGGTACTTAATTTTTCATACATCAATAACTTTAACACTAAACCCTCTTCATTTTCATGAAAATGAGTGTGTTTTCACTATTATGATGTCTCTAACATTAATAAATCCTTTAATAATTTCCCATATTAATATGTTTTTTGTTTTAAGATTTTTAAATCATGTTTTGAAAGAATCATGTTCAAACAAGGGCTCTCATTGTGAAAAATCTATCAAACTATATTAAAATATTTTCCAAATAATATCCCTTGATCGGGATATATTATGAAAGATGACTATAAAAAATTATCATTTAAGAGAAATCATGGTTTTTAAAAAAACCAGATATAATGAAATCAATCCATGGTCATAATCAATTATTATAGAGAAAATTAATTGTAAATACTTGAAAGAATAATCCAAAGACACATAAATTGACATGAATTTTAATATAATCTATTAATTATAAAAATAATGATCTTTCTAAAAAAATAGAAATACTATCATAAAATATTCCATATATCAAAATTAATTAAATAAAATATTATTCCACCACATTTTGTGAATTTTGGTAGGGAACATTTAATATTTCAATGTCTCTATTAAACAATATATATATTAATTCATTGATCATAGTGACTATTATTGCCAGGTTCAACTTATAATGACCTCATTTAACACTTTTGTTATTATATGTAGAAGGTGGTTAGTGAAATATAGGATTTTATAGTGAAGGTAATAACCCCATAATAGATTTGGAATAGCTAATTCAATATTTTATTGAACTCCCATTCAAAACATTATTTTAAGGAAGATAAAAAAATTTGGTTTTAAAGAAATGTGAATATTACCAGAAACATTCAATATTTAAGAATAATATATTGATTTACATATTTGAAATTCCTTAATCCATCATCAAGTCTCTCGACCTTTGACAACCATAAATATAGCTCACCTTCCAAATTCCACTATCGTCACAAGATAATATTGGAACATCCAAGATAGAAACATTTCAGGACAACCATATATATATATATATCATTATACAAATCCTATTTAATTAAACTATAATAATAAAAACCAAATTTATAGAGCTAATATATATATACCTATATAATGAAATCCATAATTATAATTCAATTTATCTAATAAATTCAACTAATTCAACTCAATAAATTAATTCCCCTAGTATCACTCCCTCATCACACATTGTAAAACCGCATAATAATGTCTTAACTAGACTGTTAAAATTTCACGGCATAGAAAATATTTAACCATGACAATTATCATAATATAATAGATCCCATAATTTTAATTCCATCAATTAAAATAATATAAATAAAATCATTAATATAATAAAATATATGTATGACCTATAAAAGGCATTTTAAAAATCAAATCCTGTGAATTTATTATATAAAATGTAGAATAAAATAATTTTTTTATGTTGAATTATAATTATAATGAATTAGATATCTTGAAATAAATCTTTTTGTTACAAAAATTATTTAACTCTCATAATCACATGATGTCAACAATATGTAGTAATCAATATAATACGTTTTTTCATTATATTTTATAGTCTACAACACATATATAAATAAGATGAAATCATTAACAACCACATTAAAAAATGAAAACATGTGTCTTATATAGACACTTGTGAAATACACTTGGATTCTATAAATACAATCTAAAATTATTATCGAAGAATCTATAAGTAACATCCCATCCTGGGTGCCACAGACTGGCACCCTATGACTATCAATCACTTGACCACAAGTGAACCTGCCCACATGAAAAAGGCTCTCTAATAGTAGTATGTTCCTAATATCGACACTGGGGAAACCATACCCACTTTTATAATATTAATACAGTAATAGGAAAAAAAGAAATAATAAATGAATAATATAATCATTACCATAAAAATACCAATATCTTAAGATGACCAAAAATGGAAGTAGAATATCATGTGTGAACAATAAATATTTCATTCTAATCTACATTCCAAGTGTTAGTATTCAATAACCAAAACTATAGACACTGAAAAATCCCAATAGGATCCCATGTCACATTTGGATCCTTTATCCATGCTCGGTCTCAAATCATCCATCAAACAAAAGATCTTCCCATATCGTGTCTTGCAAACATGAGGTCTATTCTGGTACCGATCAGGTAGCCCATGTAGTTTATGATTAAACCTCATTATTCAACAAAATATAATGTCTATACAATATCTAGTAAATAAAAGTTGTTGTATTTATAAATATATCATTTAAAATAAACACAATAAACAGTTTATATTTATTCAATTACAATTAATTTAACCACATAACCCCAATGTTTCCAAGGACACATCATCCTCAGGTTTTACCTCATCCTGTGTTGGAGTCTGATAAATGTAACATATTCAATTCACATATCATTATAATTCAATTGTATTTCATTGTCCATTCATTTCAATTCTCAACACATCGACTTGGAACCATAGTCTAATGAAAATATCTTGGGTGTATAATGCCATTTCTAGCACCCATTAGGTATATGGAGGATCATTATGTGTCCCACAACCCATGGGTATTTGGAATAGAAGTCCCATTCCCATAAAAATGATCACATGAATTCATTTGGGTATTGGAAACCTTTTCTATAACCTCATGGGTATTTTATGTGTTTTTTAATTCATACTCCACATTTCTCAATCAATAACATATATCCTATATCACATGTATTACTATATCACATATATCATAATATCAAATTAGTCAGGATTAATTTATTTCAATCCTTTTATCACAATTCACCATCACAATATTACATTAATTAATTCATAATTTATTAAGAAAATATTCATAATTTCATAATTATATCATCCATCAACTCATTAAAAAATTATTAGTTTATCAATTTGATTAATTAATTCAATAATATATTATTCAGTTAAATCCATTCAATAAATTCAGAAATTAATTATTTAATTCACAATCACAATATTACATAGTAAATTCTAAAATTAACTATCCAATTCAAAAATTAAATATCCCATAATTAATTAAAAAATAAATTAATCAACTCAAAATCTCAATATCACATAATTAATTCAAATGTTAACTGTTAAATTAAAAAACTCAATATTTAATATTTAGTTTAACAATTATTTATCCAATTAATATCTCTATATTAGATGATTATTTTATCAATAAATAATCCAATTTGAAAACCCAATATCACTTAATTAATTGTAAAATTAATTGTAATTTTAAAATACTCAATATCTTATAATTATTTTGTCAATTAATTATTCTATTTAAAATCTCAATATTAATAAATCTAAAAAATAAATAAATTCAATTAGGAAAATGAATTTCTAAAAAAACTCTTGAAATAATAAAATCACATCCAATTAATAAAAATCATTTCTATGGGATTTGAATAATAGACCACATTCCTAAATTCTTTAATGATCAATTTCCCAATAAAAATCCCCAATTTGAATGGAATAATGATGAGTAACATAATGTAGATCCAAAACCTATGTCTATGACCCA
This sequence comes from Viscum album, assembly GCA_963277665.1. Classification (NCBI taxonomy): domain Eukaryota; kingdom Viridiplantae; phylum Streptophyta; class Magnoliopsida; order Santalales; family Viscaceae; genus Viscum; species Viscum album. The sequence goes on along the minus strand of OY728152.1, from coordinate 1,734,372,407 downwards.
ACAGAGAGAGATCTCTTAAATATTGATACATATCCAACACTCAAACATATTGTTTTATAAAATATAGTTCTAGATTCAACAAAGCAAAGGATAACCACCCACCAAACAAACTGGAGAAGAATGAGAGAGAGGCACAAAATCAATCGGAAAGAAAAAACATAACCGAGAGGAGTAGATCTTCCAAACACACTTGATGAACTAGGAATGAAGGTTTGATTGCCTTTGAATCCCTCAACTAGGATCTAGAATTGAGGGAAATTGATTATGGGTTGAGCTTTGGATTTTGGGGGTACAAGATAGGGGTCACGATTGTTTTAATACTATTCGGTGGATTGAAATCCCATATGCACGATTTACTACTCACGAAACACAATTTCCCTTAACTATGAGCCTAATGTTACCCCTCAACTAGGGGTGCATGATTTATAATTTTAGGGCCCATAGTTTTTTTAATCCTTGAACCATCCATGCAAATACCCCATGATTATGGTTTCATGTTTTGGTGGGTTGTGGCACACAGTTAGGGTAAGTCATGCACCAGTAGTACATTTCCCTCCATCCATTTTATTTATATTTTTAACCCAAATAGAACACAAGATAATAAGGAAATTAAAATTAGTCAATAATGGAAAAAAGTACATGTGAATGAGCCTGAGACAAATCAATATATGGTCAGGGTTTTAGAACCATCCCACCTTATAACAGCACATCCTCGTTTTGTAAGGATAAGAATCTCATTGATTTAGAGTATAAAATATTGGGACACTAAGCCCTCATATTTTATTCTATCTCTACAAAGATTCATCCTAAAAATTTCCATGTTTTCATAATACATGAACTATCAATACTATCATTCCCCTCAACAACATCTCACTAAAATCAAACACACATATCAGATGCTCTTTAAAGGACATATTTATATCATGCTCAACATAATCAAGATCAATTACATGAGGATGGTCAGGGTGATACCTTCAATGTTGTGAGACATAAAAACTTCATTCATAACATTGTGTCATTATGGAAGAGTTAATTGGTACACCACTAGCCCAATTCTCCCCACAACCACAAACAGTCCAAAAAACTAGGGTTCCAACTTTCCCTCTGTCTGTATCCTTTAGTGCCCCACTCTAGGTAACACCATAAGAATACATGTTCACCCACTTTAAAATATAGGAGTCCTTAACTTCTATCATTACATTACCTCAGTCTACATTGAGCAATATCCATATGATTTAGAATTAGAAAAATCTTTTCCAATGTCTCCTTCACAAGACATGGTCCCAACAACATTGACCCACAACCTATATACATCATAGATGAGATCTTCATAGCCTATAAAAAATATCCACTTATAGCGACATATAAATAAAATTATAATAAATATTATTATAGTTTAACTCCACCAAATCTTGGTTCTATCCCTAGTATCCATGAAAATCTAGGAAAAATTCTTGGAGAATATCGTGAAGTACTTATGCAGTATGCATCAATAACCCATATGTTTGTGGGAGGACTGTTTTACTCAACCTGACCAGTGTACCAAGAACCATATTCAAGGCATGCTAGAAATAGGATGTAAAACATGATTCACATTCTATAACAATAGTTTTTGTAACCACATGCAGACAGACTATCTCTCAAAAAACATTTCTCAGAAATGAGCCACTAAAAATGTATCCAGTACCATTATGAAATGTGATATCATTATCATTCGATCTAAAACAACCCAAATAGTTTCATTATCACTAGGAATATTTTGGAATCCAACCAAAATGTCCATAGTAACATATTAAAAATTATATTCCTTAATGGGGAATGGCTATAGTAAACCACCAGGTTATTAATTCTCATCCATCACCTATTAAAATGTGCAACATTATGTCATTAATCCTAGTATCACCTTGTTCATGCCTTCCCATAGGAACTTTTATTATTGTTAATAATACTTTTTCTCACACATGGATGTATATAACACTTTGAGGAATGACAATCATGCATCAAATAATCTCAAATTCTCATAGGTATAATAAAATAATTTCTCATATTGTTGATGGTATCCTTATAAAATATACAATCGAAAGGTGACTCCCCACATTCAAATATTTACCTTAAGGAGTAAAATATAGATCCTTATACTTCCTATAACAAATTAATTGAAAAAGTACAGACATTGTTGAACTAATTTGAGAGTTATCTTCTCATAACACTCTTGACCCATAACTTGCATCTTAGCCACAATGACATCATCATCCACTTAGCACTACACTCATGAACTTCTTGTGATTGAGTTTACTTGCTGAAAGAATCAAAAAAATATTTTCTTTTCTAGTAATTTTTTCTATCTCAATGTTTAATTAATTCATTTAGTTAACCAATAAAATCTATGAATGAAAAATTCACATTGAGTAATAATATATTTCATGCTCTTGTGATCCGTGTACACCATAAAATTTTCAACCAATAGATAATTTTATAAACACATAAAAGGCGAAACTGTAGTTTCCAAATTGGGAGCATGTAAGGGGTAATTATTCCCATTCGAACTTATCATTAAAGACCTATATTACTCAACTTGATCTCTTGTCATAAACAATTCTTCAATCCCTATCCCATTAAAATCACAATACAACATATACACCACACCCGACATATGGAGGATCAAGATTGGTTCTAATGTCATGTGATACATCAACCCTTGGAAGGAATTATCACAAGAATCCAACCATTCAATTTTTTTCCCATTCTAGGTCAAGCATGAAATTAGTGATTCCAAATGGAAACGGTATTAAATATACCTCTGATATCATCTAGAAATTCCTAGGAATTTATTGATATCAAAAACATACATAAGATTCTCCCATGATACCGCTGTTTGAACCATCTTTGGGTCAACTGAAATACCTTCCTCTAATATGATATTACCAAAAAAGTGTACATTATTATCAAAAAATTGGGACATAGTTTACTTGGAAAATTTGAAATGCTATTTTAGTATACAGTGGATGAAGTCTGGAAATTTGGAATAATCATTATGAGTCTTGGAATACACCAAGATGTCAACCAAAAACATGACGACAAACAGATCTAGGTATGGATGAAATATTATGTTTATCAATTCCATAATCATATGTGGTGAATTCATGAACCCATAAAATATTAAGGGAAAATCATATACTTTATAATTACTTCTAAAAGTATTCCTCGGTATATTAGAATTTTAATATCTCAAATGATGATACCATGTTCACATGATGATCTTTGAGAAAAAACATGCTCCCATTAAACTGATAAAAAAGATAATCAATGTGTAAGAGTATACTAGATCAACATTTTCATTTAGTTTCACTTCTGGTAATAAACACACAAGCATAAAATAATGTAATAATTGTTTTAAAACAACACTAGAGAATCCCTATGAGACGTATAAGTATATATAAATGCAATATCCTTCAACTCATAAATTTGAATCTAGAGATCTTGATTTCATGTCAGTTCCATTTTATATTGTGTAAAAAATATGAGATCTGCCCTCAAAAAAATATCAATAGTGAATTCCACATCTGTCTTAGGAGGAAGTCTTGAAAAATATTCGAGAAAAATTTCATGAAACTATTCTAACATTGGTGTAATGACATCCTAAAATACACCACCATTATCAAGAAATAAACAAGCATCTTGTGCTGTGATCTCTCTCTGTTTCAGAGTATTTTACCCTACTCCTCCCATCTGGATATCCAACTCACCATGGTCAATTTAATTTTCGCCATTAAGATTCATAAACATCACTCTCATATAGTAATAATATATGTTCAGTAATTATTATACCAACCAATCAATACCCAAAATTAGGTTTAAGCCTGACAAGTCAAGGATGTAAACATCGAACAAAAAGTGATACTCCCCAACCTTGAGAGAAAATCAATTGAATAATAAAATTTATCACGACAGTACACCCAATAGTGTATATATTTTCATAAATCCACTCAAGAAATCTACCTACATGTAAGATCCCATAGAAAAATGTGAAGAAATAATAGAATGAGTGGCACCCATATCAATTAAATAAATATATGTCCAATAAGCTATAAGAATTGTACATTTCACTATTAATGGTCCATCCACACACTCTACATGTGTAGACTGAATGGTGTGAAACTATCCAACCCTCTACCTTTTGATGAAATATTACTCCATTGAGATCCACAGAACTCTTGGTATGGGGTCTCTATCGCATAAGTAACCCGTCCGCTATCTCTCAACCACAACTAGTATTACTGGAGCTGGTCGATTGATATGGTACAAAATATCCCCTTCCTACTCTCTAGATTGGTCTATCCCCTCAATCACTACACGTATATCATGGTTTCCGACATTATATCTCTATATGGACCATATTTATGTAAGATTATTACACCAATTTTTTTGAGGGAAAGGTTTATGAATGTTCCCTGACAAACCACACAGGTGGAAAAGAAATTGGGTAAATATTCAGTAACTGATCCTCCCCCTTCCACAATATTTCATGCTTACATGTCTATCATTTTCCTAATGATTATTCCTTCCCTTAGAATTAATTCCTCTTTATTGTCTAGATGAAAACACCATTCTTTAACTATAATCCTCTTTTAGGTACCCCTCTGACATGAGAACCTGATTTACTACTTCTTGAAACTTATTTATCTTGAAGACATTCACATGAGACTTAATTTTACATTTAAGACCATCCTAAAAAATTTAACTAGTAGCCGCATAACCTGCCAATTCATGAATAATTATCTTCAAATATATAATGTTTCTAGCATAGTCCATGATGTAACGCCCCGACCCCAGCTACCCAGAGTCGGTGCATTACTTCGTAACATTGGAATGATCACAAAAGATCAAGTCTTGAAAGACTGATTAGTTTAGTAGCCTTGGAAACACTAGATACATTCATAAATTTTACATTACATCATAATGTGAAAAACTACAATAACATAGTTTCCATTTTCCACACTCATATCCCCTTCAGACTATCCCTGCAGGTCATTCCTAAAATACTTCTTCACATCCTGGAAAAATTAAAACATTGAAAGGGGTGACCTCAGATGCTCAGTAAGGATAACAATATAGTTAAAGCTTTCATAAATAAACATTAACATTTAAGGAAATTTATAAGTAAAACAAAAGCCTTTTTAAACTTGAACATCAGTATAATATGGCAAAAATAATAATTAAATAATTCCATTTACTTACTCACATGGATATTCTACTAGTCGAATAATCCCATGCAATATCAATAACCACTTTCATAATGATGGAATGCATAATGCCAGACTATCATAACCACGTATCCAAGGCCTCGTGACAAGACTAAAAATAATATTTTGCCAAGGCCTCGTGCGAAGCCACTAGTTTGTCTCATGAGACCTACCGATGCATCGAGGAGCTATAGCGGGCTCCAACCGTCACTTATTAAGTCCAATGCATTCCTCAAATGAATAGGTTTAAACTTATCATATAAAATAATCGTATCACATAAAACATGCATAAAGGAAACATAAAATTTCCACATTTCAATCCCAAGATATCAATACAACACATTGATATAATAAAATCAATTTCAAAACCATTTTCAATACCAAAATAAAAGAAAATTAAAACTTGTATTTATTTTTTATTTTAATAAAAAGTTATGGCTTATAGAGGAAGCCAAAACTCAAATAATAGTAACAGTGGCGGAGAAGTCATTTTCACCGCATACGTAAGAAAAAACATTCCTTTTGTCATTTAGTAAAAACGCTTCTTATAATAATATTCCTTTTGAATAAAATTTAAAGTCAAAGGGGTTTATACACCGTATAAAGGAGAGTTGTGTATAAAACAAAATATGCCTCAATGAAAGGAGATTGAGACGAAGTCCCTTAAAAAGATCATTTTTTTAAATAAAATAGATCTATTATGTGTATTCACTATAGGTACACATAAAGAAAGTACAAATACATGATATGACACAATAATAAAATGACATAATTTTAAAGTAGGAGATTAACCCAAAGAATGGAAATGGGGTTAAGAAGGTCCCTTACCTCGTGTCCGACTTGACTCGACCGCTCTTTAACCTCCTAAATAATAAAATAAAGTTAATATATACATTATTAAGAACCTTTTACAAGTTCATTATTCATTTTATATCAATTATTACCATGTCATGAACATTATGTAATTATTTATGTTTATAACCGTCGTTTTGTCGATCTTAGGTACTTGAGTGAAAAATAAACTTCTTATAATTACACATTGTTCATGTGGTAATATATCCATTATATACATAATTATATTCATGATTTATATATCATATAAATCATATATATCCTGTATATACATTCATTTAGAATATTACATAACATTTAGAGGTAAGAAAAGAAATGCACCGTTCATGGGGACGGTAAGCCGTACGTACGCATGAACGCTACTTTCATTTCTATTTCGTATTTAATGGAATGAAGTTATAATTATATAAAGGTTTTATATAATTCCAGTATAATATAATGTATAATACCATTTACTCCATCCTTTATACATCCCACATATGGCATTAATGATTCAAATCACTTTGAGTGGGGTGTAGTCTGCACTTCCTAAAATGAAATTATCGCGTTTACCCATAATGGAAATCATAAGGAATGACATAAATAAGAAATAAATAAGAATAAGGAAATAATAAATATAATATATATTTCATATATGAAAATTTTGTCGTCAAAATGGCCACCTTTGAAGGTGTTACATGAGTGTTAAACAATCATCGTTTCGTGAGGCAGAAATTCTCCATCCACAGAAACAGTATGTTCTTTAACCATTAAATGTAGGTTTGTGTAAGTGTAGCTTGAATAATTATTATAAAAACATCCTAGTATATTGAGGATACTGGTGTTGTTACAAATGAAATGAATAAAATGAGTTTTGGGGGTTGGAGAAGCAAATTAAAACAAAATAACATAAGAGAACTCATTATCTTAAAATCGGGTAACTCTTTTTTGATTTGAGATAAAGGCTTCCTTGGGAAGAATTATTCCCAAAGTGAGGCTTCTAGGAATAATATAGGGAAGTTGGGAGAGTATTTTGGTAGAGTTTGGTGGAGCCAAAAGGAGTTGGAAGTGCGAGTAAGGTGGTAGTGGTGGGGGCCTTTTATAAGTGGAGAGGAGGGGCACTCTTGGAAAGTAATGTAATGTTACTTTATTATATAATGAGTTTCGGATTTTAAAGGTCCCAAACTTATATAATTATAGGATAAGGTGATAAGGGTTCGAAATCTACTCATCCAATAGGTTTTTGACAAGTTCAAGCCTTGGATTTTACATTATCTTTTCATTTTATTTAAATCGTTAATTACTGAGGTAATCGTTGTATCATCATGGTGTCATAACTAATTTAATTTATTTAATGTATAAAAATTATAAAAAATTTATCATGATGTAGGAAATATTTTTAGATTTCTAATTAATATTTATAGTCAAAAATATGACTTGTATAACCCCATTTAATTCTTTTTAGTAAAACAGCTTATGTTTGTGACATTTTTATTTTAACTTTAAAGGAAAGTTATTTATGTCATTTTCCTACCAAAGTGGCTCCATGGGGTCCCCAAGTTGACCAATGGATTTTTTTGGTCGTCCGAGACACATCCAATAGGGGTAGGACAAGTGTAATGGTATTTTCAATTTTTTAATATCATTTTTACCTTAAATATCACTAATTACGTTTAATCGCGATTAATTAAACATAAAAGTTACTATTCACCAAAAAATTATTTTAATCCCATTGAACCACATTTTACTTCATAATGACAACCATGAATGTCGGATTTTTGAAAATCAAATCACAGAAGTGGTAATGTTTCATTTAAACGAAAAATCAGTTTTTTAACTACCACTTAGTGGTTTCACTATTCATCAAAAATTGAAGTTTTTCAGAACAATGCCATAATTTCACCCTAAGCTATAATTGATATTCAGAATTTAAAAATGATTTCTATTTTACAAAATTCCAAACATATATGTTGCATTAATTAATGTTATAATTAATTCCCGCTGTCACAACAAATAGCATGTTTTTAAGAAACAATATATATCAAAATATTGAAAATTGTTTATGTCTAATTTCAATGTGAAATTAATTATAATGAACACCATTGGATAAAATGGTAAAAAAATATTCTAATTATACTTTAAAACCACTCAATAGTATAATTTATCACTATAAATTATTTGGATTTAAATAGTTGTTTTTAAGTATTTTTCAGTATTCATAAAAAATTGGAAGTTCTAAGAAAATTACAAAAATTTCAACTTAGGATAACTCTGATATTCCGAATACAAAAACGAAGTCCATTTGGAGAGATAAAATTTATAAAATTGTAAAAATTAGGTATTACTATTCATAACGGCTACTTTGATTGGTTGTGGTGTGTGTTAGAACTCGAACATACGTACAATGCAAGCTATTGCATTATTGAAAGAGAAGCGTATCGTGGAAGCTCAGGGTGTTATATTCTCCCCTACTTCAATAAATTGCATCCTTGCAATTTGAAAATTTTCTTTGAATATAAAAGGCTGAAAATAGAAAATACCTTTGTGGAAAACCCACATCAGAAATAAGGTTAGTAAAAATATAACTTTAAAATATAGAAAGATAAGTACAAAGGTCACCCGAGATAGCCCATACTAGGATTCTATGAAAATATTGATATGGAAGAAAAACAATCCATCAAGGTTTGATGGAGAGTTGTAGAATGTTCGATTAGGAGAAAGTTAACCACAAGAAAATCACAAACTTGTGATTGGCTAAATGGTCATTGAATCCCCAGTTGGAAAAGTTAACCGGCAACATTTTTGTTTTAAGTTACCTTTTATAATGTTGAAGAATTTATTTAGAAGATTTACTAAGAACGTAAGGTAATATACATACTTGTCATGTAGACTTTCATTCTTTAATATATTTTTACCACAAACCCATCTTTCACTCTAAAAGGTAATAGAACTCAAAAATATTCTATTTATCCTAATTGTATAAGGTTCCAAATATTAAAAAATACCATTTAGATTAGGAAAAATATTTTGTAATAACCAGGGACTTCCTGTAGGCTAGTGGTAGGTAGTAAAGTCCTGTCGCACTATGGTTGTGGGTTTGATTCCTGCAGCTTTGTCCGACGCGACGGGTTATGCCCCACCCTGCAGGTTCTCCTTTTCCTAAAAATATAGTATTATAATATTCCAAAAATAATCTTTAAAAATGTTTTAACCTTAAAAAATACTATTCAAAGTTCAACTTAATCCATCCCAACCTTTATAGTTATCCAAAATACCTCTGTCCAGACATTATCTAAAAGGTCTCTTAATTCCAAAATCTATTTATCAGATTCCCCAAACAATGTAAAGTTTCTCTTATTGTCACCTACTAAAAATATTATTACCTTCATCATATTAAGACCTTAATGAAAAGAACAAGTACTGCAGCACAATCATTATATATATATCACATTATTCTTATGACCAGAATATAATCCTTGAGTCCAAAAGCACCAATACATTAATTATTCCACTTCAACTGTAGTAACAGCACAAGATTGTCCTTGATCCCTTGGCCTTTTCTGAGATAAGTTTTCCTGACGCTTAGGACATTCATTTAAATAATTCCCCATTTCCCTACAATTGTAGCATTCAACATTGATAGCCTTTTTCTTTCCCTTGCAATCACGCGCCTGGTGACCTTTTTCTCCACATTTATAACAAACTCTCATTCCTTTTAGGCAAGTACCGGGGATATTATTCCCACAATTATCGCATAATGGAAAATCCTTCTTTCCCTTTTCCCCTTTATCTATCTCTTGATCCACCGTTCTCTTCTTCTCTTGCTTTACTTTATTGTCATAAGATTTAGAGAATTATTTTTCTGTCTTGATTGAACATGAGACTATATCTTCGTACATTGAGAAGGTTTGTTAGACAAATGGTCGACGAAGAAATGATTTTAACCCATCAATGAAACGATCAATATTACTTATTGGGTTACGTATATAATCTGCAGCATGCCTTGCTAACCTTGTAAAGTTAGCCTCATACATTGCGACATTCTCATACTCCTTTTGTCTCAGACTCAGAAATTTCATTTCCATATCTACTCGATGGTCATGTGGAAAGTATTTTTCTAAGAAAAGATCTTTGAACTCTCTCCATTCCATATTTGACACTTCTTCATCTTCCTTTGTGTTTTGAATCAGCGACCACCATTGGTTGGCCTCTCTAGTGAGGCAGTAGACTGCCATGACAACCTTCTCCCTTTCGCTACTCCCCAAGGCATGGAATATTTTTTCTAAGGAGTTTATCCATTTCTCAGCTACTAATGGATTTTTACCCCCATTTAATTTTTGTGGTTTTTTCCTCATGAAGTGGTCTAACATTGATCATACACGTTGCGGATCAGGGTTCTCCATACGAGTAAGGTTATTATTCATAACCTGAGTGAGTTGTCCCAGTATGGTAATAAGTTGATCAGCACCAGTTGTATCTCCAGATCCATAATAATTATCTTGAGTAGGAGGGAAATCCCTACACGGAGTGCGTGCATTGATATGGTTTCCATTCCTTCCACTAGGCGTCATTTCTAAAAAATGGCATAAACTTGATTAGTTTATAAATAAAAATACATAATTCCATAGTTATAAAATACTTAACATAAATTGAACTATTTATGGATATAATTCATAATCATAATAAAAATTTCTTTGAGGAATTATATACTCATAACCCTTCATAGTGGTTTGTAAAGAAAACGAGAATTATCTTAAGCATATCCCCCGGGAGTGTCGTAACCAAAAGTGCAGCAAGGCCCATTGTCGTTTACCAGTTCCCGTTCGAGTCTATCTCAAAGAGGTGTTTTTGGGTTTTACCCCTAGGTACATATGTTCCAGATCCACCTCTACCTACTCGTATCCAGATAGGGATGTATTGCTCGGAAAACTCACAAAATCTCTATAATACCAAAATTCTAGGAAGTTATTCTATACTAATACTCAATGTCTATCTTCGGGTTATGTGCTCTAATCAAAGTTTATCTAAATCAAACTTCCATGGTTAGTACTAAACTGCCTCTGATACCAACTGTAACGTCCTGACCCCAGCTACCCAGAGTCGGTGCATTACTTCATAACATTGGCATGATCACAAAATATCATGTCTCAAAAGACCGATTAGTTTAGTAGCCTTGGAAACACTAGATACATTCATAAATGTTACATTACATCATAATGTGAAAAACTAGAATAACATAGTGTCCATTTTCCACACTCACATCCCCTTCAGACTATCCCTGCAGGTCGTTCCTAAAATACTTCTTCACATCCTGGAAAAATTAAAACATTGAAAGGGGTGATCTCAGATGCTCAGTAAGGATAACAATATAGAAAAAGCATTCATAAATAAACATTAACATTTAAGGAAATGTATAACTAAAACAAAATCCTTTTTAAACATGAACTTCAGCATAATATGGCAAAAATAATAATTAAATAATGCCATTTAATTACTCACATGGATATTCTACTAGTCGAATAATCCCATGCAATATCAATAACCACTTTCATAATGATGGAATGAATAATGCCAGAATATCATAACCACATTGCGAAGGCCTCGTTCCAAGACACTAATTGTCTCATGAGACCTACCGATGCATCGAGGAGCTATAGCGTGCTCCCCCCATCACTTATTAAGTCCAATTCATTCCTCATATGAATAGGTTTAAACATATCATATAACATAATCGTATCACATAAAACATGCATAAAGGAATCATAACATTTCCAAATTTCAATCAAAAGATATCAATACAACACATTGTTATAATAAAAACACTTTCAAAACCATTTTCAATACCAAAATAAAAGAAAATTAAAACATGTATTTATTGTTCATTATAAAAACATTTTATGGCTTATAGAGGAAGCCAAAACTCAAATAATAGTCACGGTGGCGGAGAAGTCATTGTCGCCGAATACGTAATAAAAAACATTCCTTTTGTCGATTAGTAAAAATGATTCAAATAAAAAGATTCCTTTTGAATAAAATTAAAAGTCAAAGGGGTTTATACACCGTATAAAGGAAAGTTGTGTATAAAACCAAATATGCCTCAATGAAAGGAGATTGAGACGAAGTCCCTTACAAAGATCATTTTTTTAAATAAAATAGATCTATTATGTGTATTCACTGTAGGTACACATAATGAAAGTACAAATACAAGATAGGACATAATAATATAATAAAATAATTTTAAAGTAGGAGATTAACCCAGAGAATGGAAATTGGGTTAAGAAGTTCCCTTACCTCGTGTCCGACTTGACTCGACCACTCTTTAACCTCCTGAATAATAAACTAAAGTTAACCTCTACCTTATTAAGAACCTTTTTCAAGTTAATTATTACTTTTATATCACTTATTACCATTTTATGAACATTATGTAATTATTTAAGTTTATAACGGTCGTTTTGTCGATCATAGGTAATTGAGTCAAAAATAAACTTCTTATAATTACACTTTGTTTATGTGGTAATATATCCATTATATCTATAATTATATTCATTATGTATATATATCATATACATCATATATATCCAGTATATACATTCATTTATAATATTACATAACATTTAGTGGTAAGAAATGAAATGCACCGCTCATAGAGACGGTAAGTCGTACGTACGCATGAACGCTACGTTCATTTCTATTTCATATTTAATAGAATGAAGTTATAATTATATAAAGGTATAATATAATTCCATTATAATATAATTTATAATACCATTTAATCCATCCTTTATACATCCCACATATGGCATTAACGATTCAAATCACTTTGAGGGGGCGGTAGTCCGCACTTTTTAAAATGAAATTATCGTGTTTACCCATAATGGAAATCATATAGTATGCCATAAATGAGAAATAAAGAAGCATAAGGAAAACATAAACATAATATATATATCATATATGAAAATAGTGTAATCAATATGTCCACCTTTGAAGGTGTTATATTAGTGTTGAACAATCATCGTTTCGTGAGGCAGAAATTCGCCATCCACCGAAACAGTATGTTCTTTAACCATTAGATGTAGGTGTGTGTATGTTTACCTCGAATAATTATTACAAAAACATCCTAGTATATTGAGGATACTGGTGGTGTTACAAAAGAAATGTATAAAAAGAGTTTAGGGGGTTGGAGAATAAAATTAAAAAAAATAACATAAGAGAACACATTACCTTTAAATCGGGTAACTCTTTTTTGATTTGAGCCAAAGGCTACCTTGGGAAGCGTTCTGCCCAAAGTGAGGCTTCCAGGAGTATGAGAGGGAAGTTGGGAGAGTATTTGGGCAGAGTTTTGCCGAGCCAAAAGGCTTTTAATGTGTGAGTAAGGTGGTAGTGGTGAGGGCCTTTTATTAGTGGAGAGGAGGGGCACTCTTGGAAAGTAATGAAATGTTACTTTATTATATAATGATATTAGGATTTTAAATGTCCAAAACTTATATAATTCAAGTTTAAGGTGATATGGGTTGTATATATACTCATCTAATAGGTTTTTTACAAGTGTAAGACTTGGATTTTACATTATATTTTCATTTTATTTAAATAGTTAATTAATGAGGTAATCACTGCATCATCATGGTGTCATTAATAATTTCATTTATTTAATGTCTAATAATTATTAAAAAATTATCATGATGTAGGAAATATTTTTATCTTTCTATTGAATATTTAATGTAAAACATATGACTTGTATAACCCCATTTAAAAATTATTTTAGTAAAACAACTTATGTTTGAGACATTTTTATTTTAACTTTAAAAAAAAGTTATTTATGTCATTTTCCTACCAAAGTGGCTCCATGGGGTCCCCAAGTTGACCAATGGATTTTCATGGTCATCCGCGACATATCCAATAGGGGTAGGACAAGTGTAAAGGTATTTTCATTTTTTTATAATATCATTTTTACCTTAAATATCACTAATTACCTTTAATCACGATTAATTAAACTTAAAATTTACTATTCACCAAAAAATTATTTCAATCCCATTGAACCACATTTTACTTCCTAATGAAAAAATGAATGTCGGATTTTTGAAAATCAAACCACAGAAGAGGTAATGTTTCATTTAAACGAAAAATCAGTTTTTTAACTACCACATAGTGGTTTCACTATTCATCAAAAATTGAAGTTTTTCAGAACAATGACAAAATTTCACCCTAAGCTATAATTGATATTCAGAATTCAAAAATGATGTCTATTTTAAAAAATTCCAAACATATAAGTTGCATTAATTAATGTTATAATTAATTCCCGCTGTCACAATAAATAGCGTGTTTTTAAGAAACAATATATATCAAAAGATTGACAATTGTTTATGTCTAATTTCAATGTGAAATTAATTATAATGAACACCATTGGATAAAATGGTAAAAATATATTCTAATTATACTTTAAAACCAATCAATATTATAATTTATCACTATAAATTATTTTGATTAGAAAATTTGTTTTTAAGTATATTTCACAATTCATAAAAAATTGGAAGTTCTCAGAAAATTACAAAAAATTAAACTTAGGATAACTCTGATATTCCGAATACAAAAACGAAGTCCATTTGGAGAGATAAAATTTATAAAATTTAAAAAGTAGGTATTACTATTCATAATGACTACTTTGATTGGTTATGGTGTGTGTTAGAAGTCTAACATACCTACAATGCAAGCTATTGCATTATTGAAAGGGAAGCGTATCGTGGAAGCTCGGGGTGTTACACATGAAATATATCCACCTTTGAGTAAACTTCATGAACTCAGTAGATATATCATTCATAAACATCTCTTGATAGAAGTTCTCCTGTAACTTCTCCAAAATTAATTCCACTCCATAGTATATAAATGTCTATATCGAGTCAGTATGTACCATAAATGATTCTAATGACCATATAAAATATAACTAGATAAAATAAGCCCCAACTCAGTATGTGTCTCCAAATATTTAATTATGTTCATGATGGAATCTATCGAAAACTCAATGCCCTCAGGTACACAATCTCCGATAAAAGTCTGAGGTAGTTGTAACTATAACCCCATCATTAGATCATACATAATATTCAAAACCATTCCTTGGTTTACTTCAATAATATTTATGGACAGAATAATGTTCTTACTAAACTACTCTCCTACTTCCCTACCTAGCACTATCAATGCGTGAGGTCCCACTTTTGGGGAAAAAATATCTATATCCTTAGGTAGTCCTCTCTATAAGTGTCTTCATGGATGAATATCTCTAAAATAACAAATCAAATCTCCAGACACATAACTGAAATTTATCAAATTTATGTTAGAGGTAGAAAATAGCCAGAATATGTATTTTCCCCAAACACAACCACATGATTAAATTCGGGGCACTATGACTACCCTTAACCATACTATATTTAGGTCATAGTTAAAAAATTCTAACTTATTCCAATTATTCATGTTTCTCTTTATAAAATAGTTTATTCTCATCTTGAATCATTTTCAAATATTTACAATTACACATTAGATACATTTTTCAATTCAATTTCATAAGAAAGGATAAAAATTTCATGTTCAACAACATAATGACAACCAGTTTTTCTATGAATTCCTAAAAATGATTCATGTCACAATAATATTTATAAACTAGAATGATGAAAGGAAAATCACCCCAATTTCTAAACTGGGCCAGAATTCAAATTTTAATAAATTTGAAAACAAATTTTCACACAAAACAACACAATTCCACCCAAGGTGAAAAAATAATATACTATATTAGAAAACAACAATAATAACAATCCCACCCTCAGTACATGGATTCTACACTATATATGGGTTAGGTAATCTACTTAATAATATCAAAACCAGGATAATATCTTCCTAGTCACCACTCGAACTTTCTAAAGATGTAAGATAAAAGAAATGAAATGAAAACTAGGCTATTATAGCGCATTGTAAAATCCCGACCCTTGTGCCACACAACAGTTCCCCGAGTCGATCAGTAACATGACCTCAAACAGGCCTCCCCATACGAAAGAGGATTACAAATAGTAGTGAAAGTCTGATAAGGATCTTGGGGTGACAATACCATCCATTATCAGAGTAATACTTCATTGGAAAATTATAAACAATAGTAGAATAAAGTAATCATATGTAAAAAAATACCTATATCTAAAGATAACAGAAACTGGAAATAAATTTTCAGGACTAATCATCAAGTATTCCATGCAAAATTTTGTTCCACATGTCAATCGGAAAAATATAAAATAGAATATAATAAAATATCTGAAGCGGGCCTCGAGTATCTTCTAGATCCTACATCCATCATCCATCCCAAACATGACATCTATCAGGGGGCCATTTCTCTTATCCTCACCTACACACAGAAAGACTATTCGGTTATCGTTCAAGAATATTGTTTATAGTGTGGTTAAAAGATAGTACACCACAACCAATGGTGTTTAATCAATATCTAATCAATAATTTTGTATTTTGTTTTATAAATAATAAATAAATGAAATATAGTAATCAATTTACATGTATTAAATAGTACATTATTTAACTACTTAACCATCAGGTTCCCAAAAACACCCAACCATCAATATCTTCCTTGACCCATGTCAGATACTTAATTGTACAACATATTCAATTAAAAACTCATTATAGTGAAATTTTGTTTCATTATCCATTCATTTCTATTCTCAACACAACCACTTGAAACCGTACTTCAACGATAATATCTTGGGTGTAAAAGACCATGTCTAGCACCCTATGGTCATTTAGTGCATCAGTCGATGTCCCAAACACCATATGTATTTAAAGAATAATTCCTTTCCCTATAAAAAAATCCACATGAATGAATATGGTTATAGTACACCATGTATAGAACCGCATTGTTATTTACAGTGTCAGTCTATGTGCCAAACTACATTTATCAATCAATTACATATATCATATATCACTTGTATGAAAAAATAACATATATAATAATAATATATCAATCAAGATTAATCAACATTAATTCTCTTATCACAATTCACCATCAAAATATTCCATTAATTAAATCCAAAATAAATTAATCAAATTTTATTAATTTCAAAATTATATCATTCTATTAATATATTAAACTATAATTAATTTAATCAATCCAATTAAATATTTTAATAATTAATTAATCATATCAATCCCCTTAATTATTTCAACTTATAGTTATTTAATACACATTCTCAATATTCCATAATTAAATCAATAATTAATTATCCAATTAAATAAATCAATATTAGATAATTAATTTAACAATTAAATTTTTTAAATTCACAATCTGATTGTCACATAATTAATTCAAGTGTTAATTATTCAATTCAAAAAATCCATATTCCATAAATAATTCAACAATTATTTATCAAATTAACAATATCTATATCAAAAAATTAATTTAATATTTAATTATCCAATTCAAAAAATCTATATCACATAAATAATTCATCAATTAATTATCAATTTTAAAAATTCAATATCACATAATTAAATAAAAAATGAATTAATCAACAGAGATTCTCAATATTAATTACTTTTTTTATAAAAACTATTTCAATTAATAAACTCAATTTAAAAAAAAAAATCTATAAATTGTTCAATTACATACACAAAATTGAAATCAATTCTATGATATTTGAACAAAACACCACCTACCTCAATTTTTGGGCAAGTTATTGCCCAATATAAATTCCCAATTTAAAAAGAATAACATTGAAGAACATGGTCTAGATCTAAAATCTAAATCCATGGTCAAACAAAAAAGCTCTCTAAAAATATGTTCTAGATCCAAAAAACCTAGATATATATACAATAAATCTAGATCTATATAATAAAATAGAGCATAACAATGCACC
The DNA here is from genome assembly GCA_963277665.1 of Viscum album. NCBI lineage: Eukaryota > Viridiplantae > Streptophyta > Magnoliopsida > Santalales > Viscaceae > Viscum > Viscum album. The sequence continues at coordinate 1,734,354,439 of OY728152.1, read as the reverse complement.
AATAAACTAGGAGGAAAATGAGAGGGAGATGAAAAATCAATCGTGAAGAAACCACCTACGTGAATGGGTGAAGAGATTCCAAATGGGCTTCAAATCACCAAGAAAAAAATTCATAAAACCTTGTAATCCCATCATGATGCCCTGGAATCAAGAGAAATTAAACATGGGGTAATCTAGAGAGTTTATGGGTATAAGATAGGGGTTCAAGATTTTTTTTTAATTCACGAGATTAAAATCTCATCTACATGATTTTCTTCTTGAGGAGCACAATTTCTACTAATCGTGCACCCAAACATATTCCCCATCTAGGGTAGTGTGTATATTTTACTTTTTGGGAACAATGTTGGAAGAAACACTTTTTAGATGTTAAAAGCCGCTCTGCCTAGTGTTATATGATTTTCTCAGTTGGGAAGAAAGTTATGGTAAACTGTTTGCCAACCATCGACAAACCTCTTTCTTACATTTTAAATAGTGTTTCACCCAACACAACCCATGGTAAAACCAAAATGAATAGTATTCAACAAATTTAAAAAAAATACCGAAAAAAAGCCCGATATCACTGTAGAAAAATGTTTTAGTTTTACAATAAAATATAATTTTCATTTTTTTTCTTTAGTAAAACTAATTTTAAAAGGTAAATAAATGTTAGTTATTTATATAAATGACCACTATTAAGGTTTTTTTGTTACAAATACGTGAATTTTAATTTATGATGTTCAACTATGATGCCATTATCTCTGAAAAAATAGATTTTATTATTGTTTTAAAAAAAATGGTGTATAACATTTTATAGGATACTATGAAAAATATTTTTTGGGTAAAAGTTCAAATTATAAATTCAATGATTTCGAATCATAATCTCAGCATTGTACATACATATTTCATAAAAAAACCCCTTTAAATAGATTAGTGGAAAGGTAGAATCCATGATTTTTAATATGATTATATATTAATTTACTAAGTGTTACATGTTTATGTCATGCTTCGATTAAAAAATTAATTAATTTTTTAAAATATAATGCAATTTAACATTAGAAAATTATAAATTATTTAAATATGAAAATTATGTATATTTTTATATATATAATTTATTAGATGTTATTAATAATAATAATGATTACAAATAATAAAATTGTATATTTATTTCTAATAAATGTAATCATTATTATAATTAATTTTATGTGAAATGTATTGAAAACATGATTTTTATGTAATTCACCATGTTTTTCTTAATAATGAATTATATTATAAAAAAATTACAATTATTTTTAGGTATTTCAGATTCATTGATGTCTATATGTATTGAATTTATCAATGAAAAAATTTTATAAATCAACATGGGAAGATTAGAAAATAAGTTTTAATTTTTGATTAATTTATACGAATAAGGGTCCCCAATATGAAATAAAATATCATTCAATATTGAACATAGATTTTAATTATTTTTTGAAGTATTTATCATGGTGTTTTCTTTTAAATTAAGTGTTATGATAGTTTTTAATGGGATATCAACCTATTATTATCCCATTTATCAATAAATAAATTACCCACCCATCATCTTAAGACAATTCATATAGAATTTTAAGATGCAAAAAATCAACGTGATAATGCTCAATAGATTCATTATTCCTCCATTATAGAAAGGTTTTAAGGGACCAAAAGATTAAAAATTTCATTTTTTACCAATATATATTGTATTTGTTTATAGTTTTAACATATTATTGAAATTTTATATTTTAATATAAAGAATAATTATAAAATTATTGGTAGCATCTAAAAATGACTGGACTCACATTGACCATTGTTTTTTCAATGGTTGAAATACTTATCTCTAGACATTGTATTGATACATTGGTCATCCCAACTAAAATAATTAGTTCCACCCAATCCACTTATGAAATTCAACGCTACCCTTATAGAGGTTTATGATCACCCTTTTCCTAATTGAGTTATCCATGTGTATTTAGATCTCAAAAATGGATCAATTCAATTAATTGTATCTCAAAAAGTGATGACAAATTACATGGAGCCTAGTGGTCATGGTTTTTATTATCATGAAATTCAATCATTATGATTTTTTTCTATTAGTATGATTCTAGAATATGATTCAACTTAGTGGTAGGTTCTAATTTTGGGCTATGAATATTGGTCTATTGTATCATACTAATGCAATGATAATCAAATGAAAAAACCATTTAAATATGTTAAAAAAATATTATGTATTTTATAATGTGGGTAGTAATTGTTTGTTGGTTTTCAAAAAACCATGAATGGGTAGATGATTTTATCCCCACTGGGGAAATTTTACTTCTATAGTTGGAAAACAATTTTTTAACTATGTGGTATATAAATTGTCCTTTCTAATTATTTGATGTATGTGAGATGAGGACTTGTTAAAAATTTTCATGGAATGGTATAATATGGTGGACTAGTATTGTATATCCAAAGACATAACCCATGAGATTGTGTTTGGCACCATGTTCCAAAATCCATCTTTCATGGTAACCCCCATTTAAACATTTTTTTGTTTAATATTATTGAAATGTATAAATTTTTCACTCGAACATTACATTATATATATGAATAATTCATTTTTTTCTACATATATCATGGTGGTGACATTCTAAATTCCATATATAAGATGCTCATAATGTTATGAAAAATTTTATATTTAATTTCAATTAATTATTAACTATAATTTGATAGTTTTGTTTTTTTTTGTTTTCATAGTGTTATATATTTTTTTTCTTTAGTGGGGTAAGTGTTTAATAATAAAATTTTCTATAGACACCATCAATTAATTAGTGTTTTGGACATGGGTATCTACATTGGTAGAATATGGTGGTGTTTAGAAAAAGGTGGATGATCGATCAACCAGATCCTCATAGATATGTGTCTAGTGATTATTATGTTCATGTTTGTGGAACACAAATTACCCTATACCTTATTGTCTATTTTAATAAATTAAAATGAAAATATGTTTCATGATATAAAATATGGAATACTAGACTATCTCCCTTTCTTGGAATAAAACACAACACCTCATAACTTTCCAAATATTTCCACTTCTTCCAAGTGATATATTATCCATATTTGGTCCCAAATTATCATGTTGTTAACATATTGGATTCCACTAGGAAAAAATATCCTCATCTACACTTCTATTTTGGACTTATATCACTACAATAAGTGAATTCTCCTAAAATTTGGAATTGTGGTGTTTATATTAACTTTTAATATTTCTATGGATTGGATAATGTCAAACAAAAAATTTATAATGAGCATGATCTGATAAGAAAAATGTTGGAGTCAATATATTTACCAATCATTCTATATGAGTTACTTGTGTTATATGATATGTGAGTGTTGGATAGTTACTAAAAACAACCATTTGTGGAAATATAATATATTTTTATTTCTGTTGAGAGAAATATGAAGTATGTTGGCCTCGTAATTGATTACATGATTATTATGATTTGATTTCACTAATAATGATGAAAATTTTTCACATACCAAAAAATCGTAATTGGTGTAAAATTATTTCTCCAAATTTTTTATTCACCTAAAGTAAGCCAATTTACCTTGATTTATATATTGTTATGATCTAAATTAATGGGGAAGGGTTCCTTTGTAGGATATTATAATGAAATAACAACCTGATGGATATATTCTATTTTGATAATTGTCAATGTGGCTTGTAATATATGTAAGTGTAATATAATATATCATAAACCATGCAAAGGGTGTTCATTATTGTTTGAGAATATTTTACAGAAAAATTCAAGGGTGTTATAGGATAGTTTTAATGAATTGCCTATATATATTTATAAGAGTATGTGAGATGGATTAATGATTATGTAAACTAATGTTATGATGATATTATAGGTTAGAAACAAGATAATCTATACATTAATGAGTGATGAGTAATTATGAATTTGATACAGCTCATATATTATCTTTAGTGTGATGTGAAAGATAGTTTAGATTTTGAGTGAATTAGTCTCACTCTTTTAATAGGAATTGAAAGGTTGGATGTATGCAATCCTAGTAATTTAATTCCGTGTTTAATGAGGAAAAGGGTCTACTACTAGCCATTTAACATAAAAAAGAAGAGTTTAGACCATACAAAACTCCATCCCATTTGCTTGAAATGGTTGAAGATGGTAGGAAATATCATTAGGGTGACTTTAATATCATTTGATGATGTGATAGATTTTTTTTACAAAGTTTATTATATTTAATATATATAATTATAATTGTAATATTATATATTTAATTACTTAATAGATCTTGTTAATGGTGTCATACTGAGTTTACATCGCACACCTCGTATGTTTATAATAGTGTGAATGCATACTTTTTGGTCCATATTATAGTTAAGGAAAAGGGACTAGTGATTGATGAGAGAGGTATATATGGATGAAAGTTATTTGAATATGATATAATTGAGCCTTTAATAAACCTTTCCATTCATGTATCAATAAGTTGGTGTTTAGGGATTATGTTTTATTTATGTCAATCACACCAAGTGATCAAATTTTGTTGAATGAACTGTATGATATTAAATGGGTCAATTAATTTTTTATAGTGAGATAGATATATATATCATGGAAAATCCATCAATTAAAATTCTATATTATCATATAATATTGATTTTTACGGGTCTTCCTTATTTCATGAATATTTATTGGTATATAATAAAGTGTATAACCACCCAATAATATTTGAAATGTGCACCAATAATTAGTATCCTTTGGGAATCATGGTAGCAAACCTATAGTATGTAGAAATCTGGTATAGAACACATAAAACATTACCTAAATGGGATGCTATAAAATAGTATGAATTCCACTTAATTTTTACATATGTATGAAATAAAAGAGGCCAATAAGTTTGTAAAAACAAGCAATATAAACCATTAGTGTGTCATAAATTACACCTTTATAAGGAAATTACATATTTAGGGCAATTTAGAATGTAATTTTTTTTATCATTTGAGTACAATAATTTTGATATTTTAAATATTTGGACATGTATATTATATTTTTAATTGTTTACCCTTGGACGAGTTCAAAAAATATTGTGTTGGTATAAGCATCATATTTTACATGTAAGGTTGTGTGGAATGTGTATTACATCATGAGATCAACTAAATACATATTAAAATAGTTTTAGTTGATTTAAATATAATCAAAAGATAGCTTCCAATTTTTTAATAAATTATATTTATCTTTTTAATTTATTGATCCTATAATGATTCATCATCTCTGGTTACTACTTCATTAAAATTTATGTGAAAAATAATATTATTAACAAAAAATTTACATTGTGTAGGTTCAGGAAAGATAATTACCCAAGGAGGATAAGACCATTTGTTGTGTTCGGTGATACCATAGTGTTGTGAAGATATTATCCCTATAGTGAAGGGTCATGATTAATAGTATAGTAAGAGGATGTGTTTCTTTTTATGGTCATTACAAGACTATAATATCATGAAATATGATATATATTTTATTATTTGTATTCATTTAAATTACATTATATTAATTTACGATAGCCTCCATTTTGAGAAACAATTTGGGGGAGATGATCACACTATACCTATGGTAGCATGTGTACCTAGGAGACATGATAAGGGAAATATGAAATTTTTTCAGGAGATATAATATATAGATCAAGGAGACGTAGTATGTGGTTATGAACTATTTGAGATGTGGGAAAGCCTTGAATGTTGGGATTCAACATAAAATTCGACTATAAATGAAGATGTTATCATCTATGTTCACAACCATGTTGTTGTGCCTACAAATAAGAAAGAGGAGATGATGCAATAATTTAATGCCTTAATGTGGGTGGTTAATCTTGGTTTGAATAATATATACCATAAACTAGATCAATATTACTGATGGCGGAGCATGAAATGGTAAATTGGATGTTTCATTTCACAATGATACACCTATTAGCATGTGGATTCCAAGAATCAATAATCAAGTGGTTTATTATAGAAGTTTCAAAATATAGAATGGATATGTGATGATGTTACTTTGGAATTTGTTATGGGGATTATGAGGATTCCATAGAAGAATGACCTCATATGTGTAATTATGGATCAATTGTCAAATCTATCATATTTTTTGCATATCTGACAGACTTTTACCATGGTCGGGTTAGCTGAGATGTATGTTTTGGAGATAGTATATTTTTATGGGGTGACAGAAAGTATAGTTTCCGACCATGGATCATGTTTTACATAAAAATTCTAGGAATTCGTAAAAATGAATTGGGTAAACATTTGCTTCTAAGTATGGATTTCCACCCATATAGAATCATGATATCAGTGTGTATTATCCTGTTGCAAGAGGACATGATGAGAACTCTCATCCTTGATTTTGGTGGGACTTTGGGGAATCAATTTGGTCTTCATCAGTTTTCCTATAAACAATTTTTATCATATTTTTCATAAGGAACAATATGAATCTATTTTTTGGTGTCCATGAATACAACCTCTATGTTGGTTGGGGGAAGGTGAGTCAAAGTTTTAGGGACAGAGTATCATTTTGGATCCATTAAAGGATGGGTAGTTTGTTAGAAAGGAATAATATACATCTTAGAGAATAAATAATACTTATTCTGATTACCATCATCAACCCTTTATGTTTACATTGGTCGACCATGTATTCATCTAGGGTTTTTGGAGAATGGGACAATGTAGGATTCTGAGGTAGTGCATGTTAGCACCATGTTATTCTAGATCATTTTAGATTATGGAGAAGATTGATGTTGTGGAATACTAATGGGATATTCTATAAAGATATAGTTCTATGATTTTTGTTTTCCTAATTTCATATCTTCAACTATATCTCTATGTCCCTCCTCATGTGATCGATACTGACAATGTTGAGCTTTTTTCTAGTACATCCTTTGATGAGAATCTGATTCATGTAGTGGATTGCAGTGAGAATATTTTGTGGTGAAATGACATGGAATTACTCAAAGTATTTTGGTAGAATCACTAGGATTATGAGGAATCTGGCGAGTGTATAGAAGATATTAAGGCTTAGTGGCTTGATTATTTTACCTAGGAATATTTATGATTCTTGGGAATGAAACTCAAGGATGACCTTTTATATGGCAGGGATATTTTACAATCAAAGACATGATATACATGTGACATGAATTTTTTCAGTTATTAAGGTACCATTAAATCAGTTTCACATTGTTTTAGTCTTTTTTGTGTGTCTTTGGATGAGTTTTGGTGAGTTTGGAGTGGTTTTGGTTAGTACACAATTGTCACACAGTTTTCCCAAACCATTCCCCTAGAAACTATAAATCCTAGATATAGGTGAATTGAATGGTTGACACATGGTTTGTAAAAATGTTTGGAACATTGTGGAAATGATGAGACCTATTCTTTAGGAGTTTATTTTTAGGGTGTAGAGTTATGAAAACCTTACCACCCAACCCATGATACCATGAATGCGGAAAATTAAACACCTAGATTTTTATTTAAATTTTTTTTGAACCCTCAAGTTTTATTCAAATTAAACCCCCACCCACCCCATGTCCTAAAATGTTTTACATAATTTTTTTATTTTATATAATGGGTTCCAAGACTCCTTGAAAATATTCCTAAATTAATTTAACATCCAATGGATGTATGAACCCCCATTTTTTTACTCGTTTTATTCCTCGTTTGGATTCCCATCTCCTGTAGTTGTCTCCCATTGGGGAGGAATAAATTTTTATACTTTTTCATTGTTTTAGATCTTGGTGTTTATTGATATAGTGTATTTGGAACATATTCCCAGTTTTTAATCCATGATATCCTCCACCATTATAGATTGTACAATTGTACATAAAATTGGGAGTTACGATTTGGTGACCTTCAATCAACAATATGAAGGTAGGTGGTATAATTTCAAATTCCCACAATCCATTTTATAGTTCTGTATTTTAAATTAACACCTTATAAAATTTCACATTAAAATGAATTAATTAAATCGATTCCCTTATCGTTTCTAACCCTTCCTAGACCTCAGTGGATTGTTCGTTTTTTGAGACTGGACTTGATGGTAAGCCATGAGGTGTTCCATTTTAATTGAAACGATTATTTATGAATCATGGAATATGAAAATGTGGAATATTGTGTATATGGAATAGAATTAAATATTCGATTCATGGTTTATGAAATGGTATTAAGATTATGTTTTATTAATGGTATTATTATTATGGTTGATAAATGGGATCATGAAATTGGATGAATACAGGGTTATGAAAATGGTAAATAAATGCATTTTTAATATGTAACTATGGTATGCCAACTATATATATACTAATCTTAGCTTCCTCCAATAACATTTGTCAACCTACCAATAACCCAAATCCTTGTTTCCATACGTGTCGATCCTCAGTGAAACCGTGTCCCTCCCCCACTCCCGTTCTTTTCTATTATCACCCACTGAATCCTGCTCCCACTCTGTTTTAACCTCATCAAAATGTACAATCTCCACAAAACCCCACAATTGTAGTTTTCATTCTCCAAATTATGATGGTCTCCGTTGTCTTTTTTCTCTGAGGTTATCCTTCTTCAGGCTTCATCTCACCTTTCTTTCATGCTCCATTTCCCACACCCACTCCCGTTTCACCTCATTGTGGCCTAGGGTTATACAAGACCCCCCGCCGAAATCTTCATCATCATATTAGATTCCCTATAGTCTAACATTATTCTAATCAGTATTTCTTATTCTCCTAACTTCACCTTACCTCTCTATCGTGTACTTATTCCCAGTCGTGATTTCCTTCCAATTGTTTATGGGTCATGAGTTCATTCAGGTCTACAGAATGTCCAGTTCCGCTTTTATACTACAAGACTCCCATGCACAGTTCATATTGCATTCAAACCCTTCATAGAATCTTCAATCGATTATCATTCCATCCCTTCGAACCACATCATTCTTGAAATTTCAGTAGGCTATTATAGGGATTCATGTGTTTTTAATTTCATTTTCCAGTAGCTTATTACCTCTCACATCATCTTCTCACTAAGGTTTGTGATTCGTTACTGATTCAGGAACCCAAGTCCTTGATTAGGCATTACTGATGACATTTCACTTCTATAATACATAGGGTACAACTTTTTTTATTCCTTTTCATGGTATATTTGAAAATATTTACAATTTTTTTTTTCTGATTTTATAGGTATGAGATTAATTACCTATTAAAATATTATTTTCTGACTTTTTCTATCTTTTCACTGCTTGGGTTTGAATCTCGTTTTCCAATAGGTTATTCCCTCCATCATCATCTTTGTATTTCAGGTATGAGTATGAGATTACATACCAATTCTGGAACCTAAATCCTTGCTTCTGCATTCATCATGTCATTTAAATGAATCTTCATTCAAAAATCAGTAACTAGGGATCCATTATGTTCTGTCAGGAACAATCTCTATAAAATTTTCTATCTTCAAAAACAATAAAGATCCAAACCGTCGGAAAAGGCCCACTTTTCTCATTTTTTATAAAACTTTTCCCTTCATTTGATGAATTATTATTTCCACTTACAAATGAACTTTTCAAACATTACTATAATACATCTCCTGTTCTGATTCTCCAATTACATCCAATCCTAATTATGCTCAGCCAATGTTACTCTATTTTTATTTTTTATCATCATGTGATTGTTCATAATATATATTTTATCTAGCTTAGTTTTAATGGTCAAACGTTTTTAATATAAACCTATTGTTAAGAATAATGATATTATATATGAAATATTTATCGATACATGCATTGTTTAAATTTCAAGAGTTTTATTCACATCAAGGAACGAGTATTTGTATGGGAAGGTGTCAGTTCAGATGAAGTTGGTACCTTGGAAATCTACACTTCTTTATATGATTGCATATTCAACTGAATAATCTAATTATTATCCTGACATATTCATCTCCCTCTATGCTATATTCAATAATGCAATTTATGTATGGTCACGTGGGATAGAACACATATTATTTGTATGAGCGTTTCATGTTAGAAACCACAATTGACATTGTTACGAGTTTTATGTGTAACTGCATGCCAGAGTTTTCAATACATTTGTTTTCCAGTGGAAATTTAGATAGATTATTTCATCATGCATGTATTTTAATGTTATGGAACTCTCTAAGATGGGTGGAAAATTACTCTTCATGCAGATTGAACCGTTTCGATATGCATACAGTATATGGATTGTTTTCCTTCATAACAGCTCTATACAATTAATCTCTGATTTTACGTATTCCATTTAACATAATTTGTGGATGAGGTTTCACTACTATACATAGAGGTATGTTCTTTAATTTTATAGTTCTTTAGATTATAATTCATTCATTGTTTTATTCATCACTATGTTAATTTATCCATCTATTTTTTGATTAGTAGATGCTGAAATGGTGGTCATTGGCATTATGGTATGTTATCCTTGTGCCATTTAGTTACTATTTATTTAACCTATTTGAGCAGTAATGAAAGTGTTTTTGTTGCATCATTCTGTAATTTTAATGAAGATGTTTCAGTGTTTTATTCATCCTTGTGTCAGTTTATACATCAAATTTTTGATTCATTGATGCTGAAATGGTGGTCATTCACATTATGGTATATTGTCCCCATGCGATTTAGGTACATCTTAATTAACCTATTTGAGTAGTAATGATATTGTTTTTGTTTCATCGTTCTATAATTTTATTGAAGTTGTTTCATGGATTTATTTGTTTATATTTATTTAGTATAATAATTCATATTCTATTTCTTTGATATTTTCATTTGATTTCATCTTCAAGCTATGTTTCAATTTGGAAATCATCATCTACACTAAAATGAAGGTCTACATATTCAGACTAGGTCAACACCAACTTCATCATCATAAAATTGAACTTCAGTGATTCACAACTCTGGTTGCAGACGAAATCAAATCATTCACATTACATTGTCTTAGTCTATCATCATATTTCATGATTCTCTTACTCAACAGGTTTTAATATTTATTTCTTTTTCTATAGAGACCACCACTATCCATTGTCGAGCTTCTCTCAGAAGACGCAGCTGGCATCCTCCACTCCACATTATGGTTTTATATATAAATTCATATTTTCATTTTTCTTATTTCATTACAATACATCAGCCCTTCCATTTCATAAATTAAAACAACTATTTCAGTTTGTAAGATGATATTTATTCACCTATTCCTTTTTCAGGGTTCATAAATTTATTCACCTATTTGTTTTTAGCAACTAATTATTCATTTGGGTTTTATATATGGTTAAGGACTCATCATTTTTATATTGTGTATAACTGAAGGGGTTAATGATGTAGCGATAATCATGCACTTCTGGAGTTTGACTTGACAACACATGAATATGACTTCAATGTATTAAAATTTTTGATTACTGAAAAGCATGTAAAGGATGATGCTATTGAAGGTGATATCACTAACTTTGAAAAATTCTTATACTTTCATAATGATTTGAATGAGTCTATTATTTAGAGGGGATTCATGTTTTTGTATCAGGTTTTTCTGCTCCATGAAAAAAATTGAACCAATTGTTAGTGGCTATGTGTCTTAAACATTTTCTAATCAACTATTCCTCAAAAATACTACCTTATAGGTTAAATGTTTATTTCTATTTATATAGTAATATTTTATTATAATATTTATATATTGTTTTATTTTAGTATACCTGATACACATATTTCTAAACAATAATATATGTTTCCATGTTTTCAAAAGCTAATCTATTATGTTACAATGGATATTTCAACTTCCATGATTAATTGATTTTATTGTCTTTTCTTATTTGAAATGTCGATTACTTCATGATTACTATTTTAATTTGTTTAGAATAAATTATAATTCCTCTTCATATATAATTTATCGTTACTACGACATTGATGAAGTCTGAGAACAATGGGAAGACATGTTTTAGAGATCTTTGGAGGAGATGAGGTAGATTTTGAACTTTGCGTCTATTTTGAGACTACAAGAGTAGGGAGTTTAGTATGTATTGTTTTTTAATTCCATTTTTGTAGTGATCAGATACATGTTGATGTATATTCAAGCAATTATTACATAGGGCTTGAGGATGTTGGGACCTCCTATATTATTTAACACTACATATCTATGGTTCATTGCAGCTCACAAATATATTTCGGGATTTCCCAGTTGCACAGAATCAACCCGTTACCAAACACATCACCCATATAGAATTCTAGTCTGCCTGTCTACTCTGTCAAAATATTATCCACATTTCATCTTTTAATTTGACTCTATTCATAATAATTCCCCTTAATGTTTGACAATCTATTTCTAATCCATCTTATTTTCTGATTTAGTAATTAGGGAACTACTAAATTTTTTCATCCATCATTTTTTTACAACATTCTCTATTGAGAGAAGATAAACAAACACTGATCTGTAATAGGTCTTCTTAGCCATAGGTTCTTTTCAACTCCCTATAAACCAATTTTTATTATTCCATATACTCTTCTTCCCCATATTTTCATAGTTTGTTTTTTTAAGAATTGAATGTAAAGTGAAATTATTTTCCATTTACAATTTTCTAAACAATACTTAAGTGATTCATGAAACCATATTACTCTCAAATGACATCCATCAGTGCTTGTACAATGCATGAACAAAAAAAAACATTTGGGATAATATAATTAATAAATTATGATGTAAACAGTCTGAATCCAAAGGGAACATCAGTGCTGTTAAAAACATTAGTTATTGTCAGATTTTAAAATAGCATTTCAAATTTACCCATATGTGAGAACATTCATTTCTTTTTTCTTGTTTTCAAAACATAATATACTATGTTATAATGGCTATTTCAACTTTCATGTTTCATTGATTTCATTTACATTTCTTATTTGAAATTCCTGTTACATTACGCTTACTATTTAATCTATTGAGAATAAATTTTCATTCATGTTCATATATAATGTATGCTTACAACTATAGAAATGATTTCTGAGAGAAGTGTAATGACATGTTTCATTATATTGAGCAAAAAAACATTACATTTTTTTTTTGAATGATACAGAAGAGAATTATTTTAAATAATATTGAATAGTCCCATGCTTTTGGTAACAAACAACATTTTATTAGGTTAATATTTTCATGTTGATGTAGTACATTTTGTCTTTAGGTGTATCTTAGTTGTCATTATGTTCAAAAATTGACTTCTTTTTTAGAAAGGGTGGATCTTCAACGAATTATTGGGTTTCCAACTATAATGTACTAGAAAATATGAAACTTTTCCTAAAAACTATATTGTCGGGTATTGTACTTCAGGGGAACCTACTCTATTGGATAAATTTCCATCCTTACTAACTTGTCTATATTGTTCTAAAATCATGTTAGTGAAGTTCTTGGATGTAATCATCCCTATAGATTTTTTTACTTTATCTCCTCTAGATACAAGTGCTCAATTTATATAGGGATGTTCCAATCATGAAATGATATCCTTAAAAAATAAGGTCTACATTTATCCCTTCCTTTTTATACAGATATTGTTGACTGTGTTTGAAGATCTTGTAGTTTAAGATTTAGTAAAGACATACAATGTGGTTATCTTTTATATATTCTACTATTTTAATGGTCGCTATATTTAATATATTCAATATAATGAATTTTAATTCTTGGTTTTGATCCTCCATACAAGGGGAAAAGGTGAAGTAACACAAGATTTGGAGGAATAAACTATCATGAAAGGTACAATGTGAATATCATTTAAAAACATACAGTTTTTGTTACCTCTAAAACCATTCTTTTCAAAATTAAATGCATGGGTGAAAATAGTTAATAATATTTTGTTTGTTTTATGAATTTATCCAATATTTTCAAATTCACATGTACGTTGTTCCTGTTTCAATGTTCATAAATATTAATTCTTATTTGAATAGTATATTATGTCATATATATTATTTCTCAATGGTAAAATTAAATTTTTATTCCGATTCATATAAAATTGATGTTTTCTACTATTGTGATGATGTATTAGAAACTTATACAATTATTTTTTTTATAATTTGAATAGCATGTTAATTAATTTAAAGGTTATTTGTTTTGATTAAAATTTAGAATGTTCACATATGATATGACCATTACAACTGTTGTATAATGAGATTGGGTGATAAATTATTAGTAAACTTTACCACTGTTGGGATGGTATTGGTCCAACATACTAGGTCACATGGTGGAGTTAAACTTTATTTTGGATAAATACCCATCATGGAAAGGGATGTTCTGACATGTTTTTGAGGTGCGGATCATTTCAAATTAGTTACAGCATTAACATTGGCTTATTTTACCTGTATGGGTGTATTTTTTAACATTATACATCAAATTGGAAGATTTCCCAACACCATTACACTTAATTTTGTTTTATTATGTAGATGTACTTCTGTGAAAACATAGTACATTAAACCAAATAGACCCTTATGTTAACAAACACTCCCCAGTATTATCAAAGGCAGTTAATTATAAATATAAGTAAACTCAATACTAAAATACAATGTTCTATGTTCTAGATTACACGTATGGGTATGAGTTTTTATTAATTTTCAGCATATGGGAAGATTTTCCAACATTATTTCACTTAATTTTTATTATTATTTATAAGTAAATCTTTGAAAACATATCACATGAAGCCAAATAAAACCTTATGGTAACAGAATCACCAAAATGTTAGAAAATACAATCAATAAAAAATATCGGTAAACTGGCAGTTAAGAGAAATTATTTTTGTTGTTGTAGATTACCTATATGGGTGTTAAATTATCAATTTATAGAATATAGACAGATTTTACAAAACCATTTAAATTTATTTTCTTATTCAATATACATATTTCTGTGCGAACATGGTGCATGAAAACTAACAAAACCATATGTTAACAAACAAACTCCAATGGTACAAAAGCCAATGAATTCATAATATATGTAAACATGAAGTTAAAATACTATTTTTTTGTTTCATATTAGTTATATGGGATTGTTTTTTATCATTTTACTAGCTTTATAGTTCGAGATACATTATGAATCCAATGGATTCTAAAATTACTAAAATAATTTATTTGTTTTTCTCACAACATTTAATGCAATGAAGGAACATAGGATGGAATTCAGACATTTTGAGACCACTCTATAGGTCAATGTCTATATATAGTTTAATTTAATCAACCCCATGGTATTGATGGTATTGAGGTCATTCAATTTTCCTGGGATGTCTATAGGTACATGTTTTTTATGATATTATTTTATGTTTACCAACTAAATTTTAATATCAAAATATTTCTTGACTGTTATGTCTACCTAAACTGTAGTTTATTAATACACTGTAATGAAATTACTAAATCAAAAAATCAATATTCTTGAGGGGAAAAGTATTTAAATTCATACAGATAATCCATGTTCTGATGTAATGGAAATATCCAGTAGTTTAGTTTTCCCACATTATGATATCTAAAATTATTTTCTAGTTGAATTGATTTACCATTCTAGGATTTGTCATTGTTTTTTAGTAATTTTTGTCCCAAATTTTGAGTTTTCATGTTTATTTCCAATAAAAAATATTTCTACATGTTTATATTTTTTTTCACTTTGAATAAGCTTCCCTTGGATTAGATGAAATCATCGTAATGTTCTAGGTGAAAATTAATAATATGAAATGCACCAAACATTCTATTTCGTATATATTTATATTGAAGTATTCATCTGTTAACAACTAATTTTCTAATGAATCGTCATTATGATCTTAATTGAACACGAGATTAACTTCATTTCTGTAATATCACTTTTTTCATTTTCAGATAAAAAAACTCCTGCACTGAAGGTCTTGAACTGGGATCTGGTCATGAAGACTCATACAAAGTTCCAACGATTCAAATACCAGGTCGGAGTGTATAAGAGGGACCACCACAGTAATGATGAATTTCTATGCTCATTTAATGCTTTGAATTACATTTGAATTAATTTTTTTGATTGTTTCTGTGAGGGTCAAAACACAATACTTGAGCCTTGATGTATTCATTACATTGGATTAGAAAAATGGATTGTGGATTTATCTTACTAAAGGGTAACATGATTAATAGTGTTAGTAGAATGGATTCTTTACAATAGTAATTTTTTGTGTTAGTAATATAATTTTGTCGAGTTAAGGTTTAGTTCATAAAATATTGATTCATAATAAGTTGTTTGGAATGTTTTTTCTTTGAAATAGAGATATATTACTTTATTTAAATTCATGTTTTTCAGATGTTTTTATTTACTCAATGATATCTTATTTCAATATTGATTTGTTTTCTATACAATGAATATATGTTTGGTGAGTTTTCAGTAAAATGTTTGAATTTTGTACTAATAATCCACCTCCCCATGTGTATCCTCATCATCAACCTCCACCTCCTCCTCTACATTACCCTCTAACTCTACCTTTACCTCAACCTCTATATGTTTATCATATTTTAAGTAATTTTCATTATTAAATACTCAAACTATTAAAACATTATTGGATTTTAGATTTGAATTATAGTGTCGTTGCGAATTCACGGGTGAGGTACTAGTATTTATTAATGATTGGAATAATTAATTATGGGTTAGGGTCCAATGATCCAAAATACCCCTGGGGTTCCAGAATTCTACTCCCAAAAATCAAGATATATATAAATATATATTTATTTTCATGTGATTACTTTTTCATGAGTTAGGGACTTATTCTCCAAATAACCTCATGACACCAGACAACTGCTCTAGTCCCCCAATTAATGAATGTAAAAGTGGGGTTAAATGAATATTATAATCCAATGAAATGATATTTTATGAAATTTATAATTTGTATCATTCATACTCAAGAATTAGACATAGAATGTTCAATTGGTTTAGGTGACATGATAATCACATGGGACCAAGTTGTTAATTTAACAATATTAAACTAAAAAACTATTTAAAATATAATTTTTGTTTTATTCCTTAATAATTACTAAATTTTATACACTTCAATATAATATAAATTTCTTTTAATTTCATTGGTGTTGTCCTAGTGAGTTATACTCAAACCCTATATGAGGATTCCTAATCGAATCCTGAATATATTTCATGTATGCAGATCATGATAAGTAAAAGTGCCCTTTGATAGATTGATGTGCTAAGATTATGGATGGAGAATGGATGAGTGTACCTGATATGATATCATAATCCTCCTAATAGTTTTTATTATGTCTTTATTTTTTTTCATTTAGACACATTCCATTGATATTACAAAAAGTACTTACTACATTCATTATGGATATCATTTTCCATTTTTGTATTTATCATGTAACGCTTGGTATTATATTAGTATTTGTATTGTATTGGTTATTTTATATTATCATTTAGCTATATTATATTTATCTACACTATTATTCTACTTTGATAATGGGTTTATAGTCTCCCCATGTTACATATTAACACTTCCTACTAGTTGTTAGCCTCTATTATAAGGATAGACACACCTGAGGATATGAATCAGGCTGGATCGAGGCAGTAATATACTACACATGAGGCAGGACCCCACAAATATCAATAAAATTATTTTAATGCACATTTTCTATAAAAAATCCTCTATAATAATACATATTTAAAATAATTAAATTTTATTTTTATTTTCTTCCAAAATTATTTAAGTTAACTACATTTCTAATTTTTTATGTTTAAAATAATATTTACTTATAACCATAAAATAATCAATATAACTATAAGATACATGTATACCTAATAACCATGCTTCTAATTTTCATATATTCAATGACCATATTTCCAATGACCATATATAAAATGATAATTTTTCATTATCATATATATCCCAAAAAACTAAATTAATATCATTTTATTATTTTATAATTTATTTATCAAGCTGATTATAATATTTCAATAATGTTATATTATTTTTATAGTTATCAATGGTGATTTGATTTTCCAAGAAAATATTGAATAATTATATTTTAAATTTGTAGTATTTTTATATATGAGTGGTTTTATTCATTTAGTTATTTATGTAAAAATGTTTCATTTAGTTAATTGTAATTTTTTTCATTTTGTATTTCAATATTACCACATATTGAAATTGTGTAAGGTAAATTTTAGTTTATAATTTCATTTCTCACAACCACACTCTTACAACTCAATGTAACGGTCGACCAACACCTTTTTACTCAAGGTGAGGCCCTATCAAAACATCTATATAATCAATCAAGGTGCGGTAAAATATCCCATCACAACATCATCCTTATCACTCAATATCAGGGTCAACAAATACCTTATCACTCAAGATGAGGCATTATCTAGAAAACTACCATATCAAATTAGGTTGGGTCTAATGCCACATCAAACCTCTTCCTTATCACTCAAGGAAGGGATATTCGAACACATTATCACTCAAGAAAAGATCAAGAATTGGGATATATCATTTAAATAATTGGTATCCATCATATATCATGGGAATAATCCGGTAACATCATATAGGGAACAAAACCCATTTCACCAGATCACCTACTCATCAACCTTTCATTATTCACTCATGTCCTATCCCCCACAGAGGTATACATCAACATCCAACTACACCATTAAGATATTATTGGTGACACAACCATAGAATTTAGTGTCCTATGACATTATTTTCTCACCATCCTGATCATTCAACTGTTCACATTGAACCATCCTAGTCCCAGATAATTGCCACGAACATGCATCTTACCCAGTTGCGGTGTTTACGTATATGAAATGCACAACCTATCACTTGAAATAATGGTATTAACCTCATCATAATTGCTCCCTAAGACATTGGAATCCTCTTTCCAAGTCATATTAACTGTCTACTCAACCCACAACTGGTCCATAACTAATAACTCATGGGAGAGTGCTTATTGCCAAACTGTATATGGGAAGCACTCTCTTTCATTCCATTTATAGTCTAAATGGACTCATACCACTAGGGGAGTATAATAACACTCAATACAGAATTATAAGGGTGCACCTTATTAGGTGTGGGATGTATTTGTTGAACTCAATTAATTGTGTACGTTTTATTTATTATCAATAAGATTATAATTATGTGTCAGGTATTGTGGAAGAAACTAATGAATTCATGTTAGATTATTTTTCCAATAGATGTTGAAAATAATCATATAATTGGGGAGTTTAATAATTTGAATTACATTATGTTTAATATTCATTAATAACTTTTTTACTAGTCCATAGATCATTGGAGAAAAATAGTCATTTATTTAAATAATGTAACATTTAATTATGATGTTTGAAGTTATATTATCATAATTTCAAAATCATATGGATAAAAGTGTTTCAGGATTTCATATTTGTACAACATGTAATTAATTTTTATTTATTTAGAATTTAAATATGTTGAATAAAATGCTAATAAAATTATGGTTCTATTTTGAGAGATATATATATGATTAATTGTTTTAATTACTTGTGAAATTAAAAATGATGAGTTTTTGAATTTAAGAAAATTAAATTACATGTTTATTTTATAGTTTGGTATTTCATATTGAGATTGGAATTCTTATTTCTACTATTTTGAGGGTGATTTTTAAAACATAAAAATAATTAAATGGAACAATCTGAATTTAATATCCCAGAGATAGTGGTTATTTTAATACATTGGTATAAAATACAAGGGACCACATAATGAAGGATCAAATAGATTAATTTTCATTGGAGACTAGATACATAAAATATTCTCACATTACATATGATAGCAAGAAATGTAATATATTAATTTTCATGAAACTTTTATTAATTTTTCAAGTGAATCCACGATTCCATTCATTGATTCCTTATTGGGATCCCACTGACAAGATAACAAAAATAGTATTACATAAACTGGTAATTAAGGAATGAACACAGTGATATCTACCATAAAATAATTAACACATGAATAATATTGTTGAGAAAATCGTAATCAAATATTATATATATATATATAATAAAATAAAATGGGACTAAATTCGTGCATAAAATAACTACACAATAATCATATAGATAGAAATAAATAGTTTCAGAATGATAGAATTCATATTTGTAGACATTATAATATTACCACCAATGCCTTTCTTGAAGAAAATACATGTTAAAAATAAGGAATTTAGAATCCACACAATTTTTTATTATGATACTTATTTATTCATCGATGATTTTTAACATGCCATATTCATCACATACTAAATCTAATTCATTCATTAATAGAATAGGGAAAACATAATCTATCTAAGCATTCATTTTGAAAAAAACAATAGATAAAATGAATATATTTTACCAAAAAATATAACATAATCATAATCCTTTAATGTTAAAATACATGATGGTAGAAAAATTATATATCCCTAGTAAATTATAATTGTGACCAAATAATGTTGAACTAGAGGACAAGAATATTTAAAAAGAACAGGATAAAATTCATTAAGGGTAATATCCGTTTCATTTTGAAATAAAATATACTAAAATCTAAAAATATTCAAAATATTAAATAAAATATTTCCTTAAAAAAAATTGGAATATTTTAATAATTCATCAAATAATTTAGTGGTTATGATTAGTGAAAATAAATTTCATGACGTGTATGTCGAGACAATGCTTCATTTTATAATTTCATTAAAATGAAAAACATCCTCATTCAAAAAATGAAATGATGAATAATTTTAAAAAAACTATTCAAAATTAAATTAGGATAATAATTTCTTTGATAAATAATTATATGAAATTAAAAATATTCTAAAAATAATTTTAATGAAAATATCAACATGGAAGAACATGATTCTCATCCAATTAGAGAAAAGTTGTTTTCCCAAAAATCATTCATTTTTAATATTGACTAAATAAAGTGAGTAAAATGAGATGAGAACATAAAACTTATAGAAAAATCCATTGGATAATAAAATTTATCATGTTTAATATATAAAAATTGAATAATTCAATAAATTGAAACCTTAACATAATGAACTTCTATAAGGATGAGATTGTCAAATAAACCCTCACCTAATATCTTAATTTATTTCAAAGTACATTTAGCCTCTTGAAAAATATATTTAAATATATGAAAATTGTATAATAAAACAATATATTATCTGATAATATCAAAAATTACAGAATTATAAAATTTTAATACCCATTTAAAAATAATTCCTAAATAAAATAGTTTTTTTCGAGTGTCAACTATTTCAATTTTATGTATGTTAGGGTTATGTAGTTTCTGTCCCGGTATATTTATCAGGTTTCGATAATATCATTTTTATTAATCATTCTATAAATATCATATATATTAATGATAAATAAATTTTTAACCATTAATGAAAGGTAGATATGGAAAAGTGAATTATATCATTTATAGAGACATTATGCCAAATGTACACATGAAAATTATTTTAACATTTTTATATAGGGAATAAAATAAATGTAAATAACCTCTAACCATTGAAAAATAATTTTTCTATATCATATATGAATTAAATATATCATTTTTACTATCCATTTTAATCATGTTTGAAAAATGAATCACATCGCTTTATGAAGTGGGGTGTCCACTGGTAGACATGAGTGACATTAACATTTTTTTAATATATTGGAAGGTAAGAAGCTTGATATAATAGTATAATTATATAATAATAATTATTTCATAAATTTGATATATAAAATTTAATCCAATCATCCTTATCATACATTAAATATATTGATGGCAAATTAATTTTATTAGTATAAGGAGTTGGTAGTCGACACATATTCATGGGTGGTGATTTTACACCGCATTTGATGGAGAATGACAGGGATCAATATTATTAAATAAAAATATTGGCACAAAAAATATATTATATAAGTTTTTTATTATATTTTAATCATAATGACATATTTGAAGGTGCTAAATGATGAAATAAAAAGAAACTTGGTGACGACGATAACATTCATTTAGAGATACCACATTGGATCAATTTCTAAGGACCCAATGGGTTTGTATTTTTTGGTATAGAAGAATAACTAGAATATGGATAAATAATTTTGATAGGGATTTTAATTGTATTTTTACCAAAATACATCA
The DNA here is from genome assembly GCA_963277665.1 of Viscum album. Taxonomy (NCBI): domain Eukaryota; kingdom Viridiplantae; phylum Streptophyta; class Magnoliopsida; order Santalales; family Viscaceae; genus Viscum; species Viscum album. Next base: position 1,734,332,319 of record OY728152.1, on the reverse strand, counting down.
AGAGGTGTAAATATGTTATGGGAAGATGTTTCTATTAAAAATTCTGGTGAGTGGAACACTTTTAATTTTTCAATGTTTTAAAATTGTAATAATTTACTTCATTTGAAAAAGGGATAAAAATTTAATCATATTATAATTTCATAAGGATAAGGTCAAGAAAAAATTTATAAACAAGGTTTAATAAATTATTAGATAATTTTATCCCATTATCTTTTGGTTTACCTCCTTCATTAAAAATTTTAACATTAAATGTGATAAAAATTATTCAATATTGAAGGGTTTAATTTTACATGTAAGATAAAAAAATTTTCATAAACGAAGATTTAATGAAATTTTAGAAACATTAGCACCCTAATTTACCTTAATAAATAATTTCAATTATTTTTAATTAATATAACAAATTATTAGTTTTCATAAAATTTCATTTATGTCATTTTTTAAATTATTCTTTTCATTTCACATAATTAACATTAATATAGATGATTAATTTTAAAAAACATTAAAAAAATAATGTGTAATATTAAAAACAACTAGTGGGTCACAATAACACACTAAAAGAATATTACTTCTATTGTTTTCAAAATAATTTACAAGATTTTATATATCTTTTGAAAGAATATTCTCTTCATTTTTTATGAATTTGAGATACTAATTTGATCATTAAATATTAAAAATAAATTAATATGACAATAATATTATTTTATATTTTTAATTAACATTTATAACATAATATATCATTTTTTATTCTTTCATTTAAATGTTATGTTATATTCAAATCATGAGAGAGATATTTTAAAATTTTCATTACATAAAATAATATAAAAACTATTTTCTACGGAAATTCATCCAAAATTCCATATGTTATAATTTTGGATGGAATTTGTAGAATTTATATCATCTAATTAAATTAATCTAAGTTTTTATTGATTTTGATACATTATATCATGTTTTAAACCATATTTTTACCCATTTTATCCATACCAAGTATACAAATATTCACCATAGGTACAATTCCTAATTACAAATAATAAAATTGAACTATTTATAAATATTTAACCTCACTATTCAATATATTAAATTATTTTTTATGAATTATTTTCTATTATCGGAAGAAATTTAGTTTTTCTTTAAATATATATAACACAGTAAATAACAATATTTATAAATAATGTATTTTTAAGAATTAAAATTATGTATTATCAAAATAAAGTAAATTTTTTATAATTAATAATTAAATTATAATTAAAATATATCATATTTTATATTAATATGAAATATAAAATAAAATTTTTCTTTTAAATCATTTGATTTAAGTAAATCACCATAAAATATTTGGAATACTGTTATTTTCACAATTCAATTGAAAATAATAAATCATTTCGGGAAAAATCGAAAAATTTAACTAAAAGTTAATTTTGATATTATTGGTAGCATAAAATCATGAACACAACAGATCTACATATAAAAGGATGGTGGGCATGCATAATTCCTATATGGAGATAATGAGGGTGCTCTTGGGGGAAGATAAGTGAACCTATAACATGTTGTGTGTGTATGTGTGTCCAGGTGCCGACCTGGTGTTACCGTGAATATCAGGTGGCATGAAAAGTATTATTCATGAGTGGAGAAATAATGAAGGGATTGATGTAAGACTCGTGATTTTTGAATCTATTCATATATATTTAAAAAATTTAGATGAAACAAAGGCTTTTTTATCTCTTTTATCTAAGAAGTATGACTAGGTTTCTCATTTTCATTATTCTCTAGCACCATCGAGGATTTCTACATTCATTTGTTTCTTTATAGATAGATATCTAGTCATAAAATTGTGTTTATGATGATTATATGGATTATTAAAAGAGATCATTATATTATATAAATATTGGATTGAGATCTATGATGTGTTTCATGAGAGTTTACGAAGAATGTATTTTTTTATGAAAACAATTTTCAAACTCATGGAAAGTAGTTTAAGAATGTCTGCATATGTGGTAGAGAAATTTATTGTGTATGATCTGAGGTGGTGTGGATTCTCTATAAATAACTAATACCTCTTCATTTTTTTGATATAATCTTATGGAATGAATGAGAACATTATGATAGTTAAATAAAGAGACCCAAAATAAATCCATATTAACAGGATGTTTCCATATTATCAGGTTGTGTAATTTATTTTGTGATATCATGATGAATAATTTGATTCAACGAAAATATTCTTATGTAATTAAATTTTTATGTTGTTCTATGGAGAAAAAATAATGTTACATAATAAACATTGGTTGTCAAAAAAATTAATGTCTATTCCATGCAGACTAAATTTTAAATAGAGGCATTGTGTATTCAACTACATGATAAAGTTTTAAAGGCATGATTGAAATAATAAGCCTGAATATGGTTTTTTGAGTTTTTAACATGTTTTTCACAATGGAAAAACGATAATTATCCAATGAGAATCAATTCATCCTAATGATGGTATCCCTAAAATACTATTAGATGATGTATAATATTATATTATATATTCAGCTATGCGATGGAGATTAGTAATCAAGCATGAAATAATATACAAGTGTTATTGTATTTATTCTTAGATATAGTGAGGATGTTTCATTAAGATTGATTTTTAAGAAGGAAGAATACAGTTTGTGTACTCCTGATACATGACTGTCATAAGAAACTACATGAATGGGATTATATGAATATAATAGTTTGATTGAGACTATGATGCATTAAGTGGGACCAGTTTCCATAAATGAGCACATTATATGTATACATGAAAGACAATTTGAACATGACATGAAACAATGTGAAAATAATCATAGTAAAATATAATTTCAAGCATTTTTACAAGATGATTCATTCATGAATACATACACAAATATTTATAATTTACCATGCAATACACTTTTCATGAATAGTGTGAATTGTTTTTAAGTTGAGGATTAGAAGTAATTCCTAAGTAATTCATACATGAGTTTTTATCATGATATTATATGTGTAGATCATTATATGATTTTTGAATTGTAAAAATGTTCATGAATTCATCAAATAGAAAATATAATTACCAATCAATTCCGCACAAATGAATATAATCATGTTGAGGTGATCATAAATATTTTTGATGCACCATTAAGATTCAAATATTCTTGAACATGTTTACATGAGTAAGTATGATCCAACAAGATCCTAGAGAAATGTCATAATAAATTTGGGTAGAATCAACTATGATGTTTAAAAGATCATTCTATAGATAAAAAATCAATCTGTAGAAGAAGGATGCAGCTTGGGATCTAACCAGTGGTTGCATGATATTGATTAGGTGGTCTAAATTTTAACTGGGGAAGAAGTTACATTTGGAGTCATGAAATATCCCTAGTATCCTAGTAACTCGATAACTGATACTTCCCTAACATATCCTAGAGGGTGTTCCCAATCTCCACTGGTCAATAACTATCACCTTGCATCATACAAAATGATAGTGGAAACGATTTTCTTAAACATTATATAAGAAAAAAACAAGACAATATGCATATCAAAAGAAACTATATTTGGTTTAATATAGTAGAAGACAAATATGAATAATCAAACCCAAGTATTAAAAAAATGTACTAGGAAACAAGAAAAAACAACCCAATTACCTAATGATGCAACTCACCATGGCTATAGATCAATAGCTATAACCACCTCATAGTGATCGCTTTCCCTTGTTTGATCCTTGAACAAGGTAATCTACAAACACATAAATACAGAAGTAGGGATTGAACCAATGCCCAGTATAATTTCACCCAATGGTTCCATAAAAATATAACAATATCAAATTATCCAAGAGAGTTATTTCAATTTTCAAATAATCATGTTCGACATGTGTAAATAACATTAAAAACAATATTTACAATTGAAAAGGGAGAAATAATTTAGTAATTCCAGATTTAAATATAAAATTATGGAATTGGTATTATACCATGGGATGCATTACACAAATGAAACTTTTCAAATAATGTATTTTACAAACACTTTTATATAAAACACATTATATAAATTCAAAAGGCATGTAAAATTGTTTAAATCAATGGAATATATATATTTAAAATATAATAAGTGAGAAAACATGTCATATTCATAATCGGTGTGATAGTTCGAGGATATAGGGACCCAACACTATGAAATAGAAAATATGATCATATTCCCATACAAGCCTAATGTGGTGGGGACTAATCACCACTACCTAATGTTTGTGATGTATTGAAATGATGATTTAGAATGTTGTGAGTTATAAAGTGCAACAAAAAATAACTCAATAAATACCTAATGATTTAATGAGATCCAATAATAAACAACAATGAGTAATTACATTAAAAACTACCTAAAATAATATTAGTCCCATTCTCTATTTCAAATATTCCAATTTTCCCCTCAATAACTGTACTTGGTTTTTTATAAAAAACAATCCTATTCACCAATATAAAACCATATGTTTTCTAAAAAAATCCATATAATGAAAATTTTAAATTTTAATGATCTAAAACCAATTCATGAAATTTCACAATACACATTTTATAGTTAATTAAATAATTTAATTTTCAAGAAAATTTCATCAATTTCATAAAAAACCCAAAATTCATTGGAATTGTGGTTTTTCAAAATTTTCCATCAAAACCAATCAACAATTAAAATCAAAATTTAAATTGAAATATTTTCTATCAAATACATAGTTTAAATTAAAGAAATTTATTTCTACAAATTAACATTAATAGACCCCAATTCAATGGAATTGGGTTTTTTCCCAAAAATTATACCAAAACCCCCCTTTTTAAAACCTCCATACAATCAAATAGGTTTTTCCTAATGAACATGTAGATATCCATTTAATTAAAACGGTGAAATTTAAATTCATTCAAACAATTGAAATTAAAAAAATGGATAATATTTATTAGAAATCATAATGGAACAAACTTACTCACATTCATTAGATCTCAAAGCATAAGACCATAATTGGGATTTCAGGAGGAAGAACAACCACAATAGAAACTGGTGAAGTGAGGATCAAACCTTGTTTTATAATCCTAAAACATTGGTTATTAGATCCATAACTAAGCATAAGGATACATTAAACAATAGAAAAGAATATGGAGATTTTGGGAGACCAATAATGGGAAGAGGAAACAAACTAGATGTAGATCGGCAGCTATTCTAAAAGCTTTATATCACTTTTTGGGAGGCTTTCAAGGGCCCAATAATCCTTCTTATGAGATTTTGGGTGAGAAGAACCAATTTTAGGTCATACTAGTCCATTAAGGGCATACATAATTTGGTTTGGGACATTCTAATAATATATTGGTGTAGGAATACCTAAAAATAGTAAAATTATGATAAAACCTCTCCACCATAGAGGCTTTCTATCACTAGAAAGAATACCCAGAAGATTCTATGATAAAAATATGAGGACAGTGATCTCTCATCAGTTCCTCCATCCCCCATGTTTCACGAGAATTTGAACCATTATACCATAAAACATGTAATGAAGGTATTTACACCACATGAAGTAACTTGGATTCATAATAAAATATCATAACTAGCTATTTTGTTATTGATTAATCATGTTTGAAATCAACATAATTCAATCTTAGAACATGAGAATGATCCAATAGATACATTCATAACCGAGATAAATTGATGATGCCATGTATCATTATTAGCTGTGAAGGTCGTTATAAATGATAATAAACATTTCACCACCTTCTCAAAAACCTGAAAATATACCAATTTTTGAAGATCATGTTTCCCTTTCTAACTAATTTTCTGATGACCCATCCTTTGTGAAATTTTCAAGAACACATGGTCACCAACTAAAAACTCCAATGGCTTATGGAGACTATCAACACTCTACTTATATCAACTCTAGGCCATCAACATCTTCTAATGGATCAACTAAATATGTGTTGCTTTCTCTTGAAACATGCATTTTACAACCAAGTAACTTTCTCATTACTCCGAACAACAAAATTAGGATCTAAAACAGTATCTATAAGGCCTCAAAAGGGGACATTATTATCACAGACTGGAAACTATTGAAATAAGAAAACTCAACCAGTCCCAAATGATCATCCCAAGCCCCAAAAAAGAGATAACACAAGCATGAAACATATCTTTATGAATATGTATAGTTCATTCTAGTTGTCCATATGACTACGGATGTTATAATTTAATAAAACAGACATGATATGTTTGTGCCTCTTGATGTCATCCCATAAAATAGAATTGAACTACGGATCCTTATCATTGATTATATCATAAGGAACTTTGTGAAATGAAAAATATCACTGACATAGTGATTTAAAAAATATTAGAATTTAGCTACATTACATATGGGTATAAAGTGCCACAATTTAGTCAAACTATTTTTCACAACCCATATTAAATTCTTTTTTATATAAGTATGTAGAAAACCAACCAAAAATCACATAGAGTTCTTTTCCCCCATCCATGTTTTTATTGTTAGTGGTTGACGAGAACCTGATGTATTATTGTGCTAGAACATTACTTGAATACATGTATAGAAATTACAGACAAACTCAAAAATTACATACCTCATACCTATAGAATATATTTTCTACCCCATATCATAGAAAATATTCATGGTTCCTAGGTTCTGTGTCAACTAAGAGTTATGGTAGACTCCCATCCCATCATTCCTTGCCTCTATTGAGACAATAAAATGATTTTTAGAGCATAGAATACCCTCATTTGAGATATATCACCCAAAAATTGTCTCCCTACCATAAATGGTGTCTTAAATGATATAAAAATCATCTTTAAGATTTTGATCTAGAAGAATAATTTTTAGAAGAGTGGAGGTCAACTAAACATTGGCCAATGAATCCTAGACCCCTTTCTCTTGAGTTCCCATATTCAACTGTGCAAAGACATCCATAATATTTCAATATTCCAAAGATTCTTTTACTGTCTGTGTCAACAATTTCCTGCTCAATCCATCTATGATAACATTCCCTTTCCCCAGGGTATAGGTGATTCCAAAATAAAAAAAATTGCAGATATTTTACCCAATTCCCTTCAATGAGATTCAAATCATATTAGGAGAAGATATAAATTAATCCCTTATGGTATGAATACATATTAATCCTTTCTCTATAGGGGTAATGGCACCATCTCTTAAGAACATGAATCAAAAATTCATGTTCAAGGTCATGGGTTTGATAATTCCTCTCATTTGGCCTAATCTAACAGGTGGCATGCGTAAGACATACTCACCCTTCATTTGAATGCATCCCAAACCTAAACCCAATGAATCAAAAAGAACAGATAGCATTTTACGGCCTATGGAAGAGTAAAAATTGTCACTGTAGTCCAAAATAATTTCAACTAAACAAAATAATTTTGACATTTTCCATCAAATAAATATTTACACTATTATGAGTTAGAGCAGTCATCAGAAAATCCAACATTGAGAATTTTTTTCAAAATCCTGTAATAATATCTATCTAATCCCAAGATGATCTAAATCTAGAATACATTTCATGTTTCACACCATGTCATAACAACTATCATCATTTCAGTATAAATTAAAATAATATTTTCCCACAACATGAGTCTCAATAGATTCTCTTCATGGATCCATATATCAAACAATGTATGTTTAGCAGAATTTCAAGGATTTCATAGTAAACTCAGAAATATTCCTAAATGATGCACATTATCCTCATCTAACAAAGGATAAAAAAAGGGTGGCATCCAAAAAGACTAACATCTAGGTATTATGATACTCAAGGATGAATCAATTCCATAAAACCATAAAAACTATAAGAGAAATAGTTAGACCAAAGGTTATAACTAGGTACTAATTATGAATATACCTTCTTTGAAAGGCGGTTTTTTGAAATTCCTATTTTTTACCCTTAAAAAATGGTATCCAGATAGATGGTCGATTAGTGAGAACCATTTTTTCCCATTCAATTGATCATGAGATGATCAATCTGCGTAAATGAATACTTATTTTTTACCAACAGTTTATTGATATTTTTTTAATCAATAAATTGTTGAAGTGAATAATCATCCTTATTATAAACGAAAACTAGTTCCACCCGCGGGGACACAATCTGATATATAATTAATTTCTCAAGAATATCTTATAATAACGACATCAACTCTTTAATATTTTCTATTTATATATGATAATAAGGTATAAAAACTGATTGAGTGGCATTCATTAAGCTAGTAGAAAATTTTACCTCCTATACCAAGGCAAAACCAACGATATCAAAAGGGAACACATCGAAAATTTGAAAGATAACAGTAGGTATATCACCACATAAAGATTCCCTCTCTAGATCTAAATGAATCACATATATCAATTTTTCCATCTTTATATAATAAGGGAAAATGTAGATTGACATTGCTTCCAACTATCCATAAAGGATTTTTCACACATAATTAGGTGGAGTAAAGGATACCCATATATGATAACAATAAATTTGGGATTTATTGAAAATAATATAATCATTTCAGAAAAAGGAATTAAGAAATTTCATGTCGAGAAATGTAAAAGTCCATGAAACCTAAACAATTGGTGGTGAGAAATCAGTTGTTGCATGGCTTTGAATATACAATCTCCTTATACCAAGGGGTGTAGTAATATCTATTAGACAAGATTAAAACTTTATTGGATGACTATGAAGATTAGAAGTATTGGTAGAAATAAATGAATGAGATGAAAATGTATAAAATAGAGTAGTCACTAATGATGAAGCTATAGTAATGGAAACTATCACCATTTTTGGACCCATGTCAACATCCTCTAGAGACTATTCCACTATGTGAAGAATCCACATTTCAGATTCATATGGCTAGAATCCCTTTTCACGTGACACATCTGATTGTGTCCCCATTTCAGAAGGTGAGTATGATCATGTTCCACTACGTTCAATTGAATAAACAAGAAATGAAGGTGACATAAGCTTCAATAGGAGAAAATGTTCATGGATTCTATAGTTAAAAAAAATCCTTGAAATTATTGAATTTTCACACTAGTAACATACCAAAGGAACTATTCTATGAATATCAAGAGATCTAGAATGAACCCACTGTCATGCAATAGAATAAGAATCATTGGGATTCCCCCCTCCCTGAATTAAAACTTCTAACGGGGAGAGAATGAACTATTGATAAACTTAGTTTTCTAACTATCTTTATTTCAACCATAATCTTTCTATCCAGCACATCATAATAAAAAAGAATATTTAAAAATAATACCATAGAATTAATATACTAATGGAGTCTCTAATCAAAATGTTGAGCCTTTATCTTTTCATTGGGTTATATCATAGTTGTGAAATGCATGAGCTCAGTAAAACAGTTTATATATTCTTTCACAGTCCTATTAGCCTACTAAACCTTGAAAAACATAATGAACCTGGTTAACAATATTGAATCTGGATATAACTAGTTGGTGAATGTATATTTTAAGGTATTTCAACTATAATCCCTCATGTTTCTTTTCTATTACCATCGTTTCCCACCATCTGCTACTCGGTACTTCTACTATGATAGTGGAACAATTTTTCATGATTTTCATAGTTCTGTCCAAGAACCCAAACAAGATCTCCATTCCTCTCAAACATTACTCTGCCTCTAGATGATCATTTGAGGCTTTGAACAGTTCTATCATCAAGAAAACTAACTCATGGGAAATAATATTGAGAACCTCCCTCTATAATTCCACAGATAGAGCCTAAATGTGGACTATTAATGGTGAATGTACTAGAGTGTGGATAGTGCGCACAATCACCTCTACCATATTTTGATCTAAAATAAGACTTTCTAGCTATGATTTTACAGCAGCTTCATCTGATATACGATCAACTTGTCTTCATAGTGGAATGATGCTACAAAACATATTCACACAAAAATAATGTATCATATTGACACTCAAATAGATAATAGTGGGTAAATTAACTCCAATAGATAGATAATAATATTTTGATTTCAATCATATCCAAATCAATAGAATGGAAATGGATTTATCTAATCCACTAGATGAGTTTTCTAAACCAACCCTAAAAATTTATTGTTTGTTTAAGTGAGATATAGCTAGGTGCTAAATCTGAACAATCTTTTATGTCCCTAAAATATTTCACACTACATACTAACATCCTGAAATAATCTCAACATGATGATCTGATACCACTTTATCATGAAATATCCCACGTTCCATGTAAATAGATAACTAAAACATCCCTAACATATCATGAAAGTAATTTACAATCCCCATGGGTTAGTTTCTAGCACCAAACATCACAAAAAATTTCTGTTGGAATGATATTTCCTCAAACTTTGATAAAGAAAATGAAACAAGATATTATTTATGTCAATAGAAAATACACAATGCGTATTATTCAATAAGTAAAATGGGCATATACTAGCACAAGTAATAATACCATGTACCAAAAAACTAGAAAAAACTACCAATGTCTATAACGGAACAACTTACCAAGGCCAGGGATCAATAGGTAGAAACACCTATAAATGACTATTAACAAGATGCTTCTATCTAATTAACCAATAATGATATTTCACTTTTCAATAAAATTTGTTTAGAATATCAAAATAATATTCAATAAATCCTGAATTACAATTAAAAAGAAGGATATACAATTCTAATCCCTACTTTACATTTCAAATGTTGGAATTTCATTTAAATAAAGTGGTTCTTTACACAAATTTAACTTTTCAAAAAATGAAATTGAAAATAATTTTTAAATAAAATAGTTCTTATAAATTTGGAAGGCATGTAAAATAGTTGAAAATAATGGAATATACTCATTTGAATTGTAAAACTTGGAGAAACATGGTCATATTAATAATAAGTTTGATAGTTTCAGGCTACAAGGACCTGAAATTTTGAAATAGAAAAGACATACTTATTCCCCTTTGTTTCTGTGTAAAAGGGGACTCATCCCCATCACCTAAGGGATATGGTGTGTTTATATGATGTTTTGGAATGTCGTAAGTTATAAATTACCACCCAAAATAACTTACTAACTTTCATAGTCTTGCATGTAATATAGTACAAAACAAAAATGGGAAAATTGTTTCAAAACATCATAAAATATAATAAATCCCATTCAACATTTCAAATATTCCAATTTTTCCTTTAATAACCATAATGTGTTTTTGATCAAAAAAATATATTTTCATCAAGGTAAAACCCTAATGTTTCTAAAAAGACTTATACCATTTTTCATAAATAAGTATTTAATACCAATTCATTAAATTTCAAAATCCTCTTTTACCAATTACATTCAACAATTTAATTTTCAATTAAATTAGATAAATTTCACAACAACCATCCAATTCACTTGTATTGGGATTTTTCATAATCATCCATCGAAACCATTCCATATGTAAATTCCACAATTTTTTTTGAAATAATTTCAGTCATATCGTCAAAATAAATTAAAATAAGAAAACTATTCATTTTTTTTTAAAAGGCCTCAATTCATTGGAATTGGGGTGTTTTCCCAAAATCACAACCAAACCCATTATAAATCCTCCATCCAATAAGATTGAGTTTTTACATTGAACCAATTTATAGGCTTTTAATGAAAACCAAGAAAATTCAATTAATTTAATCAAATAAAATTAAAATATGTAATTTAGTTTTAATATTAATTGGTAATCATAACAGAACCAATTACCTCAGATTAAGAATATCTCAAAGTGTCATACCAAATATAAGATTTTCTAGGGAAGAACAAAAACAAGGGAAATTTGAGAAAAGAGAATCAAACCTAGGTTTACAACCACAATCAATCGGTATTTGATCTATAAGTCAACAAAATGATCCATGAAACCCTAGGGAAGAAGAGTTATATCACGGGAGAATGATAACGGGAAGAGAAAACAAACCAGAAGAGGACAGACCACCATTCTCCTTACTTTAAAAAACTTATAAATAGGGTGTGAGGGGTCAATAATCTACCTTAAGAGATATGAGTAATGGGAAAACAAATTTTAAGTCATACTATTCAATCAGGGTTCTTAAAATATGGTTCAATACATTAAAAAAGTATGATATCCAAACATCCAGTACAAACAGTTTCTTATACATGCCCAAATAGTTATACTAAACTGTGTGTCAAGGCCATATGCCTATTTTAAATGGGATGCATATATTATACTAAGTGGTTTCACGTCTTTACTACCTGTGTGTTAATCATTAAAAAGAGAATTGCATTGGGTTTCACTATTTTCATTGATATGGCATACAGTTTGGGAAGACCATGTGCCATCTATACATTATCAACAATTTTTTAAAATTTGTAGAATTTTAGCCTGAAATAACCCCAAACGAAACCAACACCAAGATTAAATAAATTATTTGGTATGTTATAATTTAAAATAGTAAAATGTTTTTACGGGTGGGGGGGTATAACCAACATGATAGGGGTTATTTGATCTAGCGGTATAACCAGCTTAAAATAGTGGGCTCTAAATAGCAACTACTTAAATAACCATATATTATAGAGGTGATTCAATGTTAGGGTTTATAAACAACATGATAAAGTTCAAATAATTATATGGAATGTTATAAATACCATTATATTATGATTTCAATGTTATTGTTGCTTACTGGGAGTGGATGAAGATTAAATTTGAGGAATTGATCCATTAATCATTCATAGAGGTTGAAATAAAAGAATAATAATTTCAAAAAATCGTTTACCACTAATTCACCCCCTGATAGTTGTAATGAAACATTTTCATCTAAAATTTTAGGAAACATTAATTCATTATTCATTACATAAATAGACACTTCATATAATTCCATATTATTGGGATGTATAATGAATTGGGGTATTAATGTAGATAACATAATAAGATTAAAAAAAATGCAAAAACATTATTTAAATACTCAATAACATGTTATTATATTCAATGGATATTCTAAAAATATAAAAAATAACCTCAAGATATAGATAATAAATGGTTAAGCTATAAATCCCATTAAAGAAATAATTAATGTATAAAATAATTAATTCAGTAGATCTGTGTCAGTACGAATATTAGCATAATATAAGAGTTGATAAAATAATAAACTTAAAAATTGAGGATTGATAAAATATAATAACCTAAAGGAAACATTGGAATGTGGTAACCATATAAAACATGAAATCATAATCATAGGTTAATGTTAACTACTAAGAAATATTAAAATTGTTTTCTTATTATTACAACCAATGCACCATAAATTTAATCCTATATGATAAAAACAAAAACCAATGTGTTTGGGATCTATATACTTAAAATCCCACCTATCACATTTATTTATTGTAAATGTATAAGTGTTCCACATAGATCATACAACATATGTATGTATTTAATAACTTTTATCTCCATGAGTATGGTGTGTGGGTTACATAAATTAAATTCCACAAACAATAATGGAAATGTACATCTTGGTCAATATCTTTTAGTGTGAAATGGGGAAGAGTATTCACTATATAAAATATTGGAATGGAAAATCACATGACAATTTCAATAGCATAAAAATGGACATAGAGATTCATGGAACAAATATATAATAATGATAGGGGTAACACATATCTTGGAAGTAGTTTGGGAACTAAGTGGTATGTATAAAAACATATCACAATAAGAACAATTTTAAATCAAAATATATAATATAAATATGGTTCTTGAAATAAAATATAATAAGAAGATGATTCCTTTCAATGGGAGGAGCTTCAAAAAACACATGAAGAGCTAGTTACGATATTGGGTGAATCCTGGGATGGATAGAGAGGGTGAATTGTATAATAACATCATGTTCTAAGGGTTATTAGTGAAGATGAATGACATGATAGGTGGATTTATATAACAAAAGTGAAGATAACTTTTTTTGAATTTCTAAACATATGTTCTTGACTCGTGATGTTTAATTAATCAAATTAAAAAACAACTCCTTTATTTTACCCATTATTTAATCCAAATAACAATGGATTTTATTATCCTATGACACTAAGAAAATAACTACATTAAATAATAACATTTGTGATGTCTAAGTGAATGATATTTATAAGGAATGTATTTTAAAACTTCAAAATGTAATATAGGATTTGGAAGATTAGTAAAGGATATATAAAATTAAGAAAATAAGTTTAGAAAGAAATTATTTTAAATTGAATGTATTATTTTGTTCATTGATAATATTATTAGTATTTATTACATTACTTTTGTTCGTTTTGGATTTTATAATACATATAGAATAATTACATCGTATTTAATGTTTATCAAAAATTTCAATTGTATAAAGAAATTATGAAAATGTCACTATTCTATAATTCTAAATGGAGGAAATAATTTTTTATCAAAATAATTACCTAGTTATGATAATTTATTCTAAATAAAATAAAATATCCCAATTTCATGAAAGATTATAGTGTATTTAAAATACATGGTTTCTAACCCTTATAAAAATTATATTTTAATTCATAAAATTATATTATCATTAATATTAAATAAATATTACTAAAAAATAATATTTTATTAAAATATAAACATCAAAAAAATCATGAATTAATAAAAAAGAGTTTCATTATTAAAATAATATATTTTAAAGAAAATATAATAATTATTTCATCATATAAAATATATTTATTATATAATTAATATTTATTCATCATAAAGTAATAAATTAAAAAATTTATCATAATTTTATAAAAAAAATAAACATTTATTCTTTTAGAGTATAGATATATAGCATTTTATTACACTATTAAATGCTCTAAGGATGTGGTGTGTGATGGTGAAATATTTTTGTTGTGTTTCTGGGAACATGGGTGGGGTTGTGATCTCAATGAGATGAAATTTATCCAGTAAACAGTTTCACACATTCATTAGTTTTTAAATCGGCTATTTTGAATGGTAAAGAGAAAATACCAATCATGATTTCTACCTCAAAATATCTAATAAATGGGATTCATAATGTATGAGCCTAATGGTAAATATTATCACTTATTTCATACGGGTTATTGGATTTTTTATAACCCTTATTAAATACTTATTATAACGATCATTGTAAAATTTCTAATTCATAAATTCTTACGATGTGAAATGATCTTATAAGTTAGAAATGATACAAATTATAATGGTCTAAAATGAGATAATTTGATCATGTGATTTCAATAATTGCATTAATCAATATGGAATTTATTAATTTTAAATGGGAATTTAATTTATAAAACATCATTTTAGAACATAAATGATCCTTGGTTACTTATGTGAGAATAAACCTGACATCCTATGATGTTTAAATAGTCATCTTGGGCTACCCATTAGTCTTAAGATGACAGTTGGTGATAAATAATTCTCTGTATCAAGAGACATTTGAGGAGTTTTCCAAAATTACAATATAAATCATGGATGATGGTCTAACACAATTTAATGAAGAACACCATAATGTCTTAAAACATTATTAATATAGAGTCTTGGAAGATTTTCAAGAGGTAAATCAATTATTATATTGATAAAATGTAAGGGTTTTGTGAGATGATAAAAAATAACCCATATATTATCATTTATTCATGGATTATTTGGTAATTCATTAAAAATTGACATAAAAATCACATCCAATTTTTTAAAATAGAAAATAATGAGGATATATGAATTCTTTAGGATGTTTTGTCTTAGCCTTGAACTACTAAGAAACACATAATCATAATATATAATAAGAAATGTCTATCTTTATATCCTATTTCAAAAAATATTTCTTCAAAACCCTATACATCTTTACTATATTTTATTGTATATAGAAATTTTAGTTATGTGAGTCATAAAATAATTTCCTTTTCATTTCATGTTTTGTTGGAACACATTACCACATTTCATATTTAATAAACCCCTTTTCATAATTAATGATTTGAAATATAACTACATTTTTGGATTATATTTTCTTTTGGAAATTATCATTAGAAGTTTAATAACATTTATTTTTTTATAAAATAAATTTTCACAATTATTTGAAAAATAATGGACGTTTTCCTACACTAATAATTCCCAATTCCATCTTCATTAGGTCCCAAAATAAATAATCTATTTTAATTAACTAATTTTTTAGAACTCAATTATATTTCGCAAAAAAAACAGCATCCACATTATTAGCCATGATAGTGTG
Organism: Viscum album; assembly: GCA_963277665.1. Classification (NCBI taxonomy): domain Eukaryota; kingdom Viridiplantae; phylum Streptophyta; class Magnoliopsida; order Santalales; family Viscaceae; genus Viscum; species Viscum album. Next base: position 1,734,316,133 of record OY728152.1, on the reverse strand, counting down.
GTAGTATATTGAGAATCTATAATCCATAGGTAGATCTAACAATCTCTTTTGGTTCATGCTGAGATTGTTTTATGAAAATCTATATTTTAGACACTATTTATGAGTTTGTATCTCAAATATTTCTTCCATAGAGATAATATCATGATATATTAAAAACAAATTATGATTTAGAACTTAAGAAAATTTGCTGGATTTTTTTACTCACATATATTTAACATCATTGATTTATAGGAAATATATTTATTAGTTTGTATAGTGGAATATCCATGTCCATTCATTAATGAATCATTATATATGAAAAATCCACCACCACCATATAGTTGTTCTAATAATGGTGTATTAATCCAACTTATCATTAATTATTCAAAAACAATCTTTACATTCCCCATTCAAATAGAAATTAAACCATTTACATTTTATAATTGTTTAAATGATTTTTAATTCATAAATGTTTTTAAAAAATATAATAGTAACATTGTAGTCCAAGTTAACTATACACCTAATTTATATTTTTCTGCATATTCCATAATTTGTCTTCCTTTATCATTGATTGACAAATTGATATTCCATTTTTATAGACAATATTACCAAGAAAAGGAACTTAGTGAAGCTAAAATTTTCACATTCTAAATTTCTCATATAACTCTATTTCTCTATGAGTCATAATAATGATTTGTAAATGAATATTAGGTTATTACTATATTTTATATTATACCAATATATCATAAATAAACACCAAAATGATATTATAAATATATTACTTGATCATTTGTGTATCATATTTAATAAATAGAGGGTTCCTTCATCAATCCAATGAAAATATCTACATACTCGTAATTTATATAGACTCAAAAATGATAACATTTAAATATCTTCCATCCGCACATGAAGATGATGATACCTTGAATGAATATAAATATTTTAAAAATATTTTTCTTCTTAAATTTGATTAATCATGTGACTAATAAAAATAAGGGGATAATTTTTACTCACAAAAATTGAATTGATTCCTCTACAATCAACACATAACCGCATAATCCCATTATAATTTATCAAAAATATATTGGATGGATCCTAATGAGTAATACTTAGTAGTATGAAGAAAATATAAAAAACCAAGGTAGTTTTTTCGTTAAATCTACTACCTAACCAATATCAATCCCATTGGGAGTCTTAGATATAAGTTTGTCATCAGGTATGGGTTCAATAAAAAATAAACATTATGATCAAGAGGATTACCATATTTCCCTTCTTAAAAAAATCAATATATTCTATCAGGATAAATAATGAATTGTATCCTAGAAATAACTTTCAATTATATAAGTTTTATACTCTATTTAATCCATGAATATCAGTAAAGAGATCTACTGGAGGTGGATTTAATATGATTCACATTATGTAGTCCCCCTATAAAGATGATTGATTGCATACCTACATCCAAAATAGTAATATTCGTATCATAATAAGAAATATTTTCATATTTATATTTATCACAATCCATGCCCAAGATTATGTCAATGTCAACTGTATGTTTAATAATTGTGTTTTAAAATAGGTTATGTGCATGCTTCGTAATGGGAATAGACTAACAAATACTTATTAAATCATGTTTCCCACCAAAAGTCTTGATTGATAATTACTTATATTAAGGTTCTAGGGAAATTTCTAATATTCATGTAAATATGAAAGGTAAAATATAATTTGATAATTCATAATTAAAAAATGTATTAGCTAAATTTGAGTTTATGATCAAAATATTTTCTACATCATATTTATGAAATTCAACCTCATCTATAGTGACCACATAATCTCAAAAATACTATATTAAACTATTTGATAAAGAATAACTTAATTATTTTGATATTTATTTTTATAGTACCCCATCTTAGTAGATTTAAATTGTAAAAAATTTTATCCATATTTATATTCCATTAATTAATGATCTTGAAGTCCATTCTCTCCGCATTGGAGGCATGAAACAAATCAAAAAATGATTTTCCATGGTGTTTCTGTTTACACTTAATTTATGTTGGAAATTATACCCTTCCATTATCTCATATTTTCATATTACTCTTTCTAGATTAAGTGACCATCCAATTATTTTCTTCTGTTCCATTGAATTTTTAAGCATAGTGAATTATTTCTCTATAATCATATTGGATGATACTATTTTATCGTATGATGAGAATATTATAGAGAGCAGTGTATTTGGGGGATTTCATATATCACATCATTGAAATGGAAAATATTACTATTTAAATTGTTTATGTAGTATAAATCATTCCTTTATAACCATGTAAAGTAGGAATCATACATATTAACTTCTAAAAAATATATATGTTCTAAAATATAAAAGTAAAAATGTAATTGGATAATAACCATCAAAACATATTAATTAAGAATAAAATAATTTATTGCTCATGATTGAAGAAAATTCCATTCAGGTCTTGTACGTTAAAAAAATATTTCGTTCACATTTTTTATAAAATGAAAATAGTACATCATCTAGAAAATGAGAAGACGATTTATTTATATTTTTATTAAAATATAAAACATGGGTAAAAATGATTTTGATCAATCATTAAATATAATAAAAACCAATTATTAAAATATTTTTAGAAAAATGGTAATTGGAGTGAACTTATTTTCGAATGATGGGATAAATAATGTCGATTTACTATAGAAACATTATATTGTTTCTTGAGTACATAAATAAAGGGAAATTAATCAAAGAAATTTAAATTCACAATATAAAAATAAGAAAAGAAATTTGATTATTTTATTGTGTTTTATATCATGAATGGGCATCATAAAAATCATAATTGTAAATAGTCCCAATAAATAATAAGATTGTTACATTAAACCCATACCATGTTGTTTACTTATGAATAATAAGTCCCACAGAAGAAAATAAATTACCGGGATATGTATATAAGATAATTTTATTGATAATTATCATAAAATAGAGATATCATTAGTATATATTACGTATAAATGAAACAAGTGGTGAATATGTCTCGTGTCCCAAGGAAATAAATATGAGGGAAAAACCCATTGGCTCCAGATCGACATGATTAAAACAGAATTTGACATCATGTACAATAAATTTACAATTTTTTAGTTATAAAATGGAATCTTATAATATATATATAATCTAAAATTACCCTTTTATTTTATATAAATATCAATTTACTAAAAATTTCTTATTAAAATGATTGTTTCAGGGGGTTAACTGATTTGTTTTGTATGTATGTTTATGTTTGGTAGTTTTGGTCACTATACAGGGAATATGGTTCCAACATATTTCGAATTTTAATAATGATATGAGTATCATATATTTATATTATAAAAATATTTATAGTCACCCATAAATATTAGAGAAACAAAATGTATTAAATAGTTCGTTGAGGTAGCAGGTCGTACATACAGATGAATAATGTTTTAAGTTTTTTAAGTAATAAAAAAAATTAAATTAAACATTAATTTAAAATTATAGAATTATTTTTATTACATATATATATAATTTATATTAATTAATTCTTTCATTATTAAAAACCATTTCAAAATGAAATTAAAATTTTATCACAAATCTTCATGGAGGCAGTAGTCCACACATATACTTGATTGTCATTATCGTTTTGAAACAGATTAGAAGATAAGAAGGTACATGTCCTATAATAATTCATTTTGTATAATTTTATCATAAGTTTATTATATATATATATATATATATTTAATCTACATTTATATATATCAATGAGTGGTGGTGATGGAAAAAAATTACATCTGTTCATGAGATGGTAGTTCACTGTACTCACAATCCATGGATTCATCTATCATTTGTTATAAGAGGTTATAGATATTGTTTAATAATATAACATAATAATATATATATATATTGAATATACATGTGATATTATTTCTTCATAGTTAAAAATATTTTAATGAGGTGGAAAATTAAAAAAACAAAAAAAACTAGGTTAAGAAAGATACATATGATTCGGAAAACATATTTTGGTTTACACAAAAACACTCCATAGGATGGTATAAAAATAATAAAATTTAGTCATGGTCTAAGGAATGGATGAAATGAATAAATTTAATTAAGTATTTTCTAAGATTTATGGATTTGGAAGTGTGAAGAAAATGGCAGAGAAGCCTCCAATTTATAATTGAGACGGAATTACATTAATTAAGTACCCAAAATTATTCAACGATTAAAAGTTACTCTAATGAAAAGTGGCTCAAAAAATATAATTAATTGTTTTATGTATTTAAAGTTACTTAAATTTATCTACATCTCTAATTACACATATTTTAAACATGTTATTCCTTTAACATATAAGTTTAATTTATCTTACAATTTCAGTTTTCACAACCGTAAATTGTTTTTTTACATAGGTAATTTATCCTTTAATCATAGAAATAAAATTAGCCTTATTATATTTTTGAGAACTATTTATTAAAAATATTAAAAATAAATTATAAATAATAAGTATAAGGTCTATGTAAAATATGTTTTAATACTTTCACATGTAACACGAAAACCACAGTTTTAAACATAACTATGGAAATTAATTTTTACTATTTTTTCTATTTGTTATAAACGTATATAAATTTAATCATATTCAATAATAATAACTATTATTATAAACAAATGGAATAAATTTTATCAAATTCAATCCACCCATGTGGCAGAATTTAATTTAAAATTTATTTTCCAATCTAGATGAAGAAATAGTTTTCAATATAAAAGGTTTCCAAATGTATACATGTTATTATATAAATAATAAATAATAAATTATTACAATAAAATAAATTGGATTTATAATAAAATTATGAAACTAATGAAACTTTTTAATCCACTTTAAAACTGTTTTATACTTTTTATATTTTACAAATGAAAATAAATTTAAAAAATAAAAGTCAGTATTTTGAACAATTTCGTTATTAGTTTATCTTTTCATAAAACTACTAAACATTAACAAATTGATAATTTTTAAATTATTAGTTCAAATTATAAGTTCATTTTTTATAATTTTATCTCATAAAAGTGAGAAAAATTAATTTAAAAATAAATTCATCAAATATGATGAAGCTGATTTTTTGAAAACTAATGTTATAAGAATAATATTTGATTAATCATAATCATGAATACATAAAATACTAGTTGGTGATAAATATATTATTTAAACTTATAAAATATATATTTAATTAATATCACTCTCCAAAGGTGATTAAATCAGTTTTTTATGATAAAACACATAACATGAATAAAAATATTTTTTTTGAAAAACTATTCATTGGTATTCAAATGAATTTTATTTGTATATCGACTAAATAGTGAAAAATATATTGATTTTATAAATGATTAAACCATATAATTTTAATTATTTATTTAGTATTATTAATATTTAAAAATTTAATGTATGGTTTATATTGGTCACATAGAATTATAATATTTAGATAGAATATCACCATTTTTTAATCTTGGTGTTGTCTATAATGCAAGATGTAGAAGTATAAAAAAATAATTTTTTTAAAAAACAATTAATAAAATATGGTACTGTTACATTCTACCCGCTTAAAAATAATTTCACCCTAAAAATTACTTTACTCCAATAACGTTTAAAATAGTTTACGATACCTCTCCGTTATTATATCCTCATGTAACTATGTAGGTTTCTCAAATTGGTGGGATTTCCACAAAATAGTAACTAGGTGAGTGGCCTTATAGAATAGAACATCCTCTATAAGATAAATAATTTATATTATTTTCTCTTTATAAGATATATACTTATCTTGTGGTATGACCTCTATGTTTATTAGATATGAAGGGTCAGGTATATTTCTTTAAGAGATATATGTTGAACACATTGTGTACTTCATAGAGGATTGGTGGAAGTGCTAAGCGATACAGAACCATAACTACATGATTAAGAAAATCAACATGGAAAATAGATGTTTTGATTATATTTAATTTATTTACCAATATATTAATATTATTCCATGTTTAAATTCAATGGAAAATTTTCTCACCAATTTCAAATTCATCATCATAGGTATGATTTTCAACATAAATTTAATGTCAACACTAATTTGGAAAGATGTGATGTTGAGTGGTTCTTACATTATATCCCATTTCTATATCTATAAAAGGTCTCAATAGATTTATTTCTTCAAATTCATCCAATTAATTTTAAATATTACTCTTTATATCAAATTTGAATTTAAATAGTTCCATAAAAATTCATTATTTGAAGCCATTGTTGTAAGAAAACTTGACTAGAGGTTGGTGTTGATCCCAAACACAACTTAAATCCATATGAAATGATCTATGCATATCCTCAAGTGCTTAAATTGTTTCATCAGACTGAAAATCACTCACAGAATAATAAAATGTAATTAAAAAACAACACTTTATCAGAATTATGTAGAATACTTTTTTAGAACATAGTGATAAACCTCAGATCCTAAATGTTAAAAAATAATATGGTAATCCCCAATACCTTACCAATTATTTATTGTATATTATAGTATTCAAATAAATAAAGAAATATTCTCTAATAATAAAAAATTTTGTTGAATTTATAAGGATTTTTATGACAACTAAAATATAATTATCAAATTTACACATTTTGGGGAGTCCAAAAACAAAATCAATGGTGATTTTCCCATTTCTATAATTGTACGGATATTATTAATAACAATATTTTATAATTTTTCCTCTTAGACTTAAAACATTTATATACTATGTACTATGAATCATATTTTATAATATTTACCTTCATCTTTTCGCACAAAAAAATATTTTTTATCATTATACATGTTTGAACATCATGGATGCATAGAGAACGATGAATTATGATCCTCCTTTAATAAGTTTTTTTTAAATATTTAATTGATGGAACACATAAGAACAGACTTAAACATATACTTCCATAAATATAAATGTTAATAGGACAACCATTACTCATATTCTTATACATCTCTAAATCTTTATTCTGTTTTACTTTTTTATTGACTAGATAGTTGGATTAACACATATTTTAGGGAGATAATAATTCTACCATGTCATCATGATTTATAGATCCATCAATTTAAAATATATAATTAATTGTTATATTGTGATCATAATCATAGAAAAGCTATCATGACCCTTTAAACTCAAATAATCAACCAACTTATTCACATTCCTAGGGTGGAAATGAATTTAGAAATCAACATCCATAATCAGATCCAACCATATTCTATGTTTTATATTCATATATTTTTATATGAACATATGCTGTAATCATCTCTGATTAGTGAAAGCATCATATTTTTATTTTTAATTATAATACTTCCATTTCATTAAGGAATCAATTGTCTAGATAATTTTAAATTACTATTTGTGTAATTGTAAAATGAACCTTCAATTTTTTTGAGGAATAATATATAGTCATGCCATTCTACATGATAATTCATCCCAATTCATTAATCAATTCAATATTATTTATTTAAAAACATTTAATGTATTTTGTTTATATATGAAAAATCACATGGACTAGAATTCTATTTATTTACATTAAATATTCATCATATCCATATTTCCATAGAATCATTAGTCCTATCCGAGTTAACAAGGGGAGTGGTTTATATTTTAATGATAGATTCTAAATAAAAAATCACTAATATCATGCAAAACTAAGAATAAAACATATCTCGGTCTTAGTGGTTGGTCTAGGGCAATGTTCAATAGCGTTGGTCTTATGTAGATCCATATATATACTATATACTGAGATTATATGACCTAAAAAATGAATCCATCTCTAGACAAAATTCACGTCTTAAAAATCATAAAATTATCCTTCTTTAGGGCCCTGAGTATAATTTTCATCTGATATTCATAATTTTGATTACTATTTAAATATATAATAATATTTTTTTAAAATACTGCCAAAAAATAGTCAAGGTTACATCTAAAGACACTATTCAATAAATATATTAATATAGTGGGGGGAATTAGTAAGATCAAATGGAATCATTATATGTTCATAGTGTCCATGCCTTTTCTGTAATGTTGCCATTGGTATATCCTCCTTAAAAATCCTTAATTTTTGATATCCACAATGTATTAAAATCATTGAAAAGTATTGAGTTCTGTTTAGCTAATCAAACTAGTCAACAATATGGAGTAAAGGATACTAGTTTTTTATTATTATCTTGTTGAATAATTGATAGTTAGTTCCAAGTATAATTGATCCATATATATTTTTATAAAAAAATAAGATCACTAGAAGGTGACACACATTTCCAAATAAATCATTTTTCAAGATTCTAATGGATTTTATTTTTTAATTCATGTAAATCAATTAGAGACATTATATATGGAGTCCATGAAATGTTTTTTGAACTTTGTATGAGTTCAAAATTGAACATAACAGAACTCTTCCAAAAAGATATAAATACTCCAGGAAAGGTATATATATTATTTTATATTTCTCCCCAACCATCCAAGATAGACACCCATTCTTAATAGTAATAATGAGATAATAATAGATGTGATTTATATTATATGTTTATATTTTTCATCAGAATGATAGAAAATCATTGCTTTGTTTAGAATATCCAACATGACATCCCTAATAATTCAATTTATGTTGGATTTATATAGACAAATATAATATATTCCTATGATAACATTAATGTCAACTAAATGGAGAATAACTATATTTTTATGAAGAAAATTCCTACAATACTCAACTTGGGAAGAATTATAGAAATCATATGTGATCATTGTCCCATTAGGGGATTTAACTAATATTTAAACATATAATATTTTGGAGAAATTTTAATACCATTAGATAAATTTATATATATAAATTTGTGTTTAGAATTGGAGTAAAATAATAAATAAATTTTTTTATTTGATGATAAGCGTACCTCCCACCACATAATTTTCATGCCCCTAGTCTAAAATAGTGGTATATCGAGATTTCGTTTTGTCTCTTTGTTAAAGAGGTTGTTAATGCCGATCAGAATCATTAAATATCATAATTATGCACTAATTAACACAAACCCTATACTCATGGAATTCCAAATGCTGCAGTGGGATGTTAGATTCTATAGATATTTCACCATATTCATATCAGTATCATACTTTTATGTATCAATTCAGTATTAAACCACCAAATGAACTTCATTTGAACTTTTAAAACATTTATTAACCCCCTTCTTACAATTCCCTCATTATTTCCTTCCACGTTATGAATATTAGTGAAGACCCATTTTCTTATCTCTGTGATGTTTAAATTTTCCATTGAATTTTATCATTATTTACTTATTAAAACCATAAGAAGTATGGGTAACTCCAATCTCCAATTCCATCATGATATCACATAAAAAAATTTATATCATCTAAAGCCCATTATGGATAAATTTTATCACTAACTAGGTATTAATACATTTCATAATTAGTCAAACATACTTTCCAGATGGATGATAATGCTAGAATAATAAAACTTAGCTCTTATAAAATTTGAATCATTGAATCCAAAAGATTCATATTCATTATAAATTTCCTTATTGAATTAATTCTCTATTTTTAAACAAAAAATAAAATAATACATGTTATAGAAAAATAATAACATAAACTCATCCCACTTATTAGTGCCAACTTCATTCTGTCACCTCATATTTTTTATATATTTCTACCTTTGATCGTCTTCTACTTCAAAATGATATATAATAAAAAATAATTTGTTTTCACAAAACACGTCATACTAGAAATTAACATTACAATGGTACTAATTCATTCCCCAATATCTTGTTGATTAATAGAACCATTAAATAATGGTTGATGCTTCATTATGAATTAATCTATTTCTATTGGAAAATTAATTGTGCCCCAATATTGGGAAAAATTGACTCACATATAAAATTATTCAATTATTATATTGTTACATTCTACAACACATGTTTTACAACTTTACTAACTTTTTTTAGGGAGATTGTAGGGGTTAAAATATGGTTTACAAATTATTTATTCTTGGTTCACAATTTTCATATATTATAAAATTCTAATGTCTCCAATATATATATAATGTACATAACTAATTTATGAAGGTAATAAGTCATTTGGGTTTGAAAACCAATGACACATATGAACTCACATTGGTCGAGAGGATGGGAGGTCAGACTCATCACACAGTTTTAGGGTAAATTGTTGTGGGGTTTAAATATTGTTTCAATATCACATAAACCAAATTTCCCTAAAAAATATTGAGTATTTAATCCTTTTTTCATGCAAGGGTGTCCTATAAATGAGAACATGTTTTGTGTAGATTATTATATTTTGAATCCCTATAACAATGAACTCCTGATTTTAATGTAATCTTGCGATTCAGTTGATGTTATGAGGATGAAATTAAAAAATTATTAAGAATATAATGTATCCCAATTATAATATAAATCATAAAACATCTATTCCATTTTTTCTATTATGTTTAATGTCATGTTTAAAGGACATATATGAGAGTACAGAAAAACATCTATTAAGCTAGAGCCTAGGAAGGTGTCAGACATGTCATATTTATAATATGAATCAGATTCATCATATATTGATCTTACATCATCCCACTGATGGAATGTAACTGATAATAAATTCCCACGAGTGTTATTTCCTTAGGGTTTAATAACATTAGAATCCATCTAATACTTACAACATGGTGGGCTCCCTTGTGTAGGGGAAATCATATTGTCTCACTGGTTGAGGTTTACACAATGACGGTTCCCAAGATAAATAAGATTCAGGATATATGTGATACAATAATTTCAAATCCCTAATACCCCATGATCTATGCTCATTTTTAGAATCAATGTAGGATAATTTAGCAGACTCACTGCCTATATACATTACTTATACACAAAAGAAACTCTAGAGGAGTGTCTGAATCCAAGATTGGGCCTTGGAAAGGAATCCAACATATCCAGTATGAATATTAATAAGATTAATCTTAGTCTAGTAATATTATGTATCATCTTCTAGAGGATGGAGAATTAAAAAATCATGGGAGTGTTTAGGTTTCATGGGATTGAGATAAGGAGCGACATTCACTGATGTGAATTCCATCTTTAGAGCTATGGATTTAGGAATGCATCATATGTATTCTATCTATATATTGAATATAATTCCACATATTTATGTTTGTTTTATGTAGAAATATGTCTAATAGAAAATAATTTCATGTCCTAATGTGTCTTTATGACATGCAAGAAACATCAGAGTGTCTTTGCCTAACATGTACAGAGATTCTATCTCACATTTCTAGAGTTTCTTTATGACAAGCCCTCATTGTCATTCTGACATATCCCAATAGTCCATTTGACATGGTAGATAATTATAGGGGTTCCTCACATATTTGATGTAAAATTACTAGGACTGTCATATAATTTGGCTGGAATTTTCAATGGAATATAACACATCTTGGCTGAAACATCAACGGTTCCCCATATGATCAACAAGGAAATATTTTAGGGTGTTCACATGATCTACACAGACATGTCCATGGGAATCTCATGATAAGATATGGAATTTCTAAATGTTTTCTCTTGACATAACTACTAAATCTGTATAAATTCACATGAAAGAGATTATATTCTTGGAGGACTATACCAAACAAAGATGACATGTATCGGGGAATTCTAAAGACTTGTATGACATGTTTATTAAAATTTCCAGGACTTTTATGGTATGTACATATGACATTACAATACATGGATTCCATTTTTTATAACTGTCTCATGATATTTTTGATAAATATTCATTCCATCAAATGATATGTATATTTCATTCCATGTAGAAGATTAAATCATATGAATTTCAACGTATCCATATTCACATAATCACTACTTTTATTTTTAGTCATTATATCAAATGTGACTCATTATTCAAATGAAATTATCTTTTTGAGGAATACCATGACCAAAACAATATGAAAAATGAACTGTATATATTCTTTATAGACCTTTATTATTTCTTAACATGACCAATAGAGATCATGAGAGGCATATATTCATGCTCTGTGATCCTTCATGCCATTCCCTAGATATTATATAGTGGAAGAAACATAAGATGGAATGGATATACTCTCAAATAATTCTACCATTACACACTCACATGGATCAGAATTTAATATTTTGTGTGTTTTTATGAGGGGGATGAATATATATTTATCACTACCTCAGTTATATGTATCCTTGCAGAACATTTATATCACAGATATGAGATGGAGTTAGTGGAGGGTGTATCAAAACATACACATTTCAAGATAATAATGAAGGTTTTCCATGGAATCAAAAGATAAAAATTGATAGCCACAACTCTTTATATCATAGTATTTAGTATACACAAACTACTCAACGAGATTTCACATAATCATATATACATTTCAAATGTTCTTCTGTAATATTATGTTAACAAGTCTGATAGAATTCCCGAGGCCTATATGCCTTCACGTTATCGAATATTAATTGGTTGGGGACCTTCACGCAATTAATATGTACTTTTATAGAACCTTAATGAGGTCAAAATGGGTTTTATAGGGCTTCTTGTGATATAAAGATGGTCTTTTAGATGGAAATTTTCATTATCAATGGTGATCAGATGATGCGTATGACCCCTTCAAAAAATAATGTATATTCCATTTTATAGAGGCATCCACAAGTTCAACATTTTTTCCACTATTCTACAAAAGCATTATTCTTTCCATGTTTTTTTTGTCAGGGTGCTACATGATCCGTTGAATGGATCACAGTAGCTTGTGAGAATTATCATAGATACATGATATTCTTTTCAATGATCAATAATGTGATTAATTCTGAAAATCATGATGTTGTGAAAGAATATTAATGGGAAGATTTTCAAAATTTATGTAGAGTGTAAAAGAAATCACAGGATTAAATCGACATGTCTATGTTCATTTTCTTGATAAAGGTGACGTGCCATCATGAAATATCATTACAAGGATTAAATGACACTAGTTTCTTAGTGGGGTATTGTGAATTTAAGAAGCATGATTTTAAAAAATAAACATACATATCTATTCCATAAAGGTGGTAAAATTTTTATGTCATTATTTTATAATAGTATCTGGGTGATTGTTAGGTGTATATCGATTGATATGTTTCCTAATAATAATAACTCATTTGGTAGACTCTGTATGATAATCAATGATTATATGAATTACTTAATAAGAATAATACAGTTTTTGGAGGGGTTTCATTAGATCATTAACAGATATCAAATAGTACGTGATCCATCACATGTCCTTCCCATGGTCATGTAGTCACATGTCCTCTTAAGAATAATGTGATCATCATGATTCTACTATCCAGATTTCAGGTAGTCATGATACTTATTCTATGTTTTTGGATAATGTAATACTCAGGAATTAGAAATTTCTTCAACTCAATAATTTAGGATTCTTATTTGGAATCTGTCAAAAAATTTCTCAATTAGTAACGAGGTCCTTATGGAAATGCAATCGGTTCTAAGGAGTTTAAATTCCTTACTGAGTCATTTGGTATTCCGTTGAATGGTGTTCTAAGTGGTGTTTGGTCTTCTTGGTGACCTTTAGTATTCCATAAAGAAACCTATAAATAAGAGAGTGAGGTAGATTCACATTCCACTAGTGTATTTGAACTATATATCTGTTATGATTTCTCATACCATTTGAATTATTCATAAGACCTTTCCAGATGAACTATTTCACTTGACCACTTCAAAAAAAATATTACAAGATTGCTTTGTGTGATCCAATCCTAAGACCACATCATTGGAATCGACCTTGTGATTTCACAGCATGATTTCCTTGTCTTTATAACTATTCAAAAAATAGTGATAACCGATTCGTTAATTTTATTTTTCCTCAACATGTGATATTGAAAACATAACTACCCTAAGTGATTCAAAAGATCTTACATCTCAATCTAATGATCACATGAACAGTAAAAGGGTCATGCTACCATATCTGATTCAGTTGATCATAAATTTTATAAAGGTTCACAACATCATATGATTATATTTGGTTCATGGGATTCATTATATCCATATAATTTCATGTTATCATAAATCCATTAAATGTTCTAGTGATTTTAATGATGTTGTCTATCTCATCCTCTTAATATGGTAGGGATTAATTCTCATCTAAGAAGTGTTACTTATTATCTATACACATATTTCAGTTCCTTGATCTATTTATGGAAGGTTGACACAATGGTTGTAACTTTTCGAAATTACATTGAGGAATGTGTGGATTCTAGCTATCATGCCATTGTTGATTCATCAAAGACAAATCTAATGACCTGATGTTGAAAAATATAAGGGGTACTCTCTATTAGACATCCAAAAGACATTATGGGTTTTATCATAGAAATTATTATCATATTTTTCCAATGATTCATTGATATTTCCTCCCACATAGGTCCTGAGGACCCATAATAACATTCAGGTAAATTTCTTCGACTATGGTCCATTTTATCACAATGAAGAAACACTCATATGGGTACATGCGAAGGTTTATCTGAACAGACATTAGAATAAATCATAATAATTATTCATTTAAAATCAACATGTATATCTTGAAAAATATTAAATTCACTAAAAACTATAATTTCGTATTTTTTATAACATGGATCTTTGATCGATCAAGAGCTTCTGAATTTAGGTGGGATGATCCTTCTAAGTATAGTATATCACTTTGGAAGTTTTTGAAGACCTGAAAAACATCAGGATGTATGAATGTGTATTCATCTCTGAGACCATAACCAACTATATTAATGGATTGTGGTAAAACATAGTCATTCATTGGAGTGAAGATACAAATACATTCAACCCGACACACCTCGATGTGGATATCACTCTATTGGAAATTGAGTATATTTTCAGTGAAACAATTTTATGAGACTTGTATGATTTTTTTCCTCCCATCATCTATGTGGGATGACATGGATAAGTCATCTACCATTTATATGGCGTTTTTCAGGTTAACTGAAAATGCCATTGATAAGGTTAAACTTCTATTGGATGATATATTTCTTAAGCAATGGGTTTTATATTTTATCAAGAAGGTTTTTTCTGAACCCAATCCTGATCGGTCAAAATAATTTCCCACAAATGATTATCATACTATTTAGGGTTCCTATTTTTTCATAGTTGACGATGGTTAATTTAAAAGATGATGGTGGGAGGATATTTTAGATATTTATCAAACCATTTAGTTGGATGGTTTTCATTCAATGTACATAAGATATTAAAAGCTCCCAATAAAGTAGAAGGGTGGATTTATATTTTCCACCTATATTATACTTACCTTTATGGGATGGTGGTAGAACATTAGTGTCTCAATTTTTATGTTCGACCAACTGTATAACCTATAGTGAAAAATTTAAAAGGAAACATCCCACCAAATAATTTATGATCCCTTTTAGGTACTATGTTGTTGGATGGGGGCTCTCATAGGGGGGAGGAATACTTGAACATGTAAGAAATAACTGTTGTTTTCTTTAGACCCTTTTTAATTAGAATCATATGGTTATGTCTCTTAATATTATGGGAAATAAAAAATAGATCCTTCATATATAATAATGACCACTTCTCCTTCAATGCATATAATTCGATTCCCATTAGTTGTATTCTTTACAATGGTGGGGGGAAGTTATGAGGCCCAACACTATATGATCTCAATTCATAAGGGAGTCCATTATACCAACATTAAGGAGATAATTCTCTTTTATTGGTATCCACCACATAAGTTTAGTCACAAATTTTTATTTATTTAAATAAAATGACCTACCCCCTTTACATTATATCCTTAAATCATCAAATTGTGGATTTCCGATTTTTGATGATGTTCACTAGAGAAGAGGATCATGAGTAGATTAAATTCCCATAAAATTATACTAAGATTGGGTTTCCCAACATTATTATGATATTTATATCCATTAATAACTGAATGGGTAATTAACCAAATCAGTACTCATGGATTTACGAGTTCTCCCAATTATTGATGTATTTTGAGGAATGAAAAGTATCACTATTAGAGAATAATAAAACGCCATCAATTACAATCAAGTAAGTGAGTAATTTTACATTAGTTTCATTATTGGTATAGTTTCAAATTATCACAACTATGGTTAACATGTTACTTATGTGTAATGTTTCCCATTTAATTTCATTTCTCGTAAAATTTTATATATGAAGGATCTACTTGTTAGGGTACTCAAATGCTAATCTCTAGGAAATATTATGCTATTGGAGAAACATTTTGGATGATTTTAAACTGTTATAGATCCCAATGGATTCAAATTCAATGACAAGACATCTGTGTTCAAGTATTTAATTTACTAACATGATGTGATAATCCAATTCATGAAGGGTCATATCCATAACTCGAGTTTGGTGCAGCAGATGGTGGTTCAAGGAATGTTGGAGTATTCTGGGAATGAAAAGGGTCACCCCATCATTAAGGATATTATATGATTGTTCTTTCTAATATATTAAAATGACCATGGTTCTTATTTAATACTACATAATCATTTTTTTCAATTACAAGGATCTATGATATATGAAACTGGTCACTCATGTCATCCCCTATATATTCTCTATGGGGTATTTCTATCATAGTTATGTTGGGAGTTGACAAGGGAATAAATAATGAGAGTTACTCAAGTAAAATTTTTTGATGAGGGTTAATATCACTATCTAAAGGACATTAAAATCTACAATTCCATCAATTCCACCCTCAACACCATTATCATTTACATATTTTGGGGACAATTACTCGGATATGAATGGAAAAAGAAAGTGATTTTCACTATCACAACCCTCTCACCATGAATCCCAATATATGTGTTGCACTTTACTCTATCCCTATTTGGGACCAATCTAATAACTCATATATAATTTTTAAAGAAGGATAATGTCCCCAACGAACCCACCTAGAAGAACATACATATGTTCCTGATGATATGGGTGGAAATTTTATTTCTAAAGTACAACATTCAGAACTATAATCGATCCATCAGGAAGTAGAGACGGTTGATGTGAAAGAATATTTAGGTTCGAATAACACAACTGATGATCAATTTTTCATTTCATTTGACCAAGAATGGGTGGAAATAATTCTAGAAGAAACTGATTCTAAAAGATACTCATTTACTTATTTCACTTCGATGAAAGTGTGTTTGGGAGGAGGTGAGAACTTCTTGATAAACTCAAACAGAGTACACTTTGTGTCATGTCATATAAAATTTAATTCACTATTTTAAAAACATATATATGGAGAGAAATGTATTATGATTGTGAAAACATATATGCTGCCACTAGTCTACTTTTTTGTTAAAGTATTTTGACTCTTCACTTGAAGATTGGATTAATGAAAAATATGTTTCAAATGATGAAACTGGTAAATGATTTCTTCCTAAATCAATCAAATATTTTGTTTATATGATGGATTCATACCATTACAAATAAACCACTGTTCCTATGTTGTGATATAATCACACGATCATAGATGTTCTGCTCCCTTCTTCCTTGGGAATTCCTTGATAAGTATCAACTAATAAAGTGGTAGGCTCCAAACCAAATTCATCGAAGGATGAGGGAATTATTCCTTCTATTAGTCAGTTTGTACCATAATATATTCATGTTAATAGTTTGGGAATGAGTCGATTCAAGAGTTCATTTCACTCTATCAACTGAAAAGGTGGAAACAGTGCATGATGTTTTGGGCATTAATTTCACAGGTCCCTTCGGAAGACCTCAAGGACCAAATGGATCATTTTATTTTTTTTATTAACACCGTTGTTTATGAGGGTTATTTCTATTGTTTTATTTTTTACCAAGTGATGAAAGTGATCTCCCAATGGGATAAAAATAGGATCCTTGAAATAAGGGTAAAAATGGTAGAGGTGTTTTCTTCACTAAAATGATGCAAGGATTATGCCTTGAATGAGGATTCCCATTATATGGTCGTGTTAAAAGCATAATAATACATGATCAACCCAAGGAAGGTTGATATAAACCAATTATGGTCTGAAATAATTTCTTTCCGGGATGAGCTATTTTAGTTTCATTTTTCACAGCACATATCAAAGAAAATAATATTCGAGGAATGTGGTCTCCCCATCCTGGTAGAGAACTCCATACATGATGTTGTTTCTAGGATAGAAGAATTGAAATATATATTGAAGGATAGAATGAAACCTATTATGTAGTTAATCAAATCTATTTCATACCTATAGTAGATGAATTTAGATTTTATGGACTCATTTGAACAATTTCTACGATGGGCTTGTAGTTCCTCGAGTCTCCCTTTAATTGTGTATTCTTGAGAGAGACTCCGGAATGTGGAGAGTGCACCTTTTTTCACCTTATATATGATTAAATATTATGGAAATTATATTTTGTTTCCATATTTCAAACATTCATTATGTGAAAGTCATTTTATTGACTTAATTTCATACAGACCATCAACAATTTCTATAAATTGTATAATTCAATGCAATCCTAAATATGTGGGTCTGAATGTTAAAATAATGACTAATTTATCCTTATATTTTTACATAATTGAGATTAATTATTGATGAAAATTTTCCATTATTCATTATATAACATGATTTCAGAGGAAAATTTGGATAATATATGTGTTTAAGGAAAAGAACCCTAATTTCTTCCTAATACAATGTATTAAACGATTGTTGCATGATTTTTTATAGGGAAAACTAATTATCACTACAATAATATTGTCTTATCCTTTTTATATTGGCCTAAATATTTTTAATTATTAATATTGGAAAATATTAGAGGTTTTGGAATTGGATTTTTCTTGGGCCACTCCTAATCTGTATTAGACCTAAAATAAATTAAGACTTTTCAACTTTTTAATTACTCAATTATTACAAATTCACATAAAATTTATACCTTATGAGCAACGAATCAAAATTTTATTAGAGTTACCTTTTATAGGATTCCACCTATCCAGAGTGGCACTACTTTTAATTATCTATTTTATGTTCATGAATACTAGATCATTGTTGTGCTATAGTTTGGGGTATTCCAAACTCAACCCATCCACTCAAATGGAGTGATCTGAACATGTTGTAACACTCTTCATGTATTTTAATGTCATATAGTAAGGATATATTCCATGTAGTTTAACATCATGTTTTTATGATGAAAAATAGTACATTGTTTAATGTAATTCATATAGGACATGAGATTCTATTCAGTTTAGATGCATGCTTACATTCCATGAGATGTTATGTTGTCTACAGTTTTGCTCCCTTATAGGTCATCAAATTCTCTGTAGTTTGCAGTATTGTTTACATGAATTGACATTCCATGAATTTTATGTTTTAATTTTGTGACTTGTGATACTGTGAAGTTTATAAACATTCATCCCATACATGATATATCATGAAGTTTAGAGTGTTTCTATGAGTAATTGAGATCATGATTTGGATGTTAAGCCCATTTTGATAGTTGGAATACGGTTTTTGTAAACCACATGTGTAGGGTTTTGAACCGATAAATATAGAATTGAAAAAATTACCCGAGATAACCCAACAAATATATATTCTATGTTCCTCCATTGTATTGTTGAGGTTCACGACTAGAATTGGGCATGAAAATAGGGGAAGACACAAAATCACCCGATGGTGATGGGTTCCACCATGGTGTCTCTAGGGATCATGAGGATTGATGATTATTTCATTAAAAAATGTTATTATTCTATTTGAAAGGTCATAAGACCTTATATAAGAGACCATAGGGATTATATACCTCAGCATGTAAAGGGTATACATACACTATTACAAGGGTCATGAATGATTCATAAAGACACATACATCTAGATTATGAAGATGGATGTTGAAAGAATGATATACATGGAGGATTCAGAATCCCTATAACAGTTTAGATATTTGTTGGGAGGATTGGGTCACACACCATGTTATTTAAGGTAACACAATATGGGCCACCAATTATCAGGAATGGAGTGTCACATTCCATCTTTTTGAAAGGGAAAAAAGCATTGTGTAACATCATAGATGTTGAATCCACATGGATTTTCTAGTAATTATAATTTGAAATCATGTTCTATGAATATCTATGTTAACTATTGGTGTGAACCAGTTGGTACAAGTCAACCATTTGTAAGGGATTAGGCTAATAATGTTCCACATAGTTCGGTCAAGATGATGTAGATATAATGATGCCTTCCTTGGACAAATGGGTCTATTTGGATGACCTTTTTCCTATTATTAATTTTCAATTGGGAAGATCAAAGATATCTAAGGATAAATAACCAGGGGATCCATGTGAAGATTGCACTCTCAAGGAAATTCTTCTATCAACTCATACATCAAATAAATTATGGTTCTTTATAAAAAATACAAGATTTAATAAGGGGTTATGAAACCTTCATGTTGGGATGATCTCTGGTGAACATGTTATTACATCGATGAGATTTGATGAATCATTAATATAACATTTTTCTAGACCCTGGGGTCTAGTGAGAATTGATTATATTTTAACAGGTAAAAAAACATTCCCCTTTGAATTTAAGGTCATATTTATTTACACTCTAAATTTTTTCTGAACTGAATATATGATTAGTTTAGAGAGAAAAGACTCATCTTTTAATCACTACACCCATTGATAGTTTTCATAATAAATGTTTTCATTTATATTTTTCTGTATTTTTTGGATCACATTACTTGGATAATAAAAAATTGTCTTACATTATACAGATTTGACCAATGTTCATGTAGTTTAGGGTTCTGATTTACGTTGACTAAGTATGATTATACTGTAACAGAACATCCTAATTAATATTTCCATGGACAAGAATAATCCAACATAATTTTGAGGTGGATATGAAATTTTTTTAAATCATGGATTAAGGTTTCTAATTAATGTTTAAAAATATTTAATAATCATTCTAGGGATGACCCAGAACACCCTATGGTTCTATGATCAGTTACAATGATGCCAATGATCATAAGAATAAGTAATCCTTATATATATGTCCATGATATCTATTATTGGTAGATCAATGTTGTTATGTAGATCCACATTTTGAATGGTTTAAATGAAGATCTATCTTTATTCCATAGGCCGTGAAAGGTTTCCAGCAGCCCGAGGCACTTAAGAAATGAAGTGTCATTTATAGGATGAAGTTCTAGAATTTGATGGAAAAAAACTTATACTATGGTTAACCAAATTCAACATATTCTTTTCAATTAATAAAGAATAAATATGGTTGATGGTATGCATATTTTAATTTAATATAGTGGGTATGTATCTGTCATGTAGTTTAACACCATGTTACAAGGACATTTACATTGATGTATGAAATCATGTGGTAAGGATGTTTTCTATGTTGTTTAATGCCATGTGGCAATGATGTGGGATGTAATGTATAATTTTTAATGATACTTATGTGGAAACTATTAAATATTCATGAAAATTTATCTGTGGTTAAATCCTTTTATAAGGGTGCATGATTACTAATGTGTATCCATATGTCGGTTCCCTTCTTGCATAGTTTTATCACGTTTATAAGAAATATATATGTAGATCTCAATTTTGAATAGGCGTAGAGAGTTAGTATGAATCATTATGATTAAAATAAATGTTTAGGATACTTTTAGGGATGCTATTTTGAGGGTTCATCAACACTTATAATAAGTGTATGAATTATTCCACAATTTTTTCCATTAAGGACCTCTCAAGTATATATCAGATTTGTATGTATGGGAGAGGGGTGAATAACTCAGAGCATTATGTTTCCACAGAACACAAATATGCTAAAATAGAATGGTATAAGGATAATATGTATTAATATTTCATTGAAAATTGGTTTGATTCCCATTGGTGCGACATCCATAGTATCTGAATCATCCTAAATATCTCTGCTAGGGATGGAGTGTATTGTAACCCAATTATATAATAGATAACTAGATGTGGAACATGTTTGGTTATGTCATCCATTTGTAATGGAATAATAATATAATGTTCCAAACATTCCATCTAATAACACTTTAATTTAATGAGGCCATAATGGGGATAAAGTATCTGTTTGGATGAACCAGTTTCTATTGGTTGTTTTCAATTAGGAAGATCCAATAGAAAGGAAGCCTAGGTTCCATGGTGATCCAGTAGAAGTGTATCAACATAAATAAATGTTTAGGTTAATTCACACTTCAAAGATATGATGGTTTTTTATTGAGAACATATGATCGAATAAGGTTTTGACCAACAAAAAGTCTACACTAGTTTACATTGAGAACATTTTGAG
Source organism: Viscum album (assembly GCA_963277665.1). NCBI lineage: Eukaryota > Viridiplantae > Streptophyta > Magnoliopsida > Santalales > Viscaceae > Viscum > Viscum album. The sequence goes on along the minus strand of OY728152.1, from coordinate 1,734,293,790 downwards.
GAAAAAGAATACAACCTATTTTTGGGGAAAACAACTATCATAAGTGATGATGTATTCAATATGAAGTTGTTTTGTCATGAATTTTAATAGCATGCGACTTGGATGTACTAAAATTTTATAAAATTATGTGACATGGACATGGTTCTCGATATAAGATACATCTTTGTCACATCAAATAGAGTAGTTTTCCATGTTCCAAAAGCTCACATGATTGACGCACGCTATGAGAAAAAAGGGATAAAGGGGAAACAGATTAATTCATGTGAGAGTGTTTTTATATGGATCATTGAATATATTTATTAAATATAAAGATGGGGGGATTTATCATTCAATATATTTCAATTTCAGCCATGATTTGAGATATGGTTGCCACAACATATCCTATGATATAAGGAATCAAGGTACATGTAATTCTTGCATGACTGCTCAATTTCTAGTTTTGATACAAACATTCGGATGGTAGAAATATTTAATGTTGTCTCTAGATATAGGGATTTAGGCATATGATTCACCACGTATCCTATGATTGTAATAATCAAGCCAATGTTAGTTCTTGAATAGGAAACTCTCCACACTAGTCTGACCCATATAAAAAGGTTGGTGTTATTCCTATTAATGTTGTTGTTGGAATCAGATTGGGAGATGAGGGTGTCACTACATATCTTGTGATGGTAGCAATAAAGCCACATATATCTTTGATGGGAAACTCTAAGTGATCATTTTACCCATACCTAGATGGGAAAATTATTACTATAGACTATTCCAGTGTGACCAATAATTGGAGATCATGGTGTCCTTATATATCATTTGATGAAAAGAAACAAGACACAACTAGTTTCTGGACGAGAAACTCTCAATGAAGGTATGAACCATATGTTGAGGAATTTTTATGTTTATTATTATGGATTGGACCATGATTAGAGATCATGTTTTCACTATCTATCTTGTAATGGAACTAATCAATTCACATCTAATAATTGGATAGGAAACACTCCACATAGTTTTGAACCATACATAGAGGGGGAAATTGTTCTTGTTGATTATTATGGATGAACAGTGGATTTTAAATCTAGGTTTCACTATGTATTTGATGATGTTAATAATCGAGACACACATAGTTTATTCATGGTAAAATCTATATGCATGTCTCACATATCACAGAGGTGGTGGAATTTTTCTTATAGTGTTTTGTGAATTTACCCAAGATTATAGGTCTAGGTTTCACTATGTATATTATTATGAAAGGAATTATAACACACATAGTTCATGGATGAGAAACTCTCCACAAAGATCTGACCCATATACAGTTGGGGGGGAATTGTTACCTTATGTTATTATGGGTAGGTACTGGAATATAAATTCTAGTATCACTGTATATACTCTCATGGATGGAATGAAGTTACTCAAAGTTCATGGATGGGAAATAATCCAAACATGGATGATTCATATATAGAGGGGTGATTTTTTACCATTATCTATTGTGATTTTATCTGTTATTGGAAATTATAAGGTCAATATGTACCTTATAATGGTAGTAATCAAGAAGAAATAGTCATTTGTTGGGAAACTCTCCAGGTTGGTTTTAACTGTATATAGGGGTTGTATTTTTAATTTTTATTATTTCTACTGGAAATAGGATTTTAAATTTGGTAATCACTATATATCCTGTAATGGTAGGAATGAATCCACCTATAGTTTGTGGATGACAATAACTCTATGCATGTATTACCCAAATGTAGGGGGAATTGTTTCCCATCCAGTAATGTTTTTGGTCCTAGGATTGGAGATATGAGAAATACTATGTATCTTATGATGTTTGGAATAAATCCATACATAGCTCTCTGATGTGAAACTCTACACATTGGTATGTCCAATATGTATTGGATGGAATTGTTCTCATTTATCATTTTGGCTAGATCCAGGATTTTAGATTTGGGTTTTTGGACATATCCTGTGATAGATTGAACTAATCCACATGTACATCATGGATTGTAAAATCTCTATGAATGTCTATACCATTCAAATATGGTGGAATTATTAAAATTGATTATCCTGGATACACATAGTAATTTTACTCTGAGATTAAATGTATATCTTATAATGGGTTGAATAAATACACACATAGATCATGGACAAGCAACACACCACATTGGTATGACCCGTACACATAAGAGAGAATTGCTCCCATTGATTATTCTGGATGCACCCATGATCTGAGATCCAGGTTTCCCTATATTTCATGTGATGGTATGAATAAATCAACATGTAGTGCATGCTTGGGAAACTCTCCATTTAGATATGAACCATATTTAGAGGGAGAATTTTTCTCTTAAATATTCCATTTGGGATCAGGGTTTGAGATTAGGGTGTCACTATGTATTCTGTGATATCATGAATAAATCCACATGGTTTTCTGGGCAAGAGATGTGGTGGGAGAATAACATCAAGGATGTTGTTTTTCTCAGATGAGGTCTATAGTAATGCACATTTTTATTTCATTAAGGATTCAACCATAATGAAATTTATTGTTATGATGAAAGGTCTTATGATGTTCTGTTTAAAGTATTCCATCTTGGATTGTGTTGAACATGAAATGAGATAATACTTCTTGATTATACGGGAAGGACCTTACCAAAATTCCTGTGACCAAATAAGATAATCTCTTTGTCAGAAAATATGTATTGAAAATGTTTCAATCCTGAAATCGAGGTGATTACAATAAAGATCAATGACATTTTTATTATGTAGTGTCTAGGATGAGATATATGATATATGATACACTTTATGAATCATTGGAATTAGAATCAAGAAATATATAGTTCTTGGAAACTATATAGTTCATCTTCAGGTGGTAAGTGTGATTTTTACTAGACATGAAAAAGAATGAATGAAGCCCTATAAAAAATGGCCATAAATACAAAAAATCATCTCATTTGAGGCATACAATATTTTTTATTTGAGACATCTTGAGCTTGTTTTTTGTGGAATCCTATGCTTGGTACATGGGGTAAGACTACATTTTTTGGTAATGTGCTGGAGTAAATATAATACATTTTAATTTATTATTTGTAAGATAGTATGGTTTGATTATTTAAGTGACATGTGACAGGGAAATCTATGTGTTTTATATAATCATTCCATTAGTATGAATTGTGTCTATATATTGGGGCTAGATCCGTGAATTAGGATCTGGGCATCACTAAAAATCTTAGAATGGAAGAAATAAAGCCACATGTAGTTTTTGAGTGGGATGATTCCCTAAGTTAATCTTACTCACACACTGGTACAAGGGATCATCATTTTTATTCCCCAAAAACATAATTCTTGAGGTATTAATTAACCATGAAATAACATTCTCTCTTTATTTTAAAATCATGTGGTATGGCTGTATGGGAGTGTGAATTTTTTTTCTTTCTTCCAGGATGATAGATATCACTCATTTTAATTTCTTACAACCTTTTATCCTTTCATGATTTTTAATATCATGTTGTAATTATATATCTATAGAGCAGTTTAACATCATACAAAAAGGAATTATTCCTTGTATTTTGACATCATGCTATAATTATTTTTTCCTTATAGTTTAACAGCATCCTATTAGGATGTGTGATAACTTGTTGTTCAGGTTATACGACTTGGATCGCATCTACAAAATAATTTCATGCAACCAAAATGATTTGTGAAATTTAATTTTATGTGAATAGTATAATTCATGTAGCTCGAGTTCATGAGGAATGGACAATTTTTGAAGTATATAATTTTCTAACATAGATGATTGATTCCATATGACAATTAAGATTTTTTTTGAGAAACTGTGAATTTTTTGGTGGCGTAACATATTCCTCATCATTTTTTTACACTGATAAGGCTCAATTACTAAAGATCTTAATTATGAATTATTTACCTTCGCATATAGGATTGATATTTGAAGGTTTCTTTTATTGTATAATTAGGATTATGTGAGGTAATACCAGTTCTACTTGAATGATACCATATAATGAATGGTTGGACATGATGTTGTACTCCTTTTACATTTTTATCAAATCATTGAAATAGATGTTGGTGTCATTGTAAATAAATATCATCTAAGGGACTCTTAATCTGGTGATGATATTGGAGTTTACGAAGTTAACAAAATTCAATCACCCCAATTCATATTGGGGTATGGCATCATCCCATTTAGGAGACATGTTAGTAATAATAAGGATTTACTTAAAGTTGTTATCTGTGACTAAGGGATATATTCCCAAACCCTCTATCCCCATATAAAAAATGTCCAAAATTAATTAGCGATATATAGAAATTTTGGGGAATGGGATGAATTATTGATGAATTTAAAATAAACGAAACCTTCTACTGAATTCAACACAATATTATATCATGGTTTATAGTATTAACCATGCCTCAAAATTTGACAGGATATTCTTCTCCCATATTGATGTGCACCAAAATATCCTTCATAAAAATCTTTTATTGTGGTAGGAATATCTATTTTTGTTAGGCGTCTGAGGAGGATTCCACTGATACCTTATTTTTTGATGTCTTTTTCCTCATTTGGTTTATCTCATAGGTTAAATTACAATACAAATGATAGATTCTATTCTATTTCTGCTCCATCTAAAATGAGGTTCCCAGTTTGGAGATAATCATTTATAAGCTCTATCCATTTAGGGATAGATATATGTGCATCATTCTACAGGGATAAAATTACCAAATTGATTTCCTCTTTTCCACAGATGATGACCTATGATTCCACCCATCAATGAATTACACTTAAGAACACCACGTCCTGATCAGAATCAACCAAGACTATTGATGCATTATCCAATGCGTTGGATGTATAATTTTATGATTGTGGGACATGATGAAATGCGGGATAATTTTGGAACATTTATATCAAGCCACTAAAATAACTAGTTAGAAGAACCAATTCCACATTGTGGAATATTAACTACTACTTTGTTTGATTACATTCTTTGAATAATTTTTTATTTTTATGTATTCTATCTGTAGATACAGGGCTATTTCAAAGGTGGAAATTATGGGTTGGTGTTATTCTTTATTCATAGTGAATCCCTAAAATAATGAGAAGGTGTAGAGAAATATTTCAATATGGGGGGAGAAAAATTCAAAAGAAAAATGAACACGTTTAGGGCTTGGGTTTTCCAGCCCCTAAAGGATAAGTTGTTAGGAGGCACCCTAAAAATACATCTCCCATGTGTAAGGAATGTATTGGGCATATAAAACCCAACAGTCTGGTTGATAGATATGCACTAATTTTCTTTTCGGGGAATGTGGTTCCACAAGGAAATGATCCCAGTTCATCACATTCACTATCCTTTGTGACATGAAATGGCTGTCATATTATTGTGGAATTACCACTCATCTAGCCAAATTACCATTCCTCATAGGATATCCATGTATTTATTTTATCATGTCAATAAAAGAGACCTATTGGAATTCGGGTTCCTATATGTAATGTCTCATCTTTTTCACTAAAATTATGGAAACAAAGTAATTCTTATTCACATCATCATACTGAATCTTGGTATCTAACATCATTTGAATGAGTTAGTATTTAATGTCATCATTCCATACATCATTTTTTGTCCAGTTTAGCTTTGCAACATTTAATATATTTGAGGATACCTTGGAACCCCCACTATTAATTAAAATTTTGAGGGTAGACATTACTAATATTGAACTATATATTTATTGTATAACCATTCTAAAATGTTTTCATACCATAATTATATAGAATTTTCATAAACATAGCCAAAAATTACACCGCAATAGATTCATCTGCAAACAGTGCTTTCGCAAATTGTTGATGATTTTTTGATGATCTGTGAGGTGATCACATTGCAATCGAGATTTTATTACTAGATCTTTGACATTAAATTCTGTAATTCTTTCTATGTATAGATTAAAGGTATGATAAATCAAGGGTTTTTATGTATCACTAATTTTTCCTTAATCAAAATGTAATGACCTGATAGAAAAATATCCCTTAATTTGATATGAAGGGAAAAGATTTCTCTTATTAATGGGTCATATTTATTTGATTATACTGTGAATAAAAATCCATAAATTAATGGAATTTAAATCTAGATGTTTCCTTGTTCAAAAGTGCATTGATCAAAAAAATGAGATATTTTACTTTAAGAAGTAATGATTGAAGTATATGAATACAATACATTCCTTCATCTATCAATTATTTCTCATCATAGGGATGATGTAGGCAAACATTGCATGGGTATTTCACTTATTGTAAAAACAATTCTTTGATCAACTTCGTTGGACATATGATTATACATTAGTTTCATGGGAGGGATTCATCCTCCTAGTTACCCTCTTGGAACCTCGATGGTCATTATGTAATACTTGTTGGTGTGTAACAAAATTGAGATTTATCAAATTAATTTATATATTATTTTAGGAGAAAATTATCTGTGATACATTATGAATTTAATATACATCTAATAATCCTTGAGAGGCATGGAGGCATTAATCAATATGGCCTTGAGTCTTATTCACATAACAAATTCACCAATCTAATCTCATCGATCATGGTAGAGATACCATCTTCAAATCTTGGAGAGTTCTTCCTTAGGTCAATCTCTTATACTTCCATATCTAAGTACATGGATGAATTATCATACGTGGAAGGTATTCCATGTGAATTTTTTCATTTTCAATATTATAGTGTTTAACACCCTCATTTTTATAAGGTAAAATTATATTTGATATCTTATGGGATAATCAACACCAAACCCTAAAAACAATGATTATATTAATTCCATAATTACAACCTATCTATTCAATTTTTGGGTATGAATATGAAAAACTACATTATGATATATATATATATATACATAAAAATAACATAAATTAATGGATATATTCATAGTAAATAATAACTAAATTTTTTAGTAAGGTCAACATTTTCTTCCAAAACATGTTCTCTGAAAAACTTATTTTGATTTAATTTGGACTAAAATATTATTATTATTTTATAGTGCATTTATTTAGTGTATTTAATAAAATTCAATTCATTTTTATATCATCATATAAAATTTAAAATAGGATGAAATTTTGGGATTTTTCAGAAAAAAATTTGTTAATCAATTTATTGTGAAAATGGAACATATGTTTAAAACATCCATTTCATTTATTATATTATGTGATTCAAAAATTACCATTTTTATTTTAATGTAATATCAATGTAGAATAATTATTTTGGAGTTATATTTATAAAAATTAATTTTATTTGAATCATCTTTATAATCCTTTTAAAAATAAATTTATTTTGTGTTTTTTAAAAACATTTTCATGAAAACTATTTTCAAATGAATTATGTATCTAGAATTTATTAAATTAAAAATAACAATTAATGGGGAATAATTTAAAATATATGTATATGTATGATATATATAATTATTACTCAAAATTCATGTAATGAAAATATCTAGTTATAATGTTAATGCAAAGTCATACAATCCATAAAAAAATACACTTTTTGAAAATCCACTTCTTGTCACACTAGTATGTTTTATTTTAATTTCTTCTACTTATATGAAATAAATATTCTCAAATTGATTGTAAATTTATATTCATTAATATTAACAATATGTAATAAGGTTAAAATAAGTTTTGGACAATATGAACATCAACCATTGTAAATATGTTTTATCTTAATAAAAGTAAAATAGGACAATTGCATGTAAAAATGATAACAATTATAATTTAATTTGGGAACACAAGGGTAACCATAATTTTAATGATATTTATCTTTAGTTTTCCATGAAATATTTCTTTATTTATAAATTATTATTTTTACATGATTTAAGAATAAATAAAGTGTTTGATAAAAATTATTTTTTAATATGAAAAAAATAAAAATATATATTTCTGTAATAATAAATTTCATTTAAGAAGTTCCTTTTTTTGAAATAATGTATTAATAAAATAAATTATATTTTGATAAAATATTAATCATATATAAATTTTATTTATAAAAATTGATAATATAATTCATAAAAATTAAATCGTAATTGTTATAAGGGTTCGAAAAATGTTACATTTAAAAAAACTAGGTTTTTATTAATACATGTTAGTTGTTTTCCTAAAATTAAAAATGCACATATTTAGATAATTTTTTTCCCAAAATAAATATAATTTATGTAATCAATACATTGAAATTTCCAATTTTATAATTTATTTTGATTTTCTGGGAGAGTTGAATTTTCTGGTAAAAATTAAATAAGGAAGAAATATATAGTGTTTATTGTGACACATAATGACAGAAAAGTGATGTAATAAATACTATAAAGTTTATTATCAACCAAATAGATTTTCCAACTTTTAAATAATTTTATTTTTGTGTTCATTTGAGTAATTTTTTAATTACATTATGAATCCTCAATAACAAATATTATATTTCCTTGTTTTAAAATCACTTCTTTATTAACATGAATCTGTTCCATAACACCATGGGTAGTATTTTATTGATTTCATCCATTTACCTTCTAAAATTTTTTAACCACTATTACATGGAATAAAAAATGGGATGAAAATGGGATAATGTTTTTATTATTATCTTATTATAGAGAGTACAAATCAGTTATTTCAGAAATAATGACGAACTCCCATGCCATTTTCTAAATATCCCACCCAAGATCCCCTTAAATTTCACACAAAACATTGTATAAATTAAATTTTCATCCATCTCCATTTTATATTCCTCAAAAGATTCCTCCATTCCCTCAATTAGATCCTCCCATGCTTTTGGAATTACCCATTAAAGGTAAGGGACCTCTCGTTCGTCTTTTCAATTCATGAACCTTCATTGTATTTATCATTTTGATTCACAATTGTATATTCTACCAGGAATTTATATTTGTCCGTTTACAATATTATTTATGACCTAATAATTAGGGATCATTTATTCCTTCTCACTATTTAATTTACATATGCTGTTAGAATGGTGAAATTCAGTAAGCGATCTCCCTCTATTCTATTTATTTAAGCACATATTTTATGTTATTTCTCTTAATTTCTATTTTATCAAGTCGGGTTTTAATTTTCTACATCCATATCAAATTATTTTTAATTTAAATTTGATAATTATCCTATTTCACTCTCATTAATCCCTCCAATGAACTTTTATGTTCACACCTTACACTGTCGATATTGTCCAGCGATTTACATAACTAAAATGTGAGGGACCTCCCCTCTTATATATAATCCAGAAACTATCCTTAAAAATAGCCTTTCAATATCAAATTGTTATTTTTTACAACCTTATAAATACCTCATATACATTGAAATTTATTTTTGAACAATAAAGGATCTTTTTTCCATCCCATTATTGAATAAACTATAGCTGTAACTATACGAGAATCCTCTCCATCAACACATTAATAATGAAGATTCTAATTTTATACCTATAATTTAAAATTAATAATGATTTTTTTGTTTGAACACATATATATTAAATTAATTGTTTTCCCAAATGATCAAAAACTCCTTTCACTCACGTGAATCCATTCTTTAACCTTTATATAATCCTGATGGACTGCCATAATTTCATTGTTATATTTCCATCCCAAAACATTTTTTTTGTGAATAATAGTGTTGTTTACACTCTCAGTTATTCACCTATATGTACATATAATTTCATTATTCGGGACATCCATTTGGTTATTTAACACACAATTATAATTTAATTAAATGTAATCAAATATGTTTTTATGTTATATGTTCTATGCAAAACACTTATTCATGTACATGATTTGAATATGATGCGTGTGACCAGATATTTCCCTAATGAATTTGGTAAGGTTTTAGTCTCATGTGATTACACGTATTGTGTATTGATTGTTTTCCTAATTACATTGTGGTACCTTATGCTGGTTGTTAATAATGACTTATTCTTATGATTTCATAGGTAATGTTGTTGTTACTTTCCCATAAATAATTAATGATATCATGTTATATCTTGCATAATTTTTCATTAATGTGGTTCTCACCCCTTTAATGTCCCAATAATATGAATTTTGTTAAACAAATAACATTTTATTCATTTCATTAATTGTTTATTCAAATACTGGTCATTATATCTCATCTTTTTTTAAGTATGTCCCCTAGTTATCTAATGTATTTTTAAGAACGATAGAATATTATGAGCATGTTCCTGTAGGTCGATCATAAAATAATTCTTCACATCATTGGAAAAATAAAACATAATCAAGGGGTTATCTCAAATGCTCAGAAAATATAACAATATAACCTAAAATATCATAAAAACATACACATTTGAGGTAATGTATAAGACTAAAATACCATACTTTTAATCATAAACATCAGTATAATATGGGTAAATGAAATCAAATAATGCCATTTATATATTCACATGGATATAAAACAATTCGAATAATCATATTTAACGTCAATATCTAATTTCATAATGTCGGAAAGCATAATGCCATATATCATAACAACATATTCAAGGTCTCGTGGGAAAACTACAAATAATAAATATGTCAAGGCTTTGTGCCAAGACACTCATTTTTCTCATGAGACATATAGATTAAGTGATGAGATATAGTGGGTCCCTCCCGTCACTTATAAAGTCAAATCCATTCATCAAATGAAATGTGTGAAACATAATCTAACCATTCGTATTAAAACTATCATATTAAATGTCAATACATTATCCAAAAATCATTAATTTTATAAAAATATCACATCCACAGCAATAAATTACACATTCAATAAAATAACGATGATTTTATTGTAATAAATCAACCTCAATCAATAATAAAATATAATGAAGGATAATGACATAGACGAATTTAATTATTTAAACTATTTGGAAGAAATATCCCCTTTTTCTTGAAATCATTTAAATGTTGCACTATGTACCAAAGAGGTCATTTAGAATAGTTTTTTGAGTCAATGTGTCCCATACCACATTGAAAATATTCATATAAATTTTAATTTTAAAACATTAATCTCCATAAAAATAAATCAGAAAAAATATTTTTAAAACATGGAAATTAATGAGAATGATTTAGAATAATAAATCTTCAAAAAATATAAAATGATATTTTAGTTATAGTGTTCCTAACCAAATGAAAGATTCTTCAATACAATTAATTGAGAAATAACATTAATGAAAACTTTATAATATCATCAGAATAAATTTATTCATGATACAATATGTCGAAAGACAGTATATACACCATATAAAAGTAAATTGGAACATAACAAAAAAGAAGTCTCAATGGAATGTAAATTACTATAAATCCCTTATAAAGACGATATCCTTTGAATAAGGTTAAATAAATGAAATAATTATGCATGAAAAATATAAAAACACTCAATATGAAGGGATATTATATGAAAATAAATCAGATTACATTCACACATACTCTTGTAAAAACAAAACTAATGACTTTGATGTTTAACTCAGTAAATGGGGAATTAGTTAAGATTACCCTTATGATGTTCATTTAAATGAAATGAGAATTTTTAAATGAATTTATAATGTTTATAAAAATTACTTAAACATATAAGTTAATGGAAATTAATATATAAATAAATATATAGTGATATTACACATAATCATGGAGTAAAATAATCTATGAAGTGTGCCTAAAACCTAATGAGTTGAAATTGAATATGAATTTCCCTTACTGATTTGGTAAGATAGGAAGCATAAAATCCATGAAAGAAGTACCATATAATGAATATTTAAATAACCAAAAATTAATTTATATTACACAAATAATACAATCATGGGCAGTACATATGCCACACAAAAGGAAATAGTGCAAAATATAGCATGAATCACATAGGAATAAAAAGTGAGATGAAAACACCTTACCTTGTACTTTTCCTTAGTTTAGGGTACCTTATCCTCCTTTATAATGGTTAAATAATTGTTTTTAATTTATTAATGAACCAAAAACATAAATATTAAATCATATACAATCTTCTTAATATTGATTTTTTAATGACATTTCAGTAGTATCTTGTTTTGGGTGTTTACTAATTCATTTTCCTTTATATGTTTTGTTACGTAAGTCATGATTGTTTTGGATTTGATGTTTTTATTTTATATCCTGAATGATATTACGTTATTAAACATTGTTTTTTATCATTATATGAAAATTATTCTTGATTGGTTATGATGGGGAATGAAATCAAATCGCATCGTGGAGATGGTAAGCCATATGTACGCACGAGCAACAAAATCATTCAATTAGTGGTGAAATCATATATAATTTTTGTGTTATATTATTTTTAATGAATAATTAAACTTTTATATTTATTATTTACATCAGTTATACACATTATTATAACCATACCTAAAAGGAATTGTTGAATTACAAACTACACCACGACGTGGAGACAGTAAACCGTATGTACGCATGTATGTTGACTTAGTCATTCATATGATGGATATAATAATTAATATGGTTGTACCATATTTATAATAACCTCTAAGTATGTATAAGGTTCTAGAGTTATTATTTTAGTATGGAAACAACAAATAAATAGGATGTGGAGGAAGAAACGAACATTTAAAGAGGTGATGAAGTAATTACTTTTTCATCGGGTTCTTCTTTTTGATATGAACAAAATGGCTCGTTAGGTAGACTTTATGGTCAATGTAGGCCTCTAGGATGAGGTGATGGTAGTTTATATGATATTAGAGAATTATTTGGCCAAGAAAAAAGGCATTTCAGGTGAGAAATTAAGAGAAGGGTAAGTGACCATTTATAATAGAGGTGAGGGTAATTTTAGGAAAATCTTAAAATATTATTTTACTATAAAATCATTTTCGGTTTGTAATGGATAAAAGTGTATTTAATTCAAGGATAATGTGGGGGTGGGTCACTATGATTGCATCCAATATGTTTTATACAATTTTAGGTCACCATATTAACAGTATCTTTTAGATTTAACTCTTAGTTAAATAGTTTACCTTCTACTATGTCTTCTGGTATTATTATAATACATGGTTAATAAAAATCATATAAAATGACAAGAAAACCCAAAGTGGTTAATTAATGACATATCTATCATTATATATTCCATTTCGATGAAAAATATTTTTTTGGTCTATTATAAAATTTAATAAGATGGTGTTTTTTTAAAACACATTTTGTCAATTTTGACTCTATTAAGTATTAAATTATTTTCAAAGTCATAAACATCTGATTTTTTCAAAAAAAATAATTGAATCAACTATAATAAGTCGTATTAACCTATAAAATTCATGGATGGATTCAAAAGTTTCAATTTACATTTATTTTAATATTTATAACAGCAATTATTTTAGTCATTCATTAATAAGGTAGTTACTACATCATCATTGTGTACTAAATAAATTTAATTATATAACGTCTAAAAATTATAAATAAAATGCCATTATGTATTAAATATTTTAATATTTATAAGGAATATTTATATTCAAATTTATCTTATGTATTACCCTATATTAAATTTTTTTTATTTATTGAAATTTGAATTTAACACTTTTAACTCTTTTTTAAATAAAATATAAATAATATCCTAATCTAATAAACGAAGAAAAAATGATCATATTTTTTTTCCTAAGGTTGATTTGAGGTCAAAATAAACATATCTAGTAGAATTAAGACAAGTTATTTAGTAATTATAATATCATTTTTACCCATAATTTCCCTATTTACTTTTAAATTTGATAAATAAAAATCAAAAGTTATTATTCACCAAAAATTATTTTCATCATATTGAACAGAATTTTACTTATTGATGTTAATCTTGTCACTCAGTTTTTTTAAATAAAATTCACATAAGTTGTAAAATTATATTTTATTAAAATTTCAAAATGTTCCAAAAAGGTGAGTAAAAGACATTTAAAAGTTCAATACTATTTTATATATATAATCATAAAATAAAATGAATTAAATGAGTAACATTGTAATAATATAGGTTTTATGTATATATTTTTAAATTATTATAAATTTAAATTAATAATAATTATCTAAATAAAAATTTGGCTTTAAAAAATAAAAATGTGTTTTTCAATGTTCATCTAAAATTGAATGTTTTTAGAAAAAATACCAAAAAAATTTCAAAAGATAATTTTGATATTCCAAATTTAATAATGATTTCTAATTTATCAAATTCACAAAATTGTACTTGTATTGATTAATTGAAAAAATATTCTGGTTGTCAAAACCAGAAAGTGGGTTTTTGAGAAGTAAAAACAATAAAAATATTAATATGTGTTTATGTTCAATATAAATTTATAATTATGTCCAATGACCAAAATTTTATTAAATGATAATAATAGAATCTATTTATACTTAAAACCCATTAAAATGTATAATTTATCACTTTAAATTGTTTTGATTAAAAATGTTTTTATCAATTATAATTTATTATTTTCACAACTATTCCAAATATGAATGTTATCAGAAAAGCACATAAAATGAATCCCTACAAAATTTTTTATGTCCTACCACAAAATAAAATGTTTCTTTTGTTAAAATGAATATATTAAAGTTTCAAATATTCTATATAAAAAGGGTTCTCCATCAAAAGGTGGTAAAATTTCATTTTTTAAAATATACTTTTTTTATCTGAGAATTTGAATTATTTCTTATATTATGTATAAGAAACAAATAATATAGATTTTAATATTTTATGGAGTTTATAAAATTTAAAATAGAGTCAATACTATTCATAACAGTTCAACTCGGTGTTGCTTGTAGCCGAAGCTATTGAATTACTTTATAGAAAATAACATACTATGAAATCTTGGAGTGTTACATTCTTCCCCCATTTGGGAAATTGAGTCCCAGAAATTTTATAATAAGTCTTTGGAACTTCATTTAAACTCCCACATCATAATTAGAGTCTACAAAACTATAACTTTGAAATAAAGAAAGAGAAGTACAATGGTCACCCGAGAAAACCCATACTAGGATTCCATATAGGAAAACATGGATATGGAAGATAAACTAAGTGTAAAATTATTATAGAGAGTGATATAAAACATTATAGGGATAAATTTAGAAATAAGAAAACCAAAAACATGATATTTCATAAATGGTAATTAGTTTCCCAGTATGAAAATTAAATGGGAAAAGTTTTTGGTTTTATATTCTATTTCGTAAATAAGAAGAATTTATTTATGAGATTGACTAAGATCATAAAGAGATGTACTTACTGTTTAAATAGAGTTTCATCCTTTAAAAAATTTCGACCACTAACCCATCTTTTCTCCAAATGATAATTTTTCAAGATTACATGGTCACAAATGAAGCCCTAGATTAAAATTCTAGAGAATCAAATTAGACATAAAAAGATGAACTATATATTTACCTTATCTTTATAGATTAAACAAAACCAAAATTTTTATTGCAAGATCATGTGATCCCAAAATGGATAATCCTTTATATAAACAAATACTAATATTAATTTCAAAAATTAAACAATCAATACCTAAAGTTCCATAAAGACCATCCAATAAACAATTGCCTTTAATATCAACAATATAATTCAAACTATTATTGAATCCCAAAACTCAAAAGAATTTATTCACATAGACTTTCATAGTAAATGTTAATATTTATCTCCAAATAACAACAACTACTCCTAATGTCTCATACTGTAGTGTAATTAACCATATCACATATTCTCTATTATAGGTTAATCGTTACCATTAATAACCATAATCTTTATAAAAAATATTTATTCATACAAAATAAAAAATACACCATTACTCATCAAATGAAATCCCATAGTATCATATTTTTCATAGCCATATAGTGTTCCCAATAGATAAAAACACTTCTAAAATAACATTTATCACATAATCACCAAATCATTTTCACTTATTAAGGATATCATTTTGATAAAACATAACATCCCAAATAAACATATTATTGATCAATAAATTCATTTAACTTAAAATAATTAGTCACAATAACCAAGGACATCATGTAGTCTAGATGTTTGAGATAAATTGCAGTCAAACTTTGGTTGTGGGTTCGATTCCAATAACTTTTTCTGATGCGATAGGTTGTTAATAAATCTGTGTGTTTCCTTTTTTCAAAAAATATATTTTATAATAATCAAAAAATGAGATAAATTACTCAAAATAACTGTAAAATAATATAACAAAAAATGCTATCTCATTACTCAAATTTTCATAAAAAAATTAATAACCTGAAATTTTCTCCATTTCAAGGATCATATTAACCCATATGATTCTTTATAACTATATCAAAAATTAAGAGATAATTCTTCATTAATTAGAATTTTCATAGAACAAAACCGCAGGGTTTCACATACATGAGAAAAGTCTAATAATGTAATCCCATCAACAAAGGGAATTAATACTTTTAAAAATTTCCCCTTCAATTTATTTCCACATAAGTTAGTGTGTTACCTATTGGTTATCCTATAGATTATGGAATTGACTCGGGTAATGGCTAGGTGCCCTACATTTTTGGAAAATAACTGTAAATGGATTCTTTGGATCATTTTTATTTTCTTCCATAGTACAATTCATTTTCCCTAGTAAATAATTACATTATTTCTTTCTTTCCCACAAATAATATATTTCTTTGTTACACTGAGACACTTTCCTAGGTGTATTCTTCCACATTTCCTTCATGATGGAAAATTAGCTTTCTTTTCTCCACAGTCTCCACAGCTAGATATCTTATTATTTTTCACATTTCTCTTATTTGTTTAGTTTGGGAGTTGGTTAATGTATATGATGTTGATCGAATTTATGGAAACCTGATTTTCTATTGGAATGGTATATTTTAATCGTATCAATAATTTGGTTAGTTGCAAATTTACACCGTAGATCCCACCTAGTCCATCATGTTCAATGATACTATGCCTTCATTGAAATCTAGCTATTAACTAAATCCTAAAAGCTTATTGTGAGTAACAACAGTCAGAAAATCATTTAGAGAATATCATGACACCTTATTTTCAAAATAAAACACCTTAGGATTAATCATGGTTATTTATTATAATCTTATATTAAAATACACCTAATTGGTTTGTATGGAACATTTGAATTATCCTAATCATATCTCTCAGGAGTCTCGTAACCAAAAGTGCAGCAAGGCCCATTGTTGTGCATCAGTTCCCATTCGAGTCCAACTCAAATAATTGTTTTTGGGTTTTACCCCTAGATATATATGTTACATAAACTCATATATTCACTCATATCCAGATAGGGATGTATTTCATTAAGAATTTACAAAATCTCTACATTAAAATAATTCTAGGATGTTCTTCTATACTAATCATCAAAGTCATTCATTGTGTATTGTTCTATAATCCTAGTTTTTTTAAATCTAGTTTGCATTATTTTTACTAAACTTCCTCTAATACCAAAAGTAATTCCCCAACCCTAGATTTCCATAATCAGTGAATTATTACATAAAATTGGAATGATCACAAGAGATCATGTCTCAAAAGACTGATTAGTTTTGTATCCTTGGAGGTACTAGATACGTACATACGTTTTAAATTACATTATGAAATGGAAAATCTACCTCATTTTATCTCCATTGAACAAACACATATCCCTTATCAAATTCCTATAGGTCAATCATAATATACATTTTCACATCATGAGAAAAATAAAACATAAGAAAGGGGTGAGATCAGAATCTAAAAAGGATAAGAATATAGTAGAAACTATCATTAGAGAACATAAACATTTAAGGAAATGTATAGGAAAAAACCAAAAGCCTTTCAAACATACACATTAGCATAATATGGAAAAGATAAATAAAACATTTTCTTTTACTTATTCACATATATATTCTACTAGTAGAATAATCACATGTAATATCAATAGCTAATTTCATAATGATGAAATGCATAATGTCGGACATCATAACATCAATGACAAGGCCCCTTGCGAAGCCTAAAAATAATAGTTATATCAAGCCCTTGTTCTGAGACACAAGTTGGTCTCATGAGACCTACCGATTCATCGAGTTTCTATAGAAGGCCATCCCTGTAACTTACAATGTCCAATGAATTTCTCATGTGAAAATTGTGAAAAAGAATCTAAACATTCGTATTAAAACTCGCATATGAAATGCCAGTACTTTAACCACAAACCATGAATGGTATAAAAAGAGCACATCCACAGTCAAACATATCTCATTCAATAAAATATGGAAAATTATTTTATAATAAATCAACCACAATCATGAATAAAAGAAAAATAAAGATACTAACAAAGTTGAAAATAATTAGTAATACTATTTTGGAGAAATCTATATTTTTTCTGGAAAACATTTTAAAGTTTCACTATGTATCAATGAATTCGTTTATAAGAGATAATCAAATCAAAGTGTCCCATCCCAAATTAAAAATTTTTATGAAATTTTAATTTTATAACATTCATTTATATATAAAAAATACATAAAACTATTTTTAAAACATTGACATTAATGAGAATGATTTAGAATAATTAATCATTAAAACATTTAAAATGATATTTGAGTTAAATATTTCCTATCCAAATAAAAAATGATTGAATATAATTAATTTAGGAATAAAATTTATCAAAAAATTATAATATCATGAGTATAAAGGTATTCATGATATAATATGGCAATGGAAAATATATACAACAAATAAAAGTGAACTGATGCATAACAACAATGAAGTCTCAATGAGATGTAAATTAAGATGAAATACCTTATAAAGACCATAATATTAGATTAAGGATAAATAAATGACATAATAATGCTTGAAAAATATTAATACACTCAATATTATGAGATATATAGTCTAAATCTATCAGAATACATTCAGACATATTCTTGTAAAAACAAATCCAATGAATTGGATGTTTAACTCAATGAATGGAAATTGGGCAAGTATTACCCTTATCAAGTTCATATCAATGACTTAAGAATTTATCAATGGATTTATTATGTGTATAAAAAGTTTATCCACAAAAAGTGGAGTGTAGATTAGTAAATAAATAATGAAATAGTGATTCCACAGAAAATCTTGGAGTTAAATAATCAATGAAGTGTATGTAAAACCCAATGAGTTGAAATTGAAATTAGAAGTTCCCTTACCGATTTGGTAACTTACAAAGAATACACTCCATGAAAGTGGGATCATAAAATGAAGATTTAAATACCAATAAATTAATGTATATTACATAAAAAATTCAATCAATGGTAGTACATATTCCCCATGAAAGGAAATATTTTGAAAAATAGCATGAATCTCACAACAATAAAAAGAGAGATGAGAATATCATATACTGTAATTTTCCATTGTTGAGGGCAAATTAACATCATTTATAATGGATAAATAATCTTAATTAATTTATTCAATAACCACATATATTAATATGAAATCTTTTATGATCTTTTAATATTGCTTTGTTAATTATATTTCAGTATTATCATTATTTTCAATGTTCACTAATTCGTTTTCCTATATATGTTTTGTTAAATAAGTCCTGATTTTTATGGATAAGATTTATTTGATTAATATAAAGAAAGATATTATGTTCTTAAAAATAAATTTTAATCATCAAATGAAAATTATTCTTGAATGGTTACATTGAGGAACAAAATCTAATCGCGTCATGGAGACGGTAAGCTGCACACACCCACGAGTGGCTATATCATTATTTTAGTGGTTATATCATATATAATTGGATGGTTATATTTTATATGAATAATATTCAACATTTTATATTTATTATTTACATCATTTATACTCATTATTATACCCAACCAAAAATGATGTTTTAAATAACAAACAACACCACGACGTGGAGACGGTAAGTCATATGTACACACATATGGTGACTTTTTTATTCATAGGATAGATAGAATAATGAATATGTTTGTACCATATTTATAATAATATCACATAATGTAGAAGGTACTGCATTTAATCTTTTAGTACAGAAAAAAGTGAAATAGAAAGTGGAGGAATAAATTAACTTTGAAAGAGGTTATGAAGTAATTACATATTCTTCAGGTTCATCATTTCGATTTGAACAAAATGGCTCCATAGGTTGGCTTTCTGATCAATTTAATGCCTCAAGAATGAAGTGAGGATTTTTGTGGGGATATTTTATCATGGATAGTTCATGAAAAAAGGATCTGGTGGTTTGAAATTAAGATAAGGGGAAGTACCCATTTACAAGAGAGGTGAGGATCACTTTAGGTAAATCTTGAAATATGATATTATTACAAAATCATTTTTCATTTCTAACGACTCCAAATGGATTTATTTAGAGGATAAGGTTGGTATGACATGGAAAAATCTCAAAAAATAGGTTTTAGACATGTTAAGGACACCATATTAACCTCGTATTTTATATTTAACTCTCTGTTAAATAGAGAATCTTTTACCATGTCTTTTGGTATTATTATATTACATGTTTAATAAACATACTAAAAAGTCAATATAACCTCAAGTGGTAATTAATAAAATATCTATAATTATATAAGTCATTTTTATAAACTGTATATTTTTATATCTATTATATAATTTGATAAAATTGAATTTGTACTAAAAACTCATTTATGACAATTTTGACACTATTATGTATTTGGTTTTTTTATAAGTTGTAACAATATTATTTATTAGAAAAAACACATTAAATAAACTATTACATGTAATATTGTACTATAAAATTCTTGGATGACATCAAATGTTTCAATTTATATTTATTTTAATATTTATAATATCAATTATTTTAGTCTCTTATTAATAAGGAAGTTACTACATCAACATTGTGTCATCCATAAAATTAACTATTTTATATCTAAAATTTAAAAATAAAATAACATGATGTAGAAATAATTTAATTTTTTATTTTATTTTTATAGTCTAATTTATCTTATGCATAAACCTATATTAAAAATGTTTAAGTTATAGGAATTTTAATTTAACACTTTTAACTCTTCTTTAAATAAAATATAATAAAAATCCTAAACTAAACCAAGTGGATAATAAATTATCATATTTTTGTCCTAAGGTTTCTTTTCCTCGAAATAAACTTATCCAATAGAGTTAGGATGTTTTTTTTGGGTGATTATAATATGATTTTTACCATTAATTCCCGTATTTACTTTGAACAGTGGTAAGTAAAATTCAAAAGTTTATATTCCCCAAAAATTATTTTCATCATATTAAACCAAATTCTACTTACTAATTTCATTCATTTATCTCATATTTTTGAAATTTAATTCACAAAAACCGTAAAATTTTGTTACATACAAATTTTCAAATGTGCCTAAAAGGTGAGTGAAAGAGATAAAAAAGTTTAATAAAATTATAGATATATAATAATATTATGAAATTAATTAAATGAATTAAATTAGAATAAAAAAGATATAATGTATATATTTTGACAGAAAATAAATTTTACTTAAAAACTATTATTTAAATAAAAATTCAATAGTAAACAATAACATTGTGTTTTTCACTATTCATCAAAAATTGAATGTTTTTAGAAAAAATACCAAAAATTAACCCAAAGGTAATTTGGATATTCCCAAATAATTTTTTTTTAATATTTTACCAAATTAAATAAATTGAATTTTTATTAATTAATTGGAAAAATATTCCTATTTTCCAAATAAGAAAGGAAATTTTTGTGAAGTAAAATCTATCAAAATATTGATATGTGTTTTTGTCTAATGTAAATGTAAAACTACATTAATTGAAAATCATTGGATTTAAGGATAAATATATAATCTAATTATACTTTAAACCATTCAAATGTAAAAATTAATAGTATAAATTATTTTGATTTAAAATGTTTTTTTCAATTGAATTTTAGTATTTTTTTGATTATTCATCAAAATATGAAAATTATCAGAAAAGCACCGATAACTTATCAGAACAAAATATTTATGTCTCGATTCTAAATTAGTTGATTATTTCTTTCAAATTTAATATATAAAAGTGTCAAATATTGTATTTTAAATGGTTCACCATTGAATGGCGGTAAAATTGCTTTTTTTTTGAAAAATACTTCTTTTATATGAAAAATTGATTTTGTTCTTATAGTAGGTCTAAGAAACACATAATATGGATTTAAAAATTATATGGAGAATATAAAATTTAAAATTCTAATAATAATATTCATAACTGGTTTTTGAACATCTTGTTTGGTATGTTGTGGTGCACTCGAACTCGTTGTTGCGTATTGCACAAGCTATTTAATTACATTAAAGAAAATAACATAATATAATATCATGGGGTGTTACAAAATAACTCAGTTATATTCATTATATTTGGATATTTTATCAATATGTTTTTAATTTTAGGATTATATGATATTACATTTTTAGAGAGAATATGGAAAAGACAAGAATATTCTAGATTGAAGATATAAAAATCACTAAATTTTCACTTAAAATTTTTTATCGACAAGTCTTAAGACTGATTAAAATATGTATTTTAATCTCAATGTATATTTTCTCTTATATTAATCTATAATTGATAAACTAATTAAATTAATTATCAAGGTAATCCTTGAATAATCTATTTATCATATTTCTAAAAATAGTGGAGCATTAGTCCAGAAAAAGGGAGTTATTTGAAATTCATAATGTCCATACCACATTCATAATACCTTCTTCTTAATATCATCAATATTTAATCACTATTTAATATTCCATAAATGTAGAAAATTAAATTAAATATATTAATTTCCATGAAGTTAATCTAACAAGTAATCAATACAAGGAAAAAGATATGTGTTAATTAATCTAGTGGAGCTGATTTCCCTATTATTGACACATAACCATATAGACCCATCCTTTTTATTAAGAAAAATAAAATAATCTCCCCATGGTGAAACAATAGAACATATAAATCACCTATCAGAGAACTTATATAGATATTTCTTAAGTTAAAAAAAATTGATCAATTGAAACTCAATTCGGAGATTATGACATAGGGTCTATATCATAAATGAGAAAAATAGAAAATTCAACATAATTATTAGGTGGATATCCAAGATGTTATAAAAGATAGAAAATAGTATATTCGTACAAAATAGTTGCATCCCCTATTCTAAGGAAAACATTCACATTCATATATTTTTTTTCATCTTTTTATCAAATAGTTTCATTAAGTATATTTACTTGAGTTGTATCAAATTATGATTCATATGATGTAATAGTCCTATTAAGGAAATTTGATTCCACATCTCCATAGAAAACCATAATCTCGTTCACATTAAAATAAATGTTTTCATTATAATTGGAAAAAATCCATTAAAACGATTCTATGAAAATCAACCAATGTTATAATATTCACACTTCAAAATTGTGTATCTCATATTATCATAATGAGAAATGGATGACACGTATATTTTTGTAATAATATTTCCACATGGATTCTAGATAGACATCTACCATATATTTTTCATTGAAAAAATAGAAGATATAAAAAATTGTAACTATCTAGAATAAAATAATGAATTATTTAAACTTGATGTTCCAATAAATATGTCTTATAACACATCTCTTTGAATCAAAACCACATGTGTAGTATTCACATATGCCTGAAATTCTATACATAACCTCTTAAGAGAACAGTGTGTTCAGTGTGGTATGTTTGTGCATACTGAAAATTTTTGTCATATTTTTGATATGTCATCTCAACAACAAGAAAATTAGAAATTTGTTAAATATGGTCCTAAAACTCCTCCTAAAGAATTTCCATTTTCATACAATTATAACCAAGGCTATATTAACCATCCAAATCTATCCTAAAAAGAACAAGGATTAATTAAACAATCCACTGTCCCTAATTACCCTAATAAACCAAGATGAAATTTTCAGAATCAACAAAGGGATGAGTCTTCAAATGTAAAAGAAAAAAATGATAGTCACATGTCTTCTAAGATTGATAAAATCTCGAACAAAATTAACAATCAATAATAAAGGTACATGACTCAGTTGTCTAAACATAAAAATCAATATGAGCCAGATAAAATGAAAACTGATCATATAATGTGAATCATGTAAACATAGTTAGGTCAACTTGCTAGCGATTTTTCGTCTAGGGGAAAGGTAGACTTCCTAGTACCATTGAACTTAATCCTAGAGAAAATTATATGGATGTTGTAACTAGAAGTGGACTTAATACTCCAAATTTGGATGAAAAAGACCATGAAAATTTCCAAAATGAAAATCTACTTCAATTAGGAAGTATAAATCTACATTGTTTACATTATGGAAATTAACTTCATTGGGGACACTCTTGAAAGCCTCGGATTCCCAGAAGAGGGACTTACCATTTTTTACAGCTTGGGGTCTCTTCCGCGAGATTGTAATATCTTTATGAAGAACGATTCACTTGCCATTCATTATCATTGACCCCCTTGAGGGCCCTTTTTAACTGAGGTACTAGGCCTTTCCCACGACGATAATAAAAAAGTAATTTTCAGTCAGTCAACACCAAGGCTGAACCCCTTCAGTTCATTAGTCTCCTTTCTAAACTCACGGTAAACATTTCATTCATTAATGATTTAATTCAAATCCCACCTTATTTGAAATCCTTTATGAAAATTATTTCAAATAAAAAAAAATCTAGGAGAATTTTCTACTTAAAACCTCACTGAAGAATGAAGTGTTGTACATCAAAAGAAAATACCACCTATATTGAAATACCCAGACAGTTTTGGAATACCTAGCACATTAGGAAACTCTGATTGGAAGAACTTTTTGTGTGATTTAGGTGCTACCATTACTATGCTCCCATACTCTGTATTTCAACAGTTGAGGTTGGGTGACTTTCAACCCACCACTGTCGTACTACAATTAGCTGATAGATCGTTCACTCATCCTGTGGGTAGTGTATATGGCTTGCTAGTTGGTGTTGGGAATATATTTTTACCTAATAACGTTTTAGTCTTGGATATGGAGTGTGATCAATATGTTCCCATCATCATGGGTATGAAATTCATGGCCACCGGTGGTGATGTTATTGATCTCTCTATGGGTCAATTAATTTTTTAAATTTGAGAACAACAAGAAGAGTTCAATGTGTTTAGAAATGATAAAGGACCAATTTTTCTGAGAACTTTTTGATGCTAGAGTCTTTAAAAGACGAGAAATCAACAGAAAACATTGAAAAATATAAAATTCAATTCTTTTTGAAGAAAATAATTTTGAAGATGAAATTCATATTGAACTTGTTTTTGAAATTGTAAATTCTTCTCAAACACCCAATCTAGAAAATTTTCCAGAACTGGCCAGCTGTCCAATTTCTGCAATGGAAGAGTCCACAGTTTTTGATCTTAGGAGAATTTTGAGTAAATATGAGGGTGTTTCTCCTAACACCAACCTTACTGAACATATTGATGATATTTAGGGAGAGCTTATAAGGAAACTAGATGATTCTATTCTGATAAATTTGTTGACTTATAATATGGAAATCATGGATAGTATAATTCCCACTTTGGAAATTAGTTTTGTTAACACAAAATCTGAAAATGAAAATGAAATTTTTTTCATCATTGGATACTCAATTCAAGAGGTATATTGAATATCTTAGACCTCCCATGCCGAAGAGTCTTCTGTCAAGTGTAGAACCACCCACTCTTGAACTGGAACCCATTATTTTTCATCTTAAATATTCATTTTTGGGTGAGAAAACCACTTTACCTGTAATAATTTCTTCTGAACTGAATGAAGATCAAGAGTAATGGTTGTTGAATTTGTTGAAACATTTTACATCTACCATTGGCTAGACCATATCTGATATCTAGGGTATTAGTCCATCATTTTTTATTCCGAAAATACCTATGGATCCTGACCATAATCCTAGGGTCGGGTGTAAAAAATATTGAATCCAAACATGAATGAAGTTGTGAGAGAATAAGTGATCAATCTACTAGACATTGGAATGATATATCCCATTTCTGATAGTGTTTGGGTCAGCCCTGTTCAGATTTTCCCCAAGAAGGGAGGTTTCACTATAACTAAAAATGAAAAAAAATGATGAAGTAAAAGTTAGGAAACCCACAAAATGGAGAGTCTATATAGATTATAGGAAGCTTAACTAATCCACTAGGAATGACCATTTTCCAATGACCTTCGTGGATAAAATGGTTGAGAGGCTTGCTGGAAATTACTTTTTCTATTTTCAGGATGGGTATTCTGGTTACAACCAGATACTTGATGATCCATAGGACTAGGAAAAGACCACTTTCACATGCCCCTTTGGGAAATTTTCCTACAGGAAGATTCCCTTTGGGCTTTGTGCAGCTCCATCCTCATTTCAAAGATGTATGATGACTCTATTTTCAGATATGATTTAGAGAATCATTGAAGTTTTTATGGCTGACTTTTACATTGTGGGTTGTACTTTTGACACCTGTCTTGGAAATCAAGAGTTAGTTTTACAGAGATACATTGAAGCCAACCTTGTTCTGAATTGGGAGAAGTGTCAATTCATGTTCTAAGGTATACTTCTTGGTTATAAAGTTTCAATGGTAGGGCTAGAAGTTGATACATGTAAGATTGATGTTATTCAAAAACAACATCCACCTATAAATTTTAACGGTGTTATGTGCTTCCTATGGCATTCCGGTTTCTAATAGACATTCATAAATGAATTTTCTAAAATAAATAAGCCCTTGGGTTCTTTTATGGTCAAGGATGCACCTTTCAATTTTGATTAGAACCGTTTGAAATCATTTAATCTACTTAAAGTGAAACTCACTGCATCACCAATTATCACTGCACCTGATTGGAAGTTACCTTTTGAACTTATGTGTGATCCTATTGATATGGCTATAGGTTATTTCCTTGGACAGAGGAGAGATAATAAGTTACATGTGGTGTATTATTCTAGTAGACTTCTAGATAAATCCAAAAATAAATATACCACTACTGAAAAAGAATTGTTAGCTATTTTTTTGGCTCTTGAGAAGTTGAGACAGTATTTTGTAGGCTAAAAAGTCATCATTTTCACTGATCATTCTACTATAAAGTACATGTTGCCTTAGAATGAAACTAAAATGAGGATTATTAGATGGATTTTTGGCTACAAGAGTTTGATTTAGAAATTAGGGATAAGTGGGGAGTGTAAAATTTAGTTGTTGACCACTTATCTAGGCTTCCTCTTACTCAATCTGAATCTGAATATCCTAGAGAGATAAAATCATGTTTTCCTGATGGAAATCTGCTAACTGTTTCTATCAGGAAATCTCCTTAGTTTTCAAATTTTTCAAAATTCCTGGAAGCAACTGTTTTTCTCAAAAATATCTTCAATAACAAAAGAAATAAATTGATTTCTAAACGTAAGTACTATCTTTGGGATGATCCTATACTATTTAGGTGGTGTGTTGATGGTATTCTTAGGAGATATATACCTGAGTAAGAGATTAAGCATGTCTTAGAGAGTTGTCACTCCTCATCATGGGACATCACCATTGTGGTTAAGGAACATATCAGAAATTCAAACAATCCGGTTTGTATTAGACTTCTCTTTTTAAGGAAGCTAGGAGCTTTTAGGTTGGCTATGATAGATTATAGAGGCTAGGAAATGTTGGTATAAAGCAGGAGTTACCCCAAAAAGAAATTTTGGATGTAGAAAATATTCATGTCTTGGGATTACATTTCATGTGTCCATTCCCATCATCTCATGGGAATGATTATATTCTTTGTGCTTTTGACAATGTTTCAAAATCAGTTGAGGTAGTTACAATGCACATCAATCAAGCCAATTCTGTAGTTATGTTTGTCCAAAATAATATCTTTACACGATTTGGAGTTCCCAAATACTTTATCACTGATAATGGAACACATTTTATGAACTATAAGTTTAAATATTTTATGGACAAATATGGGCATGTTCATAAAAATGGTACTCTTTATCATCCACAGTCCAGTGGACATGTGGAAATTTCAAATAGAGAACTGAAACAAATACTTTATTAAAATGTTTCAACCTCTTGGAATGACCGGTCTCTTAAATTGGATATAGTTGTATGGGCTTATAGAACTTCTTTTAAGACCCAAATAGGTCTGTCTCATTAAAGGCTGTTGTTTAGGAAATGTTGTCATTTACATATGGAATTGAATCATAAATCGTATTGGGTAGTTAAGGCCCTGAACGTTTATTTTAATAGTGATGGTGAGAGGAGATTATTTGAGCTGAGTGAACTAGAAGAGATTTGGAGAGAATGTTTTGATAATTCAAGAATTTATAAAGAGAGGACTAAAATATTTCCTGATTCAATCATTCAAAACAATGAATTCAAACCTGAACAGAATGTTTATGTCTTTAACTCTCTACTTAAACTCTTTCCTGGAAGGTTGAATACCATGTGGTCTAGAACATATACAATTGGTAGGGTTATGAATAATGGAGCTGTTGAAATTATAGTTGAAGAGAAAAAACCCATGTATATTAATGGGCAGAGAGTTAATCTTTTTTGAGGGACATCTGAATGGCTTGGATGCCTTGATAGTGCATGAAAACCAATCTTAAATAGAGTCCGGATGAAAACATTAAAACATAGCGCTCCATGGGAGGCAACCGATGGTTATTTTTTTCTTTATGTTGTTTCTTTTTACCCTTGAATAAATTTATACTTATGTTATCCGTTTTTTTGAAATACCTATTAGTAATTGTTCTTTGTCTCCTAGTTATATTTCAGGATTAAATGATGCTGATTTTGTGCAATTAAGGGGGTGTAATTCCCAAGAATTGGACTAATTATAAATCTATTCAGGTAATAATTCTATTCCTTAGTTTCTATTTCATTTTTCTGTCCTTACTACTTCAAAAAATCTCTTGAATATCTTTCATACTAAAAAAATGGTTGCGTCCTGTCATTATGTTGAATTGAAAAATATTGCATGTCCCTCTTGCTTAAATTTGAAAAAATGATAAATATTGAAATAATATTTATTTCTGTAAAATTAAGTGGGGGGTCTACATGCTTCTGGTATTTTGAATCTGCTTTGGATTGGGGTTTTTAGCTTGAACATTGTATGCTATGTTGATTACCCACTGAATTAATTCTCCTAAACTTGCTTTTACCCCAAGTCATAGTGCAATTACACTTCATATTTACGTTTGTGCTGTATTGAAAATATTTGTCATTACATTTAAAGGATAATGTGTGTACTTGCTAATGAACCCGATGATAAGATATTCATTATGGAAAACAATATTTTTGTACTTCAAGGAGACGCTTTATACATATCGTCAATCTACTATATTGAAAATTTGTTGTTAAATTATATTGTCAAATTATTCTTATCTACTTTGGAAGTGAACATTCGGGAAAAAGATTGGTTTTATGTGTCGGGGTGGGAGTCAATTTTTTACAGTGCTAAACTTATATTAATTAAAATCCCATTAATTCTTATTTCACATAAAATGTTTTGTAAAAAATGGGTAAATTGTTTCAAAATTCAGTTATATTTCTATGCATTACATTGTACTCAATTGGTTCTATCCTTGGAACTGTGCTTTGATTGGTATTTATGATGTGATCTGAATCTGAAATTAATGAGTCTGGATGTCTACTGAGTGATGTTACATAGTGATTTGAAGGAAATTTAGTTTAGGAACTACTCATGAAATTGATTTGGGATACATGATTATGGAGTTATGATCATAACCCTTGGAACTGGAAGTTTGATTCTGATTCTAGGGAACATATATTCTTTTAAATATTAAAGTAAATTCTTTAAAGAGACAATATAATTGGATTTCATAAATATATTTTTAATCTGGAGTAGTTTGGGCATCTAGGATCCCACAGTGAGTCTCTAAGACCCAAGATGTTGGGTGTGATTATGTTAACTGTAAGCCATCTGTTCACCCTGAATATGTGCTAATGCACAGTGATTAGCACCATGATACATTGCTTAGGAAAAATAAAATAATGTGTCTAGGGTCAAAAAATGATTTCATTATGGTGAGGGGAATGATGAACACCAAATGAAGAAGTGGACAATTGGATTATATGGAAATCATTTAGGTTTTATAAATAAGGTGATTCAAAAAAATTATTAATTTTTTGGATCCTTGGATTCTATCAAAGTACATAATTCCTACAGTTATGTTCTTAGTTCCAATGATAGTATACCTCTTCTCATTATTGGACATAGAACCTGATCTTGGATTGAAATGAGTCACTAAGCAGTATCACATATGTGGCATGACATCTTCATTGCTTGATGATTCCTGTTTTTCCAGATTATCTGTTGAATATTTGTTCTATGCAATATTCATATAAGAAATTCATTTTCAAAAAGCCTACTGTTATGTTTTGTCCTATATTTTCAATGATTACAAAACATGGGATTATTTGAGGATAAACAGTGCTTATGTGAGTGGTAATTTGATGTGGCTCTATTTTTACATAGTTTTTTCACATCTTTTTACATAATTTTTATTGATTTAATTAATTATTTAATCACATTATAATAAATTATCATTCTTTTATATTTTTATAATTAATTTTTTTTTTAATCAATTTTTATAATTAATTAAGCATTTTTAGTCATTAAAATAATAATTTTATTCTTAACTTACTTTTCTAAATTAATCATTTATTAATTAATTTGGTTAATAAAAATCTTCTTGACTTTTTATTAAATTTTCATTTTTATAGAAAACTATTTAATCAACGTATTATTATTTAGACTTTATTTTATTATTTTATTCATTAATATGGATTCATTAATATATTTTAACTTTATTTATTAATATGTTTATTCATCTTTCTATTTAATTAAGATAATAATTTTAGTTTAAATTAAAAAAAATTCGTCGCTTTTATCTTTATGTACTCACTTAGTTATTTAATTAAATTATTTAGATATTTAAAAAATTAATTATTTAATCTTATGTATGCAGTTATATTATTTATTCATTTTTTATTGATTATAGTCTACCATTGAGGTAGAAAATAGCTATCGGTAACCTATTAGATCGCTGATGCTATTCATTTTCACTCATTTCCTACTGTGTAATTAATTTATTATTTTATTCTAATTTAAACATATTATTAATTTATTTAATAAAAATCTAGTTATTAATTTATGTGTTATCAATTAATATCCTTTATAATAATTTTAATGTTTAATTTTTAATAAAAATATTGTTTTAAATTTATGGTGTTTAACATTATTTTAATTAATTATTTTCAATCTTTTATTTAGTTTACCTATGTTTTCATTTTATGTTTAATTTATGTGTTTTTAATTTTTTAATTTCGATGTTAGTTATTAATTTTATCTCTAATAGTGACCATTTATTTCCCCTAATGGTGACCCCGCAGCTACCCAACCCACAAGTTACCTTCAATTTTTACTCCTATGGGGATCCCATTATTTTTATTCTACCGGTAACCTATTTCCACCAGTAACCCTTTTTTTAATTTTTTATCGGTCACTTAAAGACAACCGGTAACCTTAATTTTTAGTGCATCAGTGAGCCTTTTCTATTTGGTGCAACGATGAACTTTTATTTTCTTATAGCTAACAGTGACCTCTGCCCTTTTATTAACCAACTATGACCTTTTTATTTAGACTAACGGAGACCCTTTAATCTGCAACACAGTATCGGTAACCTTCATTTTATCCTATCAGAAATCTTATTCTTTTAACAAACAGGGATCTTTTATTTTTACTACTAGTGACCCTTTATTTTATTAGTGACTTTTTTTTCATAACAGTGACCTTCATTTTTATTTTAACTATCACCAACCTTATGTTTTTGTATTTAACGGTAGCTTATAATTTTGGTTCAATTGGTAATCTTGATTTTTTGTTTTCACAGGTGACCCTTTGTTTTTTACATATAATGGTTAGCTTGCACCCCTACATCTCACCATTTCTCCCCTTTCCTTTCTTAACGATTTGAAGCTGAAGAACCATAGTGCCGCTGAGCAGAGGGAGGCAGAGCCACGTGGTTTTGGGAAGAAGACCGAAGAAAAGAAAAAAAAAATTACTTAATAAAAATAAACAAATAAATATATAATAACAATAATATAAAAAATTAAAATAATTAAAAAATTAAACAAAATTAGACCCTAATAAATTTATAACTAATAATTATAGTTAAATAATAACAACATAAAATTAATTAAATAAAATATATGAAAACTAAAATATTAATGTTATAATTATTAATAAAACTAATATAAATAAATTTAATATTTTAAGGAAGATAGTTAATAATAAATTTATTCATTTATGAATAAAATAATTATAAGATATAATAAATATATATAATTTTATAAATTGTAATAAATAATTTCCAAAAAATAAAATAAAAACTAACTAATAATTAATAGTCTAATTTAATCTAATTAAACACCTTCATAAATTAATTTTATTTGTAATTACATCTAATAACATCAATTAAAATAAGTTATTTTTCAAATAAAATAAAAACAAATAGTTATTAATTTAGATTTAATAACATATAATCCTTTTTAATGAAACATTTATTTGTTTGTAAATGTTAACATTTAAAAATAGTTTAATTCATTTATTTTTCTGTTCTAACTATTTAGGTTCCTTCCAGAAGATAGTATACATTCAGATTCACTGATCAAACTCACCGATAGTTAGTTACATGAGAAACGTTAGTGTAATGTTCCAGTTGCTATAAAATGCATGTGTGCGGTGCATATGTGAAGAGATTTTAAAGTCGGTGGAAAATGTTCGGTGAAAAGCAGAAGAAGATAGTGGCCACTTAAGCAGAGCAAGCATCAGATTGAGGGGGATAGATTGGAGATATATTCACTCAACATATCCATGGTTCCGGTTCCGAATGGAGGTAATGTAGAGGGAGACTCTAGAACCACTTCCTAGAGCTAGAGGATCATAGGAGCAGAGTATCTTTTGGGGAGTTTGATTTACCTTGTGATTGAATTATTACAATTTGTTAAGCATGCCTTCAATTATTTTTATATTAGTATACATTTTTTCTGGCTAAGTCTCTATTTAGAGAATAAATTAAAGTTCTACTGGTTGTTTATTTTTAATTCTCTTTTCACTTTATCATTTTTATGATTTCAATGTTGTTCGGTGAGATCTATGCCTAGTTCATCCAATTTTGTGTACCACTAAAACATATTTTCAAAATTGTGCAATCAAATCAGTGAGATTGATTGTGGACACATCATTCAAAAAAATCACAAATACTTTGGGACTTACGGTGAGTTCATCCTATTGTCATTTTCAATTTGAAAATTTCGTAGTTGATTTGTTTTGGGGTGGTGATCTCCAATATTGATCAGCCTTTATTATTTAGATTCTGGAGAGGGAGGTATGTCATTATCTTTTTGGTGGTACACTGCAGTAACATTTAAGTGAATTGAATTGTTTTATGAACCATTATAATAGAGATTATTCCCCGAACATTTTAATAGATTGTTATCTTATCAGCATTCTATATCTCTGTGTCTTCTTGTTTTCAACAATCCCAAGCTCGAATTTTAGTTTATATGCATTGTTTTGAAATATTTTGTCACTCTATAGCTTTATAAAAAGAAAAAAAATAGATTATCCACTCCACTAAAGACCACAGTGGAGTTTTAGAAGGTTATTAGAACAATTGTGGTTAGAATTTCCTTCACTGTGGGTTCGACCCTGCTTTCCACATATATAGTAGTTAGTAGAATTATAAATATTAATCATTGATTTAATTCAATGACAATACAGGTCACATGTGAAAAAGGATTTCATCCAAAAATCTATAATAATGTACGCTAAAAAATGTTAAAACCTTATTTTTATCAAATCCATGAACACAAAATAACAATTCATTAGGAAAAAAGGAATAAATAATTATTGCAAAATCCTATATCATATTTAGATAGTAATTAATGAATTTTCACTTGTCCAAACTCATATATGATATTAATATGATAAAAGGGCATACATTGAGATGAATATCCTTTCTTTAACTGGTAATAATGTATGGAATTCTTGGCAAAGGGTAATATTTTTGGATATTAACCACTTAAAATTTTTGATAGTAATCTAATATTAATAGTAACTAATATAATTTATTAGCAGATAGGATTGGAGGAACAAATTTATAGTTTCATTTTCTAATGAATACTTTATACTAATGTTATTCTATCTAGATAATTAACTCCCATAAATGGATTATATTCATATGATATATGGGAGTTAAAATAGTTTATATACAAGGAAGTATGATTATAGGGAAATAAACATCCCACATGGGAGGTAATCTTAAAATATTTTCATGGAAGGCATTAATATATAACATAAACACAAATGGTATTACTTTCAAATCATTGATAATAATTACCCTCTCCAAAGAAAATACATTTATGTTGTAATTACACCTAACTCTCCTTAGTAAAGACATTAATGATTAAAAAATTCATGAAACCGATATAGAGTGTATTTAATAGTAATAGTAGATATAAATTATATTTTTATATAATAGTAGTCCATAGTTATTTCAAAATATGGTTATAAATTCTTTTCCCACGGTGATATCAACGGCTTCAATGTTAAGAACCACAAGATATTAGATATTCTAAATGATGCGACTAAAAATGTCCAATTTGGACACTATCTATTATATTTTGTCCTATTTCCAAAAGGATTATTGAGTCATATATATAATTGTTTGAATTCCACTTTATTCACATGAATCAAGGACTATTTCTCATAAATATGTATTTACAATGAACCAGTTTCAAATTTATCACATTATAAAGTAAGGGAAAAATGAATAGTACGATTATTTATTAAATATTAAACTCTAATATGATCTACATGATGAATTATTTAATACATATATCTTACAAATTTATACTAACCCTAGGATACAAATCCTTTACATAAATCATGAATTATGTCAATAAATATTTAACCGCATTGTTGAAATCCTTAAAAATATTTGGTAGAAACAAGATAATTTATGAAAGAAAACTATAAAACCAAATATTTATGGGATAACTGGGTATAGTAATACTGAATCCAAATTCGTGAAGAATTACCCCATATCTAGAACCTATAGGGATGGGTGTACTAAAAATAAGATCATCACTTCCATTATTTATAGGTGAAATTAGACATGATGAGGATTTTCCATACACACAAATTTTTGAGGTAAATGGATTTTTTTAGTTAGGTGATGTAGTTATAACTCTACCTTATAATCCCTGGTTTGACACACCTTTACTAATGTGTTATTAGTGTCACAAAAACCTATGAGAATATTTAACATCCTAGGTATGGCTAGGAACAACCTGGCTTTTTACCACTTTTGAACCTATCATTTTGAGAATACATTTCTTGACTAATTTTGAGAATGTTGAAAGATTAATTAGTGGAAGTAAATTTTTCAAGGGATCTATAAGTCCCAATTCATAATGAAACCACATTGGATTCCATTTATTTTATCAGTTACGGGTAAATTAGAATATTATAAGTAAAATAATGTTTGCCTTCCATAACTGAAAAAGAGTCTTACTATCAGATCATATATTCTGTATCATTTAACTGATGAAATGTATCTTGGAAATATTTCTCAATGATTAATTCTTGAAACATTAACTGAGTAACCCCCTACAACTATTTAATCCTGAACATCAGATTTCATCATCAAGTCATTTCATATTCTTGCATGAAGTAATCTAGCTATACATAAGTATATTTATCTGTTTTAATGATTTTGAATAATTTTTTGAGGTGATTTACCCAATTATTGGCGTCATGAAAAGATATCTCATTCTGAAAAATGAAGAATGATGAATAAATTTTTTTGATATATTAGGCACTAACTCCTTTAATAGTTATTATGAACCAATAGTTTGATGAATTCGGGATATTTGATATAAAACATGTAACACCCCAAGCTTCCACGATATGCTTCTCGCTGAATAATACAGTAGTGTATGTTGTACACAACTTCATGTTCTAACACACACCACAACTAATAAAACAAGCATTTATGAATAGTAATACCCAATTTTTAAAATTTTATACACTTTATCTTTCAAAATGGACTTCATTTTTGGATTCGGATTATCGAAATTAGCCTATGGTGAAATTTTAGTTCTTTTCGGATAACTTTCATATTTGGAGAAATAGTGAAAATTACGAATTTTTTATTAAAAACATCTTTTTTAATCGAAATAATTAATAGTGATAAAATATGAATTTTAGTGGTTTTAAAGAATATTTAGAATATATTTTTACCATTTAGTAAAATTTTGTTCATTGGACATGATTTCACATTTAAACCAGACATAAACATGTGTCAATCTTTTGATAGCTATTATCCCTTAAAAACACGCTTTTTGTTTTGACAGTGGGAATTAATTTTAAATTAATTTTTGCCACTTATGTGTTTTGAATTTGGAACAAATGGTCCCCATATTTGGAATCAGGATTTCCAAATTGTGTAAATAGGTAAATCTTATTTTTAGACATTTTGAATAATTACTTCGGTAATATTTTATTTACCATGGTTAAAGGGTAAATCCGGTAAGTAAGGGTAAAAAATAATATTTTAATATTATTAATTTTTCCTAAAATGTGTCCTAAACATATTGGATGATACATTTCCTACCATGGGCATATTTGGGTCGGTTTTGGGAGACCATGGAACCACTGGTATGTGATAAGGACACTTTATATTAAATATGTTCAAATAAATACAAAAATGACACAAGCATATATCATTTAGCAAAACAATTTTTACATAGGGTAGTATATGTTGGATTTTAGACAATAAATTTCATTATAAAGATAAAATATTTCCTATATAATGGTAGTTTATTTATAATTTTTTTACATTTACTAATTAAAATTATTTATGATAGAATAATGATGCAGTATTTTCCTTATTAATGAAAGAATCAAATAATTGATATTATAAATATCAAAATAAATTTAATTTTAATATTTTTTTAAATTAAACTAAATTTATAGGTTAATATGACATATTATGACTGGTTATATGAATTGGGTTCGAAGTAATAATGCTTTTGTGATTTTATCAAAAACAAAATACCCAATAGTGTCAAAATTGACATAAAAGAGTTTTTCAAACAAATATTATATTATTAATTGATATTCAATTACTAAAAATATAAGGATAGTAAAAAAGACATATATAATGATTGGTGTATCATTAATGGACCACTTGGGGGTCTCTTGGATGTATATAGAATGTTTATTAACTTTATAATATAAAAATACAAGTGACATGGCAAATGTCAAACTAATAAACTAAGAGTTTAAACTAAAAGATAAGGTTAATATAATGACTAACACCTGTCTAAAACCTATTGGTTTAATTTTTTTTGACTTATCCCCACCTTAACATTAAAATAATACACTTTTCATTGATTAAAAACCGAATATGAATTTATTATAAAATATTATTTCTAGTTTTTCCTACGGTGCCCCTCACCCCTCTTATAAAAGGGAACTCCCCCTTATCACTAATTAAAACATTCAAACCCTTTTGGCTCGGCCACCCCCGGCCCAAATACCCTCTCAACTTCCCTCACTTAATCCTAGAGGCCTTAGTTTGATCATAAATCCCACCTAAAGAGCCCTTTTTTCAAATCAAAAGGAAGAACCCGAAGAAGAGGTATTGTTTTCACCACCCTTTTTCAAGTTCATTTCTTCTTCAACTTCTTCTTTATTTGTTCATTCTTTTATAAAATAATAACTCTAGTATCTTATATATACTGTGATGTAATTATAAATATGGTACAATCAAATTTATTATTCTATCTATCCTTTGATTGACATGTCACCATGCGTGCGTACGTACGGCTTACCATCTCCACATCGTGGTGTAATTGTTATTCAAAATTTTATTATTTCAATGGGTATAATAATGATGCTTAATTCTTGTTAATAATAAATATAACATGATAAGTATTCTGTATATATGATATACCATCGAATTATATATTATTTTAATATCAAACTAATGATATTTTCGCTTGTGTGTACGTACAGATTACCGTCTCCACGAACGCGATGAGATTCATTCCCCATCATATCCATTCAAGAATGAATTTCATTTGATGAATAAAAATGATTTTTAGAGACATGATATCATTCTGGATATGAATTAGACACATCCCATCCATAAAAAATATGGCTCGCATAACAAATAATATAAAGGAAAATAAATCCGTTAACACCCGAAACGAAGATAATACTAAGATATTATTAAACAATCAATGTTAAAATATCATATATGATGTAATATTAATGTAAATGATTTTTTTATAATTAAATTACAATTATTTCACCATTATAAAGGAGGTTAACCTATCGTCGACCAAGGAAAAGGTACAAAGTCAGGGGTTTCTTATCTCACTTTTAATTCCTTGAGATTTCCATTGTTCAACACTTATTTATTGCATGTGGTGTGTGTACTTCCCATGATTGTATTCATTGTGTAATATACATTAATTTATGGATATTTAAATAATAATTGTATGATCATTCTTTCATGGGTGTATGTTACTTATGTTACCAAATCGATAAGGGAATTTGAAATTTCCATTTCCACTCATTCGACTTTACGCATACTTCATTGATTATTTTACTCCAAGATTATGTGTGGAATCACTATTCATTTTATTATGTCATAATATCCACTCCCCTTTCTGTGGATATACATTTGATACATGTAATCACTCCATTGATAAATTCTCAAGTAATCGGTATGAACTTGATAAGAGTAATTTCTACTCAATCTCGATTTGTTGAGATAAACATCCAATTCATTGGTGTTGTTTTTTCAAGAATATGTGTGAATTTCATTTAATTTTTTTACACTTAATATCCAATAATATTGAGTGTATTTATATTTTTGACAGATAATTATGTTGTTGAATTATCCTTAACCTAAGGATACGACCTTTATGAGAGATTTCATCTCAATTTACATTCCATTGAGACTCTTTTTTTTGTTATACACCAAATCACTTTTATATGGTTTATATAATGTACTTTGACGTAGTATATCATGAATCCATTTATTCTCATGATATTACAGTGTTTTTATTTCCTCAATTATATTTATTCAAGTGTCTCCCTTTTGGTTAGGAAATCTAACTAAAATATCATTTTAAAATGCTTTATTATTCTAAATCTTTCTCATTAATGTCCATGTTTTAAAAATGGTTTTAAGGATTTATTTATATGGACATTAATGTTTTCAGATCAAAATTCCTTTTAAAAGTTTCAAAGTGGTATGAGACACATTGATTCAGAAATCTATTTCAATTGGCTTCTTGACAAATGGTGAGACATTTAACTATTTTTCAGAAAAAGAGGGATATTTCTCCCAATAGTTTGATGATTATTTTAATCTATGTCAATTTACTTCATTATTCTCGATTTAGGATAATATGATACAAAAAAATCTTCCATGTTGTATCGAATGGGTTATGTTTGACTGTGGATGTGCTATTTTTTATACTATTCATGGTTTCTAGATAAAGTATTGAAATTTATTATGCTATTTTTAATACGAATGTTTATGTTATGTTTCCAAATTTTCATATGGGGAATGCATTGGACTTAGTATGTGACGGGTGGAGCCCGCTATAGCTTATCGATGCATCGGTAGGTCTCATGAGACAAACTAGTGTCTTGGCATGAGGCCTTGACAAAATCTTATTTGTAGTCTCGGCACGAGGCCTTGGCTACGTGGTTATGATAGTCTGACATTATGCATTCCATCATTATGAATGTGGTTATTGATATTGTAAGTGATTATTAAACTAGTAGAACATCCATGTGAATAAGTAAATGGAATTATTTCATTTCATCTTTTCCATATTATGCTGAAATTCATGTTTAAAAGGATTTTGTTTTAGTTATACATTTCCTTAAGTTTTTATGCTTATCTATGAAAGATTATGCTATATGTTTACCCTTACTGAGTATCTGAGCTCACCCCTTTCAATGTTTTATTTTTCCTAGGATTGTGAAGATGTAATTTATGAATGACCTACAGGGATAGTATAAGTGGATATGAAGAGAAGATGTTGTTGTATTTTTTTTCCTTATGATGTAATGTTAGACTTATGAATATATCTAGTGTTTCCAAGACTAATAAACTAATCTGTCATTTGAGACTTGATCCTTTGTGATAATTCCAATGTTATGTAATAAGGCACTGACTCAAGGCAACTGGGGTCTGGGCGTTACAGTTGGTATCAGAGGGAGGTTTAGTACAAACCTTGGAAGCCAGATTTAGAAAAACTCCGATTAGACCACAAAGCCCTAAGATAGAATTTGAGGATTAGTATAGAAGAACATACTAGAATTTTGGTATTATA
This sequence comes from Viscum album, assembly GCA_963277665.1. Classification (NCBI taxonomy): domain Eukaryota; kingdom Viridiplantae; phylum Streptophyta; class Magnoliopsida; order Santalales; family Viscaceae; genus Viscum; species Viscum album. The sequence goes on along the minus strand of OY728152.1, from coordinate 1,734,253,403 downwards.
GATATTTTCTGAGTTTTCCAAAAAATACATCTCTATATGGATACGAGCAGGTAGAGGTGGATCTAGCACAGATGTACCTAAGGGTAAAACTCGAAAACACCGCTTTGAACTAGACTCAAATGGGAACATGTGCATGAAAATGGGCCTCACTGGACTCTTGTTTACGACACTCCTAGGGTATATGCTTTGGTAAATTCAAAAGATTAGAATGAACCATTATAAATGGAATAAAAAAATTCCCCTTAGAATATATGTCGGGAAATAGATAGTGGATAACCAAGATTTTAACATAGGGTACCCCAAGTTAGTATATATTGTTCAATTACAAGATTATCCTATTATGTATATTTTTTAACATTCTTATTAGATAAGTATTAAAAAACCATAATTGTATTATCTTTTTGTTAGTTAAAACATGGAGGGAGAATGAAAACAAACTACTCTTCTCTCTCTTCCTGAAGAACTACTTACAATTATTATCCAGAAGACATGTGCAGATGATGTTGAAACTTTTTCAAATGTCCAAGTTACATGAAAACAACTTTATGGGAAATCCAATACCTCTAGCATTGCACAATCATTTCAAGGATCAAGTACCGAATATGGGATAATATTGCGCTCTCAACTTTCTTACCACACTAAGCATGGGAAGTACCATCAGGTTCTTTTAAAATTTATCAATTTATCTCAAAATTACGATGCACTAAATGATTTTCTTGATGCTGCAGAAGAGGGAGACCTTCGAGCAGCCTATATGTATCAAATTATATATTTATTTCTTTTGGGACATACAGAAACTAATTTACCAAAGCCTTATTTTGAAATATTAGAAGATGAATCAATAACAATTTTTCTAAATTAACATGTTAAAAATGATGTCTCAAAATTATATATAAGAAATAACTATTTTTTGGTGATTCATCGATGCTTCCATCAATATAATCCAAGATGCGTGATGAGTTTTTTGGTAAAGGAAGTAGATGATTTTGAATGATTCCTGAGGTAACATTGTGACACATGAACACACTCTACTAAAAGGAAATTCTTCCTAGTCTCTCTAGAGTTCATGATGTGTTCCACATATCACTAGTGACAAAATACACGCCTGAACCAACACATGTACTCCCCTATGAAGAATTAGAACTATAACCCGATATATCTTATTATGAAGTGACTATCAGAATTCTTCTTACGAAAGATGAAGTGTTGATAAACTGGATGACTTGTCTGGTAAAAGTTCTATGGAGAAATCATAAGATGGAAGAGGTAATGTGGGAACACGAGAAACATATGATGATGAACCTATGTGGAAATAAATGTATGGTGAAATGTTTAAAAGTGTTAGTGCTCTCTATTGATGGGATTACTTTGGAAGAATTTTCCCTTGCATGTGCAACCCTACAATTTATCATGTGAAAATGATATTTGTGGAAGAATTATCTTTTCTCTTTCAGATATAGTTATAAATAACCATTTGGTTTATATGATCATTGGGTTTGGGATGAACATGCAATGTATGAGATAAAATTTGTGGTTAAATTATGTTATGGTTATTTTGATGAATTTATCTCATTTTGGTAATATAATAAAATATAGTTTCTGAAAAAGGATAACATGTAGATCGTATCACAACCCATCGCGTCAGACAAAGCTGTGGGAATCGAACCCACAACCAAAGTGCGATTTGGATTTATCGCCTACCACTGGACTACGTGAAGTCCCTGGTTAGTGTGACTATTATTTTTTAGTTAAATGATTTTATTGATCAATAATAATTTGATTTGGGGTCTTATGTCTTATCAAATGAATACCCCTAGTATAGGAAAATGATTTGGTGATTAAGTGATAAATGTTATTTTGGAAGATGTTCGCTTTGTTGGGAACACTATATACCCTAGGAAAATAGAATAGTATGGGATTTCATTTGACGAGTAATGGTGGATTTCTATCTATATTTTTATTTTGGATTTATAGTGATTTGGGTTATTTATGGAAAGGATTAACCTATAATAGGGAATATGTGATTAGGTTAATTACATTTAAGTATGTGACTTTAAGAGTAATTGATGTCATATGGAGATACCATTTAACGTGGAAGACTACATAATCAAATTCATCAAATTTTTTAGTTTTAATATTATTTTGGATTTTATTAATGGATTTTAAGGACAATTCTTTATTTAATTCTATTTATTTAACTTTGGGTTATTGTTGGTTTAATTTTAGAAATTGAGATTAGTGTTTCTTTCACTAATGAAATAACTTTTTGGGGGATCATCAGATCTTATACTAACCGTTTTAGTTTTCAGTAATCTCAAAAGACAAGGAAAATATATAGTTTATTCTTCGTGGATCATGTGATTATATAAGAATTTTATTATAGATCTTCTAGTGTGACCATGTCTTATGTAATACTCATAGTTTAAAAATGAGTTATTAGTATAAATTTATTAAGGAATGAAACTTTAATTAAAAATTTAGTATATCTCTTTATGTTCTTAGTAAATCTTAGAAATGAATTCCTCGTCTTTACTTAATGTGACTAAAAAAATAAATAAAAATGTTATCCGTTTACTTTTCCTACTGGGAAACTAATGATTGTTTGTCCCATCACAAGTTTATTGTTTTCTTGTTGTTAACTTTATCTTGATCCTGTTTTCTATCCCTATCCATAAAAAATTGACACTTTTTTTTCATCCATATCCATGTTTTTTAACATGGAATCCTAGTATAATTTATCTCGGGTGACCTTTGTACATCTCTTTCTTACTTTTAAAGTGATAGTTTTATTGACTCATTTTCCGATGTGGGAATTTCCATTTTATTCCCAAGCCCAATTTTAAAAATTTAGAGGACACAATTATTTTAATTAGGGTATAATGTAAAACCCTAAGCTTCCACAGTATGCTTCTCGCTGAATAAAACAGTAGGGTATGTTGTACAGAACATCAAGTTCTAACACACAGCACAACTAATAAAACAAGCCGTTATGAATAGTAATACCCACTTTTTAAAATTTTATACATTTTATCTTTCAAAATGGACTTCATTTTTGGATTCGGAATATCCAAATTATCATAGGGTGAAATTTTATTCCTTTTCGGATAACGTTCATATTTTGATAAATAGTGAAAATTACAAATTATTTATTAAAAACAACTTTTTTAATCAAAATAATTAATAGTGATAAATTATGAATTTGGGTGGTTTTAAAGTATATTTTGAATATATTTTTACCATTTAGTACAATTTTGGTCATTGGACATGATTTCACATTTAAACCGGACATATACAGGTGTCAATCTTTTGATAGTTATTATCTCGTAAAAACACGCTTTTTATTTTGACAGCGGGAATTAATTTTAAATTAATTTATTCCACTTCTGTGTTTTGAATTTTGAAAAAATGTACTCCATATTTGGAATCATTATGTCCAAATTTTTTAAATAGGTAACTCTTATTTTTAGACATTTTGAATAATTACTTCGGTAAATATTTTATTTACCATGGCCAAAGGGTAAATCCGGTAAATAAAGTTAACAAATATTATTATAATATTATTAATTTACCCTAAAACGTGTCCTAACCCTATTGTATGATACATGTCCGACCATGGGCAGCTTTGGGTCGATTTTGGGACAACATGGACCCACTTTTAAGGGATAAGGACACTTTATATTAAATAAGTAAAAATAAATACAAAAATGACATAAGCATATATATTTTAGAAAAACAATATTTACATAGGGTAATATATGTTGGATTTTAGACTATAAATTTCTATATTAAAATAAAAATATTTCCTACATAATGGTATTTTATTTATAATTTTTATACATTTAATAATTAATTTTATTTATGACAGAATAATGATGCATTATTTTCCTTATTAATGAAAGAATAAAATAATTGATATTATAAATATAAAAATAAATTTCATTTGATTATTTTTATAATTTAGACTAATTTTATATGCTAATATGACATATTAGGACTAGTGTTATGAATTTGGTTCGATGTAATAATGCTTCTGTGATTTTATCAAAAACAAAATACCCAATAGTGTCAAAATTGACATAAAAGAGTTTTTAAAACAAATATTATATTATTAATTGATATTAAATTCCTAAAAATATAAGGTTCTTCCAAGAGACATATATCATGATAGTTGTATCATTAATGGACCATTTGGGGGTCTCTTGGATGTATATATAATGTTTATTTACTATATAATATAAAAATACATGTGACATCGTAAATGTCAAACTAATTAACTAAGAGTTAAAACTAAAAGATAATGTTAATATAATGAATAAAACCTGTAAAAAACCTTTTGGTTGAAATTTTTTAGAACTATACCTACATTAAAATTTATATAGTCAACTTTTTATCCATTATAAAGCAAATATGAATTTATTATAAAATAATATTTCTAGTTTTTTCTAAGGTGCCCCTCACCCCTCTTATAAAAGGGCACTCCCCCTTTGCACTAATTCACAAATTCAAAGCCATTTGGATCGGCCAACCCCTACCCAAATACACTATCAACTTCACTCAATTCATCCTAGAGGCCTTATTTTGATCATAAATCCCACCTAAGAATTCCTTTTGATCAAATTAAAAGAAAGAACCTGAATAAGAGGTAATGTTTTCACCACCCTTTTTCATGTTCATTTCTTCTTCAACTTCTTCTTTATTTTTTATTTATTTTATAAAATAATAACTCCAGTATCTTCTATATAATGTGATGTTATTATAAATATGGTAAAACCATATTCAGTATTCTATCCATCCTTTGATTGACATGTCACCATAGGTGCGTACGTACAGCTTACCATCTCCAAGTTGTGGTGTAATTGTTATTCAAAATATTGTTATTTGGATGGGTATAATAATGATGTTTAATTAATGTAAATAATAAATATAACATGATAATGATTCTTTATATATGATATACCATCCAGTTATATATTATTTTAATATCAAAATAATGATATTGTCACTCGTGCGTACGTACAGATTACCGTCTCAACGAACGCGATGAGATTCATTCCCCATCATATCCATTCAAGACTAAATTTCTATTGATGAATAAAAATGACTTTTAGATACATGATATAATTCTGGATATGAATAAGATACATCCCATCCATAACAAATATGGCTCGCATAACAAATAATATAAAGGAAAATGAATCCGTTAACACCCAAAACGACGATAATACTAAGATATTATTAACAAATCAACGTTAAAAGATCATATAAGATATCATATTAATGTAAATTATTTTTATTATAATTGAATAATAATTATTTTACCATTATACAGGAGTTTAACATATCATCTACAAAGTAAAAAGTAAAAAGTAAGGGGTTTCTTATCTCACTTTTAATTCCGTGAGATTTCCATTGTTCACCACTTATTTATTGCATGTGGTGTGTGTATTGACCATGATTGTATTAATTGTGTAATATACATTAATTTATGGATATTTACATCATCATTTTAGTATCCTTCTTTTATGGGTGATTTTTTCGTATGTTACCAAATCTATAAGGGAATTTGAAATTTCAATTTCCACTCATTCATCTTTACGCATACTTCATTGATTATTTTACTCCAAGATTATGTGTGGAATCACTATTAATTTGATTATGTAAAAATTTTCACTCCCCTTTCTATGGATATACTTTTGATTGACGTAATCACTCCATTGATGAATTCTCAAGTCATTGGTATGAACTTGATAAGAGTAATTTTTCCTCAATCTCGATTTTTTATGATAAACATCCAATTCATTGGTGTTGTTTTTACAAGAATATGTATGAAAGTACTTCGATTGTTTTACACTAAATATCCAATCATATTGAGTGTATTTATATTTTTAAAACATAATTATGTCGTTGATTTATCCTTAAACTAAGGATACGGCTTTTATGAGAGATTTCATCTCAATTTAAATTCCATTGACACTCCTATGTTGTTATACACAAAATACCTTTTATACAGTGTATATAATGTACTTTGACAGAGTATATCATGAATCCCTCTATTCTCATGATATTACAGTGTTTTTATTACATAAATTATTTGTATTAAAGTGTCTCTATTTTTGTTAGGAACTATAACTAAAATATCATTTTAAAATGTTTTATTATTCTAAATTGTTCTCATTAATGTACATGTTTTAAAAATGGTCTTAAGGATTTATTTATATGGACATTAAGTTTTTCAAATCAAAATTCTTTTTAAAATATTGAAATTGGTATGGGACACTTTGATTCAGAAATCTATTTTAAATGGCCTCTTGACAAATAGTGTGATTTTTAACTGTTTTCAAGAAAAAGGGGGATATTTCTCTCAATAGTTTGATGATTATATTAATCTATGTCAATTTACTTCATTATTATCTATTGATGTTAATGTGATACAATAAAATATTCCATGTTGTATCGAATGAGTTATGTTTGACTGTGGATGTTCTATTTTTTATACCATTCATGGTTTTTGGATAATGTATTGACATTTATTATGATAGTTTTAATAAGAATGTTTATGTTATGTTTCAAACTTTTCATATGAGGATTGAATTGGACTTAGTAACTGACGGGTGGAGCCCGCTATAGCTCCTCAATGCATCGGTAGGTCTCCTGAGACAAACTAGTGTCTTGGCACAAGGCCTTGAAAAAATCTTATTTGTAGTCTCGGCACAAGGCCTTGGCTACGTGGTTATGATAGAATGGAATTATAAATTACATCATTAAGAAAGTGGTTGTTGATATCGCAAGTGATTATTGAACTAGTAGAATATCCATGTGAATAAGTAAATGGAATTATTTCATTTCATCTTTTCCATGTTATGCTGAAGATAAAGTTTAAAAGGCTTTTGTTTTAGTTATAAATTGACTTATGTGTTTATTCTTATCTATGAAATCTTCTTCTATATTTTTATCCTTACTAAGAATCTGAGTTCTCCCCTTTCAATGTTTTATTTTTCCCAGGAATGTGAAGAAGTAATTTATGAATGACATGTAGGGATAATATAAAGGGAAATGAAAACAAGATGTTGTTGTAGATATTTTTTACCATATTATGTAATGTAATACTTGTTAATATATCTAGTGTTTCCACAACTACTAAACTAATCGGTCTTTTGAGACATGATCCTTTGTGATCATGCCAATGTTATGTAATAATACACCGACTCTAGGAAACTGGGGTTGGGGCGTTACAAAACATGATGGTCAATAGTGCATTTGGATAAATGTTTATTCATTTTTCCTATTCATACATTGCATGAGGTTATAATCTAGGTTTCAAAATGTATAGGTAAAGAAAAAATATATAAATTTTTTTCATAAATGAGACAACCATAGTGCGTTAATTGTTTTATATTGGATTATCATTGCCTTGTTATTCAATCCTGCACATCCATTGACCAAATATTATTTAATTCTAAACAACATTTATAATACAATTTGAAATATTAAATATACTAAATTTATCCTTAAAAACATTTAAAATCCATTATATATTCAAATCATAAAAAATATAGCTATAAATAACATATAAAATAAAGTCTATCAAAAGAATATACTATAAAGACATTTCCCTAATTATTAAAAATAAATTTACAAGATAATACAAATTTTATATTCTTTATATTTTAGATAATATTTTTTTGTACATTTGTTAAAAAAACAATATATATTATATTAGACTGAAAGGGAAAAATGATATCTTGGACTATTCTTGAAACACTAGGATAAATATAAAATATACCATCCATCCATATTTATAGGTTATATACTATGTTCTATCAATATAATTTTCTTTTTTTAATCACTAATCACTGATTAAATTGGTCTATCATACAATTTTGTATTTTCTATAACAAAGACACCCATATAACAGTAAATCCCCATTTTTGAACCATTTCATGTACACCTCCTTGTGTCGGGGGATGTATAAGATTCATATAGTTATGTAATTTTTATGATGGAGGGGATTCCATCTTTTATTGTAATATAAAAATTTAACCCAGATCCTTACCAATTTATGTAGTAAAATAATACATTTACCAAAAATAATTGATTGCGGTTGAAGCATTAAATGACATAAAAATATTATATGAATTTTTCATGAGTTTATAAGCATAAAAATTGTAGAATAAAACTAATGATATAAAAACAATGTAATTTGAGGAAAATACACTATATACTCAAAGTGGTAAATTCAAACATTTCCTAATGACCTAATGTAGTTCCCCCATATATTAATTCTCTACAAAAATATATACAGGACATGAAACATTCGAATATAAAATCCATATTATAAAATTATTTAAAAATTTTCATCTTCAATATACACAATATTTGTGTGACTTACTCTATTACAAGAATATTTTCCCTTACATGACCACATATAAATGTGTCTCTACACATCCAACCCCCCCCCCAAGGTAATGACTATAGTAAAATTATAGGTAGTCCCCACCGTTACCCTAACATCATATCATATGCTAGAGTGTATTCTCGTAATAGTTTAATTTGATATTAAAAGATAAAAAACAAAATATTTAAAAAATAATGAATATGAGAATATTAGTAGGCATTATAAATGTACACCATATAAGGGAAGGGTCTATATTTTTATACATTCGTTTATATTATGATTTGGATCTGATATTATATCATAATTTTATCCCCTATGTGAGGAAAATCATATAGTGAACCAATAATTTCATACATTTGTATTTCATTATTTTATATTAATAATCAATACATTTCATTACAATTTACATATGAGTTATTAAGGGTTTTGGGTCTTTAGAAACATGGATACATTTTTTGGAACCATTGTCATTCATTGCATGAATTAGATTATGGTTAATATTTGTTGTCAATCCTTAGTGGAAGTTTGGAATTTGTGCCATCAAAGTGATCATAAAGAACATGCAGATTACAGTATTTGTGCATCGTTTTCTTGAAGGAGAAAAAACTTGCATGCCTTATGTTTTTCAAGTTTAGAACATGAAAATATGGCAAAGGGAGAATGGCGCCCAAGTTTTATGTTTGGTTGTTCAAGTGACTTACGCAACAAAGACTTGGGCGCATAAACTTGTGCGCTGAGGTAAGACTTGCATTCCTTCACATAGGGTTTCCAAATGCCTATATATATATAGGTCGGCCCCTCATCATTCGTATCGAATTTTATACTTACGGAAAATCTGAGCTCTCGTCGTGTAGGTGTAGTGGTCACGCAAGTGGTTGTGGGTCGGACAAGTAGAAGTTGCGCGACAGTTGTTTGCTACGCATCCAAGGTGGTTTGGGAAAGAAAAGGGGTGAGTCTCCCATGATTGGAGTTGGAGAAGGAGGTGTTGCACATGAAGTTTGGTGACACTTGCTTTCCAAGATTGGATGAAGCACGATGGTTGACAATTGCTCACCAAAACCGGTTTTGGTGGAAAATAGTGTGAGTCGCACAAGTTTGAAGTTGAAAAAGAAAGTTTTGCGCCAGTAGTAGGTATGAACATGCACGCCATATTTAAAACTTTCACATCGGCTTGGAGAAGCATGCCAGTTGTGGATTGAAGCTCGCCAGTCTTTTTTGGGGCTGCACGAAAGATGGAAGTTTTCCCAATACCTTTGGTGCAATGTGAGTTTAGTCTACAGGTGGAAGATGAACTTCAACAGATCATCTACATACAAAAGGGTAAGTTTTCAATAGCAATGGTTAAGAGAACTTCATGTCTATAAACTGAGTGGGACTTCACCAAATGCAGTGAACCAGGGGGAGTCAATGGGAGTGACCAGAGGGACACAGTAGGTTATCCTGAAATAGTTGTAAAGGCAGTGAGGCTGGGACATAGTGACTATTCCAAAAACATTGTAATCCATAATGAGTGAAGAATAGTGGCATTTGGTTCGACCAACAACCTGTCGGTGTATGCTCCTTGTGTGTAGCCCTTAGTGGTGAACCATGTAAAAAGTGTTCTGTCATCTTTTTTCATGTGAATGTTTTATTTGTTCTCATATCCATCATACAGGTTAAACTAGTTTCTACCAACGTGGCAACAAGATCTGTCATTTTAAAAGAAAAAAGTTGACACCCTGATTCACTCCTCCCCTCTCAGGGTATCTGAGGGTCCTTCACGTGGTTTCAGAGGAAGGTTATCTGGTGTTTGATCTGTCAATATACTGTTATAGAAAATTCATCCAACATCAGGGGAGTCCTTTTCTTCTATGGAAGTAATTTCATAATCTGGAAGAATAGAATGAGATGTCATCTAATATGCCTTAGAATATAATTCCTATCTTCCATTGTACATGTTATACATGTTACTGATCCAACAGTGTTGGCTATGTCGGATGTCGACAGGAAAATTCCTGATGTTGATGCTAAGGCACATAATTCTCTCACTGTAGCCCATTCTGATCAAATCTATATAAAGTTTATGAGTTTCTCCTCAGCAAAGTCCATGTGGGATAAACATGAAAATATTTATGAAGGAGATAGCAAAGTGAGGGAGGAGAAAATACAAGTCCTACACAATAGGTTTGATGATATGAAGATGCATCCTGATGATAATGCAGACTCCTTCTTCAATCGAATAACTGAAGTGGTTGGAGAAATTCAGGTTCTAGATGAAGAAATTAAAGACGTTGACATCGTAGAGAAAATATTAAGAAGAAATCCACCCCTTTACAATGCAAAGGTGTCAGCCCTTGAGGAAAGATATCTTTCCAAACATTCTTTGGATGATCTGTTTAGCAGCGTAGTGTCATATGAAAAGAGATTCAAACTAGAAGATGTTACTAGACGAGTAAGCAAGGAAGTGGCATTCAAATCCATGGAGAAAATGAAAATTTCAAAAGATAGTAGTGGTGAAGATGATGAGGAAAAAGAAATTAATTTTCTCATTAAAATGAAGTTCGAGAATGGAAAAGGTAAATTCAATGGGAAGTTGCCTCTAACATGCTTTCGTTGTGGCAACGTCGGGAACATTTCTTCTCAGTGCTTAAGAAATAACTATGATGATGATAGTGATGCTGTAAACATTGAGAATCCTCAAAAAAAATTCAAAAAGAATAATTCAAATCTAGAAATAATTTTCTAAAGAAGTGTTTTTTCTGTTAAGAGGAAGATGATAATAATGAATTCTATAAAGAAGAAGAACCAGAGTTTAAAACTAGAAACCATGCTTCCATGATGTCCACTGTTGAAAAATCAGAAGATAATGGTGGAGACAATCAGTTAAAAACTAGTGTAAATCTCAAGTTGAAAATTAAGGATGTTGTTAGAAATCTTAAGATGAAATGTAAGAGTTGTAATAATTAGAAATAAATTCTAGAGGAATCAATTGAATTTATTGATCAATTTTAAGATGAAATTGAACGACCAGAAGAATTTGTGAAAGTACAATCTAAAATCCTTGAATGAAATGATGATGTAGTGGATCTGAAGCTGAGAATTGAAGAGCAGGGAAAGGTCGTCAATGACATCACATCCAGACTGGAAGAAAAGAACAAGGATGCTAAGGGAATTGAGGAGGAAGTTGTTACTCTTAGGAGTAAACATGAGACTGAATAAATTTAAAAATAATCACGGAAGAAAATACAATTTGGAAGGTTCTCATATGCTGAGCTATTGGAGAGAGAGAAATGTGGCTCTAATAGAGTTGAAAAGATTTTAAATGATCAAAGACCTTCCTGCATGGGAAATAGTGGAATTGGTTGTGATGCTGAATCGTCAAATGCTGCAAATAATGGTGACCAAAATAAAGGCAAGCTAGAAGTGGGTGATGTGGGAATGCATTATGACGTGATGAAATAGAAACCCCCAATTCAATTTGAATGATGAAAATAAGATTATCCATGAGCCTCGTGGAAAAAGGATCCCTCATACTATGATCCCACAGAAGAAGAAATTAGGATAAATAGAAGTGAGAAGACATTCCCTCTCATGAAGTGTCAATTATGTGGATATTTGGGCCACACCATGTCTTATTGCAAAGAGTTATGAAGATATCTAAATGTAGAAGATATAGGAGTTCAAAATAGGGGAAAAAATTCATATCCTAATTCTTATAGAAGAAAAAACATCTATGGATATTATTATTTTTTGTACTAACATTGGTCATAAGGCTATTAATTGTAGGCCACTAAGGGACATGGATACCTCATACCGAAGTCAATGACAAGTCAAGTCTCATCAGCAAGACTATGTTGCTCTTTCAAACATGTTTTCTCCTCTCAAAGAAGATTTCGACTATGAAGAATCTTGGTACAAAGATGATATAATTGAAAGGCCATTAGTGCTTTATACTCAATTCAATGTCTCATTGAATGAAAATAATGAAAATTTAGAAATCCAACCTTGCAATGGTGTCCCTCAATGATACAAAAAGAAACACTACCTGGATTGTAGATAGCTATTGTTCATCCCATATGATAGGTAATACTGGACTGTTAACAGATATCAAAAGGAAGGTTGATGGTACAATATGATTTGGTAATGATGGGGTCCTGAATATCAAAGGTATTGGAAGTCCTGAATTAGCTAATGGAGATCTAAAGAAGACTGAAGTCCATTATGTAGATGTCCTACGTCATAATCTACTAAGCGTGAGTCAACTATGTGACTCAGGACTTATAGTTACTTTTAATCCGAAAGGCTGCACTATCAAGGAAAACACATTCAATTCAATTATGATGGGATGAAGAACAGAAGGAAACTTGTATCAGTTTGATAGTGAAGAAAATGATTGTTACATGACTATTGAAAAAGAAAACAATTTGTGGAATCGGAGACTGGGACACATTATTCAACAAGACATGGAGAAAATATCAAAATTGACGACTGTTATGGACATTCCCAACCTGAAGCGTGAGTGTGAAAAGTCTTGTGATTCTTGCATTCATGGTAAGTCGGTCTGCATTTCATATCATCTAATGAAGAAAAGGGCATCCAATCTTCTTGATCTAATTCATACAGATTTATGTGGGCCGATAAATGTTGCCAGAACTCATGGAGAAAGGTATTTTTTCCTTTTAAAAGATGATTATATTATAATGGCATGTGTAATGGTCATTCATAAGAAAAACAATTGCTAGAAAGCATGAAAACATATCGACGAATAGCCGAGAATGATACTGGATGAACAATCAATGTTTTTCGATCTGACAATGGAGGGGAATACACATCCATTGAATTGTAAAATTACCTAGAGTAGCATGGGATACAACATGAGGTAGTTACTATTAGAACTCCACAAAAAATGGAGTTGTTTGACATTCGAATCGACAGGTGAACCACATGACATGAACTATACTGATTGAGAATCATATTCCATGAAATTACTAGAAAGAGGATGTTCAAGATACAGTATATATTCAAAATCGAATAGGACTTTATATGGGTGCAACGAAGAGACCATATGAAATGTGTAATGGATGGAAACCATTTTTGAAAAACATTCATGTTTTTGGAAGTAAATTCTTCATTATGTACAAAAAAAGAAATCAAGGGAAGTATGGTGACAATGCAGATGAAATAATTCTCCTTGGATATTCGTTGAACAACAAATCCTACAAGTGCTTCAACAAGATATTAGGAAGGATTGTGGAAATCATTGATGTTAAGATAATTGAAGTGAAAACCAAAAATTATTCAAGGACATCATATACTGATGTGAAAGAAAGTGAGTAAGAAAGTGAACATATAGAAAATACATATATATAAATGGAGGAAGATGTACAAAACACTCAGTAGTCACATAATGATGTTGAATCAGAAGATGAATCTAAAGAATAAACGATGGATAGAGAGAATGCAACTGAACCACACAAGAGAAATCATAGAGCTGAGATTGATTCATATAACATTATTGGGGATAGGAGTGCCCCCACTCAAATAAGGAGGATGATGAATAACACACATTCTTCATTTCTGTTAGTTGTGGAGCCATCCTCATTTGAAGAAGCTGCGAAGGATGAATCAAGGGTGAAATCCATGAATGAAGAGTTAGATCAGATTTAAAAAAAATCAGACATGGGATCTTGTCTAGAGACCAGAAGGTCACAATTAGATTGGTAAAAAATGAATCTTCAAGAACCAGTTTGATGAGCATGGAATTGTTATTATAAACAAGCAAAGACTGGTATGTAAAGGATACTCCTAGATTGAAGGCGTTGATGTTGATGAAACCTTTGCTCTAGTGTCTATACTGAAGTCATTCCATATTTTCCTTGTAATGGCACCCCAATTAGGATAAAAAGTATATCTAATGGTTGTCAAGACAACATTCTTGAATGGTGTACTTGAAGAAGATGTCTACATTGAACAACCAGTGTGTTTTGTTCTTGGTACTGATGAAACAAAGGATTGCAAACTGAAAAAAGCTCTATATGGTTTGAAGTAGGAACCATGAGCCTGGTATTCCCTACTAGACTCATATCTCATGAAGCTCTAATTCAAAAGAGGAGAAGTAGACCACAATATATATGTGAAGAATTCTCCAAATTATTAGTTCATGGTTCTAGACTATGTTGATGGCATTATATTTGGTAGAAATTGGCAGAAATCAGTGGATGAATTTTCCAATAACATGAAATAGGAATTTGAAATTTCTATGATTGGGGAGCTAACATATTTCATGGGGCTACAGGTGAATCAAAGGCAGGATTACACTTTCATTTCTCAAGAAATTTATGCAAGAGAGTTTCTGAAGATTTTTAATATACAAGACTCCAAACCAATATCAACTCCGATTACAGTTGGAACAAAACTTGGAAAGCATGAGGATGGGGAATATGTAGACCCCACTATGTATAGGAGGATAATGGGGAGGCTACTATACCTAATAGCGACCCGCACATATATTGTCTTTACAACCTGTCTAGAGGCCCTTTTTTAGAGAAATCTAACGGAGGAACATTTGAAAGTAGTAACAAGAATCATGATGTATATTCAAGGTACTCACTGTTTTGGATTATACTTTGCTACAGTAAGAGACAGTGAATTATCATCATTTTCTGATGCTAACTGGGATGGCGATGTAGTGAACAGAAAGTCCACCAGTGGTGGAGAATTCTATATAGGGAATAAATGTGTTGGATGGTTGAGTAAGAAACAAGAAAGTACTTCTGTTAGTACCGCTGAATCTAA
This sequence comes from Viscum album, assembly GCA_963277665.1. Lineage (NCBI taxonomy): Eukaryota > Viridiplantae > Streptophyta > Magnoliopsida > Santalales > Viscaceae > Viscum > Viscum album. Next base: position 1,734,238,234 of record OY728152.1, on the reverse strand, counting down.
GTTTATCCCTTCTACAAAGGCATGAACAAAACTTCTATGGATGGAGAAACAACTAACAGATATTGGTGATGAGTTGAAGGCAACAATGGTAATTTATTGTGATAAAAAGAGAGAAATTGATCTTATAAAGAATCATGTTCATTAATTTCTTACAAAACCTATTGAAATCAGGTATCACTTTATCAACGAAAAAGTTGAGCAAGGCGTGATTAGAATGGATCACGTGGGAAATGATGAGAAAGTGGATGATATCCTGTCTAAGCCACTATCAGCGGCTGTGTTTGAGAAGCATCGGTTAAACCTTGGTGTTCAGCCACCTCCCAATGCATAAGGAGGATACACAGTTCCCCTCTCCCCAGTTATGTTAATTTTTTTAATCTGTTTATAGATGTGATGCTGGTTTGTGGGGGAGATACTATCTGGGGGGAGTGTGGTTTGAGCTAAACAATAATCAATTACCGGTCTTTGGGTTTATTTTCAATGGGGGAGAAATGAATAAATTCAGGCATGTAATGCTTTTATGCCACATTGAGAATTTAGTTTCTGTGTTTGGATAGGAAGGAATACATTGGATGAGATCCCAATTCAAGATTCCTTTCTTGTTTTCTATACTGATCATTGCTCACGTAGAATTAGAGTGTTGGCTAAGTTGATTTTTTCATTTGCGGGTTGCCTATGGCTGGTGCTCTATTGAATTTATTTACTGATTTCCAACATACCCAAAGGGGGAGATTGTTGGATCCATGGTTGTTCTTTGCATGATTTGGAGTATGTCCTTGTTTGTTGTCAATCCTCAGTGGAAGTTCATAATGTGTTCCAGCAATGTGATCATACAAAACAAGCAGATAACAGTATTTAAGGTGGTACCTTTTTCTAGTGTTTGCCAATTTTTTTGGCCAGAATATCGACAAATAGAGAAAAGTGGTTTTGGAAAAGAGACTTTTGTGCCATTTTATAGAAGGAGAAGAAACATGGTGCCATATTTTATTCATGATCATAACATGGAAATATGGAAAAGGGAGAAGGGCTCCCAAGTTTTATGTTTGGTTGCACAAGTGACTTACCCGGTAGAGACTTGCGCACTAAAACATCCATGCCGAGGGAAGACTTGTGTGCCGTAATGCAGGGTATCCAAATGCCTATAAATAGAGGTCAAACCCTTCTCATTAAAATTGAAGTTCATACTTAGATAAATTCGGAGCTCCTATTGGGCAGGTGCAGTGGTCATGCAAGTGGTTGTGGGTCGCGCAAGTAGAAGTTGCACGACAGTTTTTTGCTGCTCATCCAAGGTGGTTTGGGCGAGAAAGGGGGTGATTCTACCATGTTTGGAGACGGTTAAGGATGTGTCGCGTAGGTGGTTTGGTGACACTTGCATTCCAGGATTTGAAGAATCTCAAAAGTTGACAATTGCGCGCCAAAAATGGTTTGGGTGGAAAAGAGTGTGAGTCGCGCAAGTTTGAGGTTGAAAAATAAAGTGTCACACAAGTAGTATAGGTGAACTTCTCCACCGTCTTTAAAACTTGCACATCGCCATGGAGAATCACGCCAGGTGTGGATTGAAGACCGCCAATATTTTTGGGGATTCACGAAAGCTGGAAGTTTTCCTTTATACCTTTGGTGCAACGTGAGTTTAGTCTATGGGTGGAAGTAGGACTTCAACAGAGAATATACATACAATAGGGGATGTATTCATTTGGGATGATGGAGAGACCTTCAAGTCTATAAATTGGGTGGGACTTCACCAAAGGCAGTGAGCCATGTGGAGTCAATGGGTGTGACCCGAGGGACATAGTAGGCAACCCCTAAACAGTTGTAAAGCCAGTGAGTATCGAACAGAGTGACTACTCTCAGACTATGGTAATCCACAACGTGTGAAGAATAGTGGAATTTGGTACGACTGAAAACCTGTCGGAATATGCTTCTTGGATGTATCCCTTAGTGGTTAACCTTGTAAAAGGTGTTTTTTTGTCTCTTTTCATGTGATTTTTTTATTTATTCTCATATACATCATACATGTTAAACTAGTTTCTACCAATGTGGGAACAAGATCCATCAGTTTAAAAGAAAATGTTGACACACTCATTCACCCCTCCACTCTCAGGGTGTCTCAGGGTCTTTTAAGATAATTAGTGGGTATATAAGAGACCTAAATTATCTCCCTATATATTCCTCCTAACTACAACCATTTCTATAATTGTCTCACTTAAAACCGTTATTCAAAACAATAGGAATTGAAACATAAGAAAGGGTGATAAATGATGCTCAGTAACTATAATGAATGGAGATATCATTGATCATTTACGAATTAAATAAGAATAATTGTATTAGAACATGATAATATCATTTCTAAACCATACCACTCAAATCATAGATCAAAAAATGATACAATACATAAGGTTTTTTGATTTTATAAAATAAATTAGAAACGAATCAAATAAAATTATCAATGTGATTATATAATATGTATAACGAATATGTGACTGGATAGCACATAAGTACAAAGAATCTCTACTTCAAAAAATGATCATTTCCATGTTTATCATATTAGCTTTATTTCACCCCATTTGAAAAGTTTCTTTTTAAAGGTTCACTCCCATGACTATTAAAGTGGAAAATGTCCCATAGTGAATTGGGTTACCTCCTTAATCAATTATTTATTATCTCAAGAGAATCCCATATTTATCCAATAAATTAGATGGACATATATTTATAGTCCAACTAATAAAATAATTATAACAATATGTGTGTGTGTGTGTTCCAAAAGATCAGAAAACATTCATCTTTTCACCATGACATTATCCATGGAATGAAAATGAGTTTCATAAACATTTCCTCATTCCACCAATGATTAATCAGTGGAAAATAAATGGGTTTCAATAGAATCTAGTCATCATAATAAAAATACAAATAGACGAATAATATGGTCGGTATTTCGGGATAATATCCCTAGTAATACATATGTAACATCTAAGGATGTTATCATAGATAAAAAAATTTATGTAAAAGGTAACTAGTATATTTCAGGAGGAAAATATGATTTCACATAGAAATAACATATATATAATATAAAAATTTATAAATTATTATATAAAAACATTTCTATAATAAGAACCTTTTGATTATATATTGATATCATAAAATTATTTAGTGTTCATGATAAAGAGAAATTGTTTGTGTCAAGTACATTAAAACATATATTCCATTCCCATTTTCCTTGAAAAGCCAAATCTAACTCAATCAAAAAAATATAAAAAAGATACAATTTAATTGTAATTAAAAAATTGAGTAAAATTTAAATTTTAAAACCATATTATAATATTAAAAACATTAATTATAACATATGTTTCATAGATCTCGAAGAAAAATGATTTTCAAATGAAGAGAGAAGTGAAGATTATTTTTCTTTAAAAATATTTTTCTGGTTTCATGAGTACATTAAGAGATGAAACTGAATTGAAAACATGTATTACACATAAATTATCACAGTATAATAAAATTCATGTTATTTTTGGGATTTACAACATAAAATATCCTCATCATAAACATAATCATAAAAAGTCTCCGAAAACAATGAGGTTGTAACAAAATTCCCATAACTCATGTTTGATGTGGTTCAAACATGCATTAAAATAAATTATAAAAAAATTATATAAATTATAATTATATAATTGAATAATTTGAATACTTATAAAATCATATATGATATACTTATAAAATTTATACACCAATTGATTACTAATTCATTATTAAAATAGTAGTTTCAGGGATTAACTATTTCAATATTCATGAATGTTTCGGTTCAAAAGTTCCACTCCTTGTGCAGTGATAATGATTATATCATATTCAAAATTTCTATAATGATATAAATATCATATATATATATAATATTCTCTAAAATTTTATATATAAGCACAAATCACACCATTCATAGAGATGGTATTCCGTGTGTAAACATGGTCATGTTATATTTTCAAATGAATAAAATGGAAATATAAATAATATGAAAAAATTATATAAAAATAATTATATCACAAATAATGTATAAATAAATTATGTTCATAATAATAGAAAATAATGAATTATGGTTATACAAAATGAATTATATTGTTAAATCTAGGCACTTGTCTAAACCTACACAAGAGTGATAATTTCATTTAGCATTTAATTAATGAGATGTTGAATAATAGTGGTTCTATAATGAATATAAATTTTTATTATATTTTTGATATTTATGTCCTTATTTTTATTATTAATACAATTAATTTATTTTACGTTGAATATGAGGTAAGTTTAATGAATTCAGGTTTGATTATTACATAGTCTTCAGTAGACCTCTTTTGGTCTTTTCTTAAGAACCCATAGAATGCTATTATAAGAATATTGGGACAGAATCTTCATCGATAGGTACTTTTAGAGGATAATTGAGGATGGTTTGTTCAATATAGGTGGAATAAAGTGGTGTAAATAAAATATAGTATGATTTTCATTTTTTATATTCATGAAAAGACACACTTATATTATCACAAATCATTAAAATATAATAATTCACTATTCACAAAACATTATTCCAAAAGTACATGGATTTGATGTTTAGATATTATTAAATAAATATATATGGACATAATATAAGATTTATAAATAATTATTTGTCAATGTTGCCCTTTTATTATGGTTTAACCCCTTGTGATTCCATTTTAACCTTAACAGTGCTAATAAAATGTTACTACTATTACTTTTGATCAAGAAAAAAATGAATGTCGAAGGGTTAAAAACATGGAAATTAAGATTTAAAATATATATATACTATTTTATCAAATTAAATTTCAGAAATAGTTAAATTTACTTATAATAGAAATCTGAATAATACGTCATAATATATTATTCCACAAAATTTATTTTTAAGTATAAAAGTACTTTTATACCAACATAAATTATAATAATGATAAATGGTAGAAATTAAATTACTTTTCTCATGGAAAAATAAATTGAAAATAAAATCCATATAATAATAAAACATTATAAATACTTTAAATAAAAATATAACATCATATAGAATCCATATTTTTTCATAATTGAAAAAGAAATTTATATTTCCATAAAAAATATCTAAATTTCAAACAAAAGATTATTTTGATATAAAATTTTAAAAAAAAGATATCATTTTAAAAATATCGAATATATAAATTCGGAATAAAATAATTATCATATCCATTAATATAATGCCATAAAATCAAATTTGATGAATTTTTTTTAAAAGAATAAAATAGCATTATAAAAAAATTAGTACATATTTTTTAGGAATTATTCAATACATTATGATAATGGTATATATATATATATAATCATAAAATGGTTAAACGATTTCATACCAATCAATCAAATGACTGGATTGTAATGTTATATTATAGAGTGATTCAATTAGAATCAATGATTCTTATAAAAGAACCTATCAAATACATTATGAATATTTCAAAGAAAACACTTATTAAATATTGGAGTGAGACATTTTACCCCCTTAAAATAAATTTTACATTCTAAATTCTACCACATTAATAAAAATGATGATAAATTAATTTAATAACATCCATGTGTTCTCATATTCCTTATTCAAATTTATAATTCCTCCAATTAATTTTACAATGTAAGTAGTCTTGTTTCAAAGAAATGTATATATATAATCCAATATTTCAACAAATATTTACTCATATAAAATATAATTCTCGAATAGAAAAACAACCAAATTAGTACATCTAAATGATGAGGTAAGTACTTCATTAAGAGAGATACATGGAACACATCATGTAGTTGAGAGTGGTTTGGTGGAATAATCAAATGTCACGTAATCATCACAACCCGATCCAGAATCTCAATGGGACGAATATACCCAAGTTATATAATTCACATCTTTCAAAATCTCATAGCATTCATTAATGGAAAAATTCAAATTAACACATTTTCATTATCATTTTACTGTAGATCTTGAAGATGATTTTCAATATAACTTTTTTTGGTAAACTGTGCTCTTTCCTAATGTTGTATTGAATAGATTTATCCTTTATTGTTATCCCATTGGTTATTTTACTTCTAAATATATTTCATTATCTACCTTCATTACAACATGTTATGGTTCTTGAAATTATTATGTATATTTCATCATAAGGATCCATCAGAACTCTTGACTGATAGATATTGTAATAATAGAATTCCATATGAGTAAGGTATCAATAGAAATGGATAATGAAATCTAGAAAAATGGATCTCAATATATACTCTAGTTTTTTAATGGTCTTCTTAGATAAACCATATATCTATTGATGACATGTTGTACTGAAATATAACTCTTTATCCTGAACATGTTGAACACCTTTCCAGAACATTGAGGTAAATTGTGGATATCAATCAGATACAATAGATGAGGGACCACATACAACCTTACCACTTCCATAATGTATATTCCATAAATTTGATTAAGGGATAAATTATATCTGAGAATATTAATTTGGGTTGACATTAAAAGGTTATGTTTTAGAAATCAAATTTCATTATTTCCTTTTGATGTTTTTCGAACTCTAAAAATGAAAACCATGGTTATGTTTTCTGTTTTTAATATGGTATGTGAAATGGTGGTATTATTCATTAGAATTATATATCTCAATGTTTAATTTATTACACATGATAAATTGAGTTACATACATTTCATTATATTTTTTTATGTTATCCAACTATAAATAACCATTCAAGTATTAATACATATTAATACTTCTATGACGAGTAGATAATGGTGAGCTATGTGGATAATCTAAGAGATACTTCTTTAAATATTGTATGGATAAGAGACCTACATTATTATAGAAAATTATCATTCCATCAAAATCATGGTTGAACTATGGACCATTTATCATCATTTTTTATATCTCTACAGATTCCCCCTACTTCCCTATGTTATTTATTTAGACATATGGATGAATACTGAATTTAGTAAGATAATATTTCTATAAATTCATCATTATTACTGAATCGATATATTAAAATTTTAAAAAACATTCATCTCATGTTATCCCCAATAGAGACAAGCTTGAAAAAACATTGTATCTTATAGAATATTCTACCTTATTTCAATTACTAGGGTGGTAACATAGTGAGTAGTAGTAATGTTTAATCTTATCCATTATATTATCTATTTTATATTAAACACTTTATTAGTGAATATTTTATGTAAAACTTTTTTATTCATATATATGTTAAATCATTCATTGTAATGATATTTAATTCATATAAATAATTAAAAAACTACCACAACTAACTCTAAATCATGATTTTTCATAATTTTCCTCCTAAACTGTCAATTATCATCTGGAATAAGATATAGAAATGGAATTGTACCAGTGAACACATACTGGTATTTTATTTGATGTGTAACTATAGATCAAACACCCTTCTCCACTATAAGGTAATGTGATGATAATTATGCATCCAACATTATCTTTAGTTCTGTAAAATTTTCAACAAATTATATATCCCAAAATAACCATACTCCTTTATGAGTTAACATGTTTTGTGAATCAGTTATATGGAAACAATTATTAATAAAATGAAGATAATATCTAGCGATACAAAGAATAACATTGACCAGAGTCTCTATAGTTGTCTAGGATAATGGTCAACAACATTCATCATTGATGGATTCACCGATATACCCTCAATTAATATTATATGACCAAAAAAAGGAACATGCTAATTTTTTTACGCATATTATACTTCTTTAGGGACTGCATTACAATTTCCAAGTAAAATTCTCACTCTACCTTTCTCTTGGAATATATTATAATATCATAAATTATGTATACCAAAAAATAATAAAGGAAATCTATGAAGACATAATTCATTATATCCATGAAGATAAATGGGGGATTTATAAGAAAAAATGACATCACTACAGATTGATAATGTCTTTTTTCATATGAAATATTTTTTTTTGTTATTCCTTCATAGTTGAAACACAACTGGTAGTATCTATATTACTGATCAATATAGATAAATTATTTATCTCCCTGTAATTGATCGAAAAAATCTTAAATACAGGGATAAATATTATTATTATTGAATGAAATCATGTTATGTTTCATATAATCAATCTAGAGCCACATTAATACATATATCATTATAAAACAATAGGCACACTATATAGTAACAAAGTAGGGAATATAATTCCATTAGGAGTAATATCATTGAAGAACTTCATCGAATCACTACAACCTAATTGTGGTCATTCTATATAGAGACCTTTAAATGGGTGTTTCTCCAGGTCTATGTTCTATTAAAAACTCTATATAATTATTTAGTGGAATACAAGGAAACTCTTATATAATGATCTCTTAAAAATCCATTAAAATTGGTATATCATCAATATTGAATTTTTCTAAATCCATACGATATAAAAAACTATTATTTGTGGTGAAAACCAATAAAATTGATTCAATTTCCATTAGAAGATCATATTTAACCTCACATAATAGATGATCATATTTATGTTTCAAATATAAATAGTTTTTTCCTTTATCCTTAATTGATGTGGTATTTGTATAAAGAAATTAAATCCATTAACAAAATAGAATTAATATCATCAAGATATAGGGTAATGTGATTTCCATGAAGAAAATTCCAACTAACTATAATTAGAGAAGATTCATGGAGATGATATATGATCATTATACACTAAAGGGGTTTCACCTCTAATTATCATCTAATCACTAATGTGGAATTTTGATTCCCTTAAACAATTATTCATATATAAAATAGTGTATTTATCGACATTAAATTGAGACACCAATAGTTTGAAAGTGGATAATAAGTTCACCTTTTACCACTTCATTATTTTCCCATATATCAGTGATAATGATCTCATGAGGATTCAATTTTTCAATGGGATAAGATGTTTTTGCCATTGATCATCATTTGAAACCTTTGGATTTGAACACTATTTAACATAATTACCATATTACTTGTATTCCAAACAATGGAGTATGGGTCGTTCATTATGTTGAGATTTAACTACATTAACACCATTAACTAACATAATCATCCAACCTTTCTGGCACTCCAGTTCACAATGACCAACCATTCCACACATAATGAGTTTTCATGCACCCTCAAAACAATTTCATCCTTGATACATTCCACACATAATGAATTTACATGTACCCCCTTAAGACAATTTCATCCTTGATATATTCCACAATACATATATAATTGAAATATTATCTTCTTACCTCCTTGAATATCATTATTCTTATTATTTTTTATTTCCATATTTCTTTTATGATCAAAACAATGATATTAATGGGAAAATACAAACTCCATTTCAACCTTGATATCACATCGAACAATTTATTCATAGATATTGATGTATCTTTTGAAAAAGTCACTTCAAATGTATGGTCTTATTCCATTTAATAATAAACCAATATTACATTTAGGTTATATGATAATACCTAAAGTATACCTCACATCTATTGTATAATTTTCATTATAGGTACTAATGAATTAAGTATACTTTGTCATTGTTCATGGAAGTACTTTTACACTTTCACAGAAAGGATACCCAAACATAACAAATTAATAAATTAAACATATATATCTATCCCACATTATAGAGTTATTTATTTTAATTACATCGCGTACTTTTTAACATTCCACTATTAATATGATTATATTCAAAAAATTTAAACAACTAAAAATAAGATTTTACTGTTCAGAACACTATAGAATGAAATATATCATTTCAATGGTACTGGTCGATTTCTCATCAACTAGTGGATCTATAGAACCACTAAAATAAGGTGGATTTTACCTCATTGTGAAATCAAAACAACATTGACATCAACATGATTCATGGAATTAGAATATTGTTTTTGAAGTAAATGATATCTTTCATTCCATATCTGCTAAAATAAATTTATCACATTGAAAATAACTACTTTTACAAACACATTGGTCATCAAAATGATTCATTTGGATTCAAACTGTTAACATAACCCAAAATGAATAATATGAGAAACACTATTCTGATGGAAAAACCGTTGAATAATAAAAAATAATTTATTTTATATCTAAATCATGAAATTTTCTTTACAATATATAGAATCATAGGTGTATCCTTGGATATTCATTGTCATCTTCTAAATATATACTTTCTAATAGTTGATAGAAATGTGAATTTACCTAAGAATATTCCCTAGGAGTTTATATATAGCTCTGAAAAAATAATACCCACTCATCACGAGCCTATGTTGATCGAGTTAACAACCAATAAAAACCCATTCATATTTTAACCACTTAATGTATATAGTATATAAATACATTCGCATGATAATATCCAGATGTTGGTGTATTTTCTCAGAAGACCAAACTCCTTTATTTAGCATAAATTGTGATTTTCTCATATAAATTTTTTATAAGTGTTATTTATAATGCATTGTCATCCTAGGTCCAAAAAATTTATAAACCATACTCTCATACGAACTATAGTTACATAAAATTTTTATACATAAATATTTCATCATATTAGATGAATAATCAATAAATTTCATGAAAATAACTATATGGTGACCGTAATGGTTGAGGGTCTAGGGAAACGTGTGTTGATAAATAGATGATACATAACAAATATACAAAATCCTCTATAAGTAATTCAGAATCATCACCCTTTATAGTAAAAACATAGATAAAAACATCATTTATAACACAAGGAAGAAAAAATTATTAAATATTGTTCTCATATGTTCATTAATTATAAAAAAGTGAAATTTAACTGATTATTTAATAACAAAATGACTACAAGGGTCTGAGAATATGAACATAACATTTCAAAAATTCACCCAAGAAATCATAAATCATAAACTTGATACATGAAATAAATAGTGGTAGATCATAAGATAAGAATCATAACAAAATCAAATAATATGATCAATGAGAACATATCATAAACATAATACATAAGTTTACGTCATACATATGGAAATATAAAATCATTTTCCTAGTAAATAATCATGACCAAAGCTATCATTGTTTATTGGGATAAATAATCATTCCATCATTAACTAAGTCAAAGATAACTCCAAATACTATCATAGTGGAAAACGTCTCTTACTGAAATGTGTTCACTCTCAATTCAAGTTGATATTATCTCATTAGAAAACTATATTTATTGAATATATTTGAGTAATATACAATATCATTACCAAGAATCACATATTGAAAAACATAAAAAAATTATAAGATAATAAAACGTTTGTTATATCATCACAATATCATATCATAACCCATGAAAAAGAAATGTGTTTCATAAACATTTATCATTTCATTATTGTATAACCTATGTAAAATAATTGAATTTCATATAAATTTAATCATAAGAATATTAATCTATATAAATAAAGAATAAATTTTTTATAATTTGATCATATCCAAATTAAATCATAATTGACATCAAAAGATGTTACCATATATCAATGATTACTTTAGATGTCCGCTAGAATATATGATGAATAAAATAAAAATTCAATTCGAAATAATTTATAAAATTTATTTTTTAAAAAAAATACATAAAAAATATATTCTAAAATGAAACATGGGAAATTATAATTGATGCTTCAACGTATTTAATGGTTTTCATGGAAAGAAATTACGTTTATTAAATATATTTCAAACCAATGAATAATTACACTTTTACAAAAAAAGATAAAAGTTAAAAATTTAGAAGTTAAAATGAATATTATTTTTTTATTTTTTTATAAAAATAATAAAATTTTTAACATAACTTTGTTTTTTCATAGAATAATAGTAAAAACGTTCTTTAATATATTTTTTCAAACATTTATATGGAAGGAAATTTAATTTACAATTAAGAGAGAAACAATGGGGGTATTTGATAAAAATGTTCTTATGGTTTCATGAGTACCTAATGAGAGTAAAATGAAAATAAAAAACAAAATATAAATATATAAATATTGGTGAATAAAATTAACTATATTCTTTGGATACATATATCATAAAAAGTTATCATTAGAAACTCAATCATAAATAATCCTCCTAAACAATGAGATTTTAACATAAATCCTATAACACACTTTTTAAATTCAAAAAAAGATAGCTAAAATTATTTAAAAAAATAAATTTATTATAATTCTGTTAAATATTAGTTTATATAATTACAATATCATACATGATCCAATTATTTTAATTCAATATACATATTTTAACAATTTATTATTAATATCATCATTTCTTGGTGGAAACTATCCAGTTTTCCATGAAGGTTTCAGTGATTCATTTTTGGTGAAAATACATTGATAATCATACTAGTATATATTTAATTTTATAAAATATATAAATTTAATTTTTATAAATTATATACATATTTATGATCACCCCCAAATAGTTAATAAAGAGAAATAAATTAAACCGTTTATAGAGATGGTAGTCCGTTTATATGCATAAATGTTGATTCATTTCCGAAAGAAAAAAAAATGAAAGATAAATAATATATTCTTATTGTGTTAAAATAATAATATCAATATATATATATATATATTAAATTTATAAATATAACCACGAATTAATTATGGAGAGGGAAAATTAAATATATCACTATGTGGAGGCTGTTGTCCACATGTATGCACAAGTTGTGAATTTATCTCCCATTTAATGGAAAAGTGAGTGGATAATGGTTCTTAAATAATTATAATAAAATTTCTATATATTGAGGATACTTAATTTATTAAATTATGATGAATGGAATTGCCACGACCTATCCTTGGGACCCATGCCGTGACTACCCTAAGCCCGCCTTCTATAGGCCAGGGGTTGGCTACTGGCACCAAAGCCGTAAATCCCGATAAAAAGGGGAAGTCATTGCCTTAGAGAGTAAACAAACACCACAGAGTAAGCCAACAGAAGTAAACAATAAGTAAAACTGGGTACAATAGTAAGTGCAGAAAGTAAATGGGCCATAATAAAAACCCAAATTGAAAGTAAAGTACAACTGAAAGTAAAGCAGCAACGTCGAGTCGTCCACTGGAAGTCCCACCTGAAGGGTGGGTACAGATAGCCTCCTCAACTCCTAGGGTCCAGCCGTCTGCTCTGTGTACGTCCCGCCCAGTGGTCCACCTCTAGGTACAGACCTGCTACACAAGCCTCAGCCACGATCAGCGATGTCTGTCGTTTTCATCCAACACAATGTAGTGTGGGAATAGCCGGTGGTGGGGTGAGTATATGCTACTCAGTAGGGACCCCGAGACCCTCGAAGGTCTCCCAGAATCCAAAAAGGATAATCCACAAAGGAAAGATACAATCACGAAGTAACATCCAACACTACTTAGGTATATTCCCTTACATATACCTAAGTCATGAATTCTAGTTCAGCTCCAACATCTGAGCCCAAGTTCGATCATGTCCACACAGGATAGTACAACCCAATCCACATAGGAAAGCACAAGACAATCCACGTAGGAAATCAATTTCTTCATATCGAAGATAATGATTTAAAGTCATGACTCAACTCAAATAGGTATACGTATTTGTAAGGTGAATGTGATGACCAGATTTAGCCACTAAATAATCTATGCTGGGACCCACGGAGGATAGAAAAACCAGCTACTATGCCAGACCCATGTAGGATACATGAACATAGTCAATGCTGTCGAACCCACGGATGATTTCAGTATGGTCTTCATCGCTGTGAATCCCATGGAGGATTTCAGTGCAGTCTTCATTGCCGTCGAACACACGAAGTATTTAAGTACTGTCTTCATCACTGCCGAACCCACGGAGGATTTCAGTGCAGTCTTCATCACCGTCGAACCCACGAAGGATTTTAGTACGGTCTTCATCGCTGCCGAACCCACAGAGGATTTTTGTGTTGTCTTCATCGCCATTAAACCCACGGAGGATATCAGTATGGTCCTCATCGATGTCGAACCAACTGAGGATTTCAGTATAGTCGTCGTCGCTGCCGAACCCATGGAGGATTTCAGTGCAGTCATCTACGTCGTCGCAGTCGCAGCCAGCTCTAGGGTTCCCGCACACAGCATGCTCGATTCCGAGAGGGTCCGCTCCATGAGCCAAGGGGGTCGATACATCAACTGACACGTAGTCCGGAGTTGATGTATCCCAATGTTCCATCTTGACAAGAGAACTAAATGTGGCAGACGACGCGTCAATCGGACACCCGGTCTGAGAGTTATTGTCTTTTTCGTTCCAGGGGCCCGGTTGGTTTTTAAGTCAAATCCAACCCGACCGCACTCCAATTGCGTCCAAACCTCAAGCGGTGTAAGCCAAAAGCTTCTTCTCACTATGTGGAATCCAACAAAGTCGATGGCACGTCAATCGGACGTCCAGAGCATAAGTTATAAGTGCTTCCGCTCCGAGGGCCCGATTGGTTTCGTGTTCGAACCAACCAAGAAAAACCCAAAATTCTCCGAAACCTTATGTTTAATCTACCGAAACGGTCGTCTCATTCCAAGGATCGCTACACAACTGACGGTGCATCTATCGGAGGTACGTAGCCCATGTTATGGGAAAAAGACTGAAAGTGGTCCGAAAGTGGGGGGTCTAGGCCCGATCCGACCCGGACCAACCCCCCTGGGTCGGCCCAAAATGGGTCAACCGGACCCGAGTCCGGGTCCGACACATTAGGGCACGGCCCAGCCCGATGGACTCGGCCCGTCCCGGCTGGGCGTGGCCCGGTCCGGTCCACGCAACCTGGCCCGGCCCGTCCTGGTGGCACGCTGACTTGGCCAGTGGCCGAGCATGGGGGGGGGGGGGGGTACCCCTCCCTTCATGCTCTGCAGATGCGGCGGGTGCCTCATCATCCTTCGGATCCCGCGGAGCCACAGTATCTCGGTCGGCAGCCCCCATGGCTGAAGCCGCGGCGGTTCCTCCTGGCGGCGCGCTGGGATGCCCCCGCCTCCGGGTGGACGACTGGTGCCAGCCGCCGGTGACCCATGCCGCCGATGAAGTATGCGGGCCACTAGAGCCACTCTGGTGGTCCGTTCTTGCTCCTGTTTGCTTCTGGGGTCATCTCAGGACCCATAGATTACTGTGAAGACATCCAATCGCTCAATGGTCTCGTTTCCTCATCACCCAACATTATACGCATCAAGAACAGAGAAACGGTGGGTTTGGACTTGTTCGTGGGTCTGCACCCACCGCATTAGTGGTTCAAATGACTTCCAACAATTAAAACACATGTTAAGGACATAAACCACATAAATTAAATTAATCCCAAACTCCCTACTTCAGAGAGATGTCGAACGAGGATCATCGTGGGAAAAGACGTCGCGGAAGATGGCGTCGCAGAAGAGGATCGTGGGCGTTGCGGTACACGACGCCACAGAGAAGAGGATCATCAGCGTCGTGGCACAAGGCGTCACGTCATCGATCTCTGAGGAACTTTCGTTCTTCATCGCCTTTCGTTGGAGGAGGTTGTTCTTCGTCGTTCTTCACATTCTTCAACGAGGAAGAACGTTATTCAAGACTAGAGTAATTTATCCCCAAGTCTTCTCTCAAAACACATCAACAATAATAAAATAAGGCTTTGCCTTATTTTATTACACATGCCATTCCTTTTTTAAATTCTAAATTAAATCATGATTTAATTAACGTGTGTTGACTAATTGAAGAGGCATTTAATAATCCAATTAAACAGGAGAGTTGACTTGGCATTTAAAAAGGGGGTTCATTGTGTTACACAAAAATTAATGGGGGTATTCCAACTTAATGGGAGGTTTGAGGAAGTTGAATAGGTGGGGATCATGTGGGGACCACCTCACTAATATCCTATCAAGAGGGGTTTGGATTTTAATGGGTCCCACCTCAACTTCCATAAGTAGGTTTAATCTACTTAGAATAAAAATAAAATTTGTAGCACAATATTTTATTTTATTCTTTTGTTAACCCATTTTTTTAATAACCTCAACCGAGAAAACGCAACTCCGGAAAAGGTGTTCCTAAGAAATTACTGGCGTTGCGGTTTCATCGGTGCCCTCAAATTTCGATTCAGAGCACCGAATCAAAATTTAGGAAAACCTGCTCATTCGTTCACTAAATGTACCCCGAGATAAACTTCAGAAAATGATTCCGGGCACACCGGCCCTCAGAATCAGGTGCCGTAAAATACCGCGTACTCGTAAAATCCCAAAGAAAATTAAGAAAGAAAGAAAAAAAATTCCCATGAAATTTACGGTTCTTTACATTACTTCCATCTCAGGGCTTTACGTCCCCGTAAAGATACATCATAAACTAGGGGAACAAATGTGGGTAATGTGCACACATCTGAGCCTCCCGCTCCCAAGTGCTCTCTTGGAGGTTCCCGTGCTTCCATATTATGGGCAGTAAAGGAATCAACCGCCCACATAGAACCCACTCCTGTAGATCCTCGATCTCCACCATGACCTCCTCAAAAGTCTCCCCATCATCGATTTCCAGCTCCCCATGGTCGATAATATGCATCGGGTCGTGCACGTATCTCCTTATCTGAGATACGTGGAAGACGTCTTGCACCCGGTGCAACTGAGGTGGTAGAGCCAGGCGATATTCCACCTCGCCTATCCAGCTGAGATCCTGGAATGGTCCGATGAAGCACAGAGACAACATTCTGCCTCGGCCAAATATATGTAATCCACGTCGAGGTGAGACCCATAAGAAGACGTGGTCACCTACCTCGAACTCTAGTGGTCTCTGCATCCTGTCAGCATACGACTTATGTCGGCTCTAAGCTATCCTCATCCACTCCTGGAGGACCGGAACCTTCTATCTCGTGGCATGGACCATCTCTGTTCCCACAAGTGCTGACTCCCCAGGGTCTATCCAGCACAGAGTAGATCTGTAAGGTCGGTCGTACAATGCCTCATATGGTGCCATCCCGATGGTGGAGTGGTAGCTGTTGTTGTATGTGAAATCCACCAAGCGCAGGTGGTCCTCCCAGCTGCGACCAAAGTAGAGGACACATGCACGGAGCATGTCCTCATGAGTCTGAATGGTCCTTTCTGTCTGACCATCTGTCTGAGGCTGAAAGGAGGTGCTAAGACATAGCTGCATCCCTAATTCCTCCTGCAACCCCTTCCATAGCCGGGAATTAAAGAGAGCATCTCGATCAGAGACGATAGATGATGTCACACCATGAATCCGTACAATCTCTTGAACGTAGAGACGTCCCAAGCTCTATACTGAGCCTTGCTCTCTAATGGGAATGAAGTCGGACGACATGGTGAGTCGGTAGTCAATCACCCAAATGGAGTCTTGACCTCTGGATGTACGTGGAATTCCAATCACAAAGTCCATAGATATCCCATCCAACTTCCACACCGGTACCTCCAAGGGCTATTCCTAGCTTGCTGGTACCTGGTGCTCTGCCTTCACCTGCTGGCAGGTGATGCATCGAGAAACAAAATCTGCCACAACCTTCTTCATACCCGGCCACCAGTACTGACGTCTGAGATCCTGGTACATCATCGCCACTCCTGGATGTACATCTAAAGGGTAAGTGTGAAACTCTCTCATCACCTCATCGTGTATAGAAAATGGAACCATGGTACATCCTCTGAAAAGGACGATGTGCTCTCCTCCCACAGAGAATCCATTAGGTGCATGTCCTGAGGATATTCGTTAATGCCGTGTCTCATAGTCAACATCCTCATACTGTGCCTCTCTGTCACGCTGTAGTAGTGGAGGAGTGACTGTGAGTGACTGAATAAAGTCTTCTCTACCTCTATCCATGAAGCATATCTGCAAAGCAGCTAGCTGTTCCATCACCTCTCCATGTAGCTGAATGCTCGTCCTCCTGCTGAGAGCATCGGCTACTACGTTCACCTTTCCAGTAGTACAGACTATCTCAAATTCATAGTCCATGAGGAACTCGAGCCATCACCGATTTCTCGGATTCAGGTCTTTCTGCGAGAAGATGTACATGAGACTCTGATGGTAAGAGTAGACTTTAAAGCGCTCACCCATTAGATAGTGTCGCTACATCTTTAGAGCAAAGACCACTGTTGATAACTCCAGGTCATGGGTAGCGTAGTTCTGCTCATGTTGCCTCAACTGTCGTGATCTATAGGCGATAACTGCTAACTCCTGCTTCAGGACACATCTGAGTCTGGACCGTGATGGATCGCAGTAGACTACGTACCCTACTCCCTCCTCCGGTAGCCTCAAGATAGGTGCGCTGGGAAATCTCTGTCTCAGCTCCTGGAAGCTCTGCTGACATCTATCTGACCACACGAAGGGTTTCCCCTTCTTAGTCAAAGCTAAAAGCGGTGCCGCAACTCTGGAGAAGTCTGGCAGGAATCTGTGGTAGTACCCAGCTGGCCCCAAGAAACTCCAAACCTTCGTCACGCTCCTGGGTGGCTCCCAAGCTAGCACTGCCTCAATATTCACAGGGTCCACTGCAACTCCCACCTTAGAGATGACGTGTCCCAAGAAGTGGATCTAACATAACAAGAACTGACACATCGAGAGCTTACCATAAAGATGGTGCTCTCAGAGTGTGTCCAGTACGACCCACAAGTGATAGGTGTGCTCCTCCTCAGTGGTCAAGTATATCAATATGTTTTCGATGAAGACCACGACAAATCAATCAAGTTATGGCTAAAAGATCATGTTCAAGAGACCAATTAACACTTCTAGAGAATTTGTTACACCGAATGGAATACCCAAGAACTCATAGTGGCCATAACGACAACTGAAGGTCGTCTTCTATACGTCCTCATCCCGAACTCAGAGCTGATGATAGCCTGATCTGAGGTCTATCTTCGAGAACCATCCTTCTCCCTTGAGCTGATCGAAGAGGTCGTCAATCCTCGGTAGTGGATACCGATTCCTCATGTTCACTTGGTTCAGGAAACGTTAGTTGACACACAGTCGCAAGCTCCCATCCACCTTCTTGGCGAACAAAATCGAGGAAGCCCAGGGTGAAACACTGGGTCAGATGAATCCCCTACCCTGCAAGTCCTCCAGCTGTACCCGCAGCTCTTGAATCTCAGCGGGAACCATCCGATATGCTTGAGAGGATATCAGGGATGTCCCGGGGTACATGTCAATATATAAGTATACCTCTCTATGAGGAGGTAGTCCATGAATGTCATCAGGGAAGACGTCCTCATACTGATCCACCCCTACAAGAAAACAAGGACTCTGCATGTCAATTGCTCCTAGGATGAGGCTATCCAACTGATGAGGGATCAACTGTCCTCCCCTCTACGTGAGTCCATCCTACACTGCTAAGTTTCCCTTCTTGCCGGTGAAGGTGAACCTGCTCCCATCGGTGTGAACACATTGCACCTTGCGCTTAATACAGTCGATCTGATCATGGACTGTAGATAACCAATCCATGACCAAGATGACGTCGTAAGGCCTCGACACTGCTGCAAGAAGATCCCAGCTGAAGCTCTCACCTCCTAGAGTAAGGTCACACTGCCGGCACCAGTGTGTAATTGTCGAGTCTGCTCACATATGAGTCTCTAGCCGTATGGATCGAGCCAACGGCTCTGTCGGAATCTCTGAGCTCCGAACAAGGGCAGTGTCAATGAAATAATGACTCGCTCCTGTGTCTAAAAGAACTGCCACAAGGGTGGAGTAGAAATAGATAGTACCTCAAATCATCTCTACAATGCCATGGTCATAGGCCTCCACTGCCTAAAGCTGAGCTTGTCTCTGCCCGCCAGCTCTCGGTGGTTGGGGTGGACCTCCGAGTGGTGGTGGTGGTAAAGCCTCAATGCGTCACCCACCACCTACTGCTCAGCCAGCTCCCCTGCCTCATCCGCCTACTCTCTACGGATCACCACAGTCAACCCTCTACCTCTGCCGGGGAGGCCCCTCAACCGTCTACTTCTCTTCTGCACGACGGGTCAGGCAGTCACGAGCCATGTGGCGCTGCCCGCCGCATGCGTAGCACTGTCTGCTCCTCGGATGGTTGGCTCTACGCCGTGTGCCCCGCACCTCTGAGCCAATTTCCTGAGGTCGTCTGCCTGATGGTTTGGTCCTCCTAGACCCCTGTGAAATCAGTTGACTTCCATCTGTAGAAGTCTCTGCTACATGCCACCCTTCGGTAGGTCTCGCTGCTAGAGTAGGCTCAGCAAGAAAGCTCTCTATGAGAAGAGATTTCTCTAGTACTCCTACATCTGTCTGAATATTGAGAGAGAGCATCAATGCCCTGATCTTATGCCTCAGTCCCTACATGAAGGTCCGGGTCCGGAAGAATGGGTCATGTACCATATCAGTCGAATAGCGTGAGAGATTGGTGAATCTCGCCGAGTACTGAGCGACCGCAATGGTGCCCTGCCGCAGCTGTACTAGCTCCTGGATTCGCACCGCACGGAGGGTGGCTGGGACGAACTCCGAGTAGAAGAGGCTCTCAAATTCCATCTAGATGAGAGATACCATGTCATGCACCTGGAGCATCAAGCTCAACCATTTGCCTGTTGTCGCGTGTAGGAGTCTTGCTGCAAGGATCGCCATGAGGTCTGCTGGTGTCCCCACTAGCCTGAAAACTCGAACAACTGCCTCTATCCAATCCTCGGCTTCCTGAGGGTCCGTCTCCCCATGGAACCTAGGCGGTATCTGACGCTGAAACTCGTGCAGTGCACTATGGCGACGTGTAAGGACCCGTAAAATTCAAGGGAAATTTTTTCTTAATTTTCTTTGGAATTTTACAAGAGCGCGGTTTCAGACGGCACCTGATTCCGAGGCCCGGTGTGCCCGGAATCAATTTCCAAAGTTTGGCTCGGGTACATTCAGTGAACGAACGAGCGGGAATTTCTAACTTTTGATCCAGTGCTTGGAATTGAAATATGAGGACGCCGATGAACTCGCAGCGCCGATATTCGATTAAGGAGACCTTTTCCGAAGTTGCGTTTATTGCGGGATGAAAGTTAGTTTTTGGGAGAATTATAAGAAGTTAAATAAAAATGTGGAACACTTTTTATTTTTCTTACTTGTTGGTTAACTCCTCTCAAAGGAAGTTAAAGGTGGGACCCACTTCCACTTAACCTCCCTTGGGAGGATTAAGTGTGGTGGGGCCCACACGAAACCTAACTTTTCATCTCCTCTCAAAACTCCCTTAACACCCCTTTTAATTGATCTTGACAACTTAGCTTATTAATTAGGTTGAGTTGTTTAATCTTTTTTTCAAACCGTTGAAATTCAAAAGGTTTGGTTGAGGAAATAAAATAAGCTCTTAGCTTATTTTATTTGGTTAGAATTCTCTAGCCTCTTGAGAGATTTGAAGCCTTTGCCTTCTTCTTCTCTAAGCTTGATGAAGAATGCGAAGAACTTTCGAGCTCCGATGAAGAACGCCGCTCCTCTCTTCTTCGTAGCCGATTGTATCCGAAGATCGACGATGCCTTCCGTGTCAACGAAAGGGAACGCTGCTTCCTCCTCGGACTTCCTTTGTTGGCTTATGAAGATTCTCCAACGACGTACCTCTTCGAACGTACCTCTTCGTCATCGGATTTGACGAACGATTACCGCGACGCCTGACCTCCGCGACGTTGTCTTCCGCGGGTCGTTGACGATATTTGAACTTGAACCCAAGGTAGGGGTTTGTTGTGGTTTATTTCTTTACTCTCGTTCTTGGTTCTAGAATGATAATCTTGTGATTAAATATTTAAGAGTTATCATCTAACGAGAGGGGGGTCGGACCGCACAAACACGACCGAATTCCCCCTCCATTGTTCTTGGTTATTTATATAATCTAGTGATGAACGAGAAGGCGTGGTGACGTCGCACCACGCGGGTATCGCCTGGCTTATTTACGCGACGTCGTCGCGTTGCAATGTAGAAGGATTACCATGAGCGCGACGCCGTCACGCCGCGTCAAAGGGAACCGAAGGCGCCGCGGCCGGAGCGGGGCCGCAGCGGAAGGTTGCGGTGCCGTCGCACCGCGTCGGACGACGAACACCGCGGCCGGTTCCGGGCCGTGGCGGGACGAGAGGACCGGCGGCTCGCTGAGCCGCAGGCGTCGGAAACCGGAAGGGGACCGGATTTTCCAGTCCCGTTGAAGAAAAACCGGCCGACAAGGTGGGCCGGCCGGAAGGTCAAAGACCGGGGGAATTTAATTCCCCCGGTCAACTCAATTGCCCACCCATTTATGAGGGGGGGGGGTTCTATAAGGGGGGAAGACGCCCCCCCCCCCCCCCGATTTCTCTCAAAGCAGGCCCCAACAAGGGGTGGCCGGTTCTCCAAAGGCGTGGCTAAAAGCTGCGCCGCCAAATGAAGCAGCGGGGGCTTAGCCCCCCACGCGTGGCATCCAGCGGCGCCAGGCCGCGCCGCCGCCGCCCGGGCCGCACCGCCGCGCCGGACCGCGCCGCCGCGCCGGTCCGCGTAGCCGCACCGGACCGCCGCCGGCCGGGCCGGGTCGACCTGGTTCGGGCCGACCCAGGGGGGTCGGGCTGGGTCGGCCCGGACCCGGACCCCCCGTTTTCGAATCTTCATCGGTCTTTTGGCCATAACTTGATCCACAGACCTCTGTTTGACGAACCGTCAGCGGCTACACGATCCTTGGATCGAGACGGTCGATTCGGTATATTGCACTCAATGTTTCGGAATACTTTTAGTTCGGCCGGGTTGGTTCGTTCACGAAACCAACCGGGCCTTCGGAGCGGAAACGCTCATATCTTGAGCTACGGATGTCCGATTGACGTGCCGTCAGCTTTGTTGTGTTACTCTTAGTGAGAAGGATCTTTTGGCATACTACCCCCAAGGTTTGGACGCAGGTGGAGTACGGTCGGGTTGGTTTTGCCTTAAAAACCAACTGGGCCCCTGGGACGAAAAAGCCAATAACTCTCAGACCGGGCGTCCGATCGACGTGCCGTCTGTTGCGTTGAGTTCCTGTTGACGATACGGAACTTTTGGATACATCAACTCTGGAATTTTTGACAGTTGATGTATCATCCTCTCGGCTCGTGGAGCAGACCCTCCTGTACGAGTTTGCTGTGTGCGGGAACCCTAGTGCTTGCTGCGACTGTTACTGTGACTACTACTGCTACTGCTACTGCTACTGTGACTGCGACGACGACAGTACAGAGATCCTGTGTGGATTCGACGACGACGACTACAACACTCAGCGATCCTACGTGGATCAGTGCTACAGGTCATGTGTGGGCCCGATCCGGTGTGGGTCCGATCCTCTGTGGGTCTTTGCGCTCAGCGGTCCTGTGTGAACCAGCGCCTACAGGTCCTGTGTGGGCCCGATCCTATGTGGGTCTTGCGGGGGTTAGTTACCTATCGATCCTTCGTGGGTCTGACGACTTAGATGGATCAGAGATCATCTTTATCGTCCTTTGAAGAAGTATACCTGTGTGAGCTGAATCCTGTTTCTTTCCTGTGTGGATTGTGTTGTGCTATCCTGTGTGGATTACGTTTTGTGGATTACGTTTTGCTTCCCTGTGTGGAATACATTTACTTTCCTGTGTGGACTGAGTTGTACATGGGCTCGGAGGTTGGAGCGTATTTGAAATTGATGACTTAGGTATATGTATGGGCATATACCTAAGCAGTGTCGGTTGTTACTTCATGATTGTACCTTTCTTTGTGACTTGTCCTTTGTGGATTTTGAGAGACCTTCAGGGGTCTCGGGGTCCCTACTGAGTAGCTTATACTCACACATGCACGGGCTATGCCCGCACTACGTTGTGTTGGTTGCAGACGACAGACAGCGTTGATCTTGGATGAGTCTTGCAGAGCAGGATGGTATCTGGAGGTGGACCACTAGGCGGGACGTGTTCGGAGGGGACGACGGGACCCATGGAGCGGGGGAGCTATCTGTACCCATCCTTCAGGTGGGATCTCTAGTGGACAGCTCGGTGTAGCGGCTTTTACATACAGTTGCTGTTTTCCCTTTCGAGTTGTACTTTACTTTCAGTTTGGGTTTGTATACTGGCCCATTTACTTTTCCGCACTTTCAGTTGTACTCTATTTTTACATAGTGTTTACTTTCTGCTTGCTTACTCAGTGGTGTTTGTTTCCTTTACAAAGGCAATGCCTACCCTTTTTACAGGGATTTACGCCTTGGTGCTAGTCACCAGCCCCTGGCCTATGGAAGGCGGGCTTGGGGTAGTCATGGCACGGACCCCGAGGGCGGGTCGTGACAAATTGGTATCAGAGGAGTTCGGTTCTACCGCGAACTCTGATCTTTTCTATGTGAAGTAATAATGTTTAGCGTATTGAGTGTGGTTATCAGTCTAGGGAGTCCAGGTTTGGTGCGGCGGCCGACGTATCCGTACACCAGGACCCTGACTTCTGATTTCCGACTTAATGCACGAAAACATTGATTGCGTGTGTGTTTCAAAGTTTTCTTTGTGATTACTTATATCAGCTCACCAGGTATACTGTTCTGGCCGTGGCGCACCTGTTTCCTTTTCAGGATGGCCCCACGACGGCAGCCAGCTAGGGTTCCGAGAGTCGAGTGTGACGACAGCCCACCGAGCGACGAGGCCTCGGTGCATGGCCCTTTGTCAGCAGTGGCACCGGCGGTAGCTCTACCCGACGAGCCCCCGATGCTTCCAGCACCAACCGCTGACGATGCACGTCGCCTCAGCGCACTGCATGAGTTTCAGCGCCAGCGACCGCCCAGGTTTCGCGAGGAGACAGACCCCCAGGCATCAAAGGACTGGCTGGAGGCAGTGGTACGTGTGTTTAGGCTGGTGAGGACACCATCAGACCTCATGGTGATCCTCGCTGCGAGCCTACTACACGCAGCAGCAGGACGATGGTGGAGCTTGATGCTCCAGGTTCACGATGAGGCATCTCTTCTTTGGACGGACTTTGAGAGCCTCTTTCGCTCGGAGTTCGTCCCAGCCACCCTTCGTGCGGTGCGTATCCAGGAGCTTCTTCAGCAGCGGCAGGGTAGCATGACGGTCGCTCAGTACTCGGCGAGATTTACTGATCTCTCACGCTACTCGACTGACATGGTGCGGGACCCATTCTTCCAGGCCCGGGCCTTCGAGCAGGGTTTGAGACATGAGATCAGGGCATCACTGATCTCCCTCAGCATACCGACTCAGACAGGAGTACTAGAGCGGGCCCTTTTGATCGAGAGCTTCCTTGCTGAGTCTACACCAGCACCGAGACCCACCGCAGGGCAGCACGTGGTATAGTCATCTACAGCAGGCAGTCGACGGATGACTCAGGGGTTCAGGAAGACCAGAACTTCGCGCAGACGACCTCATGACACTGGCTCAGTAGTGCAGGGCACACAGCGTGGAGCCAGTCTTTCGAGAGGCAGACAGTGCTACTCGGGCGGCGGGCAGGGCCACATGGCTCGTGACTGCCCGACCCGCCGTGCCGAGGAGAAGCAGTCGGTTGAGGGACCACCGAGGCAGAGGCAGAGGGTCGACCGTGGCAGTCCGTAGGGGGGAGGAGGACGAGGTAGAGGAGCTGGCCGAGCAGCAGGTGGTGGGCGACGCTTTGAGGCTCTGCCACCACCACCACCAGGAGGTCCACCCCGACCACAGGGAGCTGGAGGGCAGAGATAGGCACAGCTCCAGGCAGCAGAGGCCTACGACCACGGCACACCCGAGATGATTCGAGGTACTATCTGTGTCTATTCCACCCTTGATGCTGTACTTATAGACACAGGAGTGAGTCACTCTTTCATAGTCGTTGCCCTTGTTCGGAGCTCGGAGATTCCGACAGAGCCGTTGGCTCGATCCTTACGGCTAGAGACTCCTACGGGAGCAGACTCGACGATTATGCACTGGTGCCGGTAGTGTGAGCTTACTCTAGGAGGCTAGATCTTCGGCTGGGATCTTTTTGTAGCAGCTTCGAGGCCTTACGACGTCATTTTGGGCATGGATTGGCTATCTACGGTCCATGCGTAGATTGACTGTTTTAGGCGCAAGGTGCGATGTGTACGCACCGACGGGAGCAAGTTCACCTTCACCGGCAAGAAGGGAGCCTTTGCAGCACAGGATGGACTTCCGCGGAGGAGAGGACAGCCCATCACTCATCAGATGGCTAGCCTCATCCTTGGATCAGTTGACGTGCAGAGTCCTGGTTTTCCTGCAGTGGTGGATCAGTTTGCGGATGTTTTTCCCGACAACGTTCCAGGGCTACCTCCTCACAGAGAGGTAGACTTTTATATTGAATTGTACCCCGGGACAACCCCGATAACCACTCCAGCATATCGGATGGCCCCCGCCAAGCTTCGAGAGCTACGGGTACAGTTGGAGGACTTGCAGGGCAAGGGGTTCATCCGACCCAGTGTTTCACCCTGGGCTTCCCCGATATTGTTCACCAAGAAGGAGGACGGGAGCCTGCGGCTTTGTGTTGACTATCGTCGCATGAACCAGGTGACATGGAGGAACAAGTATCCGCTACCGAGGATTGATGACCACTTTGATCAGCTCAAGGGAGCACGGTGGTTCTCAAAGAAAGACCTCAGGTCAGGCTATCATCAGCTCAGAGTCAGAGACGAGGATGTGCAGAAGACGGCCTTCAGATGTCAGTATGGCCACTTTGAGTTTTTGGTTATGCATTTCGGTGTAACCAATGCTCCAGTAGTGTTCATGGCTCTCATGAACAGGATCTTTCAGCCATACCTCGATCGGTTTGTCGTGGTCTTTATCGACGACATTCTGATTTACTCGACGACTGAGGAGGAGCACGCCTATCACTTGCGAGTTGTACTAGACACACTCCGAGAACACCAGCTTTATGGTATGCTCTCGAAGTGCCAGTTCTGGATACATGAGGTGCACTTCTTGGGACATGTTATCTCTGAGGCGGGAGTTGCAGTGGATCCTGCGAAGATCGAGGCTGTGTTAGCATGAGAGCCACCCAAGAGCGTGACTGCGGTTTGGAGTTTCTTGGGACTAGCTGGATACTATCGGAGATTCGTGCCAGACTTCTCTAGAGTTGAGGAACCACTCACAGCTTTGACGAAGAAGGGGAAACACTTCGTGTGGTCAGACAGATGTCAGCAGAGCTTCCAGGAGCTGAGACAGAGATTGACCAGCGCACCTATCTTGAGGTTGCCTGAGGAGGGACTAGGGTACGTAGTCTAATGTGATGCATCAGGGACCGGACTCGGATGTGTTCTGATGCAGGAGCGGGTAGTGATCACCTATGGATCACGTCAGTTGTGGCCACATGAGCAGAACTACGCTACCCATGACCTGGAGTTAGCAGCAGTGGTCTTCACTCTGAAGACATGGCGACACTATCTAATGGGCGAGCGCTTTACCGTCTTTTCTGATCATCAGAGTCTCAGGTATATCTTCTCGTAGAAGGACCTGAACCTTAGACAGCGGTGATGGCTCGAGTTCCTCCAGGACTATGACTTTGAGATAGTCTATACTCCTGGGAAGGGGAACGTAGTAGCCGATGCCCTCAGCAGGAGGACGGGCATTCAGTTACTTGAGGAGGCGACAGAGAAGCTAGCCTCTTTGAAGATATCCTTCGTGGATAGAGATAGATCAACCTTCCTCCAGTCTCTTACAGTCACCCCTCCAATACTGCAGCGGGTCAGAGAGGCACAGCGTGAGGACGCTGACTGTGAGACACGGCGTGTACTGATATCCTCGGGACAGGCACCTGATGGTTTCTCCTTTGGAGTAGAGAACGACATCCTTTTCAGCGGACGTACCATGGTACCAGTCGTTTTGCGAGAGGAAGTGCTTAGAGAGTTTCACACTTCTCCTTTGGCGGTACATCCGGGAGTGGCGAAGATGTACCAGGATGTCAAACGACAGCACTGGTGGCCGGGCATGAAGAAGGCAGTAGCAGAGTTCGTTTCACGATGCCTCACCTGCCAGCAGGTGAAGGCATAGCATCAGGTACCAGCAGGCTTGGTACAACCCTTGGAGGTTCCGGAGTGGAAGTGGGACTGCATATCTATGGACTTCGTGACTGGACTTCCATGCACTTCCAGAGGTCACGACTCCATCTGGGTGATTGTTGACCGACTCATCAAGTAGGCACACTTCTTGCCCATCAGAGAGCAGGGCTCAGTGGAGAGCTTGGGACGTCTCTACGTTCAGGAGATTGTGCGGCTCCACGGTGTGCCATCATCTATCATCTCCGATCGAGATGCTCGCTTTACTTCCTAGCTTTGGAAGGGGTTACAGGAGGCGTTCGGGACGCAACTACGTCTGAGCACAACCTTTCACCCTCTGACGGATGGTCAGACGGAGAGGACCATTCAGACTCTCGAGGACATGCTCCGCACATGTGTCCTCAACTTTGGTCGTAGCTGGGAGGACCACCTACCCTTGGTGGAGTTTGCATACAACAATAGCTACCACTCCACCATCGGGATAGCACCGTATGAGGCGTCGTACGGCCGACCTTGTAGATCTCCTTTGTGCTGGACAGACCCAGGGGAGTCAGCACTGGTGGAACCGGAGATGGTCCAGCCCACGACAGAGAAGGTCCAGGTCATCCAGGAGTGGATGAGGACAGATCAGAGCCGGCAGAAGTCATACGCTGATAGGAGGCAGAGGCCACTGGAGTTCGAGGATGGCGACCACATCTTCTTGCGGGTCTCACCTCGACGTGGTATTCAGAGATTTGGCCGAGGCAGAAAGTTATCTCTGCGCTTCATCGGACCCTTCCAGATCCTCCGTAGGATTGGCGAGGTGGCTTATCGCTTGCCTCTACCACCTCAGTAGCACCGGGTGCACGACGTCTTCCACGTATCTCAGCTGAGGAGGTACGTGCACGACCCGACACACATCATTGGTCATGGGGAGCTTGACGATGACGATGGGGCGACTTTTACGGAGGTCTCGGTGGAGATAGAGGATCGACAGGAGTGGGTCCTACGTGGGCGATCGATTCCTCTTGTGCGCATCAGATGGCAGCACGGGAATCTCTAGGAGAGCACATGGGAGCGGGAGGCTCAGATGCGTGCTCAGTACCCTCATTTGTTTCCCTAGTTTCTGATGTATCTTTACGGGGACGTAAATCCCTGAGGTGGGAGTAATGTAAAGACTCTTAAAATTCAAGGGAAATTTTTTCTTAATTTTGTTTGGAATTTTACAAGAGCGCGGTTTCTGACGGCACCTGATTCCGAGGCCCGGTGTGCCCGGAATCAATTTCCGAAGTTTGGCTCGGGTAGGTTCAGTGAACGAACGAGCGGGAATTTCTAACTTTTGACCCGGTGCTTGGAATTAAAATCTGAGGACACCGATGAACTCGCAGCGCCGATATTCGCTTAAGGAGACCTTTTCCGATGTTGCGTTTATTGCGGGTCGAAAGTT
This sequence comes from Viscum album, assembly GCA_963277665.1. Lineage (NCBI taxonomy): Eukaryota > Viridiplantae > Streptophyta > Magnoliopsida > Santalales > Viscaceae > Viscum > Viscum album. The sequence goes on along the minus strand of OY728152.1, from coordinate 1,734,208,982 downwards.
AGTTTTTGGGAGAATTATAAGAAGTTAAATAAAAATGTGGAACACTTTTTATTTTTCTTACTTGTTAGTTAACTCCTCTCAAATAAAGTTAAAGGTGGGACCCACTTCCACTTAACCTCCCTTGGGAGGATTAAGTGTGGTGGGGCCCACACGAAACCTAACTTTTCATCTCCTCTCAAAACTCCCTTAACTCCCCTTTTAATTGATCTTGTCAACTTAGCTTATTAATTAGGTTGAGTTGTTTAATCTTTTTTTCAAACCTTTGAAATTCAAAAGGTTTGGTTGAGTAAATAAAATAAGCTCTTAGCTTATTTTATTTGGTTAGAATTCTCTAGCCTCTTGAGAGATTTCAAGCCTTCTCCTTCTTCTTCTCCAAGCTTGACGAAGAACGCGAAGAACCTTCGAGCTCCGACGAAGAACGCCGCTCCTCTCTTCTTCGTAGCCGATTGTATCCGAAGATCGACGACGCCTTCCGTGTCAACGAAAGGGAATGCCGCTTCCTCCTCGGACTTCCTTCGTTGGCTTACGAAGATTCGCCAACGACGTACCTCTTCGAACGTACCTCTTCGTCATCGGATTTGACGAACGATTACCGCGACGCCCGACCTCTGCAACATTGTCTTCTGCGGGTCGTTGACGATCTTCAAACTTGAACCCAAGGTAGGAGTTTGTTGTGGTTTATTTCTTTACTCTCGTTCTTGGTTCTAGAATGATAATCTTGTGATTAAATATTTAATAGTTATCATCTAACGAGAGGGGGGTCGGACCGCACAAACACGGCCGAATTCCCCCTCCTTTGTTCTTGGTTATTTACATAATCTTGTGATGAACGAGAAGACGTGGTGCCATCGCACCACGCGGGAATCGCCCAGCTTATTTACGCGACACCGCCGCGTCGCACCGTAGAAGGATTACCATGAACGCGACGCCGTCGCGCCGCGTCAAAGGGAACCGAAGGCGCTGCGGCCGGAGCGGGGTCGCGGTAGAAGGGTGCGGTGCCGTCGCACCGCGCCGGACGACGAACACCGCTGCCGGTTCCGGGCCGCGGCGGGACGAGAGGACCGGTGGCTCGCCAAGCCGCCGGCGGTGGAAACTGGAAGGGGACCGGCTTTGCCGGTACCGTTGAAGAAAAACCGGCCCGCCAGGTGGGCCGGCCGGAAGGTCAAAGACCGGGGGAATTTAATTCCCCCGATCAACTCAATTGCCCCCCCCCATTTATGAGGGGGGGGGGGGTTTCATTAAGGGGGGTAGGTGGCCCCCCGGTTTCCCTCAAATCAGGCCCCCGCGAGGGGGGCCGGTTCTCCAAAGGCGCGGCTAAAAGCCGCGCCGCCAAATGAAGCAGCGGGGGCTTAGACCCCCATGCGTGGCACCCAGCGGCGCCAGGCCACGCCGCCGCCGGCCGGGCCGCGCCGTCGAGCCGGACCACGCCGCCACGCCGGTCCGCGCCGCCGCGCCGGACCGCCGCCGGCCGGGCCGGGTCGGCCCGGACCCGGACCCCCCGTTTTCGAATCTTCTTCGGTCTTTTGGCCATTACTTGAGCCACAGACATCTATTTGACGAACTGTCAGTGGCTACATAATCCTTCGATCGAGACGGTCGATTCGGTATATCACACTCAAAGTTTCGGAATATTTTGAGTTCGGCCGGGTTGGTTCGTCCACAAAACCAACCGGGCCTTCAGAGCGGAAACGCTCATATCTTGAGCTACGGACGTCCGATTGACGTGCCATCAGCTTTGTTGTGTTCCTCTTAGTGAGACGAATATTTTTTCATACTCCGCCCGAGGTTTGGACGCATGTGGAGTACGGTCGGGTTGGTTTTGCCTTAAAAACCAACCGGGCCCCTTGGACGAAAAAGCCAATAACTCTCAGACCGGGCGTCTGATCGACGCGCCGTCTGTTGCGTTGAGTTCCTGTTGACGATACAGAACTTTTGGATACAACATATCTGGAATTTGTGACATTTGGTGTATCAGCCTCTCGGCTCGTGGAGCAGAACCTCCTGTACGAGCTTGCTGTGTGCGGGAACCCTAGTGCTGGCTGCGACTGTTACTGTGACTACTACTGCTACTGCTACTGCTACTGTGACTCCGACGACGACAGTACAGAGATCCTGTGTGGATTCGACAACGACGACTACAGCACTCAGCGATCCTACGTGGATCAGTGCTACAGGTCCTGTGTGGGCCCGATCCTGTGTGGGTCTTTGCGCTCAGCGGTCCTGTGTGAACCAGCGCCTACAAGTCCTGTGTGGGCCCGATCCTGTGTGGGTCTTGCAGGGGTTAGTTACCTATCGATCCTTCGTGGGTCCGATGATTTAGATGGATCAGAGATCTTCTTTATCGTCCTTTGAAGAAGTATACCTGTGTGAGCTGAATCCTGCTGCTTTCCTGTGTGGATTGTGTTGTGCTATCCTGTGTGGTTTACGTTTTTCATTCCTGTGTGGAATACATTTACTTTCCTGTGTGGAATGAATTGTACTTGGGCTCGGAGGTTGGAGCATATTTGAAATTGATGACTTAGGTATTGTGTGGGCATATACCTAAGCAGTGTCGGTTGTTACTTCGTGATTGTACCTTTATTTGTGATTTGTCCTTTGTGGATTTTGAGAGACCTTCAGGGGTCTCGGGGTCCCTACTGAGTAGCTTATACTCACCCCTGCACGGGCTATGCCCGCACTACGTTGTGTTGGTTGCAGACGACGGACATCATTGATCTTGGCTGAGGCTTGCAGAGCAGAACGATATCTGGAGGTGGACCACTAGGCAGGACGTGTTCGGAGCGGACGAAGGGACCCGTGGAGCGGTGGAGCTATCTGTACCCATCCTTCAGGTGGGATCTCCAGTGGACAACTCGGTGTAGCGGCTTTTACTTACAGTTGTTGTTTTCCCTTTCGAGTTGTACTTTACTTTCAGTTTGGGTTTGTATACTGGCCCATTTAATTTTCCTCACTTTCAGTTGTACTCTGTTTTTACTTAGTGTTTACATTCTGCTTGCTTACTCTGTGGTGTTTGTTTACTTTACAAAGGCAATGCCTTCCCTTTTTACCGGGATTTACGCCTTGGTGCTAGTCACCAGCCCCTGGACTATGGAAGGCGGGCTTGGGGTAGTCACGGCACGGACCCTGAGGGCAGGTCATGACATGACGTGCACTCTCAACGGGTGGGGTTGGTAGCATCGGTGGCTCTGTATGTAGAGGTGATGCCAGTACCACTGCTGAAAAAGGGCCCTGTAGCGAGGCCTCATCTCTCGGTGGGTTGTCGTCTCTCACAGAGCTTAGAACCCTAGCTGGATGCCTTCTTGTGGCCATCCTGAAAAGAACCGGTGTGCCACGGTCAAAACAGTATACCTGGTGAGCTGACACAAAGTAATCACAAAGAGATCTTTTTAAACACACATGCAATCAATGTCTTCGTGCATTGAGTCAAAAATCAGAAGTTGGGGACCTGGTGTATGGATACTTCGGCCGCCGCACCAACACTAGACTCCATGGACTGATAACCACACTCAATACCCTTAACACTATTGCTTCACATAGAAGAAGTATCAGATCCTTGAGTTCTGCGGTAGAACCGAACTCCTCTGATACCAATTTGTCACGACCCGTCCTCAGGACCCGTGCCGTGACTACCCCAAGCCCGCCTTCCATAGGCCAGGGGCTGGTGACTAGCACCAATGACATAAATACAGATAAAAAGGGGAAGGCATTTCCTTATAGAGTAAACAAATACCATTGAGTAAGCCGGCAGATGTAAACACTATGTAAAACTGGGTACAATAGTAAGTCTGGAAAGTAAATGGGCCAGAATAAAAACCCAAACTGAAAGTAAAGTACAACTGAAAGTAAAGCAGCAACGTCGAGCCGTCCACTGGAAGTCCCATCTGAAGGGTGGGTAGAGATAGCCTCCTCAGCTCCTTGGGTCCAGCCGTCCGCTCTGTGTACATCCCGCCCAGTGGTCCACCTCTAGGTACCGACCTACTCCACAAGCCTCTGCCACAATCAACACTATCCATCGTCTGCATCCAACACAATGTAGTGTGGGCATAGCCCAGGCAGGGGTGAGTATACTCTACTCCGTAGGAATCCCAAGACCCCGGAAGGTCTCCCAGATTCCACAAAGGAAAGATACAATCATGAAGTAACATCCAACAATACTTAGGTATATGCACATACATATACCTAAATCATCAATTCTAGTTGGGCTCCAACATCCGATCCCATGTTCGATCACGTCCACATAGGATTGTACAACCCAATCCACACAGGAAATCAAAACACAATCCACATAGGAAAACAAGTCAATCATATCGAAGATAATGATTGAAATTCAAGACTCAGCTCACACATGTATACTTCTTCGTAAGGTGAATGTGATGATCAGATGTAGCCACTGAATAATCTAATCTAGGACCCATGTAAGATAAAAAAACCATCTACTATGCCTGACCCACGTAGGATACAAGAACAGAGTCAATGCTGTCGAACCCACGGAGGATTTCAGTACGGTCATCATCACTGCCCAAACCACGGAGGATTTCAGTGCAGTCTTCATCGTCGTCGAAGGCACGGAGTATTTCATTACGTTCTTCATCGCTGCCAAACCCACGTTGGATTTCAGTGCAGTCTTCATCATTGACGAACCCACGGAGGATTTCAGTACGGTCTTCGTCACTACCGAACCCACGAAGGATTTCAGTGCAGTCTTCATCGCCGTCAAACCCATGGAGGATTTCAGTACGGTCTTCAACACTGCCGATCCCACGGAAGATTTTAGTGTAGTCATCATCACTGTCGAACCCACAGAGGATTTCAGTGCAGTCATCTTCACCATCGCAGTCGCAGCCAACTCTAGGGTTCCCGCACACAGCATGCTTGATTCCGGGAGGGTGAGCTCCATGAGCCAAGGGGTTTGATACATCAACTATCACGTAGTTCGGAGTTGATGTATCTAAAAGTTCTGTCTTGGCAAAAGGAACTCAACGTGACAGACGATGCGTCAATCGGACGCCCGGTCTGAGAGTTGTTGGCATTTTCTATCCAGGGGCCCGGATGGTTTTTAAGTCAAAACCAACCCGACCGCACACCAAATGCATCCAAACCTTGAGCGTAGTAAGCCAAATGGTCTTTCTCACTAAGAGGAATCCAACAAAGTCGACGACACATCAATCGGATGTCCGGAGCTTAAGTTATAAGCGTTTCCACTATGAGGGCCCAGTTGGTTTCGTGTTCGAACCCACCTGGACGTACACAACGTTTTTCGAAACCTTGAGTTTAATATACCAAAACAACCATCTTGTTCCAAGGATCTCCACTCAACTGACGGTGCATCGATCGGAGGTCTGTAGCCCAAGTTATGGGAAAAAGACAGAAAGTGGTTCGAAAGTGGGGGGGGGGGGGTCTGGGCCCGGTCCCACCCAGCCCAACCCCCCTGGGTCAGACAAGACCGTGTCGACCCGACCCGGGTCTTGGTCCAGCCCATTATTGGGTGGCACAACCCGGCTGGGCGCGGTCCAGTCCGGCCGAGTGGCACGCTGGCTCGGCCAGCAGCCGAGCATGGGGGGGGGGGGGAGGGGTGCGGTCTCCCCTCCCTTCGCGCTCCACAGACGCGGTGGGTGCCGTGTACTCCTCCAGATTTCGTGTGGCCGCATGATACCGGTCACCAGTCGCCGGGGCTTTAGCCGTGGCGGTTCCTCCTGCCAGCGCGCCGGGACGCCACTGCACCGGCGACCCGCGCCTCCGGTGATGTCCGCGGGCCAACGGAGCCGCTCCGGTGGTTCGTTCTTGCTCCCGTCAGAGCCTGGGGTCGTCTCGGGACCCGTAGATTACTGTGATGACCTCCAATCACTCAACGGTACCGTTTCCTCGACTCCCATTATTCCACAGATCAAGAAATGAGAAATGGTGGGTTCGGACTTGTTCCTTGGTCTGCACCCACTGTGTTAGTGGTTCAAACGACTTCCAACAATTAAAACATATGTTGAGGACATAAACCACATAAAGAAATTTAAACCCAAACCCCCTACCTCGAATGTAACGACCCGTCCTCGGGGCCCGTGCCGTGACTACCCCAATCCCGCCTTCCATAGGCCAGGGGCTGGCGACTAGCACCAAGGCGTAAATCCTAGTAAAAAGGGAAGGCATTGCCTTTGAAAAGTAAACAAGCACCACGGATTAAGCAAGCATAAAAGTAAACACTAAGTAAAAACTGTACAAGCTGTGCTGAAAGTAAAAAGGGGGCCGGAAATACAAGCCCAACTGTACTGTACAACTGAAAGGGAAAAACTGCAACTGAAAGGAAAATCCGCAGTGTCGAGCCGTCCTCTGGAAGTCCCACATTAAGGGTGGGTACAGATAGCCTCCACTACTCCTCGGGTCCACCTGACTGCTCCGAGTACGTCTCACCCAGTGGTCCACCTCAAGGTACCGTCCTGCTCTGCGCGCCTACACCATGATCAGCGATGTCCGTCGTCTGCAACCAACACAATGTTGTGCGGGCATAGCCCGTGCAGGGGTGAGTATAAGCTACTCAGTAGGGAACCCGAGACCCCCGAAGGTCTCCCAAAATCCACAAAGGATAATCCACAAGGAAAGATACAATCACAAAGTAACATCTGACACGGCTTAGGTATATGCCCATACATATACCTAAGTAATCAATTCCCGTTCGGCTCCAATGTCCGCGCCCAAGCACAACCCAGTCCACACAGGAAAGCAAACGTAAACCCACACAGGATAGCACAACACAATCCACAAGGGAGATTAAATAGTAAATCCACACAGGATAGCTCAACACAATCCACAATGGAGAGTAAACAGTAAATCCACACAGGATAGCTCAACACAATCCACAAGGGAGAGTAAACAGTAAATCTATACAGGATAGCTCAACACAATCCAAAAAGGAGAGTAAACAGTAAATCCACACAGGATAGCTCAACACAATCCACAAAGGAGAGTAACTCAAGATTCAGCTCACACAGGTATACTTCTTCGGATGACGATAAAGATGATCATTGATCCATCTAAGTCGTCGGACCCATAAAGGATCGATAGGTAACTAACCCCCGCAAAGACCCGCACAGGATCGGGCCCATATAGGACCTGTAGGCGCTGGCTCACATAGAACCGCTGAGCGCTGACCCACACAGGATCAGACCCACACAGGATCAGCCCCACACTGGATCGGGCCCACACAAGACCTGTAGCACTGATCCACGTAGGATCGCTGAGTGCAGTAGTCGTCGCAGTCCACGAAGGATCTCTGCACAGTCGTCGCCGCAGTCCACTGAGGATCTCTGCACGTTCGTCGCCGCAGTCCACTGACGATCTCTGCACGGTCGTCGCTGTCGAAGTAGCAGTCGCAGCCAGCACTAGGGTTCCCGCACACAGCAAGCTCGTTCGGGAGGGTCTGCTCCACGAGCCGAGAGGATGATACATCAACTCTCACAAATTCCGATGTTGATGTATCCAAAAGTTCCGTATCGTCAACAGGAAATCAACGTCGCAGACGGCGCGTCAATCAGACGCCCGGTCTGAGAGTTATTGGCCTTTTCGTCGCAGGGGCCCGGTTGGTTTTTAAGGAAAAACCAACCCGACCATACTTCACCTATGTCCAAACCTTGGGCGGAGTGAGCCAAAAGATATGTCTCACTTAGAGGAATTCAACGAAGTCGACGGCACGTCGATCGGACGTTCGTAGCGCAAGATATGAATGTTCCCACTCCGAGGGCGCGGTTGGTTTCATGTACGAACCAACCCGGCTGAATTCAATGTATTTCGAAACCTCGAGTGCGATATACCGAAACGACCGTCTCGATCCAAGGATCATGTTTTCGCTGACGGCGAGTCATTTGGAGGCCCGTAGCTCATGTTACGGGCATTTGACGAAAGCAGTCCGAAGACGGGTGGTCCGGTCGGCCCGACCCCCCCCCCTGGGTCGGCCGACCCCGGTCCGACCCGGTCCGGCCCGCCCGGCCCGGCGCGGCCGGGCAGCCACACGACACGGGGGGGAGCCGCCGTCCCCGCATGACACCCCCTGCGACACCTGCGGGGTGTCGCCCTGGACGACCCGAGCGACACGGGGGGGGGGGGGGGAACCGCTGCCCCCGCGTGACAACACCGTGGCACCCGCGGGGTGTCGCCCTGGATAGCCGGACGCGGCTTTTCCGCGTCCGTGTGCGCTGGACCCACGTGGCCGCGGGTCCTCGGGCGCCGCCGCCGCGGCTTCAACCGCGGCGGCCTTGTCCGGCGGCGCGCCGGGGCGCCGCCGCGCCGGCGACCCTCGCCGCCGGCGGCTTCCACGGGCCACCGGAGTCGCTCCGATGGTCTGATTCTGTTCCCGTCTGCGCCTCTGCTCCTCTTGGGACCCGTTCTTCACTGCGGAACCATCAAATTCCCGTTGCGGCACGTTCTGTCGTCGCCCATCAAAACCGCCCAACAACGTAGAACGACGGAGGGTTGTTGGGTCGTGTTCATTTGGCCCGCACCCTCCGCGTTAGATAAAAACTACAGAGGATTTATTCAACACGTGAATGCATATCCGAAAACAATTTTTAATGAATAAAATTGTTTTATGAATCAGGTTCTTCATTTTGAACGGAAACAACACGGGAAAAAGGAATTATTCACAACAACCCCTACCTCGTAGTCGTTGTCGCACACATGTTCTTCGCGGATTTGTTCGTCGCGGAAGGAGGGGATCGTCACGTCGTCACAGAAGGGCATCGCGTCGTCACAGAATCCGGTGTTGAGTCGGCGAACTCAATGGACGAAGAAACAAAAGGTTTAATTTAATTATATAAAATTAAATCCATGTTTTTCTAAAAGAAACACATGGGAGATTTATGAGAAAATCCGAGACTCTTACCTCAAGTAGTTGGTGATCGGTGACCGGGGCGGGGAAGAACGTCTCGGATGAAGCGTCGTCCAACTCCGAGGGTGAAGGCGTTCTTCGCGTTCTTCGCGTTCTTCGCGAGGGAGGATGAAGGCACAAGAATCTCTGACAAAGCCTCTCAACGAGTAATCCACCAAAAAGACTTGTTGGTCTTATTTTATTATTATGCCAACAAACGAAAAAGGGTAAGTAACGACCCATCAATTCGTTGAATTAATTCAACGAAAGAAACTGCCCATTTAATTCACGAAATAAACCGCCCAATTAAATGGTGCGTTAAGGATTTAGGAAAATGCGTCAGTTGAATTTCATAATGACGGGTTTTCGTGGGTGTGTTACTTAGTCGAAAGAAACGGCGGGGCTCGTGCGGGCCCCACCTCAAAAATATCCTACCAAGGGGGTAGCATATTTCTGGATAGCACCGTATCCATTTTAACCCAGTTTAAGCCGCTTTTATGTGGCATCAAGTGGCTTCCAAGTGGCTTAAGTGAAATAAAATAAAGTTGTCGCAAAATTATTTTATTTCTTAACTTTAAGCCTGAAAATTAAAAACCACACCTGAGAAAATGCAACTCCGGAAGAGGCGTTTCTAAGAGAATACCGGCGCTGCGATTTCATCGGTGCCCTCAGAATTCGATTCCGAGCACCGGTTCAAATGTTAGAAAAACTCTCTCGTCCGTTCACTGAACGTACCCGAGCCAAACTTCGGAAAATGATTCCGGGCACACCGAGCCTCGGAATCAGGTGCCGTGAGAAACTGCGCTCTTGTAAAATTCCAAATAAAATTAAGAAAAAAATTTCCTTGAAATTTACAGGTCTTTACATTACTCCCACCTTAGGGCTTTACGTCCCCGTAAAGATACATCATAAACTAGGGAAACAAATGTGGGTACTGAGCACGTATCCAAGTCTCACGCTCCCATTTGCTCTCCTGGAGGTTCCCGTGCTGCCACCTGATGCGCACAAGAGGAATCGATCGCCCACATAGGACCCGCTCCTGTCGATCCTCTATCTCCACTTGGACCTCCACAAAAGTCGCCCCATCATCCACATCTAGCTCCCCATGGTCAATGATGTGCGTTGGGTCGTGCACGTATCTCCTCAGCTGAGATATGTGGAAGACGTTGTGCACCCGGTGCAACTGAGGTGATAGATCCAGGCGATAAGCCACCTCGCCAATCCTACTGAGGACCTGGAAAGGCCCGATGAAGCATGGAGACAACTTGTCTCCTCATCCAAATCTCCGCAAACCACGTCAAGGTGAGACCCACAAGAAGACGTGGTCACCATCCTCGAACTCCAGTGGCCTCCTCCTCCTGTTGGCATATGACATCTGCCGGCTCTAAGCTGTCCTCATATGCTCCTGGATGACCTGGACCTTCTCTGTCATGGCCCGGACCATCTCTAGTCCCATGAGTGCAGACTCCCCAGGGTCTATCTAGCACAAAGGAGATCTGCAAGGTCTGCCATACAACGCCTCGTATGGTGCCATCCCGATGGTGGAGTGGTAGCTGTTGTTGTACGTGAACTCCACCAAGGGTAGGTGGTCCTCCTAGCTGCGACCAAAGTCAAGAACACATGCGCGGAGCATGTCCTCGAGAGTCTGAATGGTCCTCTCCGTCTGACCATCTGTCTGAGGGTGAAAGGCGGTGCTCAGACGTAGCCGCATCCTGAACGCCTCCTGAAACCCCTTCCAAAGCCGGGAAGTAAAACGAGCATCCCAATAGGAGACGACAGTCAATGGAACACCGTGAATCCGTAAAATCTTTTGAACTTAGAGACGCCCCAAGCTCTCCACTGAGCCCTGCTCTCTGATGGGTAAGAAGTGTGTCGACTTGGTGAGTCGGTCAACAATCACCCAAATGGAGTCGTGACCTCTGGAAGTGCGTGGAAGTCCAGTCACGAAGTCCATAGATATCCCCTCCCACTTCCACTCCGGGACCTCCAAGGGCTATACCAAGCCTGCTGGTACCTAGTGCTCTGCCTTCACCTACTGGCAGGTGAGGCATCGTGAAACGAACTCTGCCACAACCTTCTTCATGCCCAGACACCAGTGCTGTCGTCTAAGATCCTGGTACATCTTTACCACTCCAGGATGTACCACGAAAGGAGAAGTGTGAAACTCTCTCAGCACCTCCTCTCGTAATGAGACTAGTACCAAGGTACATCCTCTGAAAAGGATGTCGTGCTCTGCTCCAAAGGAGAAGCCATCAGGTGCCTGTCCCAAGGATATCTGTGCACGCCGCGTCTCACAGTCAGCATCCTCACGTTGTGCCTCTCTGACCCGCTGCAATAGTGGAGGTGTGACTATGAGAGACGGAAGGAAGGCTGCTCCATCCCTATCCACGAAGGATATCTATATGGCGGCTAGATGCTCTGTCGCCTCATCAAGTAGCTGGATGCCCATCCTCCTGCTGAGAGCATCAGCTACCACGTTCCCCTTCCCAGGAGTATAGACTATCTCAAAGTCATAGTCCTGGAGGAACTCGAGCCATCACCACTGTCTCAGGTTCAGGTCCTTCTGCGAGAAGATGTACCTGAGACTCTGGTGGTCAGAAAAGACTGTAAAGCACTCGCCCATCAGATAGTGCCGCCATGTCTTCAGAGCGAAGACCACTGCAGCTAATTCCAGGTCATGGGTAGCGTAGTTCTACTCATGCGGCCTCAACTGACATGATCCATAGGCAATCACCTCCCACTCTTGCATCAGTACACACCCAAGTTTGGTCCCTGATGCATCGCAGTAGACTACGTATCCAACTCCCTCCCCAGGCAACCTCATGATAGGTGCGCTGGTCAATCTCTGTCTCAGCTCCTGAAAACTCTGCTGACATCTGTCTGACCACACAAAGGGTTTCCCCTTCTTCGTCAAAGCTGAGAGTGGCGCCGAAACTCTGGAGAAGTTCGGCACAAATCTACGATAGTGTCCAGCTAGACCCAAGAAACTCCGCACCTCCGTCACGCTCCTGGGTGGATCCCAAGCTAGCACTGCCTCGATCTTCACAGGATCTACAGAAACTCCAACCTCAAAAATGACGTGCCCCAAGAAGTGGACCTCACATAACCAGAACTGTCACTTCGAGATCATTCCATAAAGCTGGTGCTCTCGGAGTGTGTCTAGTACAACCCGCAAGTGGTAGGCGTGCTCCTCCTCGGTGGTCGAGTACACCAAAATGTCTTCGATGAAGACCACGACAAATCGATCAAGGTATGGCTGGAAGATCTTGTTCATGAGGCTCATGAACACTGCTGGAGTGTTGGTTACGCCGAAAGGCATAACCAAGATCTCATAGTGGCCATACCGACACCTGAAGGTTTTCTTCTGCACGTCCTCGTCTCGAACTCTGAGCTGATGATAGCCTGACCTGAAGTCTATCTTCAAGAACCACCGTGCTCCCTTGAGCTGATCGAAGAGGTCATCAATCTTAGGTAGCGGATACTTGTTCCTCACTATCACCGGGTTCAGGCGACGATAATCAACACACAGTCGCAAGCTCCTGTCCACCTTCTTGGCGAACAATATCGGCGAAGCCCAGGGTGAAACACTGGTTCGGATGAACCCCTTTCCCTGCAAGTCCTCCAACTGTACTCATAGCTCTCGAAGCTCGGCGGGGGCCATCCGATATGCTGGAGTGGATATCGGGGCTGTCCCGGGGTACAGGTCAATGTAAAAGTCTAACTCTCTGCGAGGAGGTAGTCCTGGAACATCGTCGGGGAAGACGTCCACATACTGATCCACCACTGCAGGAAAACCAAGATTCTGAATGTCAACTGCTCCAAGGATGAGGCTAGCCAACTGATGAGTGATGGGTTGTCCTCTCCTCTACGGGATTCCATCCTGTGCTGCTAAGGCTCCCTTCTCACCGGAGAAGGTGAACCTGCTCCCGTCGGTGCGCACACATCGCACCTTGCGCCTAATACAGTCAATCTGTGCATGGACCGTAGATAACCAATCCATGCCCAAGATGACGTCGTAAGGCCTCGACGCCGCTACAAGAAGATCCCAGCCGAAGCTCTCGCCTCCTAGAGTAAGATCACACTACCGACACCAGTGTGTAATCGTCGAGTCTGCTCCCGTAGGAGTCTCTAGCCGTAAGGATTGAGCCAACGGCTCTGTCAGAATTTCCGAGCTCCAAACAAGGGCAGCGTCTATGAAAGAGTGACTCGCTCCTGTGTCTATAAGAACTGCAACAAGGGTGGAATAGACACAAATCGTACCTCGAATCATCTCTGGCACGCTGTGGTCATAGGCCTCTGCTGCCTGGAGTTGTGCATGTCTCTGCCTGCCAGCTCCCTGTGGTCGGGGCGGACCTCCTGGTGGTGGTGGTGGCAGAGCCTCAAAGCGTCGCCCACCACCTGCTGCTCGGTCAACTCCTCTGCCTCGTCTGCCTCCTCCATGCGGACCGCCACGGTTGACCCTCTGCCTCTGCCTAGGTGGCCCCTCCACCGTCTGCTTCTCCTCGGTACGGCGGGTCGGGCAGTCACGATCCATGTGGCCCTGCCCGCCGCACGCGTAGCACTGCCTGCCTCTCGGAAGACTGGCTCCGTGCTCTGTGCCCCGCACTGCTGAGCCAGTGTCCCGAGGTCATCTGCTGGAAGGTCTGGTTTTCCTGGAACCCTGACTCATCCGTCGGCTACCTGCTGCCGAAGACTCCACCACCTGCCGCCCTGCGGCAGGTCTCGCTGTGGACTCTACCAGAAAGCTCTCAATCAGAAGGGCTCAGTCTAGCACCCCTTCCTGGGTCGGGATGCTGAGGGAGATCAGCGATGCCATGATCTCGTGTCTCAATCCCTGCCCGAAGGTCTGGGCCTGGAAGAAGGGGTCCCGTACCATGTCGGTCGAGTAGCGAGAAAGATCGCTGATCCTCGCCGCGTACTGGGCGACCTTCAAGCTGCCCTGCCGCAGCTGAAGAAGCTCCTGGATGCGCACCTCACGGAGGGTGGCCGGGACGAACTCTGAGCGGAAGAGGCTCTCGAAGTCCATCTAGATGAGAGAGTCCACATCATGCACCTAGAGCATCAAGCTCCACCATTGTCCCGTTGCTGCGTGCAGTAGGCTCGCCGCGAGGATCACCATGAGGTCTGCTGGTGTCCTCACTAGCCTGAAAACTCGGACGACCGCCTCCAGCCAGTCCTCGGCTGCCTGGGGGTCCGTCTCCCCACGAAAACTGGGTGGTCGCTGGAACTAGAACACGTTCAGAGCTCCGAGGCGTCGTGAATCGTCAGTGGTCAGCACTGGAAGCATCGGGGCATCGACGGGTAAAGGTACCGCCGGTGCCTCTGCTGTCAACAGGCCCTGTACCGAGGCCTCGTCGCTCGGCGGGCTGTCGTCGCGCTCTACTCTCGGAACCCTAGCTGGCTGCAGTCGTCAGGCCATCCTGAAAGGAATCAAGTGTGCCACGGTCAGAACAGTATACCTGGTGAGCTGACACAAGTAATCATGAAGAAAACATGAAACACACATGCAATCAATGTTTTCGTGCATTAAGTCGGAAATCAGAAGTCAGGGTCCTGGTGTACGGATACGTCGGCCGCCGCACCAACACTGGACTCCCTGGACTGATAACCACACTAAATACGCTAAACACTATTATTTCACATAGAATAAAGATCAGAGTCTGCGGTAGAACCGACCCCTCTGATACCAATTTGTCATGACCCGTCCTCGGGGCTCGTGTCGTGACTACCCCAAGCCCGCCTTCCATAGGCCAGGGGCTGACGACTAGCACCAAGGAGTAAATCTCAGTAAAAAGGGATGGCATTGCCTTTGAAAAGTAAACAAGCACCACAGAGTAATCAAGCGGAAAAGTAAACACTAAGTAAAAACTGTACAAGCTGTGCTGAAAGTAAAAAGGGGGCCGGAAATACAAGCCCAACTGTAAAGTACAACTGAAAGGGAAAAACAACAACTGAAAGGAAAAGCCGCTGCGTCGAGCAGTCCTCTGGAAGTCCCACCTGAAGGGTGGGTACAGATCGCCTCCACTGCTCCTCGGGTCCACCTGACCGCTCCGAGTACGTCCCGCCCAATGGTTCACCTCCAGGTACCGTCCTGCTACGCGCACCTCCACCACGATCAGCGCTGTCCGTCATCTGCAACCAACACAACGTAGTGCGGGCATAGCTCGTGTAGGAGTGAGTATAAGCTACTCAGTAGGGACCCCGAGACCCCCGAAGGTCTCCCAAAATCCACAAATGATAATCCACAAGGAAAGATACAATCACGAAGTAACATCTGACATGACTTAGGTATATGCCCATACATATACCTAAGTCATCAATTCTCGTTCAACTCCAACGTCCGAGCCCAAGAACAACCCAGTCCACATAAAAAAGCAAACGTAAACCCACACAGGATAGCACAACACAATCCACAAAGGAGAGTAAACAGTAAATCCACACAGGATAGCTCAACACAATCCACAAAGGAGAGTAAATAGTAAATCCACACTGGATAGCTCAACACAATCAACAAGGGAGAGTAAATAGTAAATCCACACAGGATAGCTCAACACAATTCAAAACGGAGAGTAAACAGTAAATCCAGACAGGATAGCTCAACCCAATCCACAAAGGAGAGTAACTCAAGATTCATCTCACACAGGTATACTTCTTCGGATGACGATAAAGATGATCATTGATCCATCTAAGTCGTCGTACCCACAAAGGATCGATAGGTAACTAACCCCCGCAAAGACCCACACAGGATCGGGCCCACACAGGACCTGTAGGTGCTGGCTCACACAGAACCGCTGAGCGCTGACCCACATAGGATCGGACCCACACAGGATCGGGCCCACACCGGACCTGTAGCACTGATCCACGTAGGATCGCTGAGTGCAGTAGTCATTGCATTCCACTGAGGATCTCTGCACAGTCGTCGTCACAGTCCACTGAGGATCTCTGCACGGTCGTCGCCGCAGTCCACTGAGGATCTCTGCACGGTCGTCGTTGTCGAAGTAGCAGTCGCAGCCAACACTAGGGTTCCCGCACCCAGCAAGCTCGTTCGGGAGGGTCCGCTCCACAAGTCGATAGGATGATACATCAAATGTCACAAAGTTCGAAGTTGATGTATCCAAAAGTTCCGTATCGTCAACAGGAACTCAACGTCGCAGACGGCGCGTCAATCTGACGCCCGGTCTGAGAGTTATAGGCTTTTTCGTCCCAGGGGCCCGGTTGGTTTTTAAGGCAAAACCCACCCGAACGTACTCCACCTGCGTCCAAAACTCGTGTGGAGTGAGCCAAAAGATCCGTCTCACTTAGAGTAATTCAAAGAAGTCGACGTCACGTCGATCGGACGTCCGTAGCTCATGATATGAGCGTTTCCGCTCCGAGGGCCCGGTTGGTTTCGTGTACGAACCAACCCAGCCAAACTCAAAGTATCTCGAAACCTTGAGTGCGATATACCGAAATGACTGTCTCGATCCAGGGATCGTGTTTCCGCTGACAGAGAGTCGTTTGGAGGCTCGTAGCTCAAGTTACGGGCATTTGACCGAAACCGTCCGAAGATGGGGGGTCCGGGCCCGGGCCGACCCGGCCCGACCCCCCCTGGGTCGGCTGAACCCGGTCCGACCCGGTCCGGCCCGGCCCGGCTCGGCCGAGCACCCGAGCGACGCGGGGGGGAGCCGCCGACCCCGCGGGACAACCCCGCGGTACCGGAGGGGTGTCGCCCTGGAGAGTCGGACGCGGCTTTTCCACATCCGTGTGCGCTGGACCCACGTAGCCGCGGGTCCGCGGGCGCCACCGTGCCGGTGAACTGCGCCGCCGGCGGCTTCAGCGGGCCCCCGGAGTCGCTCAGGTGGTCCGATTCTATTCCCGTCTGCGCCCCTGCTCCTCCCAGGACCCGTTCTTCACTGCAGAACCATCAAATTCCTGTTGCGGCACATTCCGTCGTCGCCCGTCAAAACTGCCCAACAACGAAGAACGACGAAGGGTTGTCGGGCCGTGTTCGTTTGGCACACACCCTCCGCGTTAGATAAAAACTACGGAGGATTTATTCAACACATGAATGCAGATCCGAAAACAATTTTTAATGAATAAAATTGTTTTGTGAATCGGGTTATTCATTTTGAACGGAAACAACACGGGAAAAAGGAATTATTCACAAAAAAACCCTACCTCGTAGTCGTTGTCGCACGCACGTTCTTCGCGGATTTGTTCGTCGCGGAAGGAGGGGATTGTCGCGTCGTCGCGGAAGGGCGTCGCGTCGTCGCGGAGTCCAGCGTTGAGTCGGAGAACTCAACGGACCAAGAAACAACAGATTTAATTTAATTATATAAAATTAAATCTGTGTTTTGCTAAAAGAAACACAAGGGAGATTTAAGAGAAAATCTGAGACTCTTACCTCAAGCAGTTGGTGATCGGAGATCGGGGCAGGGAAGAACGTCTCGGATGAAGTGTTGTCCAACTCCGAGGGTGACGACGTTCTTCGCCTTCTTCGCGTTCTTCGCGTTCTTCGCGAGGGAGGATGAAGGCACAAGAATCTCTGACAAAACCTCTCCACGAGTAATCTTCCAAAAAGACTTGTTGGTCTTATCTTATTATTACGCCAACAAACGAAAATGGGTAAGTAACTTCCCATCAATTCGTTGAATTAATTCAAGGAAAGAAACCACCCATTTAATTCATGAAATAAACCGCCAAATTAAATGGTGGGTTAAGGATTTAGGAAAACGCGTCAGTTGACTTTCATAATGACGGGTTTTCGCGGGTGCGTTACTTAGCGGAGAGAAAAGGCGGGGCTCGTGCGGGCCCCACCTCACAAATATCTTACCTAGGGGGTAGGATATTTCTGGATAGCACGCTATCCATTTTAACCTAGTTTAAGCCGCTTTTAAGTGGCTTCCAAGTGGCTTAAGTGAAATAAAATAAAGTTGTCGTAAAATTATTTTATTTATTAACTTTAAGTCCGAAAATTAAAAACCACACCTGAGCAAACAAAACTCCGGAAGAAGCGTTTCTAAGCGAATACCGACGCTGTGATTTCATCGGTGCCCTCAAAATTCGATTCCGAGTACCAGTTCAAAAGTTAGAAAAACCCGCTCGTCCGTTCACTGAACGTACCCGAGCCAAACTTCGGAAAATGATTCCGGGCACACCGGGCCTCGGAATCAGGTGCCGTCCGAAACTGCGCTCTTGTAAAATTCCAAAGAAAATTAAGAAAAAACTTTCCTTGAAATTTACGGGTCTTTACATCGAAGAAGTTCTCAAACGAGGATCATCGCAGGAAAAGACGTCGTGAAAGACGACGTCACGAAAGAGGATCGTGGGTGTCGCGGTACACGACGTCACGGATAACAGGATTTTCAATGTCGTGGTACATGTCGTCGCATCGTCGATCTCTGAGGAACATGCGTTCTTCTTCGTCATTCGTCGGATGTCTGCGTTTTTTCGTCTTTCTTCACATTCTTCAACGAGGAAGAACGTTCTTCATGACTAGAGTAATTTCTCCCCATGTCTTCTCACACAACACAACAACAATAATAAAATAAGGATTTTCCTTATTTTATTACTCATGCCATCCCATTTTGAAATTAAAAATAAAATCACGATTTAATTAACGTGTGTTGACTAATTAAAGAGGCATTTAATAATTCAATTAAACGCTAGAGTTGACTTGGAATTTAAAAAGTGGGGTGGGTTTGTTACACAAAAATTAAAGGGGGTTTTACAAATTAATGGGAGGTTTGAGGAAGTTGAATAGGTGGGGCTCGTGTGGGGCCCACCTCACTAATATCCTATCAAGAGGGGTTAGGATTTAGTGGGTCCCACCTCAACTTCCATATGTAGGTTTAAACTACTTAGAATAAAAATAAAATTTGTAGCACAATATTTTATTTTTAGTTAGCCCATTTATTTAATAACCACACCTGAGAAAAAAACTCCGAAAATGGTTTTCCTAAGCAATTACCGGTGCTGTGGTTTCATCGGTGCCCTCAGATTTTGATTCCGAGCACCGGTTCAAAAGTTAGGAAAATCCGCTCGTTCGTTCATGGAATGTACCCGAGCTAAACTTCGGAAAATGATTTAGGGCACACTGGGCCTCAGAATAATTTGCCGTTAGAAACTCTGTACTCGTAAAATCCCAAAGAAAATTAAGAAAAAAAATAAAAAAAATCCCTTGAAATTTACGGGTCATTACAATAATATATTTATATGAGATATAAGAAGAGATAAAGTGTATGATGTTTGGTAAAAACATAGCCTCTTCTTCAGTAGAACACTTGTAGATCCTCTCTTAAGAACCCTTGTAATGGTCTTTTAAAACTAAAATAATCTCCAATTATTGTTAGGGGTGTTTATAGGTGAATATTTCAAAATTTTTTCATTTCTGGT
Source organism: Viscum album (assembly GCA_963277665.1). Classification (NCBI taxonomy): domain Eukaryota; kingdom Viridiplantae; phylum Streptophyta; class Magnoliopsida; order Santalales; family Viscaceae; genus Viscum; species Viscum album. The sequence goes on along the minus strand of OY728152.1, from coordinate 1,734,189,757 downwards.
GGCTCAATGTTTTGTAAAACAATATAGGAGGGGTTTCCTTTTATACGTTGGGTATAGGACACAGATGAAAGTCCTTTAATGATTAAGATATAATAATTTCATATTTATGTAAAACACATTGAAATCCCATATATTTTAATGAAGGATGATATTACATATATATATGGAAATCTTGTAGGATTTAGAGATGTTTAATTTGATATCTCTCCCTTATCTCATAGTTCACCTGGTTAACCCATTTTAACCTCAAATGGGGTAACAAAATTTAAGGATTTAAAATATTCATTATAAACAAAATTATTTTTGAATCAATAATAAATTATAAAATTGATAATATATATAAATAATAAGAATTTTCAACATAAAAATCCATATTATTAGAAATTATTTATAATATAAATCTGCAGAACATATCAAAAAATGTTTTTTTCTAGAGAAATTCATTTTTATATCCAAAAGTTTTTTTATAACAATATAATGTATAATATAACTAAAAATAATTTAAATTAAATTTATTTTAACTTAAATAATCTAGTTAAATTTAAAAACCAATAAAAATAAAAATAAAATTTTATAAATACTATAATAGAGAAGAATGTTTTTTATAATCATAATATTATCCGAATTCATTGAAAAATTAATATTTTCAATCAAATATAAAAATTTCAACTTAATATGGATTTTATATGATGGTTTAGGAAACGATATCATTTTTTTTGTATAAATTTTATAAAGATTTTAGTATTCAATTATAATATATATGCAACAAATTCTATAAAAACAATTCTTTAAGAAAAAATATATTTGAATCATAAACATACTTTACTAAAATTTGATTAATTTTTTTCTTATGAATTAATAAAAAAAATGTAAAACACATATACATATTTTTTCATAATGTGGTTAATAATTTTTATAACTCCAAATATAAATACTAAATTATAAAGGTATATATACCTCAGTTCATTTAGGACTAGGATTCTATGTAAAGAAATATATTGAATAATTCAGAATTATTTCAATGAAAATAAAAATAAAAGAATGATTTTTTTACAAATATATTATATTTTAATGTCTATTAAATGAACCAATGTATAAGTAGAAAAATTATTTTCTATGTGTGATTGTGTCATGATCTAATTGATCCATCGCAGCAAAAATAATCCTATATTTCTATTGAATCAAATAATACTTCCCACACCAAGGAATATTGGGAATTGGTATAATTATAATGCGAATTATGAACCCATCCCATGCCACCAATTTTTTAAATAGTTTTTACCTATATACCATCCTATTAGTTCAACATATACTCATTATAAGGGTTACCTGATCAATCATGAATACCATAATATCTATATATTCTATATATCTAATATCAAAAAGTCGTAAAAAATAATGATGATATGTTATGCATAAAATTTAAATTATGTTATATCATTATATAGATACCATAAAAATAAGGGAATTTTTCCAAGTAGGGAAATAACTAATTCCATATTTTCATACAATTTAATCCATAATATATACATGCTATGAAACTCACAAAATAGGGAACATGTACATACAATATATATTTCACATGAACATCTAAATAAAAACATGAATGCAAAAAATTACTCATTATTAAAATAGAAATTTAGAGAAATTATTTAGAAATTTACAATTTTTAAAATTAGATTTACTAAACCCCATAATATAAAAAAGTTATATCTCTATGAGTTGGAATGTTAAATGGGATACAATAATAATTAAGGTTTATATATTATCAATGGTGATCCTAGATGAATAAGGATTTGAGAAAAAGTAATACACTAACCATTGAACAATAGAATGAAATAGGGTTAGTACTGGTATAATTATATGATAGAAAATATTCGAAGATAATAAGAATTCATACATTCATTTCTCATAAATAAATCCCCAACACTATCTATTTTGAAATAAGGCCATTAATTTGAATAGTTTTTTCAAAAACAATATTATAAAAATATTTATTTTAATTTTCTACTATAATGTATTTAGTGAAGGACTAAAATTAGAACAGAATTAGTCATTACCTTTCAATGAGAGATACCATTACCCAATTAAACCCCTTTGTTCCATGATATAGATCTAATCCACATAAATATAATTTAAATGGGAAGAGGTTATGAAAAGGAGATGAAAAGTTAGTAAATAAGATTGAATCCCAATCCTACACATATCTATGAAAAATTTTAATAAATAAAATGAATGTAAATTTTTTTTAATTATAATTATACCAATGATTCAATTGGGTATCAAGTAATAAGACCTTACTTACCTAGTGGATCATATAGAACAACTTAAGCCCTTAGGACCCCAACTGGTGCCTAATTCTTGATGAACCTTCCCCCGTTCCTTTAACTTCTTGAGAAATCCTCAAATACCACCCTTAAACTCAAAATAAACTCGAAATGAACTAAAATGAGGTGAAAATTAAAGTTAATTAACCATATTTTTGAGATGGAATAATAATAGAACAACTCTGAATATTAAATACGAATTAAAAATCATTCATATCCAAAATACAGCCAGGAATATAATATTATTTTATCTAGTCCATTTTAATACATTCTCAATTATTGAATTATTCTTCATGGTAAATATTGGACATTTTTGTGAATATATAATGTATCAACTCCTCCTCCATTTTTCATACATAGTTATAATTAAATTTTGATAAATTACCTTCTATTTTTATGTTTTTTAAATCAATACATATTGGGTGTAAACACTAAGTAACAGGTATCCTAGAGTAAAAAATTTAGAAATTCATTTTTATGTAATTATGACCCCATTGATTAGAAATATTATCGTTTGATATATTTTTTTTATTTAGTAAGTTTTTTTATCAATTGAATAATTAATTTTATAAAATATTTTTCATTTAAAATGATATCCTCAAACCTAATATCTATTAATAGGAAATGAACCATGTTTTTATTAATGTTAATTTTAATTCACATTTCACTCATGTTTTATATTTTTAGGTTAGATATCAATTTAATTATCAATCACATAAAACTTGTATAGTTATTTATATAACATATTTCTCAATGGATTATATAAATTATCTTAACTACATCATCTTTTTATTGAGTTTTATTTGGATCATATAGCCATGTGCAATAAAAATACAATAATTTAATATGAGAGAATAATCCATTTTGTGTTACCAATATAAATTAGTTATGAAATATAAACTTAATTTAATATAAATTTTTTATAAACAATGATGTTGTTTGTGTGACTATAAATAATGATATAGTGATGGGAATGATTCAACAGTTGGATGCATTTTAACCATGAGTTATTTAATATCATATATAAACTATTGTTTCATGTTTTTTATTATATAGGAAATAAATAGTTTTTATATTTCTATATTATAATATATTGTGATTTTTGAATGTATATATTAAATATTAATGTGTTAGAAAATTAATTTAATCATGAGTCATAATCATCATATCATTAAATTTTTTAAATTGAAATTGGGAAAATTTTAATTAATTTCATAACATTTGAGAATCATTTGGATGATCACGAAGTATAATTGGATTACTATATAAACTTATTTAAACATAGTGTAATTTATTATATTATAATGTTTTATATACTGTCATAAAACTCCCCAGATAAAGATTACTCTATATCTCGCATTCTACTTAATAGAAATAATTAAATGACTCAACAGAGATTTTTTTTAATAACATTGGTATATTCATTAGGTGTAATTAATTTATTTGTATATATTGATACTCTAACCTAAAATGGATATGTATCATATTCTTGATGAAACAAATGGTTATCTCTGTATCATAATAAGGAACTATACATTATTTATTTACATTTATTCAATACAGATGAATGGATAGTTTTTTATAATATGGGTTTCATTTTATTGCTTCCCCTATATTTGGACAACTATTTACTCCTCTGAAATATATCAATCGTACAATACCACCATTCCAAATGATTTTTTTATTTTTATTTAAAAGAATAAATTATGAAAACATATTTTTATCCAAAGTTATGGAGGTTTTTTTAAAAATGTTCATGGTTGATGATAATATTATGAAAACTATAATTCATGTCTATTTAAATATGCATGGTATTAACAATATGTAAATCCATGCCATGGTTTTTAGAAAAAATTTCATGAAAAGTGTTTCTAAAAATAGGTCATTAATTTCTAACATGGTTTATATTAAAATAACTCATCGTTAGTACGAAAATTATATTTATATAAGATTAAGTTATTGTATCTGAGATAATATGAATCAATATTATAAATTATCTTCTATTAAATTTATATCATTTAAATTATTTTTCATATAAAAAAGATATCATTTGTATCACCCTTTCTAAAATTTATAGAAGGGTAGCCTACTCCAGGAAACCGAATGAAATAAAGTGCACCTCCCTATAATCAAAACTCTGAAGATTAGATGTGATATTAAATGATAAATGTTTGGGATACTATATTGTCAAAATAATTATCATCATAAATTAGGAAATTATAAAACATTTTCCACAATAATCAATAAGAGTATTCATGAATGATATTTCATCCTTGAAAAAAGATAATAAAATAAAATTACACTAGGATATAAATGTTATGAAATGAATGATATAATGTCAGAAATCCCAATATGTCTGCTACAAGTCCTATTACATATTAAAAATAAAACATATTAATCAAATATAAAAAATTATCAATAACTAGCACTACAACTCATGTCATCCCAACATTCTTTCCAACTATAGACTCTCCATCTTATTACATTGTATGTCATGTTCTCAAAACATAGTATGAAACATATAGATATTACAAGATTTATGGTAACCACATTGTTTGATAAAAATATATCTTAGCAGGGTATCTTCATGTTCTGTTACTATACTTTGTCATTTACATGTATGTGCACAAGGAAAAATAAATAATCTAATATTATGGAATGAAAGAATAAAATTTAATTCATCTTGTCCAAATGCATTAATTTTTTATAAAATATCTATTTTATGGTAAAATGGTAACTGAATATTTATGAATACATAACCATAAAACACTTGACATAATACCAAATAGAGGAGTCATAAACTGTAGAATCCAAAGAGAAAAATTCAAAGCCCCAAATTGAAAATTTGAAAATACTACATTGATCATTGCACCAGCTAATTACCTCGGTCTATGAGATCCTTGATCCATGATCTCTGACACACACCATCATCAAGAAAGACACATTACCTAAAATTGAATAATATCATTCACCATCGCCACCCTAAATATGAAAGAGCTGATAACCAATGATTGTTCTCCGAGATTCCAATGAAACAAACAACCATTGTAGGAACCTAGTGTTTCAGTCATGTATGGATACTTTAATTTTTTTTGTAAAAATATTTAATATCAACCTAATATTGATGAATATTGAGCTAGTAACTTTTTGAGGGTGTCTACGGCTTGCTCAGATCCTAGAACCCATCTGTTGAGGGAAAACTATCTTGGGGTACAGTTTATAGTAAACCATATAGATGGTGTTTTTAGGACTGTTCCATCCCGCATGGTTGGCGCCTGGACATGTAGCCTAATTGTGTGAGCGCCTATTTTACCATGGTATCTATACCTTAGTTGTGCACGGTTTGAAAAAAACTGTAAGACAAATTGTTCAGGGAGAGCTATTTTTCCCGGTTTCGTACGGTTTTACAAACTGTACGCAGGGTATTTTTCTGGATAAATTTTCATCGTTTCCCTTTATGACCTATTAAGGCACTCATTCCTCACTAGTCTGAGTGTGTGGGGGATTTACCTATTTCACTATCAATTTGTGAATTTTTTTAATATATAAACATCAAATCAAGGGTCCTCCATCATCTAACATTTGATTGAGATTCTGTTCCTCACAATGGTTGAGCAATGGAAAGTTCTCGATTCCTCTTTAGTAGTTCCTGTTGTTTTTCTTCTATCGCCCATGATATCTCCATGTGATCATTTTTCACATTTTATTAGGCGTACTTTGATCCGAGGATAATCAAGGGATGATAATAGAGGAAAATGACCATACAACCCAAAGGTGGGTAGTTTATAAATTATCCCTAATTTTATTTGTTTTTTAATGTTTTTCTGGGGCCCACCTATTTAATCAGAATCAGTTTCATAAATTTAAATTCCATGATTATACTTTTTATAATTATATGGTGATTCCCATTCCAAATATGTGATTAGTTTTTAGTGGTTACACCCACAAATAAATCTTTATCATGTCTAATATTATTCGATAATTGCGTTTTTTAGTGTTTCGGCGTGCTTGAGGCACCATTCGGTTGTGCCTTTGCTTGAGCTTCCTAAATGCGAGCCTTTGAAAAATAAATGACTTTTTATTAAGGAGAATTTCATAATGGAATTTTCCGTGTATGCTCATAACTTGACCATCCTAAGGTATTTGATTCAAAATGGTTTTTAAAGGTGAAATGTGAAATGAAAAATACACTAAGTATATAACTAGACCATAACAAATGAGACTGAATAAAGGTTATATCTTTGTATCAACCCATGCAATGTTAATGGAAGGAAGAGAAGTTAACCTATCTAATTGAATATGAATTAATGATTAATTTATATTTTATTGAAAGGTGTCAATGATACAAGGACCTTCCACACTATTTGAAGTCAAGGCATTGAACAATACATAAATTGTTTCTATGCTAATTGACATATCCACACTAATTAAAGGAAATACATTATCCAAATAAATTATTACATTATTAAAATATTAAATAGTAATGGACTGAATCGAGATTTCCTTAGAGACTAAGAGGATAATTCCCTTTGGTCGTAGGAACCCCATTCCTATACAAGGATGCTGTTTTCCTAGGATGATACCCTCCTGGACAATATTTCATCTCTATTCCTTGGATGCCTGGTATACTACTGTAGGGTAAATTTATTTATTATGGTACACCATAGATACACTTCTTGGATAAAGATTGAGGAGTAGGTTCCATGGTGAATGCTCATAGGTCCCCTGTCTTTTCAAAGCCCCATTTTACCTTGGAAAATCACCTTGTATTAGGTAGGAAGATTATTATGTAATTACTTGGATTATGCTCCTTAGATACAAATTTTACACCATAGAACAACTCAGATACTATTGTGTTATCATTCTGTGAGATTTACATTACCTAGGTTATTTCCCCGAAACTCCCTCACAGAGTATATATTTCAGGTTTCCTTGTTACGTCTTTGTATTTTAACTACATAAACAATCATGAGGTGATGTCAGCGGGGGTTATGCCTCATGTAACCTATTAAAATTTACTGGTAATTTTGTATTTAATGAACTAGTAATTTCTTAATTAATGAACTTGTTACATGTTCAGACACCAGCAAAGGATTGAATGAGGTACTAGGGAAGTTAGATTTATTTTACTAGTTTATTTACATATATATGCGTGAATGCACAATACTATATTCCATTACATGAGATGTATGATATAGATACCATTGGTGGTGGCCAACTAAAATTTATCAGACACCCTATTCAATGGTAGTTTGGTACTTAGAGTAGATTTCATGGATGCAGGTGTTGACAAGGGGAAGCATAAAACATCTAATACATGAGAGTGGGTTGATAGGATGAAGCATGATAGTAGATGACAAAGTATGATATCATGATTTTTAGAGTTTCCCTTGTTTTCTATTACATGTGGAACATTTTTTTTGTGCTGACTTGTATCCATGTTTTTCAGTTTTCTAGTGACATGACATTACATCATCCTTGTTCATGTTTATATAGTTATGATTATTCTCATTTAACTACTGCATCAGTTTTCCTCTCCTATTCATTTATAATATTAATATTTCTACTATTTTTTACTATTCTATTATATCCCCTCAGCTATGATATAATATTATAATGAGGGAATATTCTACCCACGGACACACCATAGGACCCCGCTACTATTTAGCAGCATTGGGTGTTCTAGGAGATGCGCTCGAGGCCATGTGGCCCATCGGGCTCAGGGAACCCGTTAAATAGAATCTGAGTCAGGGTTGTCACAAAGTGGTATCTTAGGTGGTTTATTTTCATTCATTAGTATTTTCAGACTATAGATTAGGGAATAGGAACTCTTTGGAGTTAGTCATAAGCCGTGATTTTTTTTATGAACCATTGTTCAGGTTAAAAACCATGTTTCCTAAATTATAATTATTATTATCGGTTTTCATATTACTATCGATATTATTTCATCATAGGGTGGTGAAAATGTTGTGTGGTGTTATATATTTTTACTCTATTTTGGTTTTTATTCATACTTAGCTCGATGATATTAGGAAAGCGTAATTGTTACACACACCATTATTGTATCCTAGAATTAATATAACATGCATATTGCCATGACAAATGGGTATATTTAAATATTTTTCATTGCTTGATATGTTGGTGATTGTTGAGTGATGTCGTGATAGTTTAGTGTACTTGTATTACTTTTGGTTATGATTGATAGATTTATTTTCTCAATTCATGAGGTGTTTTGGGCCCCCATGTGTTTGGATGAGTAATTTAATGAGTCAAGACATTATACTATAATGAAATGGGTGTCGTTTCTGATGATAGGTGTATGGGAATAGATTCATTGGAATTGGATATCCATTATAACATGAAACATGAAATGTATAACAAATTTATTTCACATAATTATCCATCCATTTCATGATTATGAAAGGTAAAAGAGTGATCTTAGAGGTTAACTACATAATGACATAAAACCTATTATTGAGAACATACCAATACATGGCCATCTAACAGGGTAGTTAGGGTAGTATTCCATGGGTAGTGAGTTTTATTACCTAAATTGTATACTATTTATTTTATCGTATGATCATATGCTTGTTCTAAGGTGTTTTCATGGTATTTGTAGACCAATTCTATCTGGTCATCCCCGTTTCGTTTTCCAGGAGAGTGGTGATGACCATGCTTCCAACACGGTTGGACCGAAGACATAATTATTATTTATAGGAGATCCACATGGGGAATCGCCTACTGTACATCATATAAAAATTGATGCTCATGTTTTTTATTGTTTCTTACATCGGATGCAGTCCATGAAAGGTGCTCCATGGGTTTCACATATAATGGATGATCTGACCTGAGAGTTCCAGTAGCAGAATCCTCTACATTTTCAGGGGATAGAGGTTCTCAGGATGTTGAGTCTCAGATAGAGGTCATGCTGTCTATATTTGAGCATCTAGAAAATCCTCTTGAGTGGAAACTCAGTATTGAAGCATAAATTCTTTAGGACTCACCCAAGAAATTGTGGGATATAGTTACCCAATATATTTTTCATCAGGACAAGTTATGGGTTGACTTCCAGAGTTCCTTCTACTATCATTTCCTTCATTAGGCACTAAGAGCAGACAGAGCTAGACAGTTCATGCATCTCAGGGAAGTGGTATCCATAGAATCCAGTTTGATAGCTCTATGGTGTGACATCAGTGTCTTAGAAAATGGCATAATAAGTCCCAATGTGATATAGTCCCAATAGAGTAGAGATATTGGGGCTAGATAGTTCATATTCAATGCTCTGGTAGGACCTTTTCACCAGATTCGAGTGGAAATGGATGTCAGCCAGCTCCACTTCCAAGAGAGAGTTCTTTTCTGCCTCATTAAGTGGGGAGTTGGTATAGCACCAGAACGTCTAGAAAAGGTGGATTTCATGGTTGTGGTAGTCCAATTCTTAATCACCCGTAGTGTTATCAGTGAAATCATGGTCAAGGTTTTTCATCGATTGCATAGGTTTGTGAACTTGGTCTGTTGCATGCTTTATAGCCAATACCTAAGGATCAGGCTGTGAGACCACCTCCAATACAAGGTACTATTCCAACAGCCCCTACTATTGTATCTTATTGGTTTGATTTAGTTGCTTCAAACTCCTTAATTTCTGTATCCGTCGAAGAAATATTTTACTAGAGATACAATATCACAATTTTTTAATGTCCCTCAATACACCGTTATGAATATGGATGGAGGGAATATGAAATTGTAGAGATTATAACATTTTGATGGATGTTACTCATTATTTTGGAATATCTTTGTTCTTGAGATGATGGGATTCAATCTCATTCTCGAGATGGATTTTTTAGTCCACTTTCACAACATTATAGACTTTATTCGCGATAGGGTTTCTTTTTATTCAACATAAGGAATAAATTATCTTTTCAAAGGCGAGTGGGATGTCCAGGATGGGAGAGCTAGATCGAAGCATCAGGTGATAGGTGAAGTGAGTATCTAGATTGTAAATCTCTTCATGGTTGATCAGGGTTTTCTTCAATATTATTTCCCTCCAGTAGTCAATCTTATAATGGATGTTTTTTCTAATGACTATTCTGGATTACCTCCAAAGAGAGAGGTATAGTTTACAACTATGCTTGTTCTAAGAGTTGCTCATTGACTATTCCTTGTTATAAGATGGCACCTATTGAGCTTCAGAATCTCATGCGGCCTATAGGGGACCTAAGGGACAAAAGATTTATATAGCTTAGTACATCAAATTGGGGTTCACATGTGATTTCAACAAGAAGGAGTATTGAAATTTACTTATATTCTAGGATAACAGAACGTTGAACCAAATTATAGTCACGAATCAGTATTCACTTCCATGAATATATGATCTCGCTGACCACCTCCAAGGAGCAATGGTGTTCTATAAAATTAACCTTATATCAGGTTATCATCACATGCGAGTTTGACCATCAACCATACCCTGTACAACATTCCGTCTCAGGTGTGTCTTGTATGGGTATCTTTCTATGTTGTTAGGTCTTAGAAACACGCCTAATATTTTAATGGTGTTGATGAATATTGTTTACCACACAAATATGTTCTATTTTTTCATGGTCTTTGGGGACAGTATCTTGGTGTATTCTTGTACTCTTGACAACCATGCCAAACATGATGAGGTCATTTTGAGTACACCAAGAGAGCATCATCTTTATGCCATCAATTATAAATACGACTTATAGATCGACAATGTCTTCTTCTTGGGTCATATTATCTCAGAATCATGAGTTTCTGTAGTCCCTAAAAATGTTATTGCTATAGTTTCTTGGGAGCATCCAAAAAATGTGTATGATATTTGGTGTTTCCTAGGGCTCATAGGATATTACATTCAATCGATACAGGACTGCTCACATATTGTTTCACCTCTTAACACACTTAAAAATAAGGGTGTTACGTTCTTATGGTCAGAAACATGCTAGAATTATTTTCAAGTGTTTAAAGAGATGCTTGTCTCAACACTGATTCTGATTCATTTGAAACATGTTAAAGGTTATATCATCTTTTTTTATGCCACTTGCATTGTACTAGGGAAAATGATGATGCAGGAAAACAATTTCATTGCCTAAGGATCTCATAATTTGAAGCCTGAAGAGAGAAATTACCCGACGCACAACCTCGAGCTAGTAGAAGTTTTCTATGCCTTATGTTGCTGGAGATATTATCTATTGGGTGAATACATTGTGCTACATACAGGCCATAAGAGCCTCAAGTATATGTTTTTGAATTTTTACATGAACCTCATACCATAAATTTGGTCCAAATATCTACAATCATTTGATTATGACCTTGCCTATACACCTAGAAAAGTAAATGTGGTAGTTAATACATTGATTCAGAAAAATAAAATGCAGTCCATAGCTGAATTCAGGGAATAATGAAAGACAATGTCCCATATTTCTGAACATAATCAGTTGTTTCATGACATTCATGAGTTATCTTACCTCTCATCCATAAAACATACATCTTCCATCCTTGAGAAGATAAAGAGTATATATATTTCAAATCCTAATGGATTGGTTATCCATTAGAGTATATACAAAGATAACCATCCTCCAGATTGGTCAGTGGATAGAGATGACTTCCTAAATCTATGTGGACATATATAGGGTTCTGTAGATAAGAGAAAAGAGTTGATGAAAGAGTCCCACACATCTCAGTGGGTAGTTCATCCTAGAATCTTGATGATGTATCGAGATATGTGACTCTAGTATTGGTGGCCTGTAATGAAATTTTTTATTGTAGACTTCATCAATAGGTGTTCTACCTATTAGCAAGTGAAGGGGGAGGACCAGAGACCAACAAGCTTGTTACATACTCTTCCAATCGCTGAATATACATGGGAAGATATTTCCAGGGACTTCATAGTTAGATTACCTAATTCTCTAAGGAGTAATGATGCTATCAGGGTATTCCTTAACCAACGAATGAAATCGTCCAACTTCATACTTATTCGAGATAATTTTTCAGTTGATGAGTTTGGAAGACACTATGTTCTTGAGATCTATGACTACACAGGGTTCCATGTACTATCATTTCATAAAGGGACGATTGTTTCACATCATGGTTATAGAATGATTTCCAGAAATCTATGGGAACTAAGGTGATTCTATGCACATCATTTTACCCTCATACCGAGGGAATATCAGAATGGACAATATAGATTCTAGAGGATATGCACTGAGAAGGTGTCCTTGATTTCGATAGTTCTTGGGAGAAGCAAATCCATCTTATCAATCTCTCTTATGATAATAGTTTTCTGGTGATGATTTAGATGGATCCTTTTGAGGCCATATATGGTAGTACATTTCGTTCACCCTTGTTCTAGATAGAGGCTGGTGAGGCAGTCTTACTTGGTCATCATCTTGTTAAAGAGACTTTATAAGATCTTCATCTGATTATGAAGCATATGACTACTAGTTAGTCTATGAAAAAAAATATTATGTTGATCTCCATCGATGAGCTCCTGAGTGAGAGGTTTGGGATCATGATTTTGTTCAGGTATCACCCTAGATACCACATATATGTTTATGGAAGCATATAAATATGTCACCTCATTACGTTGGGCCATTTAAAATTCTAGAGAGATTCAGGACAGTTTCCTATTGGATGATACTATCTCAGAGGTACCATTTCATTTACTACATAATTATTGTCTCACAGATTCACCAAAATCATTCCGATCAATCTCATAACATTGATCCCAAGGAATTTGAGTTAGAATCCAGTACTACCTTTGAGGAATATATAATACAAATCATTGACCTAAGCACAAAGTTTCTATGAAGAAAGTCTCTCCCTCTTATAGGGGTTCCATATTAACATGACCATGTACATTATGAGAATTGGGAGAGGGATGTAGATACATATTATTAGTGGCCTAAGTTGTTTTCTGGAAATGTTTCTTTACCCATATAATGGGAACTCGCCAGGAGTGTCCATTTAAGGTAAAAAGACTATAGGAACCCGATTTATCACTCAGGTATGGATCCTTTAATTGTATTTCAAAATATTTATTTTGGACCAAAAATAAAATCCTAATGATCTAGTAAAGGTTATGAGGGTTTCTTGAGGCTTGTTTGGGGCCCAGAAACCATCTTATTGACTAAAACATTCTTGGAAAACAAGTTAGAGTTAACTGTGCTGGATTTCAACAGTGTTTTTATAACCATGCAAATGATATTTTTTCAGACAGTGCCACCTCGCATTGTTGGAACTTGTCCACACGGCCAAACCATGCAAGGGACCCTTTTCCCCAGGTATTCGGGCAATAGTTGTGCACAAGTTGACAAATAGTGACAACAAAACCATTTGGGTAGAGCCATTCTGCACTGTTTGACAAACTGTGGGGAAAAATCGTGTGTAGGCTAATTTTCTAGATAAATTTATAATTTTTTCCTTAATGACCTATTAAGCCCATCCTTCGTCCCTAAAATGATTTTATGCATGGTTGTCTTATTTCTCTCTCAATTTTGGGATTTTTGAAGATCTAAACATGGAATCAAGAGATCTCCATCATCCGACATCCTATCGAGCTTCCATTCAACACATTGGTGGCACAATAAAATGTACTCATGTCCAATTTTTCCATTCATCTTATCTGTTGATCTTGACCTAGATATCAACATGTGTGTTTTGTTCACCTTTTCTAAGATGTTCTATAATCCTATGTAAATCAAGGGTTGATACTAAAGGATAAGGATTGTACAACCCTAATGTGGGTGTTCTATAACATATCCCTAAAGTTAGTTGTATTGGGAATGATCGTGTGGGGTCCAAAGATTTCATCGGAAGTCATTTATTAATTTTGCATTCCATGATTATACTTGTTAAATTTATATGGTTATTCCATTTAAAAATATGTTTTTATTTGTTAGTGGTTACACCAACAACTCAAACTTCCCCATGATGAATATTATTCCATAATTGGGTTTTAGTGTTTCTCATGTTTGTTCCACCATTTAGGTGTGCCTTTTATTGACCTTCATAAAGGTGATACTTCGAGTAATAAATGACTTGTTATTAATGATACTTTCAAAATGTCATCTACCATTTATGCTCATCCCCTGAACCACATAAGGTAAGATCATCCAAATGATTATTTAATGTGAAATATGAAATGGAATGTATACTATGTATCTAACATTTCATTAAAAATGAGATTGAATAAAGGTTACATGTATGTAACACCCCTTTCCATGTGAAATGAATGAAGTAGAGTGAACCTCTGTAATTAAATATTACATAATGGTAAATTTAGACATGATTAAATGGTTGCAAATCTACTTGGCCTATCCACAGTAATGGAATACAAGGCTTGGACCCGTAAATAAAAGGATGCAAATATAATTGATCTATCCACACTAATGAAAGTAACGACATTAACCAAATGAATTATTATACAACCAATATATCAAATAGGAATGGAAAGACTCATGACTTCTATGGATTTTACGAATATGGTTGAATTGGATGTCAAAAAACCCATTTTGATAAAAGGATGTGGTTTTGTTAGGATGATACCCACCTAGACACATGTTCATGACCATTTCTCGGATGCCAAATATACTACTGTAGGGTCCTTTGCATTTTTACTGGATACCTCAGATACACTTCTTGGATCCATCATTGACTTGTAGGTTCCATGGTAGAATCCCATAGTCCCCTATCATTGTTTAGACCTATTTTACCTTGGATGATCACCTTGGATTCGGTAGGCGCCTTATTATGGAATGACATGAATTACACTCTTACCCCTTATCTAGACATAGATACTACTGAGTTATTATTTCGTGATATTTATGTTACCTTGGTTATTACCCTGGAACTCCCTCACCAGATGCCTTTGTTAGGTTTCCTTGTTACATCAAGGGACATTCAATATATATACTATCATGAGGTGATGTTATTGATGGATATGCCTCATGTGTCCTATTACTATTAAATGGTAATTGATTAATTAATGAACTAGTTACATGTTCAGACACCAGATGAGGGATGATGAAGGTACATTAGTATTTAGTTATATTGTACTATTTAATTACATATATATTCAGGACAGCATGCTACAATATTCCATTACAAATGCCTAATTGTATAGACACTATAGGTGGTGGTCCCATGAAATTTATCTCACACCCTCTTTGGGCGCCATTCGTTACCCGGAGTAGATTACATGGTAGTAAGTGTTATCAGAGGGAACCATACAACATTCAAATTTTTTTCAATGTTGATAGGATAGATCTTGATAGCAAATGACTGAGTAGGATCTCGTGATTCTTGGAGTATCCCATGTTTTCTTTTACTTGTGGAACATGTAATACTTACTGCCTTTATCCATGTTTTCTTGTTATCTAGTGACGTGGAATTAGATCAACATTTTTACTTTTCATATAGTTATGGATATCATCATTTATCTATTGCATCTATTTGCTTCCATTGTTCTTTTATACAATTTATATTTCTTCCACTGATTATTATTTTGTTATATCCCTTCTGTTGTTCTACACTCTTCTAATGATGGAATAGTCTTCCCATGGACACACCCAAGGCCTTCGTATCTAATCAGAATCATGTGGAATTTGTGGAGATGCGCTTGAGTACTAGTGTCCCACTGGGCTCAGGGCACTCCTTATGTGGAATCCGAGTCCAGGTCACCATATCCATCGTTCTCTTGAAGCTACAAAAAATGGTCACCAAAAACACCATCACCATCTCCATCATCATATCGACTTCTAATAGAACCTAAAACCATAACCGGAACTAACCTTCATAGTAAACACTATTCATGAAACTGTAATAGACCCTATCATACAAGATATCTGAATATGTCACAGACCATGTATCATTGTAATTATTAACATCATGAATGCATCAATTTCATCATCACCTATGGAGACACAAGGCGAACAATATACCATTGAAAATTCAAAGAGAAAAACCCCAAAAAAACAAGAAAATCATAAGGAATGGAAGGGACCCAAATACGAACGAAAATAAGTCCCCATGGAGAATCACTAAAGATAGTGAAGAAGGGAAATGAACCCAATAGACAAGAAAAACCAAAGACGACATGAAAAGCATGGAGACCTTCCAATTACCCCTCCAACTACATCCCAAGCTATCCTGAAACCATCATCGATCCAAACATTGATGGGTTCGATCTCGATGGGTTGAAAAAAAGGGCAGTGGAGAGGATGAGCACTGAACACCATATCCATTGTCAGCCCAAACCACCTAAATCACCCACCCATAGACCCAAATTGTATATCTTATGTGAATGATAAGGATGAAATAGGGGAGGATAATGGTGAATGGATTTTACCTGATGAACACCACTATACAATCATGATAAGAGAACAGTGAATGGGAGGATAAAAATAGAGAATCACTTAAGAGTTTGGAGAAGGTAGGAGAAGGTGGTTATAGGGAAAATAATTTTTCCATATATGCGTCGTTGATCCCACTGTGAAGGATTTCTAGATGAAACCCTACACAGAATTGAGAGTGAGAGGGGAGAGTTGTGAGATAACAAAGATATATCATTCATTCATTTATATATAATTCATCATGTTCTATATAAGACACCACAATACATTATCACACCTATATTAATGATTTATTGTTGGATATTTCATATTGGGTCACAAAATCTTACCCATATCCTTGTTCTCATGTATGTGTATCATTACAACTCTCTATATTTACCCACTCACTCGGAGTTGGGTCTAATAATGAACCCAAACCACCACCTACAATGTCTCAAACTCTACCCTCTAACTTATGTCAGTGTCATATACCAAACCCAAGACCTATGATGACAGAAGATATTTTCCATTAATCTTATATTAATAAATACTTTTTTACTTCTGTATAAACTATAACAATATGTAGCATGGTCTATATCTCAAGGAGGAAACTCACCAAAACCTTATTCTATTATCACTATTTGTAAAAAATATTCTAAAATACTGTAATAGTGAGTGTTTTAGAAAATTTATGTACCAAATATATAGATTGATATAATAAAACAGATATACAAAAAATGATTCTATAGAAGAAAAATAAATTATTATGAAGAAGTGAATTCATTTAGGAGTTCACAATGATGTTATTATTTTCTATTAATACATAATTCTTAAAATCCAATTCAAGGTATGAATAAATAAATATCACTATATACTTAAAAAATTGAATTATTATTATCCCACACTGATACCTCTACATGAAATTTTATATGCATTCTAAAATCCTTAAATATTACTCTTCTAATAAATGCTATACAACTCCAAATTTATTCTATTAACGCTTAAGATACTGAAGATATGAAAATTTAATTAATGATGATAAAGAACACAATTAAAACAATTAACGAAAAACAAAAACAAAAATTGATTTTATAATATAGTATTACCATAATATAAAAATGAAATATTTAAACCATAAAATACTAAAAGGATTACATTTCCCTCACAATGAATAATAGTAAGGGGTAGTTCTTTAAAACCATGAATATGTTATAAGTATAGTGTGGGGAAAACAAAAACTGGGACATAATGGTCTTTTAAAAGCCAAACATCAGATTTGAAAGAGTACTTCATTTTACATACCAAGAATAGAAGTGAATAGAAAACTATAACACTTTATGATATATATGATTAATTGAAACTTCTTTTGTATCTTACGATGTAGAAAAAACAGGGTTCGAAAGAAACATGAATCTCTACTAAAATATTATAATTTAAACATAACATATATTACATAACTGTTACGCTAGAGGGTTTGAATATAAATTAATAAATTTTCAATATTATATTGATTTAACATGTAATGAATAAGTTCTTTGGTTATCGATTGATTAGTAATAATATAATCGTGAAAATATTAAATATTTTTTATCGTGTTTAAGATAAAAATGAGTTTACTAGGGTGTTAAAATAAGATATTAAGGGTTATAAATGAACTAAACTTTTCAGAAAACCATTTTATTTAAATATTTAGAAACTATCACTTCCATGTTTCAACAATGACACATTTAGGCTTGTTTTCATGATAAAAATTCATGTATCACATTACCTTTTCATAAATTCCACACGTGTCATCTCCACTAATTATATATACAACCCCCTATCCTCTATTATTCACAAATCCATAAAAATTTTAATTTGAAAATACCAAAATAATTTATATTAATTACTTCCTTCCCAACATCCTATATTCTATAATGTGATTATGAATAACACTTATAATGGATTTGGCTATACATCTAATGAGGTTATCCAATTAAGAAGATAAATTATAAAACAGGTGTATTCTTCGTATTTCATCTTCCACCTGTATTATACCATCTTACATTATGATCATATAATAGAATACATATATCCTATATATTTACATGTTATTATTTCAATTCAATAACCCATATCCATCTCCACTTCCATAAAACGGTAAATGAAATGGATGATGTTGTCTACGGCAGAATACCACCTCACAAACCGATGTAATTGGATTTTCAGAACCACATTTAAAGATATGATATTATGATAGATTTAACATATTAATATTTTTTTTTGATGAATTGTTATACTTCTATATTTCTAATATCACATATATATTCTTACATTCTATTTCTGCGGGGATACAATATTGTCACTCACGTGTACGACATACTACCACCTTGTGAAGTAATGTGATTTATTTTTTTGTTTTAATTCAAATGAAATTTATTAATGTTATTATAATTGAATGTATGTTATATTTATTATAAAACCCTTCAACTAAATCTATAATATCACATATATCATTAGAAACTCCAATATGTATGAAAATAATAACACCACTTGTGTGTACGTTTGGTCCACCACCTCCCCATAGCATTATGAAATGTTTTCAATATCATTTATAAATGAATGGTAATAAGGATGTATTTGATTAATATAAATTATATTTGTTAAATAATAATGATTCTTAATTGATGAAT
This sequence comes from Viscum album, assembly GCA_963277665.1. Lineage (NCBI taxonomy): Eukaryota > Viridiplantae > Streptophyta > Magnoliopsida > Santalales > Viscaceae > Viscum > Viscum album. The sequence continues at coordinate 1,734,170,416 of OY728152.1, read as the reverse complement.
TAATATTTATTTGGTATGATCGTGCATATTCTATTGAAGTACATTCTCGTTTGATTTTGGATTAAATCCCTTAATGTTATAGAATGTTTCCTGAGTATAGGTGGATGATCAGTGGTGTCCTTGAGGTCCATGACATTAAATAATGGAGAAATATTCCCTACAGAGAATGGTTAACTATTAGATAATTATTGGTAGTAATTATGAGTCCTAACCAAGCTTGCCTATTAGGTAAGCACATGGTTGAAGAAACCATATAAGATAAATGGGGAAACCATGAAAATTTTGATAAAGAAAATCCACTTGGTTATCGCATGCATACTTAACCGTATTGGATCCCTTGGAAACCATATGACAGGACACCATTTTTATAGATGGTGGTTCATGGTTGATTCATGGTTTAGAAAACTGTGAATCCAAAACATTCACCCCTTTTAAATACGTTTTTTAATAATTTACCCTCTCAGACCGTAAGTGTTTTGAATTAGGGTTCTCCTAAACTAATCCTCTAGTATCGATTCTATTGATCTATATATTTCTACATATTCTAATGGTCAATTTTTATCCTTTGAAATCACTTTTCTGCATTTTGGGTCTTAATTGGACCTCCTTAATAGACTAACACTCATAATTTTTTCTTTTTTATGATTTGGGTTTGTTTAGCTGTTCTTATTTTCTCAAATCCCTAAAACCAATTTTTTCTATAAGATTACAGGTTTTTTTTTGGAGGGTGTTTAAATTATAAACAAGTGTTATGGTTAAGATTGAATTATTCTTCATAATCGAGGTTTGTGGCCTACCAGTTATATCCCATAATCATGATATTTTCATTATGTGTACCTATATGTGCAATGATGATTTATTATTATTATTTTGATTAGTTAAGTAAAATTTGTACATTGGTTGAAAAAATGATGAATTAAACCCCTGACGATCCTCATGGAATGCTTTGAAGTTGAATGGAATCTGATAGAGGCTACCAATGGTGTGTTCCAAATCCATGATCTTGGAATTGGGTTATTAAATATGAACATAAAGGGTTTTCGAGACTGAGCCTATATTGTTATGTTTAGTATGATAATTATTATAAATAAAGGAAATAATTGTGATTTTGGGTTAGTTGGTTAACATGGATTATAAAATGAATATGATTTAAATTGATTTTAAATGATAACATGGAAGAAGGATCCATTTTATATAATTTTAATGGGATAATGAGTCTATAATTTAAAAAGTAAACCTGTTAATAGGTAATGGAATGAAGATGATTTATATGTTTAATGAACTATGAATTGTAAATGTTATGTGTGTTAATTGGGAATTTATTATTCAAGTGTTCTATGTTGTAAATGGTTAAATAATATGTTGAATGTGGTTTGATGATTGTGGGGAATCAGACATGATGATAATCTGCAATGTTTTGGGATCTGATGAGGCTCTAAACCCATCCATTATAATGCATGTGATTGGGATCCAAACTATGTCATTATTCCCATAATTTTTGAATTTGATTATACTAGCTAGAATGAGTCTACATGGTAAGTGAGATGTAATTGATTGTGAATTTGTACAACTAGTGATATAGTTTACTTGACATAACCCAGTATTCACAATATTTGATAGGAACGGGATTTAATGTAATTGATGAAAATACCTAACCATGGATCAAATGATTTAATTTCTACAGAAATATTTTAAAATATTGGAACCTAGATTATCTTTTTCTATACCCTGTAAATTTCATAGTTCATGAATACAATATCTATTTAGACTTTATATTTTGTAGACACATTTGATAGTGGTCCATTGAGTTGTACATACACCCTTCTCAGGACATCATTGGGCACCCTTGGAGATGTCATGGTTTCTTATTAGGATTAGATAAAAAAGAATTATGATAAATGGTTGATCTGGGAATGTGATGAAAATTGATGGAAAAGTCGAGCATTGATTCATGAACCTTTTTTGGGTCATTCAAGATGAATTTATTTTGGGTTTCTTTTACACTTGGTAATGTTTGACCTGAAATTACATATAAACTATTATTTTTTCTGGAATTGTAGCCATTTTTGGGATGTGTTTGGTAAATCATGTTTATTACCTATTTCTATTGTATCCATTTTTTTAAAAATTTTATATTATCTATTACATTGATAAATATTCTATACTCTCCCAAAATGATCTATGAGACCACCAATTCCAGTCGGTAGCCTCTCGCATATGGGGAGGTATTCCTTAGTTCATGTGATTACCTAGATATGTGAACTGGTTTAGTGGCATGTCGAATGGAGATGTTATAGAGTGTTATCAAAGAGGTTTTGTCTTCTTAATTTTACTATTTATCTACGTAATATTTGAGACTATGATGTGTTTGGACTTAGAAATGAGGTCTTTAATGACAGTAGATTACTCATGTATGAGGGGAAACTTAGGTAACCCATGGAGGGATTGTTCTTATTGATTTCATTTGATTATGGTTTACTGATATTTCATTTTTTTTGTGATGTAAACATTTTGTGTAATGTGACTATTTTATTATATTGTTTTTGTGCATGAAAAGGAATAAGGTTGTGTATACATTGAGAGTTTTAGTAACCTATGGATACAGGATTCACTAATCATTATAGGCACATAGAAGAAGAATGTGTGGAACATTAAGGATAAATTTTTTTTAATTATCACTAAAAATTTTACGTAAGTGATTTCTACTAATGATTATGATAATGGGTAAATATAAGTGATGAAAAATAATGGTTAATGGATAATTATTCATAACGAGTCACACATGGGTTAAAATATTGTTTTGAAGAGTTATAAAAGATAGAAAAATTCCTAATTAAAAAATATTTTTGATATTATAGTGGGTGTTGTTAAAAAGGATTATAATGAATGCTAGAATCTATGTTAGTTAATTTACCCTATATTTACTATGACGCTTGATAGGGATCTAATAGGGTAGTGATCACATTTTGACTATAACCTTTGGGATAACGTATTAAATATGTTTTATTTTTATCATGTGTAGATCCTTATTTTATAAAAATTGTATATATTTTATGTTATGTCCTTTCGGACTAGTGCTTTTCACTGTAGAGAGATTTACACCATGAAAATGTGTGCTGTTTTTTAGCTATGAGGCTATTGTCGAGAATGATCCACTATTAGCATTGGAAGAAACCATGTTGGTATTGGGTAAACTATGGGAGTAGTAGTATTGTTATAACATTCATATTTTTTGATGATGATGGAATGGGACATAGAGTGGTTGGTGCAGAGTATGTTTGATTTGAATATGTCAGTGGTGGATTATTTTCACTGCTTCAATGACCTGAAAGAATTATTCCATCATTAGTAGGGGATGTGGTAGCCATAATGATATTTTAAGAATGTAATAAGTATAAATATTCTCTGTTACAAGGGGGTGTGGGTAATTTTAGGTTTGAAACATTCATTTTTATCCATAAGTATATCATTGTTTAACAAGGTGAAACAAATTAGATTCACTAAACCTTCTTCTGTTAGGTTAGTAAAAAACACCATTGGTTTGATAATGATTATTATCATAATGAAATAATAAAAAATATATACATAAACAATATTCTACATTGAAAGCATGTAGAATAGTATATTAGAGTTAATATGAAAGTAAAAGTATATGAAACACGCTCTATTTGTAATAAATTGTACTGTAAATTTTAAGTACATTTAAAGAGTAAAATTATTTTTGACCCCAAAGAGAAGGGTATCCTAAAAACTTGTATAATCGTCCTTAGATATATACTTCCATGCACGCTTTTCTATCCCACACTGGGGAATGTCCTCAGTCCAATAATGATTAGATTCACCTTTTGACTTTCTATCCCCAAAATCCCTCAATATAGCATGTATTCAGAGCTTCTATATTCCTCATCTAGAAGCCCTCGATTATATAGGTAATGAAAAGCACATTCTTCCTTAATATGGAATCCCTTGATCATAATAACTATGCTATCTATAGGTCATGGAAAACCAAGATTATTAATGATTTTATGTGCATTGAACAAGTTATTCAAAACCTAAACACATCAATTCATTGTTAGAAAGAAATTTTTGAAAAACTCTCATGTGTCTCAAATTCCAAAAAAATTATGATGTCATAAAAATGATCGAGAATTTATAGGTGTGGTGTGTAATGGTTATCTTGATCTCCAACGGTCATATTTTTTCTAATAAATAAGAGGGAGCTATACAACTGGCACATAAAATGGTCATATAATAACAGATTGGATGACGTCATTTTAGTATATAGAAATATTTATTGAGAAAAATTATCAAGAAATGTATATGTGACTCTGTTTATTTGTATGAATGTATTATTGAAATAAAATGACCAATTTGGTTTAATAAAATTATATAACTGGATTTTAATGGAAATAAAAATTGAATTATAGTAAGAGTGAGAATCAGATTCCAAAAAATGAGAATCATATTCTAAAAATATTGAGATTCTGATTCAAAGAATATAGGTGAATCAGATCTAGAGAAATGAGTGAATTAGATATAAGGAATGGAGTAAATCAGATTCTGAAATTTTAGTGATTTTGATTTCTGAAACTAGGATAACTGGCTATAGATTTTGGAGAGAAATATACATGAGAAACTGAATAAATTAGATTCATAATTCTATGTGAATTATAATTGAGGTAAAATGAGAATCTAATTCAAAATTATTGATTTAATTGGAATTATAGTAAAACGGTAAATTAGATACAGATATATGAGAAAATTGGTTTCAAAAAATAGTGTGAATCAGATTCAAATTCCATGTTGAATTGGAATTGACAATTAACAATATTCTTTTTTTCATTTACTATAGAATTCATTTAGTCTTATGAAAATTTTTTTATACTGTTATGGAAGATAACATAAAAATGATAAATAAAATTATTTTAATTAAAATTATTTTTGTTTATAAAATTATTTATATAATGAATAATAATTAAAGAAAATGTGTATTTGATTTCTAAAATACAAAGGAATGAGAAGGTCATATGGAAACTGTTTACTCAAAAATATCCCCCTTTTTGGAGAGCACAAACAATCTTTTAAGAAAAAAATATTAAGACTGAAAAATTTCATGTTTAGCCTTAAAAAAATACTTCACTCCCCATGAATATATGATATTAAATGAATATGAGTAGCTCTCTATTAGGTTATGAAACCCCCATATAGATAATATTCTTATATTTATGTATTTTAATCCCTTTATTAATGAAATATATTCCATTTACATAAGGATTTAATATATAAGTATTATCCCCCTTAACAAAACATTATCATCCTTATACAAGTATTAATTTATGAGCATTCTCCCCCTTTGTGATTTAAAAAATGAATGGAGGAAATATAATGTACCTAAAATTTTTGTAAACACTCTATTTGAAAAAATTAGTAATATTATTTTAATGTTAAATGAATATAAATAACAATATATTAGAGTTACAAAAATGCAGTGATTCATTGGAATTAATGTTATGACTATGGATTTTATCTTCTTCAACTCATTTTGATCATCTTGAATCTTTATGAGGATAACTTCCTGATCCTTTTTCTTTTTTCTCAATTTTGATTCTTTTTTTCTGGAAACATAATCATTTAATCATGGGACATAAGTTTTTCATCCAAATATCTATGTAAGATTTCAAACTTTTAAACTCTACTATGAGATAATTATGTTTCCCATACAAATCATTATCTTTTCATATTGAAATCCTTTATATTACTTCATCTTCTTTTTCAAACTATTTCGATGTTCTTTGAGAGATTCTAGATTCATTAAAAGAATTATAGACTGACTATAATATATAATCAGAAACGATAATATCAATATTGATTTTATTTGGAAACATTTTCATCTCTCTATAGGATTGAATATGAGAATCAAATATTTTCATAATGTTTCTGAATTCAGCTTCAACAATTATAAAATTCTCTTTGAAAATATTCATTGATTCTAATTTATGATTAATATATTCTTAAATAAGATGAATCCCTGACACAATTTTTGGGATATATTAAATATATTTTACCAACATCTTGAAGGATTGTAAAATTAAATCTTCTCCCAAGGATGAGGAATAATTTTATGATTTATATTCATTCTTCTTAGATATTTCACCTTCTACTATTTTACATTCTTAGAGACGGAATTATCTATTATTTTAACTAGTTTTTTTCATTTTAAATCATAAAAATCTCTTCATTATTGACATCATCATCTTCACGATTTACAACAACATCAACATCACTATTGACATCATTATTAGAAGGGATTTTCTGAACACCACTATCAACCTCATTTTCTTTTGGAGGTGAGGAATAATTTTTGTGTTTGGTAATCATATTTTTAACTGACTTTTCTTCTATGACAAGATTTTATATGGATGATTAAGTGGTTCTTATAGATATATTGTTAGATTTAGTATATCTCTAAGTTATCCTATTTTTTGTATCTCATCCTCATTTTTATTTTTCCCTAATAGCTTCTTCTCATTCTTGAGATTAATCATCAACACATTTAAGTACTTTTGAAACAACATGTTTTCCTTTTTCTGTTTGGCTAACCTATACCACAGTGGTTCCAAAATATTGAGGGGAATTTAAAATTCTTAAATAAAAGATTCTAAAAAATTAGTGTTTTTTTACCCTCTATCAGTGCCTTATACCAAATACTGAATTATATCTACTTCAAATAGATTTTTCATGTAGTTCTTATCATTAGCTTGTTTTTCATTTTCATCAGCTTTGTTGAATTTTTAAGGATTTACCATTATCCATATCTATCTAAAACACTACATATCCTTCAATAATTAGATCTTTATTCTGTCTCCACATGACAATGACATTGTCAGGATAAGACATCTTCCTCTTTGATTTCATCATTTTGAAAGCTTACGCTTTTCTTTTCATAGACTCGTCTACATTGTTCTTGTAACATTATCCAACCTGTTATTCCTTTCCTGATAAGTCAAAAAACTCATTAGACTTTTTATCAAAATAATATTTCACACTTCTGAGAGTGTATCCACATAAGAGAATGATATTTAAATTATTTGGTTTTGACATTAGGAGACATTTTATTAGTTCCAAAAATTTACAATCAATTTAGAAAATGTATCTAGAAACACAAGGATCTGCGACTTGATTGACCCATCCTTTATCTTACTAATTATGGGGAAGATATATCTTATAATATTTATTTTAATTATATTTTCAAGTAATTCATTCAAGAAGTGTTCTTTAATACTGAGTCTATCTTTATCGCCTTTCTCATTATCAAAAATCCATTCCTCTATAAGGGTATGGTATGATCATTGGAAGAAAGGTGGAATGTTTTACACTTATTTATTCTTTGAAGAATAATTATTCTATTCCTTTTTCCTTAATGAAATAACCATATGAATCTGGATACTTATGAGAGAGATAAAAATAATATCCAAAAAAAATTGCAAGTATGTTAGTAGCGGCCATGTATAGAGTAACAATTTCAATAGCTCTAGAACTGTATAATATAATTTCTCCTTCCATGAAGAACTGAATAGATTCATATAATTAAATTAAAATATCTGAATATACATGATGATGATATCAGTTTTTTTGTAAATTTTTTTCCCATCCTTGGAACTTTATTATCATGCTTTACAAGTAATAATACATGAGGAAGATAACCTAATCAACTAAAATTTCACTAAAAATGAACCAAATTTTTAATTCTTTAAGAGGAGGCTATCAACATTGAGAAGATATTGATAGAGATGTTTAGACATGAGGAAGGATGATGAAGCTAGAAGAATTATTTTAAGGCTAGTAGCAGATCATGAAGAATTCTCTAGAAATTGATGTGGGTAATGACGATCCCTTTATTATATAGGCATCAAGGAGTCTGTTCGACTTACATGGTTAATACAATGTTTTAAAGCAAATAGATATGATATGATTATTTATATTTTAAATAATATGCGTTTTTAGGTTCCAATTATTTGTGGTTTTAAGGAAACAAAATATATTTAAGGAATGGTAAATCCTATAACACATTTAAAACATGATTGAATTACCAATATACAGAAATGTAATAAAGAGGTAATAGATAAAATGATTCACCATTCCATGTTGTCTAATTTTTTTTTAAATTTATAAGAATCTTCATTGAAATATTAGATTTTGAAATTTTTTAATACAGTCTAAAAACTTATAATATGTCCTGAAATAAAATTTATTAATGAAATCAAGAGTACCCCCTATATGAAAAGAAGTATCTTAATGTTATGTGTTGGTATAAAAAAGTGTAGATATTAATGATTATATTGTAGTTATAATTATTAAATTTAGTTTAATGTAATCATATTTATTTGAAGGTATTGGTTTTGTAAAAATACTAGCATGTTTTTTATTACATGCTCATGAATTAAAAAATAATATCTCTTTTTAGAGTGTGACTTATTTCGAAGTGATGATTATTATATATATGATTATCATGATAGTGATGTGCATGTTTTTTTATTAAGGATATGGCACTAGTTTTATCACATAATTTTTGAGTTTTGGTATTTCTTAATATATACTCAGTGAGTGTGTGTTTCGTGAACAAAAAATTAGCACAAAAGCATCAAACTGAAACATTTTCAGATTCAATAGTGGAATGTTCTACTTTGTGCCATTTCATACATGACCAAGAAACTAAATAATCTCATAAGAAAGGAAATTTTCAAGATGTACACTTCTAATCAACTCTACAACCACCAATGTCATCATCTGAAAATGGGCTTAAAGTAAAATCATTTCTACAAGAGTAGAAATGTCTCAAATCTATAGTTCCCTATGAATATTGAAAAATTATTTTCACTGAATATTATAGGGATTCTTGTGGATTTTCGTGATATCTTTCACATAATAATTATAAAAACATAATGTCGGGATGACTAGTTTTTAATTATTGTAAACTTTCTTTCATTCATATAAATGTAGATTTATCTAGTGGTTTTCTTACATCATAATGATTAAGGGAATTTGAGGTTCTTATTGGAGTACATATAATTTTTGCGTATTTATATCCATATTATTTTAGAATATCATTAGTATAACTATAATGAGATATATATGTTTCTTCTAGTTTTTTAGAAATTTGAGAACCAAAGAAACACGTTAACTCACCCATCATACTCATTTTGAACTTAGATTTCATAATATGCAAAACTGAATTTGTTATGGTTTGCTGAGTTGATCTGAATCTAATGTATTTAAAAAAAATTAAACAACCAAAACATTTTTTTCCTTCTTTATAAAAGTGTTTCATCAAAAATTCCCTTAACACATTTTTTTTGCATCAGATTCCCTATATGTATATCAAACCTTGCTCTAGGGGCTTGCTTAATGCCATATACCAATTTTGTATGTTTGAAAACATATTCAAGATGTTTTGAGTCTTCAAAATAATGATGTTTTTCAACATAAATTCTTATTGAACATGTCCGTTAAGGAAAGCACTCCACACATCCATTTGAAAATGAATTAAGTTAATTAATTATGAAATATTTAGTTGAATACGAATAGATTCAATTCTTGTTGTGGTAGAATAATATTTTTTATTGTCAATTTATTCTTGTTTATTATAACATTTATCAACAAATCATAATTTTTTTCTTAAAATGTCTGCATTTGTATCACATTTTTTCTAACGACCCATGTTACCCCAATTATAGAATATTATTTAGGTCTTTTAACCAACATTTAGAATATGTTCCTTTAGAATTAATTTGGTTCATATTGTATAATATTAATCCAATATTAATCTCCCACAACCTCATCAGGAATTTTGGGATTGAATTGGGAAGTAAATGATAGATGTTCTAATTCATTTCATAAATAAATTATAGTCCTTATGGGTTGATTAACGTCACTAATTTTTCTATCATAGGGATTATTCCTAATAAACAACTAACATGGGTTTTGTAAAACCTTTTAAACAATATATGTTAGAAATCCACCGAGTGTGAATGCTTAAAAACCATTTTCTTCAGTATTATCCTGATTATAGGGATATTATATCTATTGATGACAACAATCTTATGAAATCACATTAGAAGATGTTTGTTGGGGATATTTAAAAACAAAATGATCGATTTCATAAAATTTAACGTGTATTGTTTCATTAAAAGTACAATAATTCAAAATGAAAAATTTATAATCCTTAGAGGTATTGAAACAATCTAAGAACATTCCTTCACAAAATTTTTGAGATATTTTTTTGTTGTGTTTTGTATTCAAAATTAATACTTTTAATCTTAATACTCTAATGTATAAAACTTTTGGTTTTCAGCCTATCCATAACTCAGAAGGTGTTTTATTATAAAATTTACTGATTCAAACTATCTTTATAGTATAACAAGTAGTACTAATAGCATCAGTTAAATTTTTTTAGAAATTGTGTATTAAATCAAAATGGTTTATTATCTCTTGTATAATTCAGTTTCTTTATTTAGAAACACATTTTTTATAAGGTGTTCTTATATATGATATGTTATGAAAAATTACATTCATACTAAAAATGCTTCAAAATCAATATTTTCAAATTCAATGCCATGGTCAAGAAAAAATATTTATCAATGGATGGATTTTTTTCATTTTATAATTGGCATAAAAATATTTTAAATAAGAAAAGGCTTCATATTTCTTTCCTAGAAAATGGATCCATATAAATCATCTGTAATCATCAACAGAAACAAACATGTAGTATTCTCTTAAACTAATTCCAATTTTTATAGGACTAAAAAATTCCATGTGCACCAACTATAATGCATCAAATGTCCAAACTTCAATTATAGACATAATGGTAAAAATATGTATACTTACTTGTTGAAAAATGTCACATACTTTTGAAGAATCAAATCAATGATCCAGTATTTGCTTAACAAGTACATTCTACGCATATGTTCATATGGTTACCATGTCTTATTATTCAATTCCATAACCAAAATTGGTCTTCCATTACACTAAGGCAAGGTAATTATTGTAGCCTAAGATATTCTATGTAATGTGTATAAACATTCTCAAGCTTATGGATAGAAAGAATGAAATCATCCCTGTAATTGTGTACTAAGAATTTATCATTCCAAATATTAACATGGTAACCTTCATCACATAATTGAATTATTATGTTTAATTTTTTCTTAATACCTTTGAATAATAAAGCATTAAAAATTACGCATTTTCTATGAATAATGATATTAAATAGACAAACAATTTCTCGTCGAGAATTATCTCCATAAGTTACTCTTCCACCTTTTATCATAATAATATTTTAAAAAATGTATTTATTTCCAATCATGTGTTGGGAATATCCACTATCCATGTACCATGTATTATTATTGGAAATTCCTTTTTTTTCTTATAAATAAAATATTTACATTTTCATAATACAATCTTTATTTTATTCAGAAATGTTTGAAAGTAAAATCAAAGGAATTCAGATTTTTTAGAAAAATGAGATTTCAAAAATCCAAAGGATTCAATATTATTTAAAATAAATAAATTTTCCAAGAGTCCACCACTATGATACTTAGTGAATAATGGGACACTTATAGGATCAAAATTTTTGTGATAGAAAACATATTTTTTAATAAGAATAAAAAATTCCATAACTATTCCAAGGAGAAGAACGTTTTTTTTACATTTTATCAAAACCATCCTAAATAAATGTATAGTTTGATAAAATTATCTTTAGGGAGAATATTTAATATTTTGGTCTAATGAACAAATTATTATCCTCATATTCATTGGTTTTTGAATTTTGTTTATTCTCTAAAACATTTTTCTCATGAATAAGTTTTTTAAATACTTAGAATGATTATCATTTTTAGAAATAACTTTCTCATTGTTTTAAGAAATAGAAATGTTTTGGAATGATTTTACCTCAATGTCTATAGTAAGATATTATTTATATTTTGTTTAAAAATTTATTCTTGAATTTTACTTTTTATGTTTTTTTATCGTTCTATTCTCATATTCTAGAAACATGTAATATCTAAATAGTTATTCAAAATTAGGTAAAGAATTACATTCTGCTGAGGAATATTATTCATCAGAGGTTTTATAATTTTATTTTTTAGGATAATTATCCCATAAAGAATATATTGGTTAAGGATTCATAAGTTTTTACCTTTTTCATAAGATATTTATTCTCAATAGACATTAATGTAATAATAAAAATAGTCTTATGCCCAAATGCTTTAAATTATGAGGATTCATGAAATGAATCACCACCACATGACCTCTAGGATTCATTTTAATTCAGAAATTTATTTCTCTTCAACAAGTAATATTTTATCAAATTCCTTTAATAATTTCAAAATTTTCTACATTATTTTTTTTATAATCATGTCTTATGTGTCATGCATGATTATACTCTTATTATGTGACATCATAGTATTTCTTACCATTCTTATGATTTTACTAATATCTATACTAGAATGACTTATTTCCAAAAATCTTGATCATATTTCAAGAAAGATTTGATACGTCATTCTCTGAGTGATTGGTATAACTAAAATCATACTGAACTAAAAATTTCAATGTCTTTTCTGATTTAACAAGTTTCCTAGGTGTTTTCCCTTTCATCAAATTTGAAGTTGTAGTAAAATCCCCTCTCCCATTCTTCATATTTATATATATAAAAATCGCTCTTTAATACATTCTCTTGTTGTAGGAGAGTTCCAAATAATTCTTCATGGTTTAAAGTTGTGACATTCCTTGACTCATAAATAGTAGTTCTATTCAATTACTATTCATTAGGAATGATGATTTTAATCTTATATACAAGAATATCATCATCTAGAACTTCCTATCACATTTACTATAGAATTTTTATGATAATCATGAATCTCTATTGATCATTAAACTATAGACTCTTTATAGGAAAAAAATAACACCATGATAATATTATCTAAGAATACCCCTTCTAATCTTAATAAAATTAAGTGTATGAAAAATTTTAACTTCCATTTTCATCCAAAATCTATTATCTAATTCACAGGATGATATTTTTCTAAATATATTCCTAGTCATATAACAAAGTAGTGTATTGTGCACATTATTTTTAGTATATAATCATTATTCATTTATCTAGAAAAGGCTGTAACTTTTTTAGGGATTTTTTAATCAACATTAAGCATGAGGAATATATCCATACCAGTATTGACAAAAACAATTCGTCATTTAGTCTCTACTATATTAATAATTGTTCTCATCAATGATATATGGTAAAATGTGATTTGGATTCTGTATGTATATTAAATTCATTTCTTGCATTTTAGAATGATATAAAAATTCATTTTTCCCCAACACATGTTAGTGTATATAATATTTATAAAAAATGTTCGCAAGAGAAATCAAAAACAACTTTTGATAGTAAATAATGAGTACGTAAACTGAGTAGTGAAATTTTTCTTTTATTACCAAGTGTTGGTATGAATATCTCTGAGACCTGCTCTGATTCCAATTATATGATCAAATTTGAATTTAGATGGCCAGTTACAAGAGGGAGGGGTGAATTGTAGGATTAAAACAATCATTTTTAATCATAAGGAAATATTTTTTACACATGGATAAATAAATCCAATTCAATAAATACTATTTTTAAGGATAATGAATAACACATTAGGTTTGATAGATATGATTATGGTAATGAAATAAGAACAATATTATTCCTAAATAATATTATACCTTTAATGCATATAGAATCTTATATAAGAGTCAATACAAATGTTAATGTATAAGTAAAACATTCTATTAATTACAAATTGTAGTGGAAATTTAATGTACATGTGAAAGAGTACAATTTTTTGACACAAAGAGTTTGTTATCCAACTTCCTTGGATAAAGGTCCCTTAATTTATACATTCATGAAAGTCTATCTTGCCCACCCAAGGGTAACCCATACATCCACAAAAGATCATATTCAGATTCTTTGTTACTATACCCACAAGACCTCAATTATACAGGTAATAAGAACCTTAGTATTACTTCAACTAGAATTCCATAATTAAGTAGGTAATCAGACCCTCTATCTTCCTTTGACTAGAATCCCGATATCCCAATCACCAATGATTAGCGTATCATGAGTAATAACCAATCTTATTGAAAAATTAATGTATTTTTAGAATGTTATTCACAACATAATAACTTCAAGGATTTCACACAATGAAAATATGGCAGATCTCTCATGTGTCTCGAATTCAAAAAAAATTATAAGATCATAAAAATAATAGAGTATATATAGGCATGGACTCCAACAGATATATTTCTCAACAAGGGTCATGTAATTCAAGAAATATTGGGGGGCATGTAAAGATGGAACTTATAACAGTCATATAATATCATATTGGACAAGAACATTTTAGTATAAAGAAAGCATTCATGAGACATATTATCAAGAAACATATATTTGAATCCAATTATATGTCTGAATGTATTAATGTAATAAAATGAATAATCATCATTATGAAACTTATATAATCATATTCTAAAGTTAATGAAAATAGGATTCTAGTAAGAATGAGAATTATATTCTAAAATGGATGACAATCTAATTATAAAAATATTTAGAATTTTATTATTTGAAAGTATATAATTCTTATTTTAAAAACTTATTGAATCGAATTCGACGAATAGAGTAAATCAGATATAGAAATCTGATCGATTCATATTTATAAAATTTTGAGGATAAATTTTGTATTTTTGATCAAAATGTATTTGAGAAACCAAAGGAATCAAATTCATAATTTTATGAGAATTAGAGCTGAGGAATAATTAGAATCAGCTTCAAAATTTTGAACGAATCAAAATTATGAAGGAATGAAAATCTTATTTAGAAATATGAGAAAATATTTTTTACAAAACCAAATTAAATTTATTGAAATTTCATTGTGCATATTATATGTGAAAAATATGTTTTTGATTTTAAATTACTCATGTATATTTTCAATATTATGAAAAGATTGTCATAATTGAATAAAAAATAGCATGAAAAGGTTGAAGATAATGATTTCAATTAAAATTAGTTTTTTATATAAAATTCATTATAGATGAAAACATTATTAAGGAATATGTTTTTGTGATTTCAAAAACATAATGGAATAAAAAAGATATAAGGATAAGGTAGACTATGTATTTTTTTTTGAATTGACATTCACATGAGATCATGTCCGACATGAATATCTTCTATTTACAAGTTTTTATTGAAGCGGTGGATCAAGAACTTATTTCAAAAGGGATCTTAAATAATCTTATGATGGTGGGCATGTGGTTCTAGATAAATGGTGTAGTAGAGGATCTTTTTATTTTAGAAATTGTTGTATAGAGAGAACTTATCTTGGATGTGGTGTTAAATGTAGTCAGTGAAGAGAACAAATCACTAAGGATAATGACCAGTTGTTTTTGTTGTTGTTATGGTAGGCCTGGACACATGGGTGGTTAGTGACACCGACAACCAATTCAATCCCGACTATGTAGTGGGATGGGGAATGTCCAGTGGTTCTGTAGGAACAATCAGTATATGGGTAGTGCTTGAGGATCAAGGATGATGTGGAGTGTAATAAGGGTTTATGTTTCCAAAAATCATGGGGGTAGATGGATTTTTACTATCCATACCAGTTGGGGTGTTGGACAGGGTAAACTGTGATGAGAGTGCCCATATCATCATGGTGGTTCAACAATTAGAACACCAGATATATCCCATAGTAGAGGGGTATGTCCTATCCATGTTGTTTATCCAGCACATGGATGTGGTGAGGCAAGGCCATCGACAGTTCATGTTATGATTATTATTGAATCCATGATTTCTAATTATTTATTTGATAGAGGATCCTCACATTCTTTTATATCCACCATATTTGTTAGTGTATTGGTCCCAGATGTGGAACATATATGAGTGGTCATGGCACATAATACCCCATTAGGGTTGTGATAAAAAAATCTAGCAATTTAATGAGTTTTCCCTTGAGTATGGTTGGTACTATTTTTTAGGGTACATGTTTTTTATCAAAATTTTAGTTTTTGATAAAAAATTCAGGATGAATTTCCTAGTGTTGTACCAAGAGCATAATTACTATTACCATCGTAGGATAACATTCATACCCAATAAGGAAATACCTATGCTCACTATGGGGAATTAGATATTCAAGAAGGTCATGTTGGGCCAATTTTTCAGATATTGGGTGATCATACAAAATTAGTTTCACTTATTATGCTTGATAGTGGTGGAGTAGATTATATTTACATTCCTTCTATGGTGGATCAGTAATATGATGTGTTTTTTGAGGAAATCATGGTGATGAATCCAAAGATAGATGTTGAGTTTATGATAGAGTTAATGATGAGGTAGAACCAATTTTTTTCCTTCATATATAATTGAGCTGGAAGAACTCCAAGAATATAAAACTCAGTTGGAGTAATTTGAGAATAAAAGGGTTTATTCATCTGAGTATGTCACTATGGGGATATTATTGTCGGTTTCCCATTAAGGTTGATAGATCGTTGCTATTGTGTGTAAATTATAGGATGCTTAATCGAATAGTATTTAAGAACTCATACCCTATTCCGAGAAACATTGATTTATTTTACCAGTTGGGTGGTCCTTCTGTGTTTTCCAAGAATGAATTTAGATCAAGGGATCATTCGATGAGTTTTAGATCTCCTGATATATCATTTACTACCTTCGAATACTTGTATAGTATATATGAGAATATTGTTATTTCTTTTGGGTTGACCAACACACCAAAAATGATTTTGGACCAAAATAATTGAATATTACACCTATACCAAGACCAGTTTTATTTTTAAATTTAAGTGAAAATTTTGTTTATACATAGACTCATGACGATCATCCAAGGCATCCTGAATTCAACCACAGCAAAAAAATATACAAAATGCTAAATGATTATCTATCCAAATTCCATTTCCAAATTTAAATAGTACTTTTTGTGGGTCAAATAAACTCTAAGCAAGGTGCTTCATTGTACCCATACAAGGTGCAGAAATAATTATATTTGGAGAATACCATGAATAGTTTTCTCACTTGATAAATTTTTAGATTGGTGAGTTATTACCAACTGTACATCAAAGACATATCACATTTGATAGCCCCACTATTGGGCTGGATCAACCAAGAAATTATTTTTGAAGGGTATAAATCATGTGAGAATTATTTCCCCGAATTAGTATAATGGTTGAATATGACACTAATTTTGATCCTACCTAATCTAGGTAATGAGTAATAGAAATTGTTGACGATGACACAAATATTGATCCCACTCGATCTAGGTAAAGAGTGTAAATTAGTTTGTGATATGTTATGTGTTTGCCATGGGGAAGTGTTGACGATTAATGATCAGATTATGGTATATATTTTCTGATATTTGGGGCCTCATGATTTTTATTACCCCATGAATGATCATGAGTTGGTCATAGTGGTTTACACATTAAAGTGTTGGTAACATTATTTGTTGGGAGGGAGGTTCACAGTGTATACTGATCATTAGAGTATTATAAAAATATTTTTATTGAATGATTTGAATCTGCCACATTGAATATGGGTTTAGTATATGCATTTTTATTTCTTTCAAGAGTCATTACACTTCGAAAAAAGGAATAAATAATACAGATGCATTAATTCAGACGAATCAAAATCTGACAGTTTATAAATCCAATTTAGAGTGGAGGATGATGGCTCTATTTCCTAAGATGCATCTGGAATAGTAGGATAAGCATGGTCAGATGAACCTTTCATTGATGTAAGTTGACTCCATTCTCATGAGCTAGATTAAAGAGATACAGAATAAGGAACATGAGTGTTTTTCCATATGGAAAATTCATAAAAGTAGGGTTTCACCTACCAATTGGACTATTGCGTATGATGATATTGTTAATGTTCAAGGCCATGCTTTCCTCCATACATGTTTTTTGGATGATTTTATGCATGAGTTACCTGTATAAATTTGGGTAGTGAAGCATGTATTTACCAATACAACAATACAATCTTCATATGAAGTATTAGTGGTTAGAGATTAATAAAGAGGTTTTCAGTTTCGTGACATGATGTTATGCTTATTTATAGGTAATGGCGAACATTAGTGACCATATGTTTTTTTAATGAATGTTATCATTCAATGATATAAATGGGATGATATGATGATAAATTTTTTTGCAGTTATTCGGAGGATTCCTCATAATTATGATGCAATCTGGGTAGTCGTGGATCTGTTGACCAAGGTGAAATATTTATTATCGATTCAAGAGACCATTATTTTTTATGAGTGAAATGATTTATAAGTTTTGGATATAATATGGTTACATAGGGTTTTGAGAACTATAGTTTCAGACCATCACTTACATTATACATCATGATTCTAGAAGGATATATAGAAGGAATATGGTACCCTAGTGTTTTTGAGTATGAAATTCCACCCGCAGATGAATGGGAAATAAGAACATACTATTCAGGTTCATGATAAAATTTTCATGTAATATTTCTATGATTTTTGTGGATCATGGGAGAATCATTTGTCTCTTCTTGAGTCTTTCTAAAAAATTTATCAGGTGAAAATTTAAATTGTACCTTATGAGGTACTCTATAGAAGGAAAAGCATATATCAATTATATTTATATTGTTATAAAATATTAATTTATTAAGACATGATAAAAAATTACTTCATGATAAAACATTACTTCATTATCATCAATTAATTCATGATAAATATATATTTTTATACAATACAAATTCATTAACACGTGATAAGAAATTATTTAATGATAATAAATTAATTCAAGATAAATATATTATGATAAATATATATCTACATAGTATATTTTTTCAGTAATTATTTCATGTAATAGTAAATTTTACTACTATATTTATTAGTTAGAATGATAGATATGTTTATTTTACGAAAACTCAACTTTCATTCTCTCTTCGTTCGAAAATCATTTCTCATTGAAATCTAGTTTTTCAAATAATAATTCATTATTGTTTTTAATAGATTAAAATGATTTACTAATTAATTTCTTATGAATTGTATTTTTCTTTGATGTTTTATTGAATATATTATTCATTCCTTTTTTTAAAATAAGGATCTTCTTGTTTTGACCAAAAATGTTATAGGAATCATTTTTCTAACATGTACGACATGTATGGAATTTTATACCATCTTGAAAAAAATAATGTCTCAAAGAATATTTTACATGTTTGAACATATTATTATGAATGAAAAATATTTTCAATGTAATTTTTGAATTTTTTGTTTAAAAAACAAATTAATGTGAAAGAGTTAATTTCCCCAATAATTTATTTAATGTATTATTTTTGTATTTCAATTCATCAATGACATGAATTATTTTTTTATACATATGATCAACTGTATATAGGTTATATTGATAACATATTTAATATTTATTTGTATTGATTATGATTATTTTTAATGATTATGTACATTTTTTTCCATTCACCATATTACTATAGATTGTTTCTGATTATACTAAATTAATTTGTGTTTGTGTTGAAATTTCATATGTTTTTTCCTCAATATGTATAATTATGTGGATTATGATTCAAACCATTTATATTTGAAATGTGTTAGACATAGTATGTGACTTTTGGGGCCCATTTATAGATACCTCCTCAATACGTTGACTCGTCTCATGAGAAAAATCAGCTGGAAAAATTAGATGCGTTTCTACCCAGAAATTTAAACTGACTTATAAATCCTATAGAATGTATTTTCAATATAGCCCACAATTTTCCTCACCTCATTATGATATCAATTATTTCAATTTGAATATTTGATTATTTATAATATCCATGGATAAGTCTATTTCTTATGTGATTATTTATATTGATTTATTTGATCGTCAATTATTTATACCATGTTTTTCTCAGTTTATTGATTAAATAGCATGTGTTTTAGTTTTTATACATTCCATATTTGTTATTATAAATTAATCATGATATATTTTACCATACACTTACCCTTACATAGAATCTGTGCTCACCGATTTTTTAGGTTTTATTTTTTCATAGGACACCAAGAAGAATAATTTCATTGATATACAAAGATTCTCTTTTAGGATTAATGTAGAACTCAATGAAAACCTTTTGTGTATTTTACATTTTCAGAAGTATTTGGAAGTATTGTAAGTATCTAATTTTCTAGGAAGGCTATACTATTTGTTCCCTTGAGATGTGATACCTGGTATCTACGAGGAATGTAATAAATTAACCAATGTCTTAGGGACAATAGGGTCTGGGTCCATATAAAAAATAAATATAGTAAAGAAAGAAATAATATTAATATATATTAAAATTTTAGTATACTATTAAAAAATAAAACCCACCTAATAAGATTCTAATAATGGATTACTATTGAATAAAATAGGGGAACATAAAAATTATATTAGAGGATTTTATTTATAAAAAAATAACTGTATTATAAAAATATTTTTTATTAATTGAAAATGTGAATAAAAATTTAGTGATGTAACATTAAATATGAGTTTTCTGACCTTGAAGGATTTCCGAATTTCATGATTAAGTATCATATACATTTATGTGCAAAAAAATAAGTTACTACAGAGATGTTATACTTATTACTGTTTTCCCCTAAAATCATATCTTTCTATATAATAAAATTCATCCCTTTGTACTCGCACACTGGGTGATATGGACCCAATATTATAAAATTTCAAAACTATTTCCAAATTCCTTTGCCATAGTTTTTTTCTTCATTTATGAATCATATGGTTAGATCCAACAATTTTTTATGTCTAATAAAAATAATAATAATTACCCTGAAATAATAAATAAATTATCTTTTTATATTTTATTAACTTAATTCTTGTTATGATAAAAATAGAAAACTATTTGTTTCCATCAAAATAATAAAATTATGAAATTATCATTTTAATTTATATTATATAATTAATGAAAAATATGTGTTTCATGAACAAAGGATTAATATAAAATATAGTTGACCATGAAAATATATAAAATATCATATATAAGTGTGAAAATAGAGGATAATTCATAACATTATAATACTCTCACACATAATACATTTCCCTCCTGAGAAAAACCAATTCCAAAAATAAAAATCCACCCAAATATAAAATCTGATAACATCTCCACAACTATTCAAAAATTTAATTTCACTATGTGTCATATCTACGTTTTAATTAAAATTTATTTTCTTCTATCACATTTAATATTTTTAAAAGATAAAAATTCCATATACGAACTAATTAGTAGTTATGTCACATAGAAATTTATTTCACTCTTCACCCAATAGAAATATTATCTGGATGAATTCTCATTATTATGAAATTCATGTATCACCGTCAGTTTTTTTATAATTATGATTTCAGAAAATAATTATTTATAAAAAATATTTCAATAAAGTTTTCTTGCAATGTTATTTAGTGGAAATGGGTTGGTGGGTGAAATCATTTTAAAAATTAAAATAGATAAAAAAGAACAATGAATCTTAAATACAATTTCGTGAATATGAATGTGAAGTCATATAAAATTACTCAATAATTTTTTCATATAAAATATTTACAATAACCCACTTTAATGGAATATACCATGAGTTAAATAATAAATTAAATGAATATAATCGTTGAAATTAATTATTTTTCAATTTCTTCATGGGATATGATATAACACTGAAATGATGGAAATTAATAAAATCTCTTGAATGTAAATACAACTAGTAATTCAATATCATCTACCTTATTTAATTATTTTTTTGTAGAAAATCATTATATGGTAGATGAACAATGAATAGTTAATGAAACATATTAATCACTATCAACTAAATAAAATGGTGGCATACACATTACACCATCCAACCATAATCATCTTTCTAAAAAACACACACAAAAGGACCTTCACACCCAACTCATAAATAAAATATCCATTGATTATTTTTAATATTGATAATATATATATATATATATATATATAATTTTCCTTCTAATTAGTCTTAAACCTATATGTTAATTCATATGTTATAATGATAATAATGTTAAATTTAACGGTAGGTATTAATTTTAAATATTTAACTCCAGAGTAGTTTATAAATCCTACTAATTGTTTTTCATAAACTGAAAATTATTGAATGATAAATAATCACATGTTATATTTCTTTAAAAAAAACAAGGTTTACCTCAATAAATATAGGTTACAAGTAATAAAATTTCATATGTAGTTTAGAATACTTTAAACAATGGGAATTATAATGGGATTTAGTGTTTCATTGAATTTTGTTTTATAATTTTTCCTAAATAAAAAAAATTATTTAAAAAATAATCAATTAAAATATCAATATAAAACCTCAACTAATTTTTTTTCAGAATTATATTCCATTATTAAAAAATTTATTTACATGTGAATATGATAAGGATTATTTACTAAAGCATAATATTACACATTTTTAAAAAAATTATATATACAAATATTAGAATTTTTAAACTCCACCACACCTTCAATATATAAAACATAACATTCCAGATAGAAAATTTTAAAATAAATGGAAAATAAAACCATTTATATTGGAAAACAACCTAATTTTATTTTTGTAGCGGTTTCCTTGAGTTAGGTTTCTAAGTTCTTCAAATTAATACCTTACAAATTATTGAACCACAAAATCCATATTTAAATAAAAACTAAATATAAATATTAAAAAAGTTATTAAGGAATATTTGGTTGATTACCTCTATGTGTGATGTGTTTTTAAATATCCATACTTAGAGTGTTTCAGTATTTTATCCCAGTAACAAGTTGGAATTTGTTTTTGACACCAAAACCACTAAAATATTTTCCTTCCAATGTGTCTCCTTTATCCATTGATTCAATAGATTCAATACATAGAGTAATATGGATTCACCACCTTATGAATGATATATAACATTATTGGTTGGGGTATTATAAAGAGCATGTCATCTTTTTTATCAACTAGTTGTTTACACTGAAATTTATCTTCTAGGGACCAATCCATTGATCATGAATTATGAATTTATAAGATAGTCAATTAATGTAAAATGTAATATTGAAATATATGAAAAGAATATAAATCAGTATATAAATCATCCCCTTTATGTACATTATCTTAAAAGATGATTTAGTCAGCTTTGGACACTTGACACTCAGTCTGAGCATGAAGATATTCTTCTTATTCATTAACCACCAAGGAAATAATGTTGTTAGATGAATCTAGAAAATCATAGCATTGGATAATAATTTTCATTAACTAGGCTAAGAAATCTCTACATTTGACACCAGATCCTACTTGTGAGATTCCCAAGGCAAATTATGGACCACCCAAAGGTTGTGTAATGTGTTTTTGGCATAATAGAATTATGTATTTTTTACTTAATACAGATTATGGAATCAATATAAAAAATGTAATGAGAAATCAATACCTCATACATCCATGATATCATAAAATATTCATTTAAATATGAAATCAATAAAAATAAAAATAATGAATAATAAAATATTCTAATTCATCCTCTCATTATGTGGCCAAGGTATTTTTTATCAATATTACATATTATTTTTTGAACATTTCTTTAATATAACTAAGATCATTTCTATATCCATTATGTTTTATTGTCTTTGAAAAAATGGATATATAAAATACATGTTTTTAAAAGATCAACATCATCTCTTGCATAGTTATTCATTACGAGGAGTAATCTTATACATATCATATATAAAACATTTGAATATATATTGATAGAATGGAAACAAAAAAAATGGAATACTTTGATGCTTAGTAAGGGTAAACAAAGAAGATATGATTGATCATTTAATCATAACATGAGAATATGCTCATAAAAAGTGAGATTATTATTTGAAATCCATAAACAATAATTTATAGAACATTATTATAATCCATGTAATATATCATGGATGTTCATTAGATAAGAATTGTAACATAATGAAATAACATGATCCATGAAATCATATCATTGGAATGATATCATATCATAAATAAGTGGAATTAATGTTTGAATAATCATAATCATAAAAATAATAAGGCAATTCTAGAAATAAATATATTCATAAAAAGTTTCGGTAGTAATAACTACACTTATACATGGTTTAATATTATGTTAACCTCTTATTTTACAACTATTAGGATTGGGATAAGCTCTTGTGCACCCTAAATGGAGCTTAGGATAACCTACCATGTACCATATTTGGGTCTTGTGATAAAATCCCATGTAATATTTGAGCTCAAAAAACCTTAACCAATAGTAAATGAATTGGAAAGTTATAATGGATTCACCCAGAAGATAGTAACAATTATTTCTTATGTACACCAAAATATTGTGAAATCATTTATCATTTCATCATGACATAACCAATAGAAAAGAAAATTGGTTCTATATAAATTTCATAATTATAAAAACAAACTATTAAGTGAATGAATATGTATAAATCATAAAATGATAATCCCAATGAATAGTAAATAAAATGAATTTATTTTATAACAGTTAAAATAAATTTTAAAAGAGAAAAAATAAATTTATTGATGAAAATGACATTTTTATTTTGTAATCATTTATATAAAATCAATAAATTTCCAACCAACATGTAAAAAATATTCATGGAAAAGATCCCTTATAAATTTTCATCCAATATTAAATATATTTTTTTATCAGTATGGGGTGAAATTACACACATGTTGAGTAATTTAAAATAATGATTCATTTCTCATTTTCAATAAGAAGTCAATGTACTGAATTTATAAAATAAAAAATATATTTTGAAAAAAAATATTTTTATTGAATGTAAAAAATGGTTAAAATTGACATTTAATCATTAGAGGGTAATGGTAAAAACATTTCTCAAACAATTTTGAGGAAAATATGGAAATATAGGAAAATACATCAAACTAAAGGGGATAGAGAGGCATATTTTCACTAAATACTTTATTTTTGTATGTTTATTACATGAAGGGATTAAAATGATATCAAAAAATGTAATATATATAAATCACTATAGGATAAAATAATTATTAAATTTTTTTTAGGATAAATCATAAGATTTAAACTTCAGAAATTTATGGATAACAATCATGGAAAAAATTAGATTATAACATATTAATGTTACTTATTTGGTTGCGTTTGACTTATAAGATAGAATAATTGAATAATGTAATATTAAATTTTAAATAAAATGATCATATTAATGTAAATGATATAAAATATCCTAAGTTAATTAGATACACCTAATAAATAATGATAGTTGTATGATATATCATATTTCCAAAGAAGACAATCTGATACGATATTCTCATACCAAATTGGTAACTTTCCAATCAAAATCTCTTATATGAAAGAAATTAAATTGTATCTTTAAATGAAAATAATTATTAAATATCCATGAAATAAATTGTCTATTGTGTAGTAAATACACCTCATTAATATAAATAGGTATATGACATCACACATGTCTAATAAAATTATATTGAGATAAAAAACCATGAATTTTGTCCAACATGATTCATATGTACTCTAACATACTATATATTATATTTAGTTATATTAAAACTATATAAATTATAAATTTACACATTTAAAATGTTTTATATGATCCATTTATATATTTCAGAAAATTCTTTTTAATAATTCTTTTTTAAAATGATCTTTTATTTATTTCCACTATTTTGTTTTCAGGAATGTGTCAATTTGATTATTCTAGTTCTTGTATATTGATCATGGTTCCATAATATTATGAATTATAATAATGATATTAATATAATTTATTTCCATTATATTCATTTTCTCAACCATAAAATAGTACTATAAAATGAAAAATGTGTGACACCATTCATAGTGATTGTTTTTTTGTACATGCACTAGAATTCTAATTTGATTTTATTTTAAAAAGAATTAAACAATGATAAATAATTTTTATCATACTAGAATCCTAATGAAATAACAAACATGATTTTAATTTATTAAATCCATCATAAAAAATTTAAATTTTATGTTGTGATGGAAAATGGATCGTATCTCTTCATGTTGTTGGTCATCCACACGTATACGCGAGAGATAAATTCAATTCCAATAAGTTGAAAAAAGGAGATGAATAAGGTTATAAAATTAAAAAAATAATATCTTAGTATATAGAAGATACTTATGATATTATATTTTAATATTTCATATAGAATTATATGTGTTAAAATAAGATGTAAAATGAAATTTGTTGGTTAAGACAACTACCACCCCTTTAAATAACCCATGTTGGATATCAAAATATAGCCCATAAATAATTTATTTTTAGTAGAAAGTGACATAAATATTGATTAAATAATGTTATTAAGTATATTTTTCAGGCTTTATTTTAGTTAATTTGTTCATGAAATGTGAGGAATATAAGAGTGTTAGTTTCCTTATGTAAGAGAGTAGTGTGGAACTATTCGAATAAAATAAAGAATTAAATTAATATAAATTAATTTTCATATTAAAATGTATCCAAATTGATATTTTTAAAATATAGGATAATGATATTTATAAATAATAATGTTTTTAAAAAATAAAAGATTATGTAATTTTTTAAATGTTAACTCATATTTTTATCCTCTTATAATAGTTTTAATGATTTCCATGCTCTAATACTATTTTAGTATTTATAGGGTAAGAATGTCACTATAACAGAAAAAGTCACCCATAAATTTATTTTTTTAAAATTATATTCCATATCCAAATAACTATT
Source organism: Viscum album (assembly GCA_963277665.1). NCBI lineage: Eukaryota > Viridiplantae > Streptophyta > Magnoliopsida > Santalales > Viscaceae > Viscum > Viscum album. The sequence goes on along the minus strand of OY728152.1, from coordinate 1,734,143,610 downwards.
CCAATTATTTATTTATTAAATTTAATTAATTTAATAAAAGAATATATAACATCAAACATCATTGAAGATATAATTAGGACATTTCACATATATACTATTATATAATATCAATACCATAATTACTTTCCAACAGAAAATTTTAAAACATGAACAATATTTTATATTTCTAAAAACAATTTGACCATAAAAATTATCAAAAAAACTATAACAATGTAAATTTATATATTCATTTAATAAAATTTTATACTTCTTGAACTAGAACCGTGTTGGATTTGATTTAGAATTTATCATAATCATTAATTTACTAAAATGTTTAATAAATTACCATGAAAAAAATAATTAATATTTTATATAATCATTTATAACCAAACATAAAAAACTTTTAGATGAATGGAAAAATTAAATTAATTTAAAAACAGTAGGTAACATTTTTGATTTATTCAATTCCTAAATATATTATTTTAATTATAAAATAGAAAGGAACATAGTTTTAATATTTTCAAATATTGTATTGGGTTGGTAGAAGTAAACTAAAAATGGAAATAAGGAACATTATATATATTTATATTTATATTTATATTTAATGTGTCCCCATATAATTTCAGACCTTAATTATTTGATTTACCATTACTAATGTGATGAATATTTATCATGATTCCTATTCATAATGGCCAATAATAATGTTGAACCATTTATAATATTTTGAAATTATTATTCTAAATACATAAAATTTTGAAAAATGTAAATACATATAAGTTGTATAAATTAATTTTCTAAAAAACTAACCAAACATGTAAAACATTTTTTTCCAAAAAAACACCTTTTTATGTTCACAAATGTTTTACTTAAAAATAAAGAATAATTTCAATTCTAAAGGAATTAACAAAATTATGTACAATAAAAATTTAAAAAATATATTTTAAAAACGATTCAACACAAAATGGTACATTTTAAATACATGAATAAAAAAATATGTTTTCATTGATTTTGATGTTCATTTAGTAATCATAGAAAAATTTATCATTTTAGAAAAATACATTAATTTCAAATTAAGATAATTTGGACATAAGATTTTAAATTTTTTCATTTTATAAATTTTAATTTCTAACAATTTTTAAAATGTATTTTAATATTTACCCAAAAAATCCATGTTTTTTAAGAAAAGAATTTTTTCAGCTCAAAATGACATCCCAAAAAAGTGAATGCTTATTTCCAATGTAATGTTTTTTACCTGACCCATTACGGGGCTCAACATGTTACTACTCCAAAGAAACCTCGATAGTATTGTGGTGGCCACAAATGTCGAAGGAATATCTATCATGGGGAGGACTTTTCCTAAGAACCTATCACATACACATAGCCAAGTCAATGAAAAAGTGCATAGGGAAAGTAGAAATGATTGTACCCAACTATAAAATAAATTGAGCAAGCATTAACCTCTCGACTGTAATAAATTATGATATTGAAAATTAAAAATAATGTGAAAAAATACGTGCCCAACAAAAATTTAACCCAGCATGAAAAAATTGGGAAACAATAAATTGTTGATAGAAACCAACTCTTATATCCCAAGTTATGACAACTGTATGTGGTCCAAGAAAACAATATCTATATGATCCTACAAATTCATGGTTGATCTATCTATTTTATGAAAATGATATGAAATATGTGGTAGAATCCCAAGAATGTTTGAGTATATATATATCCAGTATAACACCCTACAAAGGAAAAGGACCGTAGTAAGATATACAACTGACGAAAAAAGTAGCATAGAGAAAAATGTACAATAAAAGAATATAGGTCATCCCAAAAATTAGTTAATGTAAAACTCATCCATGAACAAGGGTATAAACACAATGGGTTGATTAACTACCCCTCGAGCCTTTTCCAACTATAGTCGGAGAGTGAAATCATTAAAAACGAGAAGCTAGACACAAAAAGCGTGTGTGACTTACCCAATGAATCATCACCTATTATGGAAGGAGAGTATCCAAACCGATTGTGTGGCTATAGAAGTAGGATATATATATATATATATACAAATAGTATCATTCATAGAATCCCAAATGAGAGTGTAAGGGGATATTTATCTCTTAGCTCAACCCATGAAGAAGAGTAGATTAATGTTCCAAAAAAAGTCCATCAACGATGCCCGATATATCACGTGTTTCCACGAACACATAATTATATGGTACTAAATCACCAAACATTTATACAATCTAATTTTTGTGTCACTCACTTTTCCACATTGTTTTAGGTCACAACACAATAATGTGTCTCGATGGAGGAAAGAATCCCTATTTCTTATGAGTCTAGAGGTATGTCAAACCATATATAATCATTGTGCCGCATAGTGGAGGGGCACATATTCTAGGTAAGGATCCCATGCACTATTACAATAAGAGTTTCACACTATGCTAGTCACTGAGGAACTCCACACCCCCGCCCTACTAGAGTATAATACTCATAATTTCATCAAGGAACTCCACTGCCCAACCTTGCTAGAGGGTAATACCCAAAAGAAGCCATCGAGGAACTCAACTACCCATTCTTGTTGTAGGGCAATTCCTTGTAAATACTGTCAAAGATCTCCACTTCCTATCCCTACTAGAGGGTAATACCTATAAAAACCATCGAGTATCTCTACTTAATATCCCTTCTTGAGGGTAACACCTGAAAGAATCCAATAGGGAACACAATTACCCATACCTATTGAATGGTAAATCCTAGTACTTTCATCATGGATCATAGATTCCTCATCCTTCTAGTGGATAATATTAGAAATACTATTTTCGGATAATCCACTTCATAGACATTATAGAGGGTAACACCTATAAATTGTGTCATTGGGGAACTCCATTTCCCTACTCTGTTATAGTGTAATTAAATGGATGTTCTGGTGATTATTTATGATCGATGTCATCATTAGGTCTTCTTACAAGGTGTTTAACATGGAATATTTCACAAAATATATATATAAATGGTGCTGAGGGACCCAACACATTGCACATGAAAAAACACTCGGGATTGGCTATGCACATGAAAAATTTTCATTTTTAAATGAATAAGATCAAGTCTTTCAAAATTTGATCTAATTTTATAATGGGGAAAACAACGTGTGAGGGGAAACACATAAAATGTGGTCCTTATACACAGTCTGATCACTTCCCTGGATAGCACAAGAATCCATCCCGTGTAGAAAAACACCTAGTTTATGTGGACTACACGACGTGTCCTAACTAATCGGACCTGAGACATGTTTTAGTGGCCGTTTTTGGGTACTTAGACCATGTTTCCTGGTACATAGGTTCAAATTTTGTTGTTCTACATGTGATTCCACCCATGTGGTCAAAATAAATCTTTATACTCATTAACTGGTGTGTGTTTCTCTATGTAGTCTATCATAAAGATCATTCACATGGAAAATGTGGTAAATCACTTGTCGAGAGAAGCAAACACTATTCCATACATAAGGGTTTTCAAATCCCTAGTGCTACTATTGGAGGGGCTACACAACATGTTTTCCATCTAGATACATAGTGTGTATTAGTTTTTTTCTATATTTTCAAGTTCAACATTCATGCCTCGAATCCATCCATACCGCGATGGATATTTCCTTCAATATTTCCAAAAATAATGGATTTGAATGAAAAACATAGTTCTCGGATATTTATCTATGAGAATCTTCTTTCGTCATTGATAAATGTTTGGTAGATCAAAATGCTCAGAACAGTTCATTCATCAATTGAGTTCATGATATCTATCCAACTGATTGAGAATCGTAGAACACTGAAGATTCTAGATCAACGCTTCAATCAAATGATTATAATTATTTAATCGATCAATTATGAGCCGAGGTGCCTAATCGAGATTGGGTTTCCTAGAATTTTTCAAACATGGATCTTGATGTTCCAACCAGTGAAGAACATGAAGAATCAATGGAGTCATGTACCATGAATATATATTTATATATTACCAACCATGTGTTCATCACCAATGATCGAGAACATGGCATTGGGGTAATAACATTGGTTAAAAATTATAATATTTGTTACATATGCTCATACAAATTCCAAAACAGAGCTCATATTGAAGAAGGAATAACGATCTATACATTATTTTAATCTAAAATCATAAAAGACAAAAATGTGAGTCTTATGACTGATTTGGATTGATCATTGGTGAATAATGTTCTTGTGGAACATTTGGAAAAAATTTATGCATTCGACACAATTGGATCTGATCTAATCCATGGTTCCATCATTCGTCCCCAAAGGATTCATCAAATGAAAGATGGAATATCTTTTCCTTGTGGAATCCAAAAATTGTGAGACAACTAAAGGAAAAATATAATAATGCTGATTATAAGAATTTTGATTTTGGATAAATGAATTTATTTAATTAATTAATCCACTTATAGGTACCAAAAATGGGAAATGGCTCTAAGAATATTACGTTGAACTTCATTTTTTCATACATTGGGTAATTATAATGTTCTGGACACAACTGCACTATTAGATTTTTAATCCAATCGTCCATTTGTGATTTATCTAGTTTTCATTCAGGTAACATGTCTGAATAATATAAAATATAAATATTATTTTAATAGAATTAATTTCAGAAACACTGGGACCTGGAATCACAAGATTCCTCAATGACTAGCTCTAGAAATATATAATTAAATACTTTATTATCTTACAATGGAATAATGGGTCTCAAAATCATTCCATTATTTAAGATTATCATCCCATAGAAATTAAATATAATAAAATAACATTGGATACTGAACCCACACATAGCGCTTCTACTCCAATGAATAGTCATACACGTGTTTGTGCTAAATGGTACGTGAACCAAAGATATCATCCATCTACGTAGTGTACGCTCCAACCGATCCTCGATCACCATTAATTATTATGCAATAGTGGATCCATCCTTTATTTCCATATATCCCCAGTCAATAACATGCATGAGATAAAGCACATATTTCCTCAACTGTGACACGTGGATGACTTTGTTCACTCAATCCATCTATTCTAGTAGGGATAGGTGGTAGGAATCCTCAATAACAATCCCCATGATCTCAAATGGCAAAATGAATATTGGAGATATCATGACTCCTCCGCCAAACCTCATCATTCCTCTTCATGGTGAGACACACAGAAAACATTTTATTTTTACTTGAACTAAAATTGTGAATGATGGTGATTTGTGTAGTATTTATATCTTCTAGGGGAGATCTACATATGCTCCATGAAAACATAGACATTCTCCATTGTTTCATGAACAACATTAGGAGAAAAATATATAACAATATAGTGTATGTCTAGTACAATGGTGAATAAAATGGCCTCTCATATAGGTCCCCAAGGGTTCCATATAAGTGGTAGTGCGGTTGATGTTACTTTATGTAAACTCTATCAATGGAATTTAAACATCCCATATTAATCTGAACAATAACATACAAGCCCTCAACATATCATCCTACACCTGGATAGTGAGATCATCCTTCTAATAAATCTGGGAGTAAAAAAGATATACTCGACCACAATTGGTTATGAATACATCAAGTAAGACTCTCCACAGTCCTGAAATAAACTACACCTCATGATCTATACAAATTTTTAGGATAACCCTTTATGCTGAACGACTACCCAAACATACAATATCCTAAAATCTAGAGAATTATTCCCTTTGGAGGAATGTTAGAGAACCTACTTCAAGAGTTCTTCAACTATAACCTTGATGGAATATCATAGATTCAAATTCTTTGGATTCCCTGTAAAAATTATATAGATATACAATCCTACTTTCAATTTGTGATCCCAAGGGGTTTCAACCAACCCACCCAAACATGGTGCTCATATTTCACCCAATGACATGTGAGGCACCATGAGACAAAATGATTTGTGATTTGTCTCATTCCATACCACCAAAATTTACATTGATGCTCTTTGAACATTTTCCACAATCTAGGACGTAAAACTAGGAAAGAAGTGTGGAAATCTTCTATCACATTTTCCTACTATGTGTCTAGAACCAATGTTTTCTCCTCAAAGAAGATGTCACGATTCTCCCTATCTGATTATCCATATAGTGAGTCACATGTAGATATATGATCATTCCAGACCTCACAGTCAATGTCTCGTAGATGGGACTCTCTCACATGCACATGTAAGGAAGTATTAAACACCATATAATGATGAGATGTTGTACTGTCCTGCTCTACTAAGGTGAGATGGAAGGATTCTAAGTTACCCAAATCATCTCAAATAGGACGATCTTGGGACTTCCTTTTTAGTTCATTTTTTATATATTTTCTATTTTTAGATTATAGACTATCTAAATGTCCCAGTATTGAAAGAACTCTAATTACTGTCATTTCCTCAGTTAACTGTCTTTTCGAGTGATGTCGTTCATGATTATCTGGGAGTTTGAGATAACCATAAAGCGCTCTCCCAGAAGGTAGTTCCTCTAAATCCTCAAATAGGAGAATTCCATTTCCAAATATCATTTGTGATTTTCATATTTATTCTCATGGGGCCTCAACTTCCTTGACCTACATGTGACAAAACCCTCCTTTATTATCAACACGCAATGGATAAAAACTATAAAGGCATCATAATACACAAAGAACTCAACAAACTCCTTAGGCAGTATCAACACTAGATCACTCATCAGCCTCTACCTCAACTCCTCAAAGGCCATATGGAACTACTCAGTCCTGGAAAATGGATACCCTTTACACATTTGGGTGGTCAAAGTCCCAACATCCCAGAAGAATCCTCCCACAAATATCATGCAGTACCCCTTAAATCGAAGGAATCTCTACACAGGTAACACCTTCATGGGTTGTTCACAATAAATCATTTCATAGATCATTATTGGATCATTGGATAAAACTTGTTCATAAAAGAAATTCCACATAAAGTGATCCTATTGAATCCAGAACTAGTACCTGAAGACTTTCCCATAAATTTGGTGGGCTCCCAAAAAATTGAGAAGCATCCTCAAGTTATATTCATGATCCTTCAAAGTTGTAGAGCAGAAGAGTATTTCATTGATGATGAAATTGAAAAATTGGTGCATGTATGGTTTGAAGGCCTGGTTTGTCAAACCCATATTCATGGAGGGGTAATTTTTAATAAAAAAGGCATCATAGGGAACTTGTAATGTTCTTAGTGACATCAGAAATCCATAATTGGGATATTTTCTTAGTGAACCCTCAACTGGTGGTTTCTAGAACAAAGATCGATATGAAAGAACCATCATGAACCTAACTTATCGTCATAGTGGTTTTCAATGCATATAAAGGGGTATTTATTATTTATCATGTCCTTGTTTAAGTAATGATCATCCACACAATTCCATAATATCCCATCCTACTTTTTAAAAAACATAATTTGAGTTTCCTAGGGGATAAAATGGATATAATGAAACATTTTTCATGATTTTACTCAAACATTAACTATATATACCCAATCTCAGGATGTGAAATCCAATATACAGAATAAGATGTTAGTGTAGTCATAGGATGAATGTAAATGAAAAACTATATCTCTTTCTATAAAGATAGTACCCAAATTTACTCAAGATATATATCCATATAATCCTCTACAATAGATGAATCCCAGATTCCTAAAAGTCGAGTGCACCAATGGGGAATATTTCCAATTGATGGGTGATAGGCTGCAAACTACTTCTCAATAAATCCATCTATCCAATCATCATATCTATCTTCCCAAAAAAAAGAAAACCATGTCCCATTATGGAATAGGTATCTGACTAGTCTATGTTGAAATTCGATCTGGACCGAGATCATGGAGAGACAACCCATGCACATGATAAAATCATAGGGTTCCATCATGATGGCCAAAAGATCCAACATGATCCTCTCTCATCCATGTAAGATCTCACACTTCCATAAAATAATACATATAGAAGAAGAGTTCCATGTATAAACCTCTAGACAAGGATATTATGGTATTGTATCTAATAGGATATATAGATATCACACCAAGAGATTAGTGAAAAGGGAATGGCTAGAACATGTTTCTACTAATACTAAGGCAATTGTAGAGTAAACATATATCATTCATCAAATCATCTTGTGTATTGCAGGGTCATGAGCCTCTAAATCTGGCATCATTCCATGTACCCGACCACTAGCTCCCTATACCTTACATGTGTCACCAAGTGGAGGTGGTGTAAGGATCTCATACAATCCTCCACCACCCATATCTCCTCCTACAACTATAATAGTTCTGCCTCCCTAGGGACAAGCATTTACCCTCTTATGAAATCCCTGATCATGATGCTACCTCTCCCATTGATGTACATTGACTCTCTAAAGGGGTTTCTTAGCATGTCTTGTTGGGTTGTCTTGTGCTATGTGAACATAACAATTAATGTAAAACATTTACGCTCTCTGGTACCCCCTACCGCACTATGATGCCTTGACCGTATATGAAAGTGTTCTTGAGCATGCACATGAATGAGTCTCCTTCTCTGAGTACTAGGTCCTTGGCATCTTCTAACTATTGTAGATGAATTGGCCCTATTTTCCCCACTACCATCTCGAACTATCTGGAGTCCATTTTGAACGAAATTCCTCTATCAGTAGGTCTCTCTCTTGCACTCCAACATAGGTAGGGATGGAAAATGTTAATAACTTCCTTGAATCTCTCTATGGATACCATGATCCTACTTTTATACTTATATGTATCCATTGTGAATTATGTAAAGAGAGTACTGTGTAAGGTCTGTGGTTCTCTCTATGTAATCATCCCACGTATTTCTTCACTATAGATACTCCAGTAGCTCCTTGATCAATATTGAAAAGAATAGGGTGGGGTATTCCTCCTCAGAGAATAGATGTTAAATGTTATCCAATAAGATTGTTGACTCATAGTTCATCTTTGTAACCCAACTCCTCCAACACCCAACAACATTATGGAAACATCGGGCCTTTGGGGTCACCACTTGATAGGTCATTGATTATGTAAGAGAAAAGATATGGTGCATTGACTCCATCCAATACTCTTCAGCATGTTGATTAGGAACAAAGCCTAACTACAATGATCCCTCACACTATATCTCATAGAGTGTACTAAGAGTTCGTGCATCCTCATGCTATTATGATGGGATGATCTTCTTCTCAATGGGTAGAGGTGTCTTTCCTATTCACCTGATGGAATGAGATCATGATATGGACCATCAACAGAGACCTCATTGATTATAAGGTCATCATCATGAACTAGAGTTGAAATTTTGGTTGATTTTCACCACATATTCATCTTAAAAGATATAAAGGAGTTCCATGATTAGTCATGCGTACACATATATAGAACAATAGAGACATGACTCAAGAATTACAATCAATGAATCAATACTATATGATGCATGTACTATTATCCCCAGAAAAAAATGTCTTAGAAGGACTGTTTAACAATAGAGTAGTCATGTTTATATAGAATGGATACATCAATTGCTCGTACTATCACTGGACTACCTAGCTAAAGACCCTCACACGAGGAACTTTAACATTGATTTCCAAAACCCAACAAATCATATTAAGGTGAAATTTCGGAAAAATATCCCATGAAAATAAATTTCTCTAATACTAATTAGTCATGTCCTGACCCATGACGGGGCTTGAGCCACAACTACCCCATGCGCACCTCCATAGGCAGAGTGGTGGAAATAAGAACATATTGAATATGTAATCAGTGATGGATTATCCAAGAAACCTATACAAACTCATATAAAAAACTCATTGAAACAGTGTCGAGGGAATGCATAAAAGATAAATACCTAATATAAGAGAAAATGAGAATGCATGAAATTATAGATATTATAAAAGTATGATAGTGTCAATTGAAAGTAAAGTGAAAAAATATATGTCTTAGGGGAAATTTATTCCAGCCTGACAAAACTAGAAAGGATAAAATTGATAAGAGAGACAAGCCCTGGTGTACCAAGCTATGAATAACATAAGAATTCTAGGAGCCCACATTCTCTATGGTCCTCTAATGTCACGTTCGACTGGTCCATTTTCTGCAAAAGAAATGACACGTGTGGGAAAATCCCATGTTGGGGTGAGTATAACCATACCCAATAGAACATCCTAAAATTATAAAGGGGAACAATATGAGATACAATTGAAGGGGAATATAGATGATAAAACATGGTTCTACTAAAGAGTATAACACAACCCAATAAAGTGTGATAATAAAACTCATCCATGAAAAGGGGGATAAACACAGTGAGTATATGAACTACCTATATATCCTTCACCACCTATAGTAGGAGGGTGGACATATACAACCATGAGAAGCGAGACTCAGAAAGCATAGGAAATACGTTGTGGGCAATCTCCTCTCTTGGAATAAGTTTATCGAAACCAAACAAGTGGGTATAGAAGTATTATATATATAAATATGCAATCAAAGAATCCAAAACGAGAGAGAAATGGGGTATTTATCTCACAACTCATATCTAGAAGAAGAGTAATAAATAGTTTAATAATAATTCCATCAATAATTCACTGCATCTCATGCATCTTCTATAAATATTTATGATTGAGGGACTGATATTCACACATTGATACTACACCCTTTTGGGGGGACTGACTCATCCACTAGGTTTTAGGTCACGTTGTAAAAACACGTCTAGGTGGAAAAAGAGTCCCACTTTCTTGTGAGTTAGTAAGTACATCAATCCATGTATCATCATTATTCCTTATTGTTAATGGGACTCAAGCTATTATTAATGATCTCATACCCTGGAATGATATGAGGGACCTACTCTACTAATCATTGAGGATATCCAATTACCAGCCTCGCTAAAGGTTAATTCTTGGGAAAATCATTACGGAGCACCACTTCCCATCCTTCGATGAGGGTTACACCTAGAAATTTTTTTTATGGAACTCCACTTCTCAACCTTAATGGAGGGTTACACCTAGTAATAGGTGAAAGTAAACTTCACTACAGATCCCTAATGGAGGGAAATGACAGGGAAAATCTATTATAGAACTACACTTTCTATCACTGTGGGAGGATAATATCCAATAGAATCCATCGGGGAACTCCCCTATCCATCCATGATGGAGGGTAAGACCTAGTAAATTCACTAGGGAACACCACATCCCAGTCATGTTGGAGGGAAATTCTCAGAAGAAGTAATCAGTGAACACCACATCCCAACTGTAATAGAGGTTATCACTCATAAAAGAGATTCCATTGGGAATATCACAATACAGCCCAATTAGAGGGTAACACTCATAATGGGGGTCCCTGAGGAACTCCACTACCCAGCCCTACTGGAGGGTAACACCCAAGATCCATGGTGATTCGACATGATCATTTACATCAAAGGGTGACCGTAGATGGGGTCAAAAAAAGATAATTTCACACATTATCTAAATAATTCTATACTGAGGGAACCAACACATTCTATATGGAAGGAAAATCAAGATAGGCTACTCCTAGAAAAAAATATGAGATTTTTTGGAATAGATATAGTCATTTGATGATTACTCGAAAGAACTAAAGGGAAAAAATATGTGCGAGGTGACCTACATTGCATGTTGTCCTACTCTACAGCCTGACAGTGTCCCTATCTGGAAGACAACTCCATCCCATGTATTAGAATACACCGTGTTGGCAGACTACATGTTGTGTACTAACTAACCGGGGATGGGTCATGTCTTAGTCAGTGTGTTTGCATTTTAAGACACTATGTCAGTTTACATTGGTACACGACAAATCGGTTCAATGGGAATGCTACATGTGCCTTCAACCCATGTCAGTGTTATCTGAAGATTCAATGTGAATGGCTATGTAATACATCACACTTCTGATTCTCATAGAAAAGGTGGAACATGGTGTGTTGATAGAACTACATGCCATGACATCATTTGGTTTTCAAAAACCCCAACACCGTTGCTGGAAGGGGATACATACTGTGTTATTCAACCTAGTAAACAATGTGTAGTTGGGTTTTTTAAAATATTTTTAGATATCATCTCCATGGAGGAAATTATTTTATGGTGTACTGGATATCACCTTGAATCTATTGTACAATAATACATCTTATTAAATAATGAAAATCTCAATCATTTCCCACTATGAATCAGATACTATCATCGATGAGGGTTTGGATAATCATTCAGTATTCTATCATTTGATCATTGATTGAGTTTGGGTTGTCAAACCAACATACCTAATATCCTTAAACAATTATTATTTTAGATCTATGCTTCATTGAAAAGTCCATCTTCGTTTCATTGATCCTCCGCGAACTCGGGTGCCCAATCGAGCTTGGTTCACCTGACAATTTCCAAACCGAGACCTTAGAGATCATAATGGTGAAAAAAAAGAATAATATATAGAGGCAAGAACCTAAATAAAAATCTTAAACATAATAATACTAGTGTTAATATCCCACGATCATGAATGAGGAACTAAAGTGAGAACATTGATTAAAAATATGAAATCTGGAAAATGGGCTCATGAAAATTCCATAATTGAGTACATATCTAAGAAAAAATAAGTTTATACTCAATTGTATAATTTAATTGAAAAAACTAAATTAGACAAGACTTACTTCTATTTGTTATCAATAACTGGTGAATAACGTTTTCATGCAACATTTTAATGAAACTAATTTGTTTTTCACATCATGATCTGATCTGATCTGATACTCTATCATTGTTCTTTATATGATTCATAAATGTGTGGAGGGAGGGCCTTTCGCCAGCAGATTCAAAAAATATATGTGCCAACCCTAGAAAAATTACATAATGATAATCATATAAGAATTTATGTTTAGGAAAAATTAATAAAACTAATTAAACATTTTTTAATTAATCCACATAAATTTTATAACAATGATAGAGGGCTCCAAACATCCCACATTGGCTTACATTATTTTTTGAATAGGGTAAAAACCACTTTCCAAACACAACCATGGTCTCAGATTTAAGACTTAATAATTGATTTGATAGTTATATTTCTTTCTTGAGATATCATGTGTGCACAATATAAAATATTTTTAGAATTTTATAAAAATAATTTTGGCCACACTGGTCCTTATAATTAGATGTCGTCTCAGTGCTTATCTATGTAAATATAAATAGAAATATAAAGTTGTATTAAAAGAAAAAAACGGAGTCTCTAAAGTTATAACTAATAGATTTTTATTACCTAGGACCATTATACATATATTTTATAATCTGTTTACCCATACTCATACCCTCCAATCCAATGGAAAGGTTATAATTGTAAAATTTAAATAATGATTTTATTATATATTTAAAAATTATCTTAAATAACCATTTGTATGTTAAAAAATATGTCTTGATTGTTATTATTTTAAATCAAATATTTTGATTATCGCATTATTCTCCACATAATTATATTTAATCCCAAAAAAAATTATTTTTTCATCCACGGTTCAGTAATTCAAAACATCTTTATTGAAAACTAACATCGTATAAAGGAATAATAAACCATCCATTGAAAACAGTAGTGGGATACATAATGGTTACTAGGAATGTCAAATAATAGTGGTACCCATGTATGGAGATGACTAAAATAATGTTTTAATATTAACATGGAGGATAAATATTACATCCTAGGATAAATTTAGAGTGATAGAGAAAATAGTCTAGAAAATATTAACGACCAAAAAACAGAAAATCAATGAGGGGTGAAAAGAACATAAACTCACCAGAAATGAAGATAATATAATAAAATATTAATTTTATGATCCTTTTTTAAATGATAAAGGATTATTTATGAAATATACATACTTAATTTTTTTCCATTTCATATGCTGAATTTAATCATTTAGTTCTCTTACTGTGTGAAATGATAATTCATGAAAAATCATTCAAGGATGATAGACTTTTAAATAGTCATAAGATCATTAATAAATTGAATATTCATTTATCATATGATTAGATATTTATCATACCCAGTATGGTTAGTATATAATACCCAATATTGATAAACCATCTTATGATGAATCAATTCAATAATCTCTAAAACAATAATGATTACACCTAATGTTAAATATAAAAAATTTAGTACATATGTATCCTTAGGAACCCCCAAAATATGTTTTGAAAAAATTCAATACCCATAAATTTAGAAAAAAAACACTAATTTTCTGAAAATGAAATTAATATTATTCCTTAATCAATATAATTTTTTTGTTAATGTCAAATACCAAAAAAGTGAGTATATTGATCATATATTATCTTAAAATATGATAATAACTAAAATTAGTATAGAACCTCAATGCATAAATATATAATTAAAAAAAATAACTCCATAATTATTCCATAAATATAATTATTGACTATATAATGCATTCTATAAAACAACAAATAAAATATTCATTGTCAAATCTACCATAAATCAATATTCCATTAAATAATTAATAAATTTCAGGCTCACCAATACTATCTAATTTAAATTATCAATTTCAATAATCTCTTAGACCCAAATAAATGTTATTATCTCATAATCATGCATATATTAATTGTTATATATCCGATAACTGTGTGTTTTTAAAAAATATCAACTCACCACTAAATGAATTTTCTAGGTTATCAATACAATTCAATATATGGTTGAAAATAATAAAATATAATATAATTTGGAACAATACTTTGATGGTTTAAGATCCATATAAATAGAATATCATTTAAAAATAGCTTTTATAAGATAATTCTAGAATAAAAATACATATAAACATAAAATCTTCACTTCCTTCTTAAACCATTAACTATGAAATTTCATCACATTCTTTAATACTTCAGTCACTACATTGATAAATTATAGTCTCTTCATTAATAATAGAAAAATGTTTATAAAAATCTTAAAAAATTCAATAATAATGATATTCCCAAAAGAAAATTATCATTATAATTCACATATATCACATATTAAAAACATTTAAAAATAGATGATTCTGTATAAAAACCATTATTACAATCAATTATGTTAACAAAAATTTAAATTTCCCTCCATAAATTTACCTGTTTGTTCTTTTATTTTACAAACATAAATTATCATACCCTTATATTGAGACATTTTCATGAGTGAGTATACCAATAGTTTTGACATTTTTTATGCTAAATATTCTATCATACTAAGAATTCATCAATAAAAAATACATGAATCTCCAATTTTCTCTTATTTTGAGTGTTAGGAAACACAATGATGTTGGGTTTGTTCATTATATATCAAAATTATTTGTTAGGAATAATATTATATATCACATTTAATTTTTAATCTACCAAGGATAATCATTTAATTTCCAATCAAATTCAAAACATGAATGATTCATCTGATATCAATCAATTGAATAAAACCAAAAAACCTTTTTGGAGAAAAAATAACCATAGTGTGAAACATTATAGTCATGAAATTTGTTTGGAAATGTAAATCATGGAACACATATTTTAATCTATAATACATTATGTTTAACCTCTATAATCCATGGTCCTCATCTTTACAAATCAATCTATATGGTTATTAAATGAAATGGGGAATAAACCCAAGAATATTCCCCATGAGTTTCAATCCATGTGTGAAGTCATTTCCACACTCGTATTATATCTAATATGATTGAGATAGATACCAATCTACACCATCTAGAGTTTTTATAACTGGGAACAAATATTTTCAAAATTTTTATATGAATGATTGTATCTAAATAGTGATGCATTTTCTATTAAAACCACACTGTTGTTTGATAATAACATAAGATGTTTTCATATATATATATATATATGTTTAATCTAACGGATGTTAATAATTTTTAAAATTCTACATTAAATAAATAAATAAATCATACACAGACATTAACCAAGGAGAACCAAAAAGTTCATATATAAATATTACATCTTATTTGATTATTTTTCAAATCATATCAATATGATCCATGCTAGAATGATAATTGTTTATTATATGGTAAAACATGTATAAATAAAAAATGAGTACATAAAATATATTCAAAATCTTTTTATTAGTTATCAATTATTAAAAATCCTATTTTAGTTATCATTTCTTCATATACTAGTGAAAAGGAAACATAAAAAAGTGTCAGATCATATGCTCATAAAGTGTAAAAATATAAGATATTAATGATAATATGATCGTAACATGGAGAGAATGATTTAAAAACTAGATATTATCATTTTAAAACCATATCAAATAGTCGATATATAATAATAATGTGTCATTGAATATATCTTGGAATTTTATAAGACACAAAAATAATAGGAATCAAAGAACATGATCTATGTTATCATGACATTGGCATATGATCATACCAGAAAATTGTAGAATAAATTCTTCTTTCATAATAATCTCTGAAATAATATGTCAAGGATACTCAATAATAAATTCAACAGATGTTAGGATTTAGATAACCATATATGTACCAAATATAACTTTAAATAACATCCCATGTATGTCCTTATGGAATTGTGATAACCTCTTGTGTACCATGTTAAGTGCATTGGAGAATCTCCCATGTACTATATTTTCAGATGGGACTAACCACCCATCTAAACATAGATAAAATAAAACATTAATCCATAAACAATTTATTTGATGGAAGTAAAAAATTCACTCTGTAAGTAATCATAATCTATTCATATTTGTACCATAATAACATGATAACATTAATCATTTCATTATATATTAACTAATGGAACGAAAAATTTGTTTATCAATATTATATCCTTATTATAATTAACAGTTCAGAGAAGTAACATTGATGGTTTCATAGGATCATATCCAAATTTAACTATATGTAAATTCCAAGAATGTAATCATGTATAATAAGTCTTTAAAATACCAATGAAACATTTATTCATGAAAAGATTCTTTTTTTGAAATTAGTTGCATAAAATTTAAAAATTTAAAAAATATTATTGATATTATTAGATAATGATGGAAAATTTTCATTGAAGCATAAAATAATATAACAGCCATGATGGTGGGGAATTTCATTCATGTCATGTACATTAAAATAATAATTTCATACACATTTTACAAAAAAAATAAAAATACCATATTCATAAAATTAAATGTAGATTGTTTATAAAATATTTATGTTAAATAAGACATGCATAAAAATTAATTCATTCTATAAATGTGTTATGGTGAAAAAATTATAGAATGTATTTTAATGAAAATATGGATTTCGAAGAAAAATATTCCAGACTAAAGGAAAATACAATGTCATTTTCCTTAAAAGCATTATTTGAGTTTATTGAGTAATTAATGAATGGATAATTAAAGAAAAAATAGAATATTAAAAAATAAAAATATCATAATAACAGTCATATGATTTGGTTATGCTATATAATATATTTTTATAATTTTAAATTTATCTGTGAACATGCTAAATAAAAATCCAATTGTAATATAAAAACACTACTACTTTGGTAACATTTCAGTCATATGCCCCCTGAATGAAATAACATAAAATAAAAAATTTAATACCATGAAATAATTATGTTAATAATAAAATATATAAACAGGTAAGCAGAAACACCTCATAATTGAACATTTGATTATAACAGAATGTATGTCCCACAAAATCCCAATTGAGGGGATAAACCGTTACATCATTGGTTGAATTCGAATCCAAACACCAAGAAGTAAATAATTTTAATAGCAACATTAAATAAAAATAATTAATAATGGTACATGATATAGAATTTATAAGGGTTATATATAAACTTCATAGACATTAATTGGTGTATAATATCGAACATTTATGAATAAACCAATATTGATAAAAAGAACCCTTATATTATTTTCGACATGATTCATTTGCCCTCTAACATTTGTTATAGTAAATTTATATTAATTATATTAATTTACTAAAACTATATAATAAATTATTATATCTCATATAATCCACTTAAAATATTTCAACTCCTATTTATTAAAAATTATTTATTAAATCAATGTATACAGGAGTCAATATTAGTATATTCCATGTATGTCCCAATTATCCGGTTCTAGTTATTGAATCTTCATCATGAATCCATCATCAAAAAATTTTAATGATGTTATAAATATAATATTGTTTCATTATAAAAATATTTATAATAATCAATTAAAATTTATAGATTTAAAAATGGAATATACTATTCATGGAGACAATACATCATACATACACGTGAATGTTTTATTCATTTTCATTTGAAAAGTTAGAAACAAATTAAATATTATTTAATCAATTATTTAAACATAACTAAATATAAAAATAAAACATATATTTTTAAATAATTAATTATAAACATTAATGTGAGGTTTTTGATTCAAAATGAATCATATACATTTAGGGAGGGTTTATTCTACAGGTACAACACACCGCTGTATTCATTTTCTAATTATTGTAAAATAGAGAGGAATAAGTTTATTACATTAACATAATATAATCCAAGTATATGGGAGATACATATGATTAAATATTTTTATTGTACTTACATAATTGTATTAGGCAATATAAGAAGATAAATGAAAATAGTTAGTTAAGATGAATTCTTCCTCTTTGAAAAACCACCTTTGGATCACTCCTTGTGGAACCTAGGGATTATCTTTTATGATTTCCATCACCAAATTTTTTATAGGGATGTTAATAAGATATTTCATACATGTTTAGTTGAGATAAGTTTCTCATTATGAGTAAATAATAGAGGATAGGAGTGGTCTTTATATTAGGAATGATATGGGCATTATTGGAACTAATTATAGTATTAAACTAATAATGAATAAATCCCAAATTCTAGTGGACAAAAGTTAATATGTTTTTAATATAGGTTGAATATAATTCAAATAATAACCTTAAAAAATTATTATATAATTAGTTGATTTTTTACTCATGTCTCTTAAATGTAACATCTAAAAAACATTTTTTTGACGCTCACGATGAAATCATTGTCTTTTAATATTTTTTGTCTGAAAAGTTTCTGAAAAATTATGAGATACCTAAAAGTGTAAATTGATGATATTATCAACCATATCCCACTATGATGTATAATTATATAGTTTTAATTAATTTTAAATGATTTCATAAATAATTATAGAACATAAAACACTGTTAATGTCATTTTATTGACTATTCACATTATATAATTTTAATAAATATCATGGAATTAATTTAGTTTGAATATATACTTTTTAAAAATAGTAATATAATCCATTTATCCGAAAATTTATTATAACACTATAACAACCCAAAAAATATTACTTTGTAAACAATAAAAATTACTGGTTTATCTTTTTACTTTTTGAACAAGAACTGTGTTAGCGTTGCCTATGTTGATATGTAAATCATTCCATCCCCAAAAATTAAAAATAAATTAATAAGATGAAAAATACCTAATATTTACAAGAAAGCTTTATAATCACACATAACAACCACTTATCGAAATAAAAATAATTATTGTTATAAAAATAAAGAGGGTGACATTATTGATATATTATTGACAAAAACTTTAAAGGCAATTATCAATGAAAAATCATCACAAAATTGCATATCAAAGAATATTGGATAATAATATATGAACTAAACCCATAAAATAGAATCAATGATGGTGTAATATATATTTTTAGAGCATTATTTCATTATTTTAAACTTTAATTTTTCCAATTTACCCATACCAATGTAAAAATTATTTACCATGGTTATTATTTATAATGAAATAAATAATGTGAAACTAATTAAAAAATATTAAAAACATAATTAATATTATGAAATATATTTTATAAAACTAATAAATAATTTTTTTATGAAAATTACCTTTAAAATAAACCTGAAAAACTCAAAAAATATTTTTATATCTCGAAAAAATTCATTTCTATGAATAAAGAAATTTTATAAAAAATTCATCATATTATTGATTCAGAATATATTGATTGGATAATTTTTTTTAAAAAAAATATCCCTATTAAATTATAAAATCAATTCAATGAAAAATTATACTTTTAAAATACTCAAATGTAATAGAGATTTTTCTATGTAATCTAAATTTCTTCACTATTTACTAAAATTTTAATCTTCACCCAAAATTATAGAAACATTTACTTGAGATAATATTGTTATGATTATTTAATAAAAAAATATTATTTTTATAATATATAATCTCTATATGAAGTGGAATGTCATTAAAATATTTACTCAAATAAGGAAATGAAATCGCTTTTTTAAGGAATTTTTTTAAAGTGAACAATGATTTCCCAAAATATTGTGTGATTATTTAAAAAACATTAATAAATATTTTTTTTAAGTAAGACCTTTATACATTTATTTCCTAATGTAGTATATAATACTCATACCCACAAATTGAATTGTTATGAGTAACATTTAAATAATTATATTTTTATTTTATATCATCATTTTTATAATTATTTTTGTAGCTTGTGGAGAATGAAATAAAAATATTAATTATCTTAAATAAAATTTCGGAAGAAATAGCTCAACCCTAGTATCGTTCAAATTTAATGAAAATACACAAAACCATCCAACTCTATTTTCCATTAATTCAACTACCTGTAGATATCACTACCCTCAATTTTAAGAAAGCAGTAAAAGTCCTATGTGGAAGATGTTATTATACATAAAAACCCATCAATCTTGTGGCTTTATATATCACCATATAATAATAATTTTTTTTGGAGTATACGAAAAAAATTATAGATCCTGAAAGAGAAATATAAAAATAATCCTGAGAAATTAATCCTTGTAGGCATACATTGTAAACCAAACCCCAATTCAAGGATTCAAAAAATTGGACCACTATGATTATATTATGAAAAGGCATTAATTAAATTTTTTTATTACATGGTCATATATATTCCAATATCATTTTATAAACATTCCATTATATATTAAAAAATAAAACAATTACATAAGAAGACATTCAATATTACAAAACCACTTTTTCATAAATCATAATACAAAATAATTTTTAACACCATTAAAAAACCTTTTAAATTGAATTATGAATAGTAAATATGAATATTTAATATTATTATCAAAAATGGAATTAATAAATATAAATCAAGGGCCATTTAAAATATAAACAAGAAAGAGGAGTTCATTCAATAACTAATTTAAAAGGACCATCATGGTAAAAACAACATAAGGGATACTTAGTCTAGGGGAACCCTATTACTAATGTTACTAATTAGGGAAACCCTCCATATGGGGATATAGTGGACATAACATTCTAGTGGAAGTAGCATCACACTAATTCACTAGAAATAGCTAATTGAAAGGGAACACATACCAATATCTGTATTCCAATCTATGTACGATGTGTTCCAATGAGAATTGAACCTTAATCTAAATTAAATAAAATTATGTGCCACATCACTAAGAAATTATATAATTTAATATAATCATAGAAGACCAATAAAAAATAATGGTAGATCTAAAACCACACATCAATCCATTTGATAATGTGAGTACCAAATAATATAAGACTAATATTTTTTAAAAATAGTGGTTTTAAAAGTTTTGATAAAATGCTCCAATAAGGTTTTACAAATTATTTTCAAAATCCACATCAATAACTATTTGAAAACCATTCTGGTTTATAAAAATTTTGTCAAAATTGTCACCCTTTCCACCATAATTCAAATATAAATATTTATATATACACACCTATGACATCAACTTTATGAATTCACATATTACTACAAAGATATATACACAAAAAACACACAGACACATACATATTTATACAACTATATATATGTGTATAACAATCTATTGGGTCAAATAATATTTCCAAGCCTCACAATATGAATTAAAAAGTTTCCTTTTAATAGTCCAATTATATTTTTAATTCTATGTATAATAATAAATGAAATGTAAAATATAAATTTTTACTAAAATATCACTTTATGAATCCAAAAGATCGTTGAAAAATTCATATTAATCAATTCAAAGGACCACTTAAGATTTTATGAATATAAGGGAAATTGAATTTTTTCAACTGTGATTTCTAACAAACCTCCAATGAGTAGAAAAATTTAAATTTAAATGAAAATCATTAAAAATATAATATTATTTTCAAACATTTTTTCGACATATTATTTATTTTCAATTTATATTATAACATTGTACTAAAACTATAAGAATGTATGATTCTAAAATTTGATGCCCTCAAACAACGATAAAAATACATTAATTAGTGAATAAATCAATATCTTTGAGATATATGGAATAATTTCTCCATAAATGTGTTTATAGAGACCAAATGATCATGATAAACTATAGGTTACAATAAAAATTTCAAAAATCAAACCCTCAAAACACTCTAGGGTTTGGATAACCTCATGTTATATTGATGGAATAATGAAATTTTACTTTGGGACAGGAAGAATGAAAATAAATACATGAGTTCCATAAATCTGAAAAATGCCAAAAAAACACAAGAAAATGGATAACAAAGAAGTGGTGGTGTGTGTAAGGAATATAGTACGTCCATGTGTGGATTATAAAGATGATTTGGAGAGGGTTTTATCCATTTTTTGTAGAAAAATAAAGAGGGAAAATGTAAATAAGAATTATTTTTATATGATATCGAACTATGAATCATTCAAATAAATGGTTTGTAAAACCAAGTTCCAACCTTCTACCCCACTAATAGACCAGTAGGTTTTCACATTGCCGGGTAACACATTTATGGAAAAATTATTCATTCAATTTCTTTTGGAACAACCAAATGACATATTCACTCTCATGTTAAACACATGGTTTCCCATAACCGTTTTCTAACCATGTGTATGTGTAAAAATAGTAAAATTGGATAATTTCTAAATGAATCATCCTAGTATTCAATAACGGTATTAAATTTAACTAAATAAGTAGAGATATTCAATAATACCAGGTTGGGATGTGAAATTTTATTCTAATATAACTTCACTCTTATCTAAATAATAATTGAATTAAATGATTGATTGCAAACAAAATGTAGTCCATACATTATTACAAGAATATGATCTATAATAAAATACTAGAAACTTTATTAGGGAATATTGACAGTTCTACCCTTGATATAAGAGAGGTATATATGACAATTAACTAATTTCATCATCCCCGATGACGATGCGGGACCCTAAATATGAAGGATACTCTAAATAAGGGTATTTAGTGTTGATAAAAGTCATAAATCAAATTCCCAAGACACCCTATGACCTAAAGGGTAATGAAATAAACCACAGGAGGAGGTCCACTAAAAATCCACCACTAAACATTCTTCTTTCAGTGGGGGGGGGGGTTCTATAATTATACATTATTATTTCAACAACTACACAAGTCCACTCATACTAAAAACCAACTACACACAAGATAAAATATGAACATCATTTACTATAAAAGGTTCAATTCACTATGGAATTTCTTATTTTGGTCTCCCCACTATAATAGAGTTTCAAAAAATAAACACTCAAATGAAATTTCTTACTATATGAGACGTGTATTATTCATAGATGGGTAATGGAGACTCATAAATGACACTACCATAAATTATTATGTACCACAATAATACATCATCTCTAAAAACAATAGAAACCCCGACATTTCAGATAAATAAAATTGAATGTAATACATGAAAACAATTTCCTTGAATGAGTTGTACTAGAACGAGAACACAAAATTCTAGACATATAACGGTGGTGAAAGAGAATGTAACATTGGATTTCATAATAAGATAAAAAAATAGTAAACCTATCTATGAAATTCAAGGACCATAGATCTATCTTGGATTTTCATATATGAACAATACGTAGTTTTTATATGAATATTCAATAAGTTACAAAAATATAAAAATAAATATCTTGATAGTTTAGGGTATTTGATATCAAGATACACTAACATATAATTTGGTTAAATATATTTTACATATCCCATAGATGTATTCCCTATATGAATATTCAAAACCATTCACTACATAGAACATTTCATGATAACATTTGGGAAGGAAACATAAGAAAGACTGAGCCCAGATTCTTATTATGGGAAATAAATGAAGATATGTAATAATAACATGAACATATGGTTATGAAAACATGAAAATACAAATTTAAATAATGTACCCATCATATCCAACATAATACTAATGAGTCATGAATGAATTACTAGAAATTCATAATATATTCTTATGGAATTCAAATAACATTATATAAGAGTTAATAACAATAGGAAATGATAATGAATTATGAAATAAACATATGTATTGAAAAAAATTTATAGTGGTCAAGGATCACTTATAAGGACATCACAGTGAAATGTGTTCACTCTGAAAACCATTATAGTAATTGAGGTTTTATCCCAAGACCAACATAGTGGAAAAATTCTTTTACTGAACCACGATAACAACCCATTCCCTTTTTTTCTATCACATGGTATATAAATATATACCTAATGCATTGGAAGGAAATAAAATTTCAACTAATGTATGTTTTAAATCATACCATTGAAAAAATACAATGATATTTTGTTTGAACATAACCATTAATACATATAAATTAAGCATTATGAATCAATAAAAAAATTTAATGGAGAAAATATTATTTCACAATGAAAAAAACATTTTCAAAATTACTTTATTTGAAAAATGATATAATTTAAAAGAAAATAGGAAAAAAATTAAGAGATATTTAAAAGACATTTAAGATATTTCTTAGGGAAAATGACATTTCCACATTAAAAAATGTTTTTAAACATTTCAAAATAATTATTTTGATGAAAACAATTTTTTATTCTAAAAATATCCCAATTATAAATTAATGTTTTTTTATTTATGATTAAATTTAAATAATTTAATGGATACTTGAAATCTTATTGTGTTCATTAAATGGATATATATTTTTTTAATTTTATTCATGTTAAAAACAATTATTCTATTTACATTTTTAGTAGTAGAAACAAATGCCTTGTTTCAGAAAATGACCTAATGATTCCATTAAAAGAAATTTCCAAAAATTCATATAAGGTTAAATATTTTTTTCATAAATCAATTTATGTGTTATAAAAAATATCTGAAAATACATATTAAAAACATATTTTTTGAAGAAATAACATTTCGACACGAATGGGAAATAACTCAAACTTTAATTAGAAATATTTTATTGTTTATTTTAAGTAACCATGATAAGTGATATTTTTAAATTAATTGTATATATTATTAAAAACCAGTGGAGAGTAAATTTCATGAGAAATATTTATATGTAGATCATTATATTTCATTATTGGAGACTTAGTCATAAAAAATCCCAAAAAATGATGAGATTGTATAAAAACCACTACTAATTTTGTGACATCTGATACATAATAGCCATGAAATTGGGATCCAAAAATATATATACAAATACACATAAATTTATTATTAAAAATCATAAAATAAATTCAGGGGTAGAATCTAAATAACATAAATGAAACACATGGTGAATAAGGCTTCGGTCTCATAGAAAACAAATTGGGACATATGTCCCTTACAACATTAGTTATATTTTAAATAGTAAGCCCCAATTAATCATAACAAAAAATTAAACCATGTGAATCCGGAAAATGATGTTATTGGTTATTTAAAATTTCAAATTTTTGGTATATACACCATTCAATATAAATGAGTGGTGAATTTGTTCATGTCCCCAATAAATAAAAGATATTCTAAAAATTCCATACCTTATGTATTGAAAACCTTAATACACATCAAAAACTCCTATATAATAAATATAATTTAATATATATATATATATATATATATATATAATATTATATATTTTACCATTTATGATTTACATATTACCATTTATTATCCTTTTATAAAAAATTCCTTGTTAAAATCACATTACTGGTAATAAATATATTGTTTTTTGTATATGTTTTGATTATTTATTATAGGTCCATTAAAATTGATCATAGATCAATAATATTGAGATTAATAGATATTAAATAATAATAAAATATATAAATTAATTATTCTGATATTACTAATCATGGAGGATGGTTTTGGGAAATGAAGTATGTTTTGATCATTGAGATAATATGTTGTACACATGAATGAGTAACATTTCATTTTTAAATGTTATTATAGAAAGATGGAAAGTTTTACTGATATTTAAATTATTATAATAATTTCATATATATAATATTATTACATTATATTTACTTATACATATCAAACATTTGGCGTGGTTATGAAAAAATTTATTCACATCGTTTGATTAAGGGGTTGTCTACCCGTACATGAACCCCAATATAATTGTTTAGTGATTGAAAAGGTAAGAATGAAAATGACATATCATCATTTAAAAGTGATAAATATTTCATTAATAACTTAATTATATCATTCATATCACATATATTCATTATTATTATTCATATTATCTTCCATGTAAAGTGTTAGTGAAAAAATAATCACATCGCTTCGCGAGGTGGTTGTCCGATATACACACAATTGTCGTTATCCTATACTCTATAGAATGGAATATAAAAACTTTATATAATTTATATTGTATATGTTTTATTAATTATGTTATTTGTATTTCAAATATTCATTATATCCATCATAATACCCAACAATTAAGAGGATTTAATGGAAAAATGATTGACATCGGTTCGCGTGGCATTAGTCCTACGTACAAATGAATGATGACTTCATAAACCATTTGATAAAAGTTTATATGGTTCTGTTTAATATATATAACAAAATAAACATTATTTTATGTATGATACTGATGATATTATATCATTATGGTTTTATAAGAATTGAAGGAGATGGGTTAAGATATTATATAAAATTGTTTGTTGATGAACATTACCTATTATTTTGGTAATATCCATCTGTTTGTAGTTAATTATATCCTAGAATGGATTTCATCCAAAACGAATACATCTATGGTGATATGAGGTAATTTATAAAGTTACTTGGTCATGGATTGTTTGATTAAATAATATTTTTAATGTGTGATAATGAGGGGATACGATAGAATTTTATATGTGAGGTGACTAGCACACATATATTAGTTTGTGATGAATAAGGTGTACCCAAATTTTTCTCAGGATAAAATGATTCAAAATTGATTTTTATTTATAATTATATATGTTAGGTTTTAAATATTTCCATCCAATATTTTTCAAAAATAAAAATGGTTATTTTGACCCTTATATTTTTAGTTTACCTCTCGTTAAATCCATTTAGACCGTAAACGTGGTTAATAATATTGAATATTTTACTATTAAATATGTAAAAATAGTTTAAATTATTAAAGAATATATATTTTTATGATTCCATATACTTAATTCAGTTTTCCAAATTCCATTCCCAATTACAAAATATTTCGATATTACAATAATCACATATATGCGATGATAAAAAATGAAATTTTTTCAATTTTCATATATTATAAAAACTAATATATTACTAAAGAATTACTTTAAAACAACATAAATATATAATTCCATCTTTATAAATAATTTAAATGAAAATTTATTATTCAAATAAAATTTAGTGTTTTCACTATTCATCAAAAAATTAATCATTTTAAATAATTATCAAAAATCACCAGACAAAAATTTTGATACCATTATTTAAAAAATTAAATGAAAATTTTAAAATAAATTTCCTTATTTTTAGTGAAATTCAATTAAAATATGTGTATAAATTGAAAAAAAAAATTTAGAGACATGCAATTATATCGTCCGAATTGGATTCATTAAAATATAGTCTCTAGAAAACAAATAACTTGAATGTTAATAATTTTAATAGAATAAATTATTTATATATATCATTAAAATTAAATCACAACAATTTATTTTTGTATGTTTATTGAGGTAACACATGTTGGAGTGCATTAAACTCATTTTAAAAAAAATGATTCCATTATTATTAATATGAATTTTATTTTAATTAATAATTAATTGGCCCCCAAAGAATTCATTATATATACATATGTAATCTATATTTTTTTATAATCTGGATAATCATATTAATACCCTCCATTTCAATGGAAATATAATATTTTTTTAATAGTATGGAACTTTTCTTTTATACTTAGCATTATGTGTAACCCAAGGTAAACATGGTGTTATGTGTAACTATGAATATAAAAAAGAATAAATTAATGTGAATTATTTTAATTAAATCATACGCTGTAATATTATGCATTCATTAATATGATTCATTCCTAGAAAGTTAGTCTTAGTCATCAATGTGTTATCATTTGAAAATCGTCACATTGTAAAAAAGGTCAATAAAAAATCATGTTCAAAAAAGAGAAAGGTATGCATGAAAGTTATCTGGAATAACGAAGAATAGTTTTTCAATATATGAGAACAGAGGTGGGATGTGAAAAAATTTAACATAAAATATATATCAAAAACCAAAAAACTAATGAATAGTGTTAGAAAACATTTATCATAAAATATGGTGATCCAGATATGGTGAAGGACCACAAATCCAAAAACTAAAGTGGTGTGAAAAAGAAAATTTATAACACCATAAATGACGATAATTAACAAAAATTTATTTCATGATATTTTTCATAATTTAAGAGAAGTTTGTTTTCATCAATATAGAAAAAATATGAAAATTTACATATATGATATCTTTTTTTAAACACAAAATTTCATTATTTGGTTTTTACTTGACCAATATCCAATTCATATCATACACTATGAAATGAATTTTTCATATTTGATGTTCTAAATAATATCCATAAATGAATGATAAGACGTTCCATTTCCCTCTAGTTAAAAAAATATTATCATTTGTTTTTAATATATATAAATATTCATACGACGATGTAATATGTTAAAATACAATACCGAATCCAATGTTAACGTAAAACCATTTCATAAATTAATAACCTTATAACTAATTCAATATTAATAATATATAAATAGTGTCACAAAATTTCTCAAAATCAACATAATAGTAATCCCTCATATAACATAACATGGCTCTTGATTATAACATACCAAACTTGTAAATATTTTCATCATGTATTGTCTTCAAAAATGGTAATAAACTCAATTTCAATAAAAAATTATTGAAAATATATATGCTTCCCCATTAGCTAAATAAAAACAAAATTAATGGTTATATTCATTTAATTTTAATATTCATTAGACTACATTAAAGATAAAATTCATTAATTTTTAAATAAATCAGTAATCATTTCCATGTTAATCGGTATTGTGCAACTTAAATATTCAATTTCAATGTTCTCTTTATCCAAACACCATTGTGTCAACATTAGAAGCATATAAAGGATAATCATTAATTTAATCATGTGTTATACATAAAATATCAATGTTCCATTAAATAAAATTTCCAGGTCATTCTAACCATTCAATATATTCTTGAAAATAGTTATCAAAATAATCATACGCAATAATCCATATATATTTCATAATTTATTATATCCAATATATAAAAAAAAATAATTTCACCTCATTCTTAATCCATTAACTAGTATTCATCATATTATTCTATAATATCTTTTTTTATACATATGTTGTTCATTTTTTAATCATGACCATTAGTAACAGAATTAATCATATAAACATGTTGAATCTCTCTACAAAAAGTATCATTAGTAAATAGACATTCAAGATTCTTATACATTCTATAGTTAAAAAATTCAAACGATTATGACACCATAGTGATACCATTATTCTCATCCGTTGTGTTAACCAAACCTTTCACGTATCATTTGAAATTACTTTATTTGGGTACTTCTTTTAAATACAAAAAAAATCTTCTCATCCCACTAATATATTCCAATGAGTGATATTTCCAACGTCATTGAAATATGAAAAATTGAATCATCTATCCCCCATGGTAACATCGACCTGAAATATTAGTGAATTATGTCCTAACCGTTCTTATGTGTATTTTTATTGGTTAAGGTTCTGATTTATTGTCATGTTCCATGATATCTGATTAGGAATAATCATAATATCCTTAAATATAATCATTATCTCACGGATTATAATGATAATAAAATTTTCTATCACATTTAATGTTAACCCAGTTCCTTCTAGAACCCCACCACTGAATAAAACCAAGAAGTATAGCATGATAAACACTATATAAAGTGGAAAAGATCATAATAATTATTGAATAATTTATATTATATCAAAACCATGATGAAGTATTTTTAATAAAACAATCCATAGGTTTATCCTTGGAAATTCAACATAATCATCTATTTTAATGCTTTCTAATAGTTCCTAAAATGTTTTTGAATTTTCAAAGTGTTTCCCATATGATTGTCAATTCAGGAGGGTTGAAAAGACCATTTCCACACACCATGTGATGATCTAGTATATATTAATTCATAAATTTTCAAGGAATTATCCATAGTTACCTCTATTCTAGAACCATAGCCACTTGTTTTATCACAATGAGGATGCAATTTCTTGTAAACCACTCACTATCTCATTTATAAAAATTTCATGACATTTTCATAATCATTGAATCATCTTCAGAATTAGTTTTTAAAATATCTAAACAATAATCCTTATAAATATCTATATGTATATCATTACTTACTTCTCATCCATTAATTTAGTGGTTAAATAAACATTTCCTATGATAAAAACAATTAATAACCACTATATTTATATTTAGATAATACATATTTTTTATGAATATTGAAAATCAAGACACAAACACATGTTTAAGGCCCAAAATATTTTAGTTTCTTTGGATACTGGGTATACAATATTCTATTTTTGTGAAATATATTGTACATATAAAATAATGATTTTACCATATAGTAATATTCACAATCATAAAATACTTAATATCTTTTATCATTCCTTGTGGGAAGAAAACATAATAAGTGTTGATGTTAGATGCTCAGTAAGGCTAAACATTTAAGATAATTAATCCTAAAATGAACGTAATGGTATGATAAAGTGAGCCTAAAATTGTAAAACCAAATCATGCATATCAAAGATTATAATCATGATTTATGACATAAGGATTGGTAGTTTATAAGACATCAATCATAATGATAAAAACTTAAATGATACAAGGGAGAATAAAATTGTTAAATTAAATTGAAATATGGTGTACACATAAGGGTGTAAAATCAGATCCATTATATTTAAGGAACAAATTCCACAGTATTATAGTGGAAAGGGTTCCCTCCCCAAACAATCATTGTATTCATTGATCACACCGCATACCATGATGATAAAAAAATCCCTTATTGATCCATGTTCACTCCCCATTATTATTCGTTATATATCATGAGATAAAACTATATAAAAAATTGAAATAAAGGTATTTATAGGTCCCACAAATAAAATAATGAAAATGAAATGTATTTGGATGTTAATATCATAAATCATTCATTATAACATAGAAGTTAAAATGAAATGGTTTTTGTAAAAATTTCATCAAAACAAAACCAGTGGAAATGAGACAGGTTTCATAATCATTAAATCATACTATAAACTGTGAATAGTATATATCTTTACTAGAATTCCCTCATGGTATAATCTATGGAAGTGAAATAGTTTCTTACAAGATAATTCCATGATAAAAATAAATCATCTAAAGAAAGAATAATAATGGTATATTCATATCATATCAACAATAAGGCATATGTTACATAAAAATGCTTCATTCCTGGAGGCAAATTATTTAATAAAAAAATTGAAACATTCAATAAAGAAAAAAGAAATTTTATTAAAAGTTAATTTTTAATAATATAAGTAAAAAAATTTGAAATCCTTTTCTCTGAAAATAGCCATTAATAACTATATAAGATTAATCACTAATAATAGAAATCATTTCATTAGGAATATATAATTAATCAACCAAAACAACCTTTTGTAATATAAAAAATATGTAAAATAATTTTCTTTTAAAATAAACATGAAAACATATATAGTAATCATTAAAAATAATTTAATCATTTTTATGCAAGTATTATTTCTAAATTAAATTCGTATATTTAAAACTATTTCAGAATACATTTTTTATTATTAAATAATTTAATGAAAATCAAGAAAATTCACAAATAATAAGGAAAAAAATTTAACTATGGAAACAATATAATTTTTCTAATGTAATGTTTAATGTTTTCATTTTTCATTGTCGAGAGAAATAATGTTCATGTTATTCTTTATAAAAACATATAATCTGTTCACTTTTTTAGTAAAATCCAAATGGTTATTGTTTATAAATCAATGTGAAGATTTATTTCAATTAATTTTGTAAAAGATTTTAATTGGGTAAAATTTTCATTAATATATCATTTTAGATATATTATAGAAATTGAAAACAATTTTATAAACCCTAATTACAATAAAAATATATTTCAAACCGAAAAGAGAAATATGTGAGATTTTCATAAAGACATTTTGTCAATTATTTTATATAAAAAAAGTGGAAAATCATAATATTTAATGAAAAATTAAAAAATAAAAATATTATCAATTATTTATGTAAATTCATGAGATATAGATTATAATATTTTAACATTAGAGGGTTAATAAAAAAAATCATGATAAATAATGAGTTTAGAACATAAAACCATTACTACATTGAGAAAAATTTAAAAATAATCCCCATGAAAAAGATATAATTAAATGGATATATAAATACCTATATTTTTAATAATAATAATCATAAAATATAATCACAGGAATTATATACATCACATGAATGAATGATAATGTGTATATATCATTGGCCTCATAGAAAATAAATGTGGGACATAAATCCTTTACCACTTTAGTTATCTAATGAATCCTAATACCCAATAAAGCATAACGTCAAATAAATATCTTAATATTTTGGTATGGATTAGATTCATGATATATAATTTCAAATGGGTAGTATATAAAACCAATAAAATAACTGAGTAATGATTTTTTATATGACTCCTATAAATGAAAGATATACTAGAATTCCTGTACCATAATTATCCACATAATTCATACATGTTCAAATGTACTACATAATAAATATGAGTTTATTTTAAACCAATTATATTAAAACTCATATATATATATATATATATCATATTTTATATTTTTTACATTTGACCGTTTATTACCTATTTATTAACAAATCCATTTTAACATCACCTTTTGAGTAACAATCTCTTTTTTAATGTGTGTTTAATTTGTTATTTATTGGTCCAATTAATTTTATTATGTTTACATTATCTCTATAATAATAATCATGAAATTGTAGATGCCGAAAAAGTCCGTTGCTCCTCCAATGAAGTTCCGGATGAGGAAAGCGAGGTCATATTTGGCGTCAGAAGCATGTTTCTGAAGGCCCAAAGGCCTTGCGTGAAATGTCGGAGGCTCGCGCGCAATATTGGCGAGGCACGCGCAATCCTTCCGGAATTCGCGCAATGGGCTGAGTCGGCGCATAATTTTCCGCGCCCGACGCCCATGCGCGACCCGCTTGCGCGCCGGACCCCTATTCCGCGCCCGAGCCGAATTGCGCGCCCGCACGCCGAATTGCGCGCACGCGAGCCGAATTGCGCGCCCGGGGTTGCCTATAAATACAAGGTGACCCCCGACGTTTTGAAGGTGGCCAGAATTCGAAGGGTCGCTCGTGCGCGCAATCCCACCCCCTCCGCACGCAATTCCGATCTTCAGGTAACCTCCTTTATTTCGCGCAAGCAAGCCTCGGGGTTCGCCTTCACGCGCAACCCCTTTGGCTTCTTTCCTTTGACCAATTCCTCACCCGAAGGCCTTCACGCGCAAAAGAAGCCTCTTGCGCACAATTGCCCCCTGGGTGCGCGCAATCCAGCCCGATTGCGCGCACCCCCCTTAGTAAGTGGCCATTCGTTAAAAAATGGGCCGTTGCCCCCGCGCGCTATCAGAGGCCCGGTGCGCGCAATCTCCATCTTCCGCGCGCAAAGCGCTGGCCCAATTGCGCGCCAGCCCGCCCAATTGCGCGCCGACCCGCGGTATTGCACGCCAAGCTCCTCTTTTGCGCGCAAACCGCCAGGGTCGCCCCCTTTGACCCCCTGAGGGTGCCCGCCTGTGTGGCGCCCGATGATCTTCATCCCGGGTGCCCGCACCGTGCGTTGTCTTCCCGTGCGGCACTCTAGGCTCACGCGAAGTGACACGGACCCTTGGCGGCACCACCCCGTCCGCGCTGCAGGACGTTAAACTGCCAAGCATCCATCGTCCCGCACGACGTTAAACTGCATTCGTCCGCGCTACAGGACGTTAAACTGCCAAGCATCCATCGTCCTGCACAACGTTAAACTGCATTCGTCCAAGCTGCACGACGTTAAACTACCTAGCATATGGGCCTCCCCAAGGGGTAAGCCCCAAACCCCATCGTCCAACATGACGTTAAACTGTACTTCATCCCGCACGACGTTAAACTGCATATGTCCGCGCTGCAGGATGTTAAACTTCCAAGCATCCATCGTCCTCAACACACGACGTTAAACTGTACTTCGTCCGGCAAGACGTTAAACCGTCCGCTTCGTCCTCAACACACGACGTTAAACTGTACTTCGTCTGGCAAGACGTTAAACTGTCCGCTTCATCTGATCTCGTGCCTCGCACGCAGGGTTCCCCCCGGTTGGGATGTGGCCCCCACACGCTCGTCTCTGCAGGGATGTCGGGATTGCCCCTCTTTAGGGACGATTTATTGGAGTGGCCTTCGCCCACGGGGGTAGGGTATGACAGAACCCCTAGTTTCTTGTGGGGGACTACACATGTGTATCTCCATTGTGCTTCCCCACTGCTGAAGCCAGTAGAGGGTGTGACAGGGATCGCGGTCTCTCACTTTCAGCCCAAGTCCCTCCTCAACTGAGCTTTGCCGCACTCAGGATGCCTCGGTGCGTAAGTCCTGACAGAATGAACTACGTGGACATTGATCCATGTCTCCTAAACAGGGTACGTAGGAAGCCTCCCCGGGGTTCAAGCCCACCACCTGGTCGTCCCGGTCGTATTCACGCCGGTTCGTCCATCAGTGGACCCCTCCCGGGTTCACATTCGCGTCGATTCACCTATGAATCCGCCCTTGTGGGGGACTGCACATGTGTATCTCCATTGTGCTTCCCCACTGCCGAAGCCTGTAGAGGGCGTGGCAGGGATCAAGGACTCTCACCTTCGGCCCAAGTCCCTCTCCAACTGAGCTTTGCCGCATATGGTCCTCCTTAGAGTGTAAGCCCCAAACGCCAGCGTCCAGCATGATGTGAAACTGTGATCCACCCGGCCGTTCCATCCCCCTCTGTGTGAGGTGGTTCGGTTCAATCCTCCGCCCGGCAGCCTCGACCTCCTCGTGAGTCGGCTTGCCATCGTCCAGCATGACGTTAAACTGTATATCCGAACTACGCTGACTTTGATCCGCGCTAACGCGCTGTACGTAGGAAGCCTCTACGGGGTCCAAGCTATTCA
This sequence comes from Viscum album, assembly GCA_963277665.1. Taxonomy (NCBI): domain Eukaryota; kingdom Viridiplantae; phylum Streptophyta; class Magnoliopsida; order Santalales; family Viscaceae; genus Viscum; species Viscum album. The sequence goes on along the minus strand of OY728152.1, from coordinate 1,734,108,159 downwards.
CTCCATCATCCATCCTGATCCTTACCCGGGCCGCCACATCCCGGTGGGGTCATGCCATTCAATTCCACTCCACTTCACTCGGGAAGCCGCCCATGTGCTGGCCCCAGCGTCAGAGGTTCCGCGCAAGGGGTTCTGTCATCTGATCCACTCCTCGTGTTGATCAGTCCGATGCCGTCCCCAATGGACGTTAAACTCGCGGCATACCCCGTGTTAAACATGGGAAGCTGAGGAAAACCTCAGGTAACGCAGTTCCCCGCACCCAGTGTGGGATGCCTCAGGCCATCACACCTTCGAGAAGCCCTATTAGGGACGGAGGGCAGACATGCAGAGCCGTAGTGTTAAGACACGCCCCCAACACCCAGAGCTACCCGGTCTCCTCACCGCGGGTTGCTGCCCCGACCAGACTCCTTGGAGCGTCTGGGCGGAAGCAGTGTAATTAACCGGTGTCCATGAAGGTATGGTGCCGAGAACGAGATTCACGAACATTCTTAAATATATGAGGGAGACCCGGATTAGGCAACGAGTTCCGAGGAGACGTCCTCGGAAGGAGGAGCCGACATCTCATCATCCCGGTTTCAATCAAGGAGAAGACGTCCCTGAATAAGGGACGGATGCCACCCGCCTTTGGAATGCGGGACTGCGGGGCCACAAGCCGCGCTCCCATACCCTCGGGTCGACGGGCGCATGCGCGAACGCGTCCCGGCGGAACAGCGTCGGAACGAAAACCCGACGCACATCCGCACCGAAACAGAAAATGGTTAACCCGACGTGAATCTCTTCTCCTCAATACGAAGACTGATAGCTTTCAGAGGTGTTGTAAGACTAGCATGTTGCCCAACCGAGCATTCAGCATCGGGGCACGGAACCCGCCAGGGGCTGGGGAAGGGAAATCGGGCACTCCGTCTCACGGCGTCGATGGCCTGGGTTCCCCCCATGGAAGGCATCGTGGCACTAATGATTGGTTGTCGATTTATTTTCCTGTCAGTATTAATGGGTTCTTCTCCCTGCTTTCAGGAATCAGGTCTCCCAATCCAGTGCCCGATCGCCACCCGCCCACTAGCGCAGGGGTAGGGGAAACACTGATGCGGCTACTCCGCGCGGTCGCGCCCGTTCCACAGCCGTCCTAGCAGCCGCAACTGCGGGGCGACCACGCCCACTCTCCCCCTCGGAGGTCATCCAGATAAGGGTGATCAACAACATGGTGCGGAGATATGAGGAAGAGGGAATCATCCCCACCAGGGATATGGCGCGCCTAGACCTCGAGGAAGCTGCACCTCGCCACCAACGCCGCCCCCAAGGGCCGCGCAGGGAGGCACCGCTGCCTACCTTGACGTCCAACCGCTTCGGGAGTTTATCCCCAGAACGCTCCGACAGCTCCCTCCCCTATGCGGATGAGGTGGACGATGTCCGGGACCACCCTATCCGAGATTCGCTCCAGGGATCCGTGATAAGGTCTCCTGCCAGGCCACGTCGACACCGCCGCCAGGCTTCTCAAGTCGAAGAACGTGCTCTCCACCTGCCTGCGCCACTAATCCCGACTCGTTTTCCCCGACGCCAAGGTCGGGTACGAGCGGAAGAGGATGCCCACCTTGGGGCCCTAGCAGCAACGGCCGCGTTGGCCCAAGCCACTGTTGGATCCAGTCACCAGGCCCCTGCGCATCCTGAGCAGGGGCACTTCTATGCCCGACTTGGATCGAGGCCCCGACCGCCCCAAAGGCAGGTTGGGTTGACTCTCCCGGTTGCTGGTACAGGCAATAGACACCGTGGACCACCTCGCGGTAGCGCTATTCACCAGCAGGGTCTACTCCGTGTGGCTGATCCAAGAGGCATGGGTTATCCCACCTTCCGATCCCGGCCCGGAGGCCTTCCCGGAATCATCTCTCCCCGCGTCCCCTTTGATATCTGTCCCGGTGCTCCTCGCACCTTGGTTTCCAGTCCTCTTGGCCCCAGCACCGGTGCGGCCAGAGGACGCCAGGACAGAGATCAGCCATGCCCCGAAGAACCACCCAGGGGCAGGAAGGTGAGGCGTCGACGTAGAGGGAGGAATGTTAGGGAATTCCGGACAGAGATCCGACCGGTTCGTTTCTCTGATATAGAGGCGGAGTATGATTCGGCGACAGAGCCCTCCCCCCGATCCCGCCAGTCAGGGGCAGGGGTAGGAATGCGGCACGTCAGCCTCGTACTCCCCGAGAGCGAGATCGATGTGATCCCCGCTTCTCTCCGAAGGTATATCCAGAGTAGCGAGGGCCTGGTAGACCCCCAAGGATCAAGCTTGCGGTTGGTACCGGCCCCTCTGGAAGCACCTTATACCTCGATCGGAGAAGCCGGGGACCTTTTCTGGGGACCGGTAGTCGAGCCACGATCTAGTGCACCGTCGACGAGCACCGACGCTATGGCAGGATGTTCGCTCACCGGCCCGTCCTACCGTGATGTGGTAGCTGGGGCACCGCAACCCTCAGAGGGCGGCCCGGGATTTGGAGGCCAATCGGCCTGCTCGCCGTATTCACCGCCGGCCAGCCCGCCGACCCAGCGGCCCGCCTCGGCACCACTGCCAGTTCCCCTTTCATTCCCAGTCGCTGAAGGGGACCAAGAAGACCTGGGTCTCGAGTTTGAGTCGTGGAGCTTCTGGACCATCCTTGCAGAGGGCCACTTCCCTGAGAAGTTTTGGCCAGTCGCAGGACCGGACTTTGATGCACCAGAATCGCTCACCCCGGATGAGTTCGAATGCTTCCGCCAGACTCTCTGGGAGACTCACTCCCGTCTTCACCGCCTACAAATGCCATATCCCGGGAGTCGAGCAAACCTGGAGGATATTGGTGAGCAGTGCCTTTAGATTGACCTGGCCACGCTCCCCGCGGTTCGGCACCCCGGGTCATTTGGGCACCACGAGGCCCTCCAACAACGATGCGTTGAGTGTTTTCAAGTGCTCTGCACGGTTATCGAGGAAGCCACCCCCCATGTGTATATCCATGGATGGGGGCAGTACGCTGCCCTACGCTTCAGTGCGATTCGCCGATAGCCCGACTCACTGGGTGGCCCTGAGGGTACATCCCCAGGGACAGAAACGGTCAATATGGCTAACCTGTCGGGAGAGGGGAACGAATTGGAACTTCTCGATGGGGGATCTCCCCCCGAAGACAAGCCGTTGTTGGATCCATCGGTGATAGTTACTCGTCACCAGAGGAACCTCCTGGGTCTCCCCACACCCACTGAAGCACTGACGTTGAGCCGAAACGTCAGCAAAGGTAAAGAGCACGGCAGGGCTATAAAGCCCGCCGACCCATCTGCCTCCATGCAGAGGGAAGATGAGGATCCCGAAAAGGCCACGCTACGTCAACAGCTTGCCGAGCAGAAGAAGATAGTTGACCAGCTCCTCGCCGAGCGCGCTGCAGAGCAGCGGCCTGACTACGGTGATCCTAGGCCAGGACAGCAGGGACAGGAACAACCGCTCCTCGACGAGACTCTCCTGGGCAACCGTAATTATGTCGTGTTTGCCGACAGGGGAGAGGCCATTGCCTATGGCAAGAGGGCCCGGTATGTTTCACCACACCCTCCCGAGCGGCGTGACTACCTGAGAAACCCCGCTCGGATTCCTCCCGCTGCCCCAAGGGCCGCTCCGCCCGCCATCCCACGAGCTTCCGAGTTCGACGACCCGGTCGACGACCCGATTGAAGAGCCATGCAATGCGCTCGTGGTTAGAGATCCTCTCCAGGACTGGAACCCATGTCCGGACGATCTGATGGCGGCACTCATCACCCGCTTGGAAGCCTTGGAGACTCGGCAAGTGGCAATCCCACCGGACGGCAAGCCATACCCATCATGGGTGGATGACATGCCGGCACCTCCGGGATTCGGGAACCCCACTTTGACCCCCTTCAACGGGACTGGAGATCCGCCACAGCATTTGGACCATTTCAACTCGAGGTGCGGGCCTATGTTGGGAACTCCGGCGCAGCAGGAGGCCGCTAAGCTTCGCTGCTTTGTCCAGACACTAGAAGGGCCAGCATTTGTCTGGTACAGCCAGCTCCCCGTCGGGTCGATAACTAGCTAGGAGGACCTTCGTAGACAGTTCCTATACCAGTTCAGTTCCATGACCCGGAAGACGAGTATCGCAGACATCTTCAAGTGCAAGAAAAGGCCTGATGATCGAGTCGTGGATTTCGTCGCCCAATGGAAGGGTCTCACGTATTCCCTTGACATTCCATTGACTCGGGATCAGTTGCCGACAATGTGCGTCGGGGACGTCAAGACCGAGCTGGTCCCTTCCTTGATCACTCAGAATTACCCCGGAGGGTTCAGGGACTTCTCAGACAAATCTCAACGTCTTGAGGAAGCCCTACAACAGGCCAGTCAGGCACACCCGCTGCCTCCTATGATCCCTGCAAGGAGAGTCAGCAGAGCTGAGCCCGCTGCTGTTGCCCAGGTAGAGGCCCCCAGGCAGTTGGAGTTGCTGCCGGTGAGGCCAGCTCCACAGCCTCACAGGAATCCGCCTCCACGGGCTCAGTTCCCGGCCCAGCAGCGGCAGCCACAGGACCGGCCGACCCCTCCGCGTGATGTACCGCCACAACCCAGGCGAGATAATCGGGGTCCACCTCCTCGGTAGGCCCCTCCGGCCCCTCGTCAAGACCACACTCCCAGGGCCCCGCGATACCTGACTTACTCATTTCACGAGGATCAGGTCCCCAGTTATTTCCGGAGCACCCTGGAGCAGAGGATTGTGCGACTGCCTGAGTGTTGGAGGCCAGAGGAGGCACATCTCACGGATAACCCCCACTACTGCCCTTACCATCGGGCCCTGGGGCACACCATCCGGCGGTGCTACGTATTTAAGGACTGGCTCCAAGACCAGATTAACAAAAATGTAATTAGGTTGGGCCCAGCTCCAGCACAAGTGGCAGGTGTGTTCGTGAGATCAGATGACGATAGTGGCGACGAGGACGAATGGCAGCTAGTCTCTGACCGTGGATCCCAGAATTATAATGACTGGATGGCCCGCAAGACGATCATTCGCGCCCATGGAATCATCCGTGCGCGCTTGAATCAGCCTGAGCCCCCAGAATCTGTGGGTGCTGCTTCGGCATCGTCGTCCCAGACTGCCTCTTCCGAGAAGAGCAAACGGCAGCGGCGCATGAAGGAGGAGCGCGCCCCGCCAGTTCCGCCGCTATCCCGCACTCTCGGCGATTTCATGCCCCCGGAGATGGGGGTCCCTCCTCGGATCCACCCATTGATGAATGATTCGTCCGATGACAGTGTTGGGTATGCTTCGGTTAATACCGTCGAGCTGGTAAATCCCTTTTTGGTTCCCGACGTTGAAGAACACCAGGTGGACCTCCCTAGTGTCCCCGGTCGTCGCCACCATCGGAGGAACCGCAACAACAAGAGTCGCTGGGGCACGGAAGTTGGTACCTCCATCCAGGCCGTGCACGCCACTAAGACTAGGCAGCAGGCTCAAAACTGAGCTCAGCGCGCGCAGCCCCCCCATCCGGGGATGACGGATTCGCCTCCGCCACCGTTTGTGGTGTGGGACCAGGCAGAACCGCCTCAGCCGCGCCGCGACCAGCTTCGTCCTGCCACGAGTCCATCCCGGCCTCCTGGCCCCAGTACGGTGACAACTTCCCGGGCTTCAACTAGTGAACAGTGAGATGCGCCAAGCACCAGTCAGCCGCCAGTCCAACCGGCAAGGCCCGTCATGCCTCCAACTGCAGAGCAACCTACTGCAACTAGGGGCTCGCGCTTGGCAAGAATGTATGATGTCCTAAAGCACTTGGCCAACATCCCAGCAAGGCTCTCCATCCTTGAGGATCTGCGCCTGTCACCTGAGATGCGCGAGGCGCTCGCTGAAGCCCTGAAGAGCCCCCTCCAGTTTGAGACGGAGGTTGCGGCTGCAGAGGCCTTTCACGCCGAAGCGATTGAGGATGCCAAATGTCAGGCAGTTATCTCGTTCTCTGGTAAGGATGAAGACCCTCCTATACAGGGGCACATTCGTCCACTGTATGTTACTAGCCAGTTCAATGGCCTTGAAGTCCGGCGCTGTCTTGTCGACACGGGGTCCGGGATTATCCTGATTCCAACTCGGACGCTCTGGAGATTGGGGTTGTCTGAGGATGACTTGATTCCCTCTGACCTCAGGATCCAGGGGTACGACCGCACCGAGCAAACTCCGGTCGGAAAGATACGTTTGAAGACCCAATTCGGTGACCTGGTTGCCAACACCGAATTCATGGTAGTCTCTCAGGACCCTGCGTATAACGCATTGATGGGCAGGCCATGGCTCCACCTTCATGCGGCGGTTCCCTTGTCATACCACCAATGCCTTAAATACTCCCTTAATGGTCGAGTAGGCATGCTTCAGGGAGATGCATCTCCTTTTGCCTCATGTGAAGCCCGCTATCTGGATGCAGACTATTACAGGAGCAAGGATAAGCAGATCTTGACGGGTGAGGTTGAGCCTATCGCTGTTGCCAGTGATCCCTGGGCAAGTTTGGATGACGCTTACGTCTTCCTGATCCATCGGTTGGACGTAGCCATGGTCTCGACAGCCTGTGAGTCTCCTGATGAGATGACCGCGACCGCCCATTCCAGCACCAGGGGCCCAGCAGGATCTGGTAGCCCCAATGCAGTTTCCAACGTAGTCTCTCCCGTGGACGATCCCTCCCCCGAGTGGAGAGGACGTGGAAGATGCACCCCCAGCCTTTGAGGAGGGCGTCTCCGCCACGGTCGATGAGTTAGTAAAGGTGAACCTTGGAACCGAGGCAGATCCAAGACCCACATTGGTCAGTGCTGCCATGCCCTCTGAGGAGCGGCAGCAGTACGTGGACTTCCTCAGACAGCACCGTGATGTGTTCGCTTGGGGCTATGAAGAGATGTCGGGGCTAGATCCTCAGGTAGCCATCCACCACCTTGGTCTCCCGGCGAACCATCGCGGGTTCATGCAGCCTCCCAGGAAGATGCACCCATTCCACGGTGCCATGGTTGAGGCCGAAGTTGACAAGATTATCAAAGCCAACTTCGTGAGGGAAGTTCAGTACCCCAGATGGTTGTCCAACATTGTGCCGGTCAGGAAGAAGAACGGGCAGATCAGAGTCTGTATCGACTTCCGCGATCTCAACCGCCACTGTCCGAAGGATGATTTTCCCCTTCCGGTTACAGAGCTGTTGATTGACACCACGGCAGGGTTCCAAGCCCTCTCCTTCATGGATGGATACTCTGGATACAACCAAATCCGGATGGCCCCTGAGGATGAGGAGTTCACTGCCTTTAGGGCCCCCCAAGGTATCTTTTGTTACCAGGTCATGCCCTTCGGCCTAAAGAATGCAGGTGCCACCTATCAATGGATGATGCACCGCATATTCAAGCCAATCCTCGGCACACTGGTGGAATGCTACGTCGACGACTTGGTGGTCAAATCACGCCAGCGTCAGGACCATCTCAAAGATCTTGAGAAAGTGTTCGGCTTCCTCCGGTCTCGCCACCTGAGGATGAACTCGTTGAAGTGTGCCTTCGGGGTCACCTCCGGGAAGTTTCTTGGCTTTGTGGTAAGATACCGAGGTATTGAGATCGACCCAGAGAAGATCAGGGCGATTAGCCAGATGCCTCTCCTAGGTAACATTCGGGAACTACAAGTGTTCCAAGGCCACTTAGCCTATATACGCTGATTCATCGCGAATCTGGCCGGCAAGTGTAAGCCCTTTTCTCGGCTCATGAAGAAAGGTGCCACCTATGTATGGGATAAGGAGTGTCAGACTGCTTTCGAGGAAATTAAGCAGTACCTTCTTCAACCTCTAGTTCTGATGCCGCCTGTATCCGGGAAGCCGCTGATCCTTTATGTGACTGCCCTGGAACGGTCCCTTGGTGCCCTTCTCGCCTAGAAGAACAACGAGGGAACAGAGAATAGACTCTATTACCTCAGTCGCATTCTTCTCGATGCGGAAGTTAGGTATTCCCCCATCGAGAAGAGCTTCCTGGCGCTCGTATTTGCCGTACAGAAATTACGACACTACTTGCAGCACCACGAGGTACAGTTGTTTTCTTGGGTGGACCCGTTGAAATATATCCTGAGCTGGCCTATGTTGACTGGCCGTCTAGCGTGGTGGGCTATGATTCTCCAGCAGTTCGACATCAGGTATGTGTCTCAGAAGGCCATCAAAGGGAAAGCATTGGCGGACTTTCTAGCTGCTCACCCAACCTCCACGGATCAGCCGCTGGATCTAGGATTTCCTGATGAGGCCGTTCTCTCGGTCGATCGTGCTGATCCATGCTGGCAGATGCACTTTGACGGTGCCTCCCGGAGCCCCACCGGTAGAAGAATCGATAATCCTAAGCTCAACAGAGTGGGCTTGGGTATCTTTTTCATTACCCTGGAGCAAGCCGTGCTTCCATACTCTTTCCTGTTGTGAGAGGGCTGTACCAACAATGAGGCGGAATACCATGCCCTCATCACTGGCCTCGAGTAAGCTCTCGAGATCGACGTGCCCCATCTGTGTGTGAAAGGGGACTCCGAGCTGGTCGTTAAGTAGATCAATGGCGACTATGTTGTCAGGAAGCTGGAACTTGTGCCATTGCTGGAGTGCACCCTCATCCTGATGGCCCAGTTCCCTTCTCGGCCAGAAATTGTCCATATTCCCCGGTCGCAGAACGGTCGAGCAGATGCTTTGTCCAGCCTTGCTGCATCACTCGCAGAGCCTGAACAGGACAACCTGATCATCTGCATGATGCACCGCATGCTCATCGCTCCCGTTATCCCGGAGGGAGATCGCGGCCCGTCGGTAAGTAATCTCACCAAAGTTTCCCCTGTGCCTGGAGCCCCGAGTACCACAGATATGGCAGTCGAACCAGCCCCTGATTGGAGGACGCCTTTGGTTGAGTACCTCCAACATGGAATTCTCCCATCGGATCGGGCCGAGCGCGAGCGAGTTCGACGCCGCGCATCGCAGTTTGTCCTCCAGAGCAGTCCCGGCCTGGAGCAGATCCTCTATAGACGCGGATTTGATGGTGTTCTCCTCTGTTGCCTTCAGGGAGTTGAGATCCCACGAGTCATGCAAGAGGTTCATGCTGGTTCATGTGGTGCCCATCAGACGGGGCCGAAGCTGTCCCACCAGATTCGGAGGTTGGGATATTTCTGGCCCTCCAAGATCCATGACTGCATCAAGTATGCCAGGAAGTTCTATGCGTGCCAGGTTCGTGCGAACATTGTGCATCGGCCGCCGGAGCCTCTCCATACCACCAGGTATTCTTGGCCCTTTGCAGTCTGGGGGCTGGACGTTGTGAGACCTTACCCACTGGCGACGGCTCGCCAGTGCCGGTTCATTCTAACTACCACGGACTTCTTCTCCAAATGGGAAGAGGCGATTCCGCTCAGAGAGGTCAAATCATGTTCTATCGCTGACTTCATGACCTCCAACATCATTTATCGATTTGGAGTGCCTCACGCTATCCTCACAGATAACAGAGCCAATTTCCCAGCAGCCGAGTTGAAGAAGTTGTACGCCAAGTACAACATTCGCTCGAACCATACATCTCGCTATCATGCGCAGGCGAATGGACAGATTGAGGCGTTTAACAAAACCCTCTCTAACATTCTGCAAAAGACGGTTGGTCAGAACAAGAAGAGTTGGCCGGACAATCTCCCCAACGCCCTCTGGGCTTATCGGACGATGACTCGCAATTCCACCCAGATGACCCCTTATTCCCTGGTGTATGGAGCTGAGGCCATCCTTCCCATAGAGATCTAGTTACTGTCCTTGCGCACTGCGGTCTATGACCAGCAAGGGCCGGACAGAGCAGCTGATGCCCGTCTAGTCGAGTTGGAAGCACTGGATGAGAATAGGCTTCGCCCTTTGCACAACTTGGAGAGGCATCAAAGCAGAATGGCTCGAGCTTTCAATAAGAAGGTTCACCTCTGCTTCTTCTTGCAGGGTGACCTAGTACTAGCCCTAAGAGCACCAATGATCCCCGACAGGAAGCCGCCCATGTTGGAGCCCACGTGGGAGGGACCTTTTGTCGTCCACAAGGTCTATCCCAATGGCGCATACTCCCTAGCGACTATGGATGGTGAGCGTGTCACTCCTCCCACCAACGCTAGGTTCCTCAAGCAGTACTTTGCCTGAGTGCACTCCGTCCCGCATGACGTTAAACTTCACTCCGTCCCTCAAGACGTTAAACTGCACCTCGTCCCGCATGACGTTAAACTGCACGGCGTCCCGCATGACGTTAAACTGCACCCCGTCCCGCATGACGTTAAACTGCACGCTGTCCCGCATGACGTTAAACTGCACCCCGTCCCGCATGACGTTAAACTGCACTCCGTCCCGCATGACGTTAAACTGCACTCCGTCCCGCATGACGTTAAACTGCACTCCGTCCCGCATGACGTTAAACTGCACTCCGTCCCCCATGACGTTAAACTTCACTCCGTCCCGCATGACGTTAAACTGCACTCCGTCCCGCATGACGTTAAACTGCACTCCATCACACATGACGTTAAACTGCACTCCGTCCCGCATGACGTTAAACTGCACTCCTTCCCGCATGACGTTAAACTGCACTCTGTCCCGCATGACGTTAAACTGCACTCCGTCCCCCATGACGTTAAACTGCACCCCGTCCCGCAAGACATTAAACTGCACCCCGTCCCGCATGACGTTAAACTGCACTGCATCCCGTATGACGTTAAACTGCACCCCGTCCCGCATGACGTTAAACTGCTCGCCGTCCCGCATGACGTTAAACTGCACCCCGTCACGCATGACGTTAAACTGCACTCCGTCCCGCATGATGTTAAACTGCACTCCGTCCCGCATGACGTTAAACTGCACTCCGTCACGCATGACGTTAAACTGCACTCCGTCCCCCATGACGTTAAACTGCACTCCGTCCCGCATGACGTTAAACTGCACTCCGTCCCGCATGACGTTAAACTGCACTCCGTCACGCATGACGTTAAACTGCACTCCGTCCCGCATGACGTTAAACTGCACTCCGTCCCGCATGACGTTAAACTGCACTATGTCCCTCATTACGTTAAACTGCACTCTGGCCCGCATGACGTTAAACTGCACCCCACCCCGCAAGACGTTAAACTGCACCCCGTCCCGCATGACGTTAAACTGCACGGCGTCCCGCATGACGTTAAACTGCACCCCGTCCCGCATGACGTTAAACTGAACGTCGTCCCGCATGACGTTAAACTGCACCCCATCCCGCATGACGTTAAACTGCACTCCGTCCCGCATGACGTTAAACTGCACTCCGTCCCGCATGACGTTAAACTGCACTCCGTCCCGCATGACGTTAAACTGCACTCCGTCCCCCATGACGTTAAACTGCACTCCGTCCCGCATGACGTTAAACTGCACTCCGTCCCGCATGACGTTAAACTGCACTCCGTCCCGCATGACGTTAAACTGCACTCCCTCCCGCATGACGTTAAACTGCACTTCGTCCCGCATGACGTTAAACTGCACGCCGTCCCGCATGACGTTAAACTGCACGTCGTCCCGCATGACGTTAAACTGCACCCCGTCCCGCATGACGTTAAACTGTACTCCGTCCCACATGACGTTAAACTGCACCCTGTCCCGCATGACGTTAAACTGCACTCCATCCCGCATGACGTTATACTGCACCCTGTCCCGCATGACGTTAAACTGCACTCCGTCCCGCATGATGTTAAACTGCATTCGTCCACGCTGCAGGACGTTAAATTGAATGCTCCATCATCCCGCATGACGTTAAACTGCACTTCATCCCGCAAGACGTTAAACTGCCTCTCAAGAACTACGTGTGGCTTGATTCCCATCCTTATGGGATACGTAGGACCGCCTGGACGCATCTGTTCCAGGTCCAACCCCGTCTCTTGGTTGATCACAGGGATCTGCCGTCCTTTGGTTGCTCTCAAGGTGATTCCCCCTACCCTTTCCCGTGATCAGTTAGCATGTTTTGAGGTACTCCGGTCTATGACCTGTAGTGTCGGATTCAATCCCGACAAGTCCTGTGTTACTTGTCGGGCCTCGCGCTTCCTCTTGTCTGGGCCTTCCTGGGCAGCAAATCGATATGAATCCTGCGCTTGAGCGGTTGATGCTCATTTGCTGGCCTCATCCTAGGCTGACGCGATCAGATGTTGTGTTGCGAATATGGTCAGCAACATCCTTGATCGCCATGTCAACTCTTTCAGGCTCTGAACATTGGTTGCGCAGTCCTTATCGCACTCCGCCTCAGTGCGTTGTAGTGGAAACTCGACACTCTCTCTTCATACTGACCCTCAGTACACCTCTACACGTTAGGCAGGCCAACCAGGGTAATGGTGCCTTTCGAGGCTCCCACGATATGAGCACCAATGATATATGCTAATGTCCTATCTAAGGGCCATTTGCAGCTTGACCCTCGTCCCCATGAGGAGGAAGGAGTCGCCCGAACAATCGCATTCTGGGCCCATCATAGCTGGAGGCTAGTATCTCTGCCCCTCTGTTGATAGTCATATGCAGGCCCCTATCCCAGGATCCTTCTCCTGGAATTGTGCGTGACCGCAGGGCTGGGATGTGTCCCCACCTCCGCTGGGTCCGTCGTATCGCCATAAGAGGATTCCTCCATGGTCCGAGCCACACGACCTTAAACTGTGTTGCCTGGTCTTACCACACGACCGTAAATTGTGATCGTCTTGGCCGCCCGATGAGAAACGACATTGCATCGTGATGTCCTCCTCAGGGGACACTCACGTTGGGCGCTGGATAATAACCACGCCATTTATCAATGCCTTTCCTGGCTTGATTATTGTGGCGACGCCAGGGATTTCTTAATCACAGGAATGTCGCTGCACAAAGAAAAACCATCCACCTTTAAGGACAAACAAGAAATATCAAATACCGCTCCTTTTGGGTGCGAGGGCCAGACCCGCACCCCTCCCCGCGCTGGTGCCCGATTGTGTTGCGCCGCACTTCAAGAACATAGTGTGGCTTGATTCCCATCCTTATGGGATACGTAGGAACGCCCGGATGTTTGAAACTTCGGGTCCAGCCCCCCACCTCTTAAAAGATTCCCCCTTCTCTTGGGAATCCGCCGCCATCGGGTCACCCTCAAGGCGTGTCCCTTGACGCCTTGCAGTGGCCCACCGGTGTCAAGAGCACTTTGGTCTATTGCCAGGAGGGTCAGGTTCAGCTTGGTCAGGTTCCTTCCACTTTTCAGGCTTCATGCTCCCCTTCATTCGGACCCATCGCCTACGCCCTGGGTGGAACCCCCGTGAGCGGTCTGGATACAATGCCTCAGTGCTCTACCACCGATCCGGGCTGGTGCCCCCAAGGGCCTCGGGCAGCAAATCGATATGAATCCTACACTTGAGCGGTTGATGCTCGTTTGCTGCCTCATTCCATCAACGGTCAGTGCGATATTGATGCTGCTTTTCCGCCACAGTCGGCAGTACTCCCATATCGTTAGGCCGGTGCCCCCAGTCCTTGAGTGAATGGCCACATGATTCACATTACGTTTTCCACCTCCCATTCTGACCAGGCGAAATCTCAGCACTCTTGACACTATCCCTCAGTGCATCTTCGCATATCCAGGGGATAGGACCACGATGTGGCGTACTTTGAGGTCCTTATGGTCCGAGCTCTAAGACATTAAACTAAGATCTGACCCTATGGTCCGAGCTCTACGACCTTAAACTAAGATCTCCCTAATCGGGGTTCTACGTCTCGCATGATGTTAAAACTGCACTCTCAGAACTACGTGTGGTTTGATCTCTAGCCTGATGGAGTACGTAGGAACGCCCGGGCATCTCGGCTCGGGTCCAACCTCAGGGATCGCTGAGTCCCGCCCCTCCTCGTTGCCGGCCGTCTGGCCTAGCTTCTGGTAGAGTGGTGCGGTTGTGATATTCTCCCTGATTCAGCTCGGGATGCCCCATTACAATGATGGGAAGCAACAGTTTCCTCGTCAAAGAGGTTCTGTCTGAGAATTGGGGTGATCCACGGCCATATTAGTGCATCCGCCTAATACGCTTTCCCCACGGTGGCCCAATTTTGGGAGTGTTAGATTCTGTCCGAACAAATCATCACTTTGCCCCACGCTTCGCGTGCTCTTTTGATCCGGATTTCCACCCTTGTGTCTGAAGGAACCCCCAAAGAGGTATTGATGATGACATGTGATCCGCCTCCTGCAATATGATTGATGACCTTCGGTCCGTCTATTTCAGTAGTATGGTTGATTGATCCATTATCCGCTTGCCGTCTTGGGCATTTCCTGGAAGACTGACCGTCATGGATTTCTGAATTCGGGACACGCGATTCACCCTTTTTCATTTCCCTATGATCGGATAAAATCTCAACGCCCCTAGCGTTGTCCCGCTCGTGTGTCGGAACAAGTTGGGGGGATGGTACATTGATTAGGTCTGAGGTCTCCTTTCCTAGGAATGACCTCCCTCTTTTCCTTAGAAATTCAGGCCCAATTGTGGATGCCTGAAGCTTGGTTAACACTCCCGCAAGACAATGAATTGTGGTTGAGCACGTTAAGCCAATAGATGCAGATAAATATGTTGATTCATACAAATGGATCGAAGTATTGCGTAGCGGAAGCAAAATGTTCTGGGAATGGCAAAAACAAATCCCCTAGGGATTAGCATGCTGAATGAATCTTTCTAACGCCGATACCCTTTGGCTGGAGGCCTCCAGAGCTGCTTCTCGCTCTCTGCAAGCCCTCTCTTCGTCGGTGGTCGCAGCGCATAGCTCGCCGATCCTGGCCTGTTCACGCTCCCGCTCGACTTGAAGTGTGACCATCTGGTGGCCCGCCTCCATCAGTTGTGCCTGGGCGTCATCCAGATGGGCCGTCAATTGCTCCACAAGCTCAGTGCACGCTGCGACAAAGGCCTCCTTCTCTGCCGCCTGCCCTTCGAGGCGCCAAACATCCTGCTCCGCCACGAGGAGCGCCCGCGTGTTCTCCGACATGTCCCGACATTGTGCGACGTCAGCACTCCGGCGGCTCTCGCGCATCTTTTCAGCCATGAATTCACAGACTGTCATATGGAGGCGTCGAGCATCAGCTCCCCCGGCACACAAGAAGTGCAGCTAGGTTTGAAGCGATCCCATGCGCCCCAGCCACTCTGATGGGGGTCGCTTAAGAAAGCGCTGGATGCACTTCCACCCCCTGCGGTGCGTTATCCGGCTCTCCTCGACCGCCTCCGAGTCCGAGTCGTCCATCTCCTCGGGGTCGGCAGGCCGGTAGGCAGGGAAGGCAGCCAGCAGGTCTGTTACAGGGTCCGCCCCTGGGATGTCCTCACAGGGGATAGGTTCCCCAACATCTGGGCGACCTTCTTCTCTCGCCCCATCAGCGTTGACACCCTCGTCAGCCCCCGACCTCTCTCCGATGGCAGCACCGCTGGCGTCCGCTGCCCCCTGATCAGCAGTTGGTGGGGCCGGCTCAGTGTGAGAAGTCTATTCTGGAGAAGGCGACATGTCTGCCAGTAGTCCACTCGTGGATGGCCCAGGTTCGACAGCCCGACGAGCCTCCAGTATTGAGATCACTGCACAAGGCATGCCGTGGTTAGTCACGGATCGTCAACGGCAAGCACCAACAGTAAAGTAAGAAGACTTACGGGAATCCAGAGCGTCATCTTCCGCTGTCCCGGCCGCCGTAGGAGCAATTGCAGCAGGGGACCCCTCAGCGCTTGTCAATTCAATGATGGGTGTCTGGCCCCCGTCCTGTCCTGCTGGCGCCTCTCCTACTCCTACTGAGGATGCCTGACCAACATCCGTGCACTCCTGAGGAAGTTGAAGAAATGGGTTAGAAGTTGTATAAGAGAATGGATGAAGCAGGTTGAGTAGGGATGGAAACGGACCTCGAGGAGCTCAGTGATATCGATATTGTCAGAGCCGGCCACCTCGCCGCTCTCCCGCGGGCTCCTCGGATGGGACCTTCCCTCAGAGCCTTCATCCTCCCCCGTCTCCTCCTCTTCCTCGGAGTCATTGTTACTATCATCTTCCACCGGCGGAATCTGTTCTGGAGCAGGCTCTAGACTGAGCATCACCTTCACCAGAAGGGACATCTCCGCACGCTGACCACGTTGGTGCGCGTTCTCGTCCATGTCCGTCAGATACGCATACCGTCGGTGGAAGTTCACCCTGTCGGCGACCTGAAGGCGCCCGACCTCTGGCATATGGATTCCTTCGCTGGTTATCTTCTTCCAGATGGTTTCGGTCCCCAGCGACTGCCGCAGGGTCATCCAGGCCGACCACAGCGCTGGGAAGACTGCATCGTGGGAGTGTTCGAGAAGACGCCTTATCTGCTTCCCGAGCCGCTCCCCGACCACCGCATGTGCCCCCTCTCTGGGCGCTGAAGCCGTGGAGGCAGTCTTCGATGTGCCCGCCGGCGAAGTCCCTACCCGCGCTGGCTCCGCTGCTTGGCGCGCCTCCGTTCTCCCCCACGTAACTACACCTCGCCTCCTTCCTTGACGCTCGGTCTCTGCACGGGTGACCTCGAGCCGCTGAACTGGCTTCCGTAGAAGCCCCTCGGGGTATGCGATGGCCGAGTGTTCGGCGTACTCGGTTGCCAAGCCTGCATCAACCCCGGTAGGAGGGAGAGTGATGACATCGCCAGAGCCGAAAGCGGAGAACATTAGCCACATCTGGCGAAGGACGCAAGGGTTCGTCTCCTCCCAGACAGTAGCGAATACCCTCTTCGGCATCTGTTGAAGGCACCCGAACTGCCTGGCGAACCAGGTTGGCACGTAGGGCTCGCAGATCACCTTCCCGTCGATCCGAGCCACGAGAACCCCGCCCCGCATGCTCAGGAAGTATTCGTGCTGCTCCAGCAGACCCTGCCCATTGTCGATCATCTGGCCAACGGGAGTGGGGAACGGGCTGAAGTTGAAAATGGCGTGATTGCCAATCCGAATCCTCATGCCCTCCTCATTTAGGGTCATCGGAGTGACCCCCGTGATGTTCAGCAGGGAGGGTCGCAGGCCGTTGCCCGGAGGAATGACGGAGTGTGGAAACATGTACCCACCAAGGTGAGCAACCACCCAGCCGTGGAAGAATTGAAAGGGCCCACAGACCCTTCGTGGCGACCCCCCTCGCGAGATGCGTCCCAGGATGGCGTACAGCTTAAATAGCACTGGGACCCCGAGGTTGAATCTTTTGTTGGCGGCCATGGAACCCGCCATCACCAGTGTCGCCGTGCGGACGCCCATCCTCGCGTCCCGCACTGGCAGGAGCCACCCACTCAGAAAGGCGTCCAGGAACGCCACGTACCGTACATTTGGGTCCCGGGCCTCGATGACGCGGTACCCCCATGAGCGGTAGTCTCCCTTCTCCAGGACCCGCCAGTACGACCCATTCCGGCTCCTCTGAGCCGCGGTCGGGCACCGCTTCCCCCTGCCTGGAATCTTGACCGCTGGGTCATGCTCCAAGAACTGGCTGAACCACTCCATGTAGGCTATGTCCTTACGGAAGTCCATGACCCCGAGCCGCTACGTAGCAAGGTCCAGTAGATGCCATGTCAGGATGGGAGTTCGTGACCTGTCGCCCTAGGTGTTCCTCGGAGGCAGGAACTCATCGTATTGGTAACCCTCCAGCGGGATACCTCCAATGCAATGGATGTCCCAGAGACCGATGTTAACCTCCCCATAATGAAGATGGAAGGTGTTGGTATCCGGGGACCAGCGGGTGAACAGCTCTGGCCCGAGCTCGGGCTGCTGGTAGAAGTGGAACTGCGACGTCCACACCGCCTCAAACAGGCCGATGTACCGCAGTTACTCTGCGAAGTGATCGCAAGTGTGGCGTACCCAGAATTCCTAGGCCCACTCATTGGTGAAATTGTCCCCAGACCGCAAGTCCCATTCCTTCAGCCTGCCCCTGGTGTCATCGGTGACACTCTGGCGATACATGCTCAAGTAGAGGGCTGGAGAGTTCTCCGCAGTAGGCTCACTCTCGGTAATGGTTCGCATCCTCGGGTTCAGGACATAGACATCTAAGTCCCTAGTCTCCCTGGCAGGATGCCCGTTGTTGGTGATGTTATAGCGGGGTAGCTCGTCCTCCCGAGTCACCCAGGTCCATGGCGCATCAACCTCGAACCCTGGCACCGGAACCTCATCTAGGATGCCGTAGTTCCAGAGTGGCTGGTTGTCTGGCAGCGGATACGTCTTCTGGGCCGACGTCAGCAAATCGAACAAGGTTTGATTGTTGTAAACAATCTCCTTGGCTCCGTAGACCTCCTCGTTCGCCGCCATCTCAGCTCTGCGAATGGCAGCATCCCCCTCATTCACTTGATTCGCGGCCATCTCAGAAGCTCCGGGAGTCGTGTGGGTTAAGGGATGAGGTGTGCGGAATCGGAGGAGGCTGGTAGAGAAATTTGGGAGTTGGCGTGCAATCCCAGTGGACGGCGCGCAATTGGGAAGTCTGTCGCGTAAAACCCCGGGTGTTCGCGCAAAAACAAGCCAAAATCCGGATGGGTTTGCGCGCCGAACGGGCGAATTTCGCGCCGTCAATTGCAATTTCGCGCACGAGAGCTTGGAAGCCTATCGCGTGGAAAGCCTGTGTACGTCACGCGAGACCCAGGGCCCCTATTTATAGGCGAGGACGGGATTCCGCGCCGCACGGGAAGCGCTTTGCGCGACCACGGCTGCGAATTTCACGCCCGACGCCCTTTTTGCGCGCCAACGTCCCGCGCCACCCCGGACTTCGGCATTCTGGCGTCTCCCTCGGAACCCGACAGTTGCGACCTCTCGCCGATCAGATTCCGAGGGGGGGCTTTTGTAGACGCCGGAAAAGTCCGTTGCTCCTCCAACGAAGTTCCGGATGAGGAAAGCGAGGTCATATTTAGCGTCAGAAGCATGTTTCGGAAGGCCTGAAAGCCTTGCACGAAATGTCGGAGGCCCGCGCGCAATATTGGCGAGGCGCGCGCAATCCTTCCGGGATTCACGCAATGGGCCGAGTCGGCGTGTAATTTTCCACGCCCGACGCCCGTGCGTGACCCGCTTGCACGCCGGGCCACTATTCCGTGCCCGAGCCAAATTGCGCCCACGTGCGCCGAATTGCGCGCCCGCAAGCCGAATTGTGCGCCCGGGTATGCCTATAAATACAAGGCGACCCCCGACGTTTTGAAGGTGGCCAGAATTCGAAGGGTCGCTCGTGCGCGCAATCTCACCCCCTCCGCGCGCAATCCCGATCTTCAGGAAACCTCCTTTATTTCGCGCAAGCAAGCCTCGGGGTTCGCCTTCACGCGCAACCCCTTTGGCTTCTTTCCGTTGACCAATTCCTCACCCAAAGGCCTTCGCGCGCAAAAGAAGCCTCTTGCGCACAATTTCCCCTCGGGTGCGCGCAATCCAGCCCGATTGCGCGCACCCCCTTACTAAGTGGCCATTCGTTAAAGAATGGGCCGTTGCCCCCGCGCGCTATCAGAGGCCCGGTGCGCGCAATCTCCATCTTCCGCGTGCAAAGCGCTGGCCCAATTGCGCGCCAACCCACCCAATTGTGCGCCGACCCGCGGTATTGCGCGCCAAGCTCCTCTTTTGCGCACAAACTGCCAGGGTCACCCCCTTTGACCCCCTGAGGGTGCCCGCCTGTGTGGCGCCCGATGATCTTCATTCTGGGTGCCCGCACCGTGCGTTGTCTTCCCGTGCGGCACTCCAGGCTCGCGCGAAGTGACACAGACCCATTGGCGGCACCACCCCATCCGCGCTGCAGGACGTTAAACTGCCAAGCATCCATCGTCCCGCACGATGTTAAACTGCATTCTTCCAAGCTGCACGACGTTAAACTGCCTAGCATATGGGCCTCCTCAAGGTGTAAGCCCCAAACCCCATCGTCCAACATGACATTAAACTGTACTTCGTCCCGCATGACGTTAAACTGCATACGTCCACGCTGCAGGACGTTAAACTGCCAAGCATCCATCGTCCTCAACACATGACGTTAAACTGTACTTCGTCCGGTAAGACGTTAAACCGTCCGCTTCGTCCTCAACACACGACGTTAAACTATACTTCGTCTGGCAAGACGTTAAACCGTCCGTTTCATCCGATCTCGTGCCTCGCACACAGGGTTCCCCCCCGGTTGGGATGTGGCCCCCACCCGCTCGTCTCTGGAGGGATTTCAGGATTTCCCCTCTTTAGGGACGATTTATTGGAGTGGCCTTCGCCCACGGGGGTAGGGTATGACAGAACCCCTAGTTTCTTCTGGGGGATTTCACATGTGTATATACATTGTGCTTCCCCACTGCCGAAGCCAGTAGAGGGCGTGACAGGGATCAAGGTCTCTCACTTTAGGCCCAAGTCCCTCCTCAACTGTGCTTTTCCGTACTCAGGCTGCCTCGGTGTGTAAGTCCTGACAGAATGAACTACGTGGACTTTGATCCATGTCTCCTAAACAGGGTACGTAGGAAGCCTCCCTGGGGTTCAAGCCCACCGCCTGGTCGTCCCGGTCGTATTCACGCCGGTTCGTCCATCAGTGGACCCCTCCCAGGTTCACATTCGCGTCGATTCACCTATGAATCCGCCCTTGTGGGGGACTGCACATGTGTATCTCCATTGTGGATCCCCAATGCCGAAGCCAGTAGAGGGCGTGACAGGGATCGAGGTCTCTCACCTTCGGCCCAAGTCCCTCTCCAACTGAGATTTGCCGCATATGGGCCTCCTTAGAGTGTAAGCCCCAAACGCCAGTGTCCAGCATGACGTGAAACTGTGATCCACCCGGCCGTTCCATCCCCCTCTGTGTGAGGTGGTTCGGTTCAATCCTCCGCCCGGCAGCCTCGACCTCCTCGTGAGTCGGCTTGCCATTGTCCAGCATGACGTTAAACTGTATATCCGAACTACGCTGACTTTGATCTGCGCTAACGCGCGGTACGTAGGAAGCCTCTACGGGGTCCAAGCTCTTCACTCCATCATCCATCCTGATCCTTACCCGGGCCGCCACATCCCGGTGGGGTCATGCCATTCCATTCCACTCCACTTCACTCGGGAAGCCACCCATGTGCTGGCCCCAGCGTCGGAGGTTCCCCGCAAGGGGTTCTGTCATCTGATCCACTCCTCGTGTTGATTAGTCTGATGCCGTCCCCGATGGACGGTAAACTCGCGGCATACCCCGTGTTAAACATGGGAAGCTGAGGAAAACCCCAGGTAACGCAGTTCCCCGCACCCAGCGCAGGATGCCTCAGGCCATCACACCTTCGAGAAGCCCTATTAGGGACGGAGGGCAGACATGCAGAGCCGCAGTGTTAAGACACGCCCCCAACACCCAGAGCTACCCGGTCTCCTCACCGCGGGTTGCTGCCCCAACCAGACTTCTTGGAGCGTCTGGGCGGAAGCAGCGTAATTAACCAGTGTCCATGAAGGTATGGCGCTGGGAACGAGATTCACGAACATTCTTAAATCTATGAGGGAGACCCGGATTAGGCAACGAGTTCCGAGGAGACATCCGCGGAAGGAGGACCCGACATCCCATCATCCCGGTTTCGATCATGGAGCAGACATCCCTGAATAAGGGACGGATGCTGCCCGCCTTTGGAAAGCGGGACTGCGGGGCCACAAGCCGCGCTCCCATCCCCTCGGGTCGACCGGTGCACGCGCGAACACGTCTTGGCGGAACAGCGTCGGAACGGAAACCCGACGCACATCCGCACCGAAACAAAAATAATTATGATATTTATAAATAATATATACTTTTATGACCAATATGTAAATATGGTTTTGAGAAATTATGTATGATATGATCATGGATATAGTTGGATGTACGTATCCATATGTAAATTTTCTATTTTCCAATGATCATTATGGAAGGAGGTATAAAATTTTTTATAATTCCAAACAATTTTATTATATAATAAATACCTTATGATTTCTATAATAATATTTATACATATCATCCATGTTTTGTGGGTGTCAAAACATAGAGTCCCATCATTTCATGATGGATGAGGCCCACACATAAACAAATGACGATATAATGTTTTAGTGAGTTAACCGGTAAGGAAAAAAATTAAATTATATTTTTTCAAAATGGAAAATATTTCAAGAATATTTTAAATATTTGATTTATATAACATATATTCACTGTTATTATCAGTATAATATTCCATTAAAAGAATTAGTAAAAAACTAAACACATCATTTCGTGTGGCTGTAGTATGATGTATTCCGAGCGACAATATGGTATCTCATAAAGAATAGAATTTAAAAAGGGAAAATATTATATAATGACACAATATGTAAAATAATGTTATAAATATCATATATATTTTTATATTCATCATCATATACAACCATGACATGTGTTAACATAAACAAATGACACTGGTTTGCGAGGTGGTTGTATTCTAAACACACAAATGATGATTTTGTAATAAATTTATAGAAATGGTTGTAGATGTAGGTCATGAACATAGAATTAAAAATTATAGTCATATTTATGATACTATGGTTATTATATAATAATGGTTTAATAATAATTTATATACATGGAGAAAGAAATAAATTAAAAAAGTTAATTCATGAATGTTACATATTTTTCGAGTAACCTTTTTTATGTTTTCATACAAAGTCGTACTATGATGGTTTTATTATAGAAATTAAGTCCCATAATAAGTGAGAATGAATTTTTTGAATTTATTATTAAATTTATTATATGAATTAATTTTTTTTAAAGTTTAAATTAAATTAGATTGGGGGAGGCCATTAAGAAGTGACGTGGGTTTCACACTTGTAATGTTTTAAAAAAAACAGTGTACAAAAATTTTTAACTTTAAATAACGATTTAAAATGGATTATTTTAGATAATTAGAAATTATAGGCCCAAGATATGAATATATATTTAATTTTAGACATGTATTTAGGTACTTATAATCCTTATATTTTTAGTTTAACTACCCAATTATCCATTTTATACCTTAAATGCATTAAATAA
Source organism: Viscum album (assembly GCA_963277665.1). NCBI lineage: Eukaryota > Viridiplantae > Streptophyta > Magnoliopsida > Santalales > Viscaceae > Viscum > Viscum album. The sequence continues at coordinate 1,734,085,282 of OY728152.1, read as the reverse complement.
TTTTTTCATTTTTTATAATTCAGTATAGTAAAAAATTAATTTGACCTTATTAGATGATAAAATTAAAATAGATTCCATATATTTAATTAATATTCTTCAAATTCTATTCACAACAGTTTAAAACTTGTTTCATTCCTCAATCCACCTTCATTAGCTAGGGAGTCCCATGTTGGTGCGGTGCTCATGCAGCGGGCTAGATCCTAGTTATTTAATCTAAGTGTTTTACCTTGTTCTGTGTCAGATGTAAGTGTGTTGGGTGGATTTTGTGGTCTCTGTGAGTAATTTGGTTTGTGGTGAAGGGATTTGGGTTTTGGCATGCAGCGTGGCATTCTTCTGAAATTCTATGATGTTTGGGTGGCTGTTCATGTGGTGTTGGATTGTTTTATTGAATTTGTTCCTTCATATCTTATATTTGGCTGTGAATTTGCTATTCTTTTTTTTCATTTCGGTGAATCTAATATGGGATGATTTGCCAGGGGATGATTTAGATGAGTCTCATTACATTTTCTAGAATTTTGGTGGACATCAGGGTGGTGATGATTTTTAACTTCACTTTTCTATCAATTTATTTGTGTTTAGATATGTTTGATGCATTCTATGAGAGTTTATTTCAAAGAGTAATTGAAGTTAGAATGAATGATGACTGCTCATGATGTTTATTTTTGTGAAGTTTCTCTGTGGAATTAGTAGTTCATTCTATGGATTATTTTGATATTATGGTTTGAATTTCATGGTGTTGGATTTTTCTTTGGCCTTGGTGGTCTGCGATTCAAGATACTCAGCAATCAGATAATCAATAAGATGCTTCTCTAGACGAGGTTCAGATCAAGGAGTCTTTAATGTACCATTTCTATTTTTAATTGGATGTTTGAGAGGGTATGACTATTTCCACTAGTACCAGGCCCATTCACTTCTTCACAGGACATCTAGTCAATCAACGATGGGTGGTGGAAATTGGATTTAATGTTTTCCGATGTTGGGATGGGATTTTCTCATGTTGGGTAGTTTATTTATGGTCATGTAATTTTCAAATAGTGGGGATTTTTTTTATCTTTGATTTTATGTTGGTTTCTCCCAAATCCCTTAAAGGGGGTCTATCATAATAAAAAGAAATTAATTTTATGGTATTATTATATAAATAATTTTTTACTAGAATTTTTTTAATTAAATTCTTGATAATATTGAAATGATTATTTAAGTAAATAAACCTAAAATTTTCACATAATCTCTCTAGTATATATTAAATTTTTTAATATATTTTTGTTAAAATATGATAAAACATATTTTTATAAAATAATGTTGTTAATCCTAAAATTAGATTAATTCGTATGTATTGTGTAAAAACACAATATATGAATGCTAAAAATATTATTTAAAATATAATAAATAAATTTAAATAAAAAATTCACAAAATCTAATTTTATTAGTTTATTGAGGTAAACAGTGTTTTTTATATAAAAGCAGTTTTTATATAAATGATTCCCTTTACATTCAAATGGTTTTCATGTTCTTTTCTAATTAATTAGTCACCATATATTTCATCATATATACATGTATAAACCAAATGATTTGACAATTTATTTAATCCTATTATCACCCATCATTCTCGTGGCATCATTATAATCTCATAACATAATTCCATATCATATATATGCTCAGTGTTTCATGTATCACAAGATAATGTCATTTTTTTGTGTAATGAAAAATATAAAAAATGATAAATTCAATTGAAATTTTTATTTTGCAATATTTTATGGGTGTTACAAAACATGGTATTGAACATCCTATATTCGGGAAATCAATCAACCTTCCCATCCATGAAATTTTCCAAGGCTCCCAATAACCCAATACCTCTACACAATATCACATTGTAGGGATAATCTTCAATAAAACCCTCAAAACAAAATCAAATAGTATGAAAACACATCTCTAAGGAAATAATATTTCTTTTGATATAATAATAGGATAAACATCGAGGAAGATATCAATAATGATTACTTAAAAATCTAGGACAACCATGAACAACTCCAAAGTTTCTCCAAACTACTGACGAAAAATACTAATATAAAATATAGATAACCTTCACTAATATAAAATGATATTATGTCAAGAAAATTAGAGGTATGGATATTATAGTCAAAAAAATCTCCTATTTCTTAGAGATCATAAATCGAGTCCAAATAAAGGAAACATGAAACTCATTCCCAAGCTAAAAAATATTTAATAATCCATCAAAAAATAGATTCAAATATAATCAATGAATATACCCACATTATGACTATAAAAATAAATATATATTCACAAAATATATTTTTTTCAAAGTAATAAAAAAATTAAATTTTTAAAATATTTTTCATAAAAAATACACAAATAATTCACTCCATTTCTTAATAGAACGACCTAGCCCATAAACCATCATTTCACAGGTAAAAATAGTGAAACTCTATTTCTAAAACTCAATCCAATTCGTGATGTAAAACATGAGGCCATTTAAATATTTTTCCAAAACATTCATCAATAGAACAATATTTTATAATCAACCCCATGAAGACATTTACATGTTGAATAAATTTAATACAAAAAAATGTGTTTTATTTTTATTTTCAAAATAATAAATTATAAAAATTACCATGATTGATATTTCTAAATACTTAAATATTATAAATCTAAAAAAACTATCACATAAAAAATGAATTATAAGTAAACCACTTTACTAAGTATTTTATTGAAAAACTTAATACTTTGTTTATCTAATTATTAATTTGGAAAAAAAATATTACTTATAAAAAACTTTTGTCATTTTTTATGGAAATTTTTAAATCAAAAAATCATGTTTTTCCAAAATAAAACAGGTCAAACTAAATCTAACCAAAATAATATTTAAATAAATTTTAAATATCAATAAATATTGGTCTACTATATGTGTGTATCCTAGAAACATAGCTTTGTGGATCATGTCCAATGTATAAAACTGGTAATATAAGTTATCATGAACTAATTATTTGAGATCCATGTGACATTCTAGGCCATTTGATCTCATCGGGTACCACATGTTCACTCCCCCTTTCATACAAATTTAATAAACAACTAAATTATCACATATCATAAGTAATTAAAAATTAAAAATGGGAAATAAAATCTTCACTTTTAATTAAAACTAGAAATTTTTTTTGTGAAAGATCTATCGAGACTCTTCCCATAAGTTTCTCCCAAGAAATAATATTCAATTATATATCTATGACATTGTTCTAAATTTAAAAGAGAATTTTGAAACCTATTCCTCGTAAAGAAAAAAAACTATAGTACCATTTTTCATGAACAATCTAGAGTTATCCACCAATTTTATATCTAATTTATCATGTGACATTCTAGTGGAATGTTCCTGATCATCCTGGGGTGGCACTAAGAACATTTGGTTTCATAATTAAATAATGTGAAATATATTTCAAATAAAAGTAAATAAATAAAAAATAAACTTTTGAATGACCTTTCAGAATGATGTACATCCAGCCGAGAATAGAATAATAATTTAAAAATAATTATTAAAACAATGCATCTAGTGTTGACATATATAATAATCCCTATACTAACCCTAAGATATTCCTACCCTAAAATTAAATGTCAAACCAAATTTGGCCCCATATGCATTTCCTTAAGAATCTACTATATATAACTACCCTTCCTCAATAGAAACATGTAATAGGAATATGTGGATTAAGGGATAAATGAAAAAAAGTTACATAAATATGAAATTTCATGTCACTATCCCAAAAATGAATACTCAAATAGAGGGGGAATATATAATCCTTAAATTAAAAATGGAAGATAAATATATTCATGAAAAATAATGTTCGTTAGGATTGCTGAGTGAGCTTTACCACAAGTGGAAGATTTAAAGTGGATAATTGTAATGGTAGTTAAAAAATACATTATTAAAAAATGATTTTTTGTAGATGATCATATAATGGAAAATATAATTTTATAATCTTTTATTTTTTAATTTATTATACTGAAAATAATATCTTTGGAAAAAAATTTATAGTCCAATGCATTTTTTTTAAACCCCATGTAAAAAAATTAAAATATTTCTAAACAATATTGTCAATGTTTTTATAATAATTATTATTATTAAAGAGGACTAATCCCAAGTAAATTATTATAGAATATAAAACATGGGAAATTTTTAACTTGAAGGAGTAATGGAATGTTATAAAATTCATAATTTAAAATGAAAGTCATGGTAGAAACACAATAAGGATCCCTATGACTAGGGGAATCATATAACTATCATCAATAATTTTATAAAACCTCAATTTTTGTAATGTGTATCATGTAACAATCTTGTATAGGGATTATAAAACATAATTCACATCAAATTGATACTGAAAAGGGAACTCATCCCGAACTAGGTTCCTTAACCCAATCACAATGTGTTCTCATGATGATTGAACAATAAACATAAAAAAAATAACAATAATGGGCCACATTATAACGAAATTTAATGTTTTTCTATAATAAAACATGATAAATGACAATGAAGAGAATATATAAAAACACATAGATTTATTTAGGAATGTGAGTAGAAAATAACATTGAAGAATTTTAAAAAAAAAAAATAAAAAATGGTATTAAACTATTATTATAAATTTTCCAGCTCAGTTTTGTATTTTATTTATAAATATATTGAAATATCCTTTTGAAAAAAAATCATGAGTATCACATTAAAATCCCCAATGTTCCACTTTATTCCATTTGAATTATATACACTTATATACACACAGACATAATTCATTAATTGTACAAATTTACATATTCCTATATGAAATTTAATACAAAGACACACACACACACACACACACACATATATATATATATATACATATACAAGTGTATATGGGTATAACAATCCGGTTTACCCAATGATATTTTAGTACCTTTTAATTTTACATTGAAATTTATGTTAAATTAATTCATCGATAATTTGGATTTCAATTTTCAAGTGAATTTCAATGCAATGTAAAAAAAGAGTAATTAAATTATTAAAATCATGATCCAAAAAAATATCATAAAATTCAAATATATTATTTAATTGAGCTATTATTGTTTTAATGAAAATGTTTCATGAACAAATTATCATAATGTGACTTTAACAAACATTCAATTAGTTAAATAAATTTTAAATTGAAATGAAAATCCGGATAATAATAATTTTCTGTTAAAAAAATAATTAGAGAAATGAAATATAATGAGTTTATACTAAAAAAATTATTTAATAAATTAATGTGATGTTACAATATTTAAAGCCTTTAAATAAGGGGCAACCTGCATTAATCGAAATAGAACAATTTGTAGTTGACATGAATGGCCCGACTCCAACTCAATCATGTTTTAGGTATCCCAAAAGATGAATAGAAACCCTGGGAACAATAAAATATCATAAAAATAATAGTATGACTAAAACAAAGGGTTTAATTACCCTCACTCTACGGAAAGGGAAAAAAGAAAGATTTTGAGAGAGGGAGAGATAGGAAGAATTGAATGATATGAGGTCCTTACAAAGGTCAAATTCACTCTAAACTACAATAAAATAAGGGAATAGATAATGTGGTGAATTAAAGGGAGTCCCATTGGAAATTAATTAATCAAAATTGGGAAAGGGGAGTTATTTAATTTTTTTATGGTAAAGTGTGCTTAAAAGAATTTTCAAATATAATGCTTATAAGTGTTATGAATCATTAAAATTATCCAAAACATTCAACCCACCCCCCCATAGGAGTAAAATAATATCATCAACATGGTAAAGGGACATGGTTAGGGAAAACATTTTCTATACATTCATTATTGATATGTAAATTGATAGATTAACACACACATGCTCAGCATGATTTCCACTAACTGTGTGCCTGCAAAAAAAAATCCAAAATTATAACATCTCAAAATATATAAGCATTGGATTATATATTGGTATTAAATATATTTAAATAATTATAATTAATAATGAAAATGATTTGGGGAGTGGTAGTAATTCTCAATTATTTATCAACAAAATAAAAAATTGTTTTAATATAAGTATATGAGCATGAGAAGAATTTTTTCATCAATGGTGAGTTTCCATTTCATTTGGATTAGAGTAAGTGGAATTATGAAATAAATTTCATGAAAATTTCATTATATTTATTCCATAGAAAAGTTTTTTTCATTCAAATAAAGAGAGTTGTATAATGTTGTCGATTTTTCATTAATTATGATGTGTGAATCATCATCAATTTTAGTACAAACAAATAAAACAAGTAGTTGTCTAAATTATATATATTAACCAAATGTGATTCATCATGAAGTTTTTCATCAATATCTGCTTCTTGAAATGGATGTTTAATTGGGATGATATATCTTCATGTTTCCTCCTCTTGTCCTCCTTGGGTTCTTCATCATTAAATGTATCTGGAAAAATCATCAGTTTTACATCAGCTTATTTATGTTTCAAATCATGAACTAAATATTTAATTTCATCAAGATAAGTGGAAGGAATATAAATTTTAATTCCAAATTAAATAATAAATTTAAATTATTTCACCAAACAAATATTTAAATATTCTTTCAAACAATACCATTCCAAATTTTTATCTGACCAATCATATTAATAATCATTATAAAAGTCTATATGTATTAAAATAAATAAAATAACTGAATTAATTTTCTATTTATTTGTTTTTAATAATTATATTTTTTTAATTTTTTTGGATAATATTCTTTCCATGTTTTTATTTACAATTAAAATGATTCCAAAATGATGTAAATTATTTGTTATAAATCCCGAATAATCAAATTCTTAATACAAAATCATGAACTGTAGTGGCATGAACTATGATTTGTCTCTCAAGGAGTCCACTCATTGAAAACTTCTTCTATTATCACAATTTATTACTAAAATATACATAAAAATAAATTCAATATAACATTAGGGATATTATAATTTATATTTAATATATATATATATGAATGTATAAAAAAATGAAGACGGTTGAAAATTGAAATGATGTTATTGAGAAGAAGTTGATTTACATGAATGATTACATAGATTCAATAACCTCATATTTAGTATAAAATTATTAATATCATATTTAATATAGAGATCAATATAATCATTCTAAAAATTACTACAAAAATAATTTATATTTCCCCTTAAAACATCCAAACACTAGAAAATACTCATTTTAAAATCATATAGGAGTCAACATTGATGATAAAAACTACCCTTGTCAATGTATAAAGTAATAATGACTTAAATATTAATGAAAATGAATATTTATAAAAATCAAGAAGAATTATTAAATATAAAATAATGCAGGTTACATGATCAATTTAATTGATTTATCCACTATTGAATTCCTATAACAAAATAATCTAAAATATGGATGTAAAATTATCTCATTGAATCACTTCTCCTCCTCGAAAAACTATAAGGGTTAGTTTTAAACAACCATGGAAATGAGAAAAGAACCGTGTGGGAAACACTAATGAGGGAAAAAATAATGTGTGAAAAAGGAATCTAGTATTTATTAAATATTTAATATACTATAACAAATCCCATCCTTATAATCTATATTTCGCTATCTAATGAATTTAAGTGTAGGAATGTATTTATAAACATGAGAGGAGGGTATCATTACCTATAGTATTATCCTATGAATATTAAAACATTTTTTTCATTGTTAAAATCTAAATCTTAGAAGTGACCTAACAAGATGTATTTCATCAACATTGTATCCATTTTTTAAAAACTATTTTCCATCATTGGAAAAGTTTCTAATCATTTAAGGAGTCATTATTAATGATTAACTGTATATATTGATTGACACGTTATTTTACCACTAACTATATATCCATGAGTTTATAGAAATTAAAATTTCTAAAGATTTAGATTTCATATTTAATTATGTTTTTCCTAGGAAATTTATCTTTATATATATAAAATTTTATATCTTATGGATAATAAACTTTTAAGATATAATATTGAAATTAAAATTCATCAAAACTATTGGTTGATTTATTTTTCCTATATTTATTATTTATTTAGTCCTCATTTTTGTTAAATTTAGAAATTAGTTTAGTTGAATAAAATAAACAATGGTAACTATTTAACCCTAAAGAACCGATTTTTCTATTTTGATCATTATATTTATTGTAATGAGAAAATAACAATGATAATTTTTTCCAAATAAATAAATATATTAGTGAAATGTCTGTTTTTAAAGGAATTTTTATATAATGAATGGAAAAAGATGATTTACATTAAAAATTATTAAGGATATGGAATTTTATCCCACGTTATCATTGTTTATCTCACATGTAAGTGTGAATATATATAGTATTTCATTAACAAATCATATACCTTAACACTCATGGTGTTCATTATAACAAACATAAATGTCTCCCTTATAAAATAGATAGTATCACATAAATACCAATGATAATTTCCCTCTCAATTAATGTTTTACATCACACAAAACATATACTAATTCTATCTCACATTTTTAGGATATAGTGCAAATGATTTAAAATTTCTCTCATAGTCAAATTAGTACATATCACCAATCATCAACCACTACCATTTCACACAGGGTGTGTTCTAATAAAAAACCATGACCTCTCCCCACATACTCAGGGTTAGACCCAATACCAACCCTCAACCACTTCCCATAACTCATGGAAGGTCCTCATTCCCAACCTCAATCTTGCCACTCTAACTCAATGTAGTTCATTATACCAAATTGTACACCAGCCAACAACAGTAATGGGTGATCATGTAAAACATCTTGGCCAACACATCCTATGAAATATAACACTATCCCAACACATTGAATTAAATGATATAACAGTTTCTACCTTATATACATCCACTAAGATCCACATACCCCACATAATCTGTTCCGTTAATACGCACCGTCATTTATCACCCCATTGGTACTCTTAAAAATGAGGACCAAACATGAACAAGGACGAAATATGCCAGTCAATCACAACATCTAATTTCTATACTAGTTGTTTAGTCCCACTATATAGGAACTATTCTAAACCATAAATCTTAAGTAATTGTTATAGACACATCACAATATGTTTGAAAAATTCCCCTTACCCAATCATGGGTTCCAATTCTCACATCTATCATAAGAGGTCACTCAAACCACTCCATTAAATGAAATAGTTATTATAATGATACACTATTAATTAGAGGACATAGCACACTCAACATAACTACGAAGGCTCATGTCCACCAAATAAACATTCTCCTAACAGTCCATGATACATTATTTCTACTCACCTTTCAACTAGGAATTATAACATACTACGACTATGACATCAATATTAAAGACACCAACCAAGGATATTCACAACCCATGTTGTTTTTGTGTTCAAATTCTAGGATCCAAAAAATATCTACATGATATCTTGTCCCCTTAGAGATTTATTACTTTGGGGTTTCAAGATCTCATAATACCTAATGGGGAACATTATTTAAACCAAGTGGTCTCAAGGCCACCTAACTCTTCATTAAACAACATTCCCACATCCAATTTAGACAAACCAAATTATTTTATAGTAATGGATAATCTTTCATAAAAAATTATATTATTTTATATCATATGGATTGACCACCTCAATATCAGAGTTATTCTCTTGATGTTATACTCAATCCATCATCACCCAAACCCACACTAAGACAAAACAGACATTCAAAATTCTATGAGACCCAATTTCATAGTGCCAAACGCAAAATAATTATTATAAATGTTATAATTAATAAAAACATTAGTATTACTTTTTAATATCTCTTAGAAAATCATTGAGAAATCCCTCAGAACAAAAATTTCATCTAATAGCGCACGGGATGTTCATGAGTACCCTAAAAAACATCATTGATAAAAATTTCTCACGATTCAATGCCAGATTTATCACCAATTTAATCAAATTTATTAAAAATATAATTTTAATATACAATATGATATATATCTCTTAAATTAGTGAAATGTACAATGTTTTTCACATTCATTGACATCCTAATTCTATAACACACAAGAAATTTATCAATCAACAAGATACCACCATTCTTTAGTGTAATCAACATAAAAATCCTAAGAAGAATACATTATAAATGAAATAAATTGATGACTAGAGACAATATAGATTGGAGTAAGATGTCAGAAATAGTATACACTACATTATATGCATATGAACAACCCATCATTAATGGGGAGAAAGTTGAAATAGGGAAGGGAGTTGATTGTTGAATGAAGATACTTTTAGGACAATTCTCTTTTTACACATAATAGAGGATGACATTGAACATATAGTTAATCTCATATTATTTTAAAGAATATTATAGTCCCTATTAGGTACTTATTTCACTACCACTGGGTACCTAGTGGCCAACAAGAAAATTCCACCATGCTAGGGATACTATTAGGTCTCCTAATGCTTTACATAGTGTTCTTAGTGGTGACTTGAAGAAATACAACACCACACAGACCACACGGGGTTCCGGGTATGCCACAACAACGTAAACGATAATGTTTTTTAAAATTGGTGCAAAAAAACCATACTCAGAATATTACCCAATCCCATTGATATAAATCATGATTCACAAAACACATTTAAGAAATCCTCCTTGATATACCCCAACACTAAAAACATTTATAAAAATTTGAATTCATAGAACCCTCTTACCACCATGACACAAAATGAAATCTTCATACATATTTACTAGACTATAATGATCCAGATCTTTATATTATTCACATGTAATGTGATTCTACATAAGAAAATCTATTTTTTCATTTCATATAAAAATTTACACAGTTTCTACTTTAATAAAAAATAAATTCTCATAATATTTTTAAAACCCATCATCGAGGGTGGCCCATCAGGATTGTGATGAATTTAGAAGGGCTCTAGGTACCGTACCAAAAATATTTCGTTGTAAAAGATCTATGATTAAAGGGGTTTTACATTGTATATTAATTTATAAGAGGTTATAAATTTAAATAACATTAAATATAATAGTGTTTATTCAAATTTATAAAATATTCATAAATATTGTAATGAAATGTCTATATCAAAACTTATATTTCAATATTTATTTTAACAGTAAAAATGTATTTATATGGATAAAGTAAAATTTTGAATAAAATTAAATATTTGATATTTGATTGATATATATTATTTACATGAAATATCATATTTCAATATTATTATAAATGTATTTAAAAATATTATGTGTTTTAAATATGAATTATTTAATAATAAACTACTTATAAAATAATAATATAAAAGAGATAATATAGAAATAGTTTTGAAATTTCCAGGAGTATTTATTTACCATATGTACATAATGCTATACATAATTATAAATTTTTAATAATTTATTAATTAATTAAATATGTCCAAAATTGAAGCTCATATATTAATTAACGAATTCTTTATTTCATTAGTTTTTTCAATAAATTATTATTAATGAATATTATTTTCAAATAAATTTATTTTATTAATAATATTGAATAAATTTTTTACATTCTACTTTTGAATGTCATAGAATTTATAAAATGAATTACATGCATGGTAAGAGAGATGATTTAGTTGAGTTTGACCATTAATAAGGAATTTTAGGTTTGTTAATATTTTGAATGTAAATATTGATTATCGTTAATGAGAATAAGATGATAGGATTTTAAAATAATTATGTTCACAGTCAAGTATTGATATATGGATAATGCTAAAACAAAATGATGAACGTGCGGGAGAAAAATAGAAAGAATCGAACAAGAGGGATGAACCTCGATCATTTTTCGTGATGATTTGGGTTTGTCTTCATTAGATTAAAACCACAACATTCAACAGGTTATAAATTTTGAGTATTTTATTTCCCGATGAAAACCCAAATCACACCTGCCCACAAAATGATTGATCTGCGGGCTAATCGGTTCGTAGATTACTCCACGTTTTTTCATAGGAACCATGAATGGGGAAAACAAAAATCAAAAAAACAAACATCCTACCTGGATCTGCGGCGTTCGTTGAAGAAGATCTAGTCACCGCGTCGTCGTCGCCAGTGAAAATCGTCATGAATGACGTTACTGCGTTGGGAGGTTTTCTCCAGAGCCACCAGAGCCACCAAGGGTTTCAGGGTTATGAGGTTTGTTCCCCTGGTCCCCTTTATAAGACTTTATAAAAAAAGGTAGAAGATATATGTTGTAATAGATTTAAAAAGATTTCTCTAGAGAATAAAATATTTTTATCAAATATTTTATTACTCTTACGCCCAGAAACTAGATTTCACCACCAACCAACGTCGGCCGATGATAGATCTTGCCAAAGGTAAAATCGTTGTTATGAACGCAACGGTTCCCTCAGAGTTTTTATTCAAGCACCCATTCAAGAGTTATTCCACTTTTTCAGGAAAAATTCACATGCGCGTAATTTCATTATTTAATTAAATTCAAACATTTGTTTCGGGCTCACCGGGCCTCAGAAATACACGCTGTCTCAAAGAATGGTCTCAAAATAATTACCACATATTTTTAAGAATGAATTATTTAAAATACGAGACATTACATGCATCATCCTTAGAAAACCCTCCCTAAACTGCGCATCGGCGCCTACAACTAGTATAACCACTGATGCCAAGGCTGGAACAACAGGAGGATCCCCATGAAGTCCATAATCAGTCATATCGGGCGTTTGATCACTACCCTACAGCTGGCGGTCCACCGGAGGACATCTTGGTGGAAAGACTCTTTATGGTCAAATGCACACATTAGATTAAATATTATCATAACTAAAAAATGGAAGGACGAAAAGGGAACGGATGAATGAAAGCATTCATGTTTTTCAAACCGTGACTTCATGGCGTGTACTTTTCCTACACGACGTGTTCCCTTAATTCATTCACATGGGTTAGTACGTTTGTCTAAACTAGACATGTAACACCATAAATACACGACGTTTTTTAAGAACACACTGTGTGTACTTTAATCCTCTTTCTTTCCTCAGTCCTTCAACACGGTTAATCCACATGACGCCTCTATGGATAAAACTACATTATGTGTTCAAGGCTGACACCGCGTGTACTAGACATGCCTTTCCAGGACCGTATTGTTAACGACATGGCCTGACACATGGATAACACTACACAGCGTGTTCCAGATGGACACGACATGTACGAGAAATTTAACACTGATCCATGTTGTTCGTGACACAGCTGGGGTACCGATTTCATAATACACAGTTTGCTAAACTAGTACACAATGTGTTCCTATAAGAGTTTTCACAACCCAGTGTACTTGTCCAAATAGTCAGTGACATGGCAATAAACTGCACGACATGTATTCATAAGGTACAAGCTGTGTATTCTGGGTTTTTCCAGATAGTAGCATCATAACTGCACCGGAGCCCAGAAAACACAGAAAAGCAAACATTAAGGTGCCAAATTCCAACCTGTATAGGCCCATACTCCCTGAGAATCAATATAAAGAACATATTAAAATTTAAATACATGATATCTTTTTCTAAACACACAATTTCATTATTTGGTTTTTAATTGACCAATATCCAATTCATATCTTACACTATGAAATGAATTTTTTATATTTCATGTTCTAAATAATATCAATAAATGAATGATAAGTCATTCCATTTTCCTCTAGTTAACAAAATATTATCACTTGTTTTTAATTTATATAAATATTCATATGATGAGGTAATATGTTAATATCCAAAAACACGTTCAATGTTAATGTAAAACACTTTCATAAATTAATAACCTTATAACTCATTCAATATTAATAATATATAAATAGTGTCACCAAATTTTTCAAAATCAACATAATAGTAATCCCCCATATATCATAGAATGAATATTGATTATGACATAACAAACATGTAAATATCATCATCATGTATTGTCTTCAAAAATGGTAATTAAATTAATTTAAATAAAAAATTATTGAAAATATATATGATTCCCCATTAGTTAAATAAAAACTAGATTAATGGATATATTTATTAAATTTAAAAATTCATTAGAATCCATTAGTGATATAATTCACTAATTTTTTAAAAAATCATTAATCATTTCCATGTAAATCTGAATTATACAACATAAATTAATAATATCAATGTTCTCTTTATCCCAAAACCAATGTGTCAATATCAAAAGCATATAATGGATAATCATTACTTTAATCACGTGTTATCCATAAAATATCAAGGTTCTAATAAATAAATTTTCTAGGTCATTGGAACCATTTAACATATTCTTGAAAATAGATATCAAAATAATTATACCCAATAATCCATATATATTTCATAATTTATGACATCCAATACATAAACAGTTAAATTATTTCACCTTATTCTTAATCAATTAACTAGTATTCATCATCTTATTATGTGATATCTATTTTCATATATATGTTATTAATTTTTTCATCATCAAAAATAGTAAAAGAATTAATCTTATAAACATGTTGAATCACTTTACAAACAATATCTTTAGTAAATTGAATTTCATGATTCTTATACATTCCATAATTAAATAATTCAAAAGATTTTGACACCATAGTGAGACCATTATTCTCATTCATTGTGTTAACCAAACATTTCACTTATCATTTAAAATTACATTATTTTGGTCTATCTTTTCAATACAAAAAAAATATTCTCATCCCACTAATATATTCCCGTGACTGATATTTCCAACTTCATTGAAATATGAAAACATGAATCGTCTATCCCCGATGGCAGCATCTACCTGAAATTTCAATGAATTGTTTCCTAACCATTCTTGCAAGTATAAGTATTGGTTATGGTTCTGATTTATAGTAATGTTCCATGATATCTGATTAGGAATAATCATAATATCATTCAATATAATCATTATCCCAGTAAATCTAATGAAAATAATATTTTATATGACATTCAATGTTAACCCAGTTCCTTATAAAACCCCACCATGGACTAAAACAAATAATTATAGTGTGATAAACACTAATTATAGTGGTAAAGAACATAATAATTATTGAATAAATTATAGGATATCAAAACCAGGTTGAAGTATTTTTAATAAACGAATACATAGGTTTATCCTTGGGAATTCAACAAAATCATCTATTTTAATTGTAAAGACCCGTAAATTTGAAGGAAATTTTTTTTTCTTAATTTTCTTTGGAATTCTACAAGAACGTAGTCTCTGACGGCGCCTGATTCCGAGGCCCGGTGTGCCTGGAATTAATTTCCGAAGTTTGGCTCGGGTACGTTCAGTGAACGAATGCGCGGGTTTTTCTAACTTTTGAACGGGTGATCGGAATCGAATTCTGAGGGCACCGATGAAATCGCAGCGCCGGTAATTTCATAGAAACGCCTCTTCCGGAGTTGCGTTTTCTCAGGTGTGGTTTTTAATTTTCGGGCTTAAGGTTAAGAAATAAAATAATTGTACGACAAACTTTATTTTATTTCACTTAAGCCACATGGAAGCCACTGGAATCCACTTAAAGCGGATTAAGGTGAGTTGATACATATAGGGTTCTATCCAAAAATATCCTACCCCCTTGGTAGGATATTTTTGAGGTGGGGCCCGCACGAGCCCCGTCGTTTCTTTTCCGCTAAGTAATGCACCAGCGAAAACCCATCATTATGAAAGTCAACTGACGCGTTTTCATAAATTCATAAGGCACCATTTAATTGGGCGATTTTATTCATGAATTAAATGGGCAGTTTATTTCGTTGAATTAATTCTACGAATTAATGGGTCATTACTTACCTCTTTTTCGTTTGTTGGCATAATAATAAAATAAGACCAACGCACGACTTCTGGAAAAAGGTTCGTTGAGGGGATTTGACAGAAACCAAGAGTTCTTCTTCCTCCTTCATGAAGAACGCGAAGAATGTGAAGAACGCGAAGAACGCGAAGAATGTCGGCCCCCGACGAAGAACGCCGAACCTGCGAAAATCGATGACGCGACACCGTGTTCCGCAACACCGACGTTTCCTCTCCCGCGATGTTCTTCTTCGGTGTTCCTTCCTCCGCGACGAAATCTTCGATCTTCTGTTTGAGGTAAGAGATCTCGGATTTCTTTTTTTAAACTTCTTTGTGGTTTAAAACAACACACGTATTTAATTATTAAAAAATAAATTTGTTTTTTCTTGACCTCGGAGTTCGTTGACGCAACGCCGGATACCGCGACGACGCGACGATCGCCTCCTTCTGCGGCGACCAATTCCGCGAAGAACGCGTGCGACGACTTGACGAGGTAGGGATTTATTTTGGAAATGCCGCTTTTGTATTTTATTCCCGTGAACGTTTCTTTAAAATTTAATGAACCGGATTCATATGGACAATTTTAATTTATTAAAATAGTTGTTTCATGGGTTGTATAATTTCTACCGTTTTATTATCTAACGTGGAGGGTGCAGGCCAAACGTACACGGCCCGACAACCCTCCTCCGTTCTTCGTGGTTGTGTGGATTTGGAGGGCGACGGAAAAATGTGACGCAAGGGAGATTTGTTGATTCCGCAGTGAATAATGGATCCTAAGAGGAGCAACGACGCAGACGGGAAGAAAAACGGGCCACCAGAGCAACTCCGGTGGCCCGCGGAAGCTGCTGGCCGCGCGGGTCGCCGGCGGCTCCCCGGCGCGCCACCGAACGGGACCGCCGCGGCTGAAGCCGCGGCGGCGGCGGCCAGCAGACCCGTGGCTGCGCGGGTTCAGCTCGCCCGCACGGGACGCGGCAGAAGCCGCGCCCGTTCAATCAACACGGCCCCACGCGGGGCCGTGGCACCTCCAAACCGCGAGGGTGGCACCCCACGGCGTCCAGATGCTTGGCCGCTCGGCCGAGCCGAGCCAGGACGGTCCGACCGGGTTGGACCGGGTCGGGTCGACCCAGTTCGGCCAACCCAGGGGGGGTCGGCCCGGGCCCGGACCCCCCGTCTTCGGACCATTTTCTGTCTTTTGCCGGTAACTTGCGCTACAGGCCTCCGAACGACGCGCCATCAGTGGAAACGTGATCCTTGGATCGAGATAGTCGTTTCGGTATATTGCACTAAAGGTTTCGGAATACTTTGGGTTCGCCCGGGTTGGTTCGTACACGAAACCAACCGGGCCCTCAGAGCGGAAAAACCCATATCTTGAGCTACGGACGTCCGATTTACGTCCCGTCAGCTTTGGTGGATTTCTCTAAGTGAGAAAAATCTTTTGGCTCACTGCGTCCGAGGTTTGGACGCAGTTGGAGTACGGTCGGGTTGGTTTTTCCTTAAGAAAAACCAACCGTGCCCCTGGGACGAAAATGCCAATAACTCTCAGACCGGGCATCCGATTGACGCGCCGTCTACGACGTTGAGTTCCTGTTGACGATACGGAACTATTGGATACATCAACATCGGACTTTGTGTCATTTGATGTATCAGCCTCTCGGCTCGTGGAGCGGACCCTCCCGAACGAGCTTGCTGTGTGAGGGAACCCTAGACCTGGCTGCGACTGCTACTTTGACTACGACGATGATGAGAACAGTATGGGAATCCTCCGTGTTTTCGGCAGTGACCACTACGGTACATCTTGGGATACATCAACTCCAGACTGCATGTTAGTTGATGCATCGACCTTTTTTCTCATGGAGTGGACCCTCCCAGAACGAGCATGCTGTGTGTGGAGCCCTATAGCCGGTTGAGATTTGACGACTGCTGATCGAATGAATCGGTGTGTTACGGATACCCTAGTGGAGAGCACTTGGTTGTAGCGGCAGACCCACGAAAGAGGTGCTCTTGGTTGTAGCGGCACAGGGAAGCACTTGGTTGTAGCGGCAGACCCACAAGAGAGGTGCGCGTGGTTGTAGCGGCACAGGGGAGCGCTTGGTTGTAGCGGCAGACCCACAACTGAGGTGCGCTTGGTTGTAGCGGCACAGGGGAGCGCTTGGTTGCAGTGGCAGACCAATGACAGAGGTGCGCTTGGTTGTAGCGGCACATGGGAGCGCTTGGTTGTAGCGACAGACCCACGACGGAAGAGCACATGGTTGTAACGGCACGGGGGAGCGCTTGGTTGTAGAAGCATGCCCACAGTACCTGATAGGTGGAGAACTACAGCGGTCCAAGGTAAGAGGGGAGCGCTTGGTGGTAGTGGCATAACCACTGTACTTTATGGAGAAAGAGTTTCCCAATAGCTTGGGGTCCAACTTCATGATCGATCCTATGTGGGTCATTGCGGGGGTTAATACCTTCCGATCCTTTATGGGTCCGACGGATTAGATGAATCAGTGGCTACATCTGATCATCTCTATCATCATTTGAAGAAGTATACATGTGTGAGCTGAATCTTTCATTACTCTCCATTGTGGATTGTGTTGAACTATCCTGTGTGGATTTACTATTTACTCGCCTTTGTGGATTGTGTTGTGCTATCCTGTGTGGGTATACGTTTTTCTTCCCTGTGTGGATTGGGTTGTGCTTGGGCTCGGATGTTGGAGCCAGACAAAAATTGATGACTTAGGTATATGTATGGGCATATACCTAAGCAGTGACAGATGTTACTTCGTGATTGTATCTTTCCTTTTTGGTTATCCTTTGTGGATTCTGGGAGACCTTCGGGGGTCTCGGGGTCCCTACTGAGTAGCTTATACTCACCCCTGCACGGCCTTTGCCCGCACTACGTTGTGTTGGTTGTAGACGAAGGACATCGCTGATCTTGGTGGAGGCGTGCGGAGCAGGACGGTACCTGGAGGTGGAGCACTGGGCGGGACGTACTCGGAGCGGTCAGGTGGACCCGAGGAGCAGTGGAGGCTATCCGTACCCACCCTTCAGGTGGGACTTCCAGAGGACGGCTCGATGCTGTGTCTTTTCCTTTCAGTTGATGTTTCTCCCTTTCAGTTGTACTTTATAGTTGGGCTTGTATTTACGGCCCATTTTTCTTTCAGCACAGCTAGTTATAGATTTCACTTAGTGTTTACTTTTCTACTTGCTTACTATGTGGTGCTTGTTTAAATTTCAAAGGCAATGCCATCCCTTTTTCTGGGATTTACGCCTTGGTGCTAGTCGCCAGCCCCTGGCCTATGGAAGGCGGTCTTGGGGTAGTCACGGCACTGGCCCCGAGGACAGGTCGTGACAAATTGGTATTAGAGGTGGTCAGTTCTACCGCAGACTCTGATCTTTCTTCTATGTGAAGCAATAATGTTTAGCGTATTGGGTGTGGTTATCAGTCCAGGGAGTCCAGTGTTGGTGCGGCGGCCGACGTATCCGTACACCAGGACCCTGACTTCTGATTTCCGACTTAATGCACGAAAACATTGATTGCATGTGTGTTTCACGTTTTCTTTGTGATTACATTATGTCAGCTCACCAGGTATACTGTTCTGACCGTGGCGCACCTGTTTCATTTTCAGGACGGCCCCATGACGACAGCCAGGTAGGGTTCCAAGCGATGTGCATGGCGAGATCCCACCGAGCGTCGATGACTCGGTACAGGGCCCTTTGACAGCTATGGCACCGGCAGTACCTATACCCACCGAGCCACCGATGCTACCAGCCCCAACCGCTGACGATGCATGTCGCCTTAGTGCACTGCATGAGTTCCAGCGCTAGTGACAGCCTAGGTTCCGCGGGGAGACGGACCCCCAGGCAGCCGAGGACTAGCTGGAGGCGGTCGTACGGGTTTTCAGATTAGTGAGGACACTAGCAGATCTTATGGTGGTCCTTGCAGCGAGCCTCCTGCACGCAGCAGTGGGCCGATGGTGGAGCTTGATGCTCCAGGTGCACGATAAGGAATCTCTTCTCTGGACGGACTTCGAGAGCCTCTTCCGCTCAGAGTTCGTCCCGGCCACCCTCCGTGTGGTGCGCATTCAGGAGCTACTACAGCTGCGGCAGGGCAACATGACAGTATCCCAGTACGCGGCGAGGTTTACTGATCTCTCGCGCTACTCCACAGATATGGTAGGGGACCTGTTCTTATGGGCCCGGACCTTCGAGCAGGGACTGAGGCATGAGATTAGGGCTTCAATGATCTCCCTCAACATTCCGACTCAGGCTGGGGTGTTGAAGCGAGCCCTCTTAGTGGAGAATTTCCTTGCTGAACAGTCTCCAGCAGTAGAACCCACCACTTTCCGGCATGCGGCAGAGTCTTCTGCAGCGGGCAGTAGACAGATGACGCAGGGGTCCAAGAGGACTAGACCAAAAGGTGGTCGACAGCATGACTCTGGATCATTTGTGTGAGGCACTCGAGGTGGACAACGACTTGCTATGAGCGGACAGTGTTACTCCTGCGGCGGGGTTGGTCACATGGCTCGTGACTGTCCAACCCGCCATATGGATGACCAAAAAATTAATGAAGGACCCACCAAGCAGAGGTAGAGGTTTGATCAGGGCGGACTGCAAGGAGCAGGCGGCCATGGCAGGGGAGCGGGCCGTGCAGCAGGAGGTGGACGACGCTTCGGGGTGTTGCCACCACCACCACCAGGAGGTCCACCCCAACCGCAGGGAGTTGGTGGACATGCGAGAGCTCAGCTTCAGGCAGCTGAGGCCTTCGATCATGGAGCTCTGGGAGCATATGGATAGGAGCGGAGCTAGTGGATACGTCCTTTGTACTTCTATTTCCTTGTTGTTGTTGTGTAGTGTCTTTGTATTATGAGCTGCAATAGAAAAAGAGTCTTAACATTGTGATGTTTTCATTCCTGTCCTCTTTTGTGTTGTTACTAAGAGGTCCTAGTTTAGACTGTTGACTTGAGCCTCACTTGTGAGAGATCTACTGGAGGAGACCCAGTTACCACACACTGATGCCGACAGTGTGACTCAACCCTTGGAGGCGAGAGTAATGGTTGGATCTCTTGGTAGTAGCGTCGAGGCCTTACGACGTCATCCATTATATGGATTAGTAACATCCATGTCAGAATTGACTATTTTAGGCGAAGGAAGTGGTTCATCCAGGGGATGAGACCAGATTTCTATTATTGGCAAAGAAGAAATCTTAGCAGCTCTTGTGAGACCAGAGACGGTCCAGGCCACGTCAGAGAAGGTCCAGGTCATCCAGGAGCAGATGAGGACAGCTCAGAGCCGGCAGAAGTCATATGCTGACAGGAGGCGGATGCCACTAGAGTTTGAGGATGGCGACCACGTCTTCTTAAGTGTCTCACCTCGACGTGGTTTTCAGAGATTTGGTCGAGGTGGCAAGTTGTCTCCATGCTTCATTGGACCATTCCAGGTCCTCAACAGGATTGGCGAGGTGGATTATCGCCTGGCTCTACCACCTCAGTTGCACCGGGTGCACGATGTCTTCCATGTATCCTAGCTAAGGAGATACGTGCACGACTCGACACACATCATTGACTATGGAGAGCTAGACATGGATGATGGGGCGAATTTTGCGGAGGTCCCAGTGGAGATCGAGGATCGACAGGAGCGGGTCCTACGTGGACTATCGATTCCTCTAGTGCGCATCAGATGACAGCTCGAGAACCTCCAGGAGAGAACTTGGGAGCGGGAGGCTCATATGTGTGCTCAGTACCGCCTTTGTATCCCTATGTTTGTGGTGAAGCTTTACGGGGATGTAAAGCCCTGTGGTGGGAGTAATGTAAAGACCCGTAAATTTCAAGGAAATTTTTTTTTTCTTAATTTTCATTGGAATTTTACAAGAACTCAGTTTCTGACGGCGCCTGATTCCGAGGAACGGTGTGCCCAGCATTAATTTCCGAAGTTTGGCTCGGGTAGGTTGAGTGAACGAATGAGCGGTTTTTTCAAACTTTTGAACTAGTGCTCGGAATCGAATTCTGAGGGCACCGATGAAATCGCAATGCTGGTAATTGCTTAGAAAAGCCTCTTCCGGAGTTGCGTTTTCTCAGGTGTGGTTTTTAATTTTCGGGCTTAAGGTTAAGAAATAAAATAATTGTACGACAAACATTATTTTATTTCACTTCACTTAGAAGCCACATGAATCCACTTAATGCGGCTTAAGCTGAGTTGATACAGATAGGGTGCTATCCAAAAATATCATACCCCCTTGATAGGATATTTGTGAGGTGGGGCCCGCACGAGCCCTGCCGTTTCTTTTCCGCTAAGTAACACACCCGCGAAAACCAGTCATTATGAAAGTCAACTGACGTGTTTTCTTAAATTTTTAACGCACCATTTAATTGGGCGATTTTATTAGAGAATTAATTGGGAAGTTTCTTTCGTTGAATTAATTCTACAAATTAATGGGTCGTTACTTACCTCTTGTTCGTTTGTTGTCATAATAATAAAATAAGACCAACGCACGACTTCTGAAAAAAGGTTCGTTGAGAGGATTTGACAGAAACCAAGAGTTCTTCATCCTCCTTCACGAAGAATGCGAAGAACGCGAAGAATGCGAAGAACGCCGGCCCCCGATGAAGAACGCCGAACCTGCGGAAATCGACGACACGACGCTGTGTGCCGCAACGCCGACGTTTCCTCTCCTGTGATGTTCTTCTGCGGCGTTCCTTCCTCCGCGACGAAATCTTCAATCTTCTGTTTGAGGTAAGAGATCTCAGTTTTATTTTTTTAAACTTATTTTTGGTTTAAAACAACACGCGGATTTAATTATTAAAAATTAAATCTGTTGTTTCTTGGACCTCAGAGTTCGTTGACACAACGCCAGATACCGCGAGGACGCGACGATCACCTCCTTCCGCGGCAACCAATTCCGCGAAGAACGCGTGCGACGACTTGATGAGGTAGGGATTTATTTTGGAAATACCCCTTTTTTATTTTATTCCCGTGAACGTTTCTTTAAAATTTAAAGAACCGGATTCATATGAACAATTTTAATTTATTAAAATTGTTGTTTCATGTGTTGTATAATTTCTCACGTTGTTTTTATCTAACCCGCAGGGTGCGGGCCAAACAAACACGGCCCAAAAACCCTCCGCCATTCTTCGTGGTTGTGCGGATTTGGAAGGTGATGGAATAACGTGACGCAAGGGCGATTTGTTGATTCCGGAGTGAAGAATGGGTCTCAGGAGGAGCAATGGCGTAGACGGGAAGGAAAACGGACCACCGGAGCAACTCCGGTGGCCCGCGGAAGCTGCCGGCGGCCGGAGGCGGCGGCGCCCCGGCGTACTGACGGATGGGACCACCATGGCTGAAGCCGCGGCGGCGGCGGCCAGCGGACCCACGGTCGTGCGGGTCCAACTCGCCCGCACGGGACGCAGCAGAAGCCGCGTCCGTTCAATCAACGCGCCCCCACGCGGGGGCGCGACACCTCCAAACCGCGGGGGCCGCGCCCCACGACGTCCAGCTACTCGGCCGCTCGGCTAACCCAAGCCAGGTCGGTCCGACCGGGTTGGACTGGGTCGGGTCGACCCAGTTCGGCCATCCTAGGGGGGTCGGGCCGGGTCGGCCCGGGCCCGAACCCCCCGTCTTCGGACCATTTTCGGTCATTTGCCCGTAACATGAGCTACGGGCCTGCGAATGACGCACCGTCAGCGGGAAAGCGATCCTTGGATCGAGACGGTATTTTCTGTATATCGCACTAAAGGTTTCCAAATACTTTGGGTTCGGCCGGGTTGGTTTGTACACGAAACCAACCGGGCCCTCAGAGCAGAAACACTAATATCTTGAGCTACGGACGTCCGATTGACGTGCCGTCAGCTTTGGTGGATTTCTCTAAGTGGGACGGATCTTTTGACTCACTCTGCCCGAGGTTTGGATGCAGGTGGAGTACGGTCAGGTTGGTTTTGCCTTAAATAAAACCAATCAGGCCCTTGGGACGAAAAAGCCAATAACTCTCAGACCGGGCGTACGATTGACGCGCCGTCTACGATGTTGAGTTCCTGTTGATGATACGGAACTTTTGGATACATCAACTTCAGACATTGTATCACTTGATGTATCAGCCTCTCGGCTCATGGAGCGGACCCTCCCGAACGTGCTTGCTGTGTGCGGGAACCCTAGAGTTGGCTGCGACTACTACTTAAACTGCGACGATGATGAGAACAGTACGAGATTCCTCCGTGTTTTCGGCAATGACCACTATGGTACATCTTGGGATACATCAACTCTGGAGTGCATGTCAGTTGATGCATCGACCTTTTTTCTCGTGGAGTGGACCCTCCCGGAATGAGCATTCTGTGTGCGGAGCCCTAGATCCGGTTGAGATTTGACGACTGCTGATCGAATGACTCTGTGTGTTATGGATTGCCCAGTGGGGAGCACTTGGTTGTAGCGGCAGACCCACGACAGATGTGCTATTGGTTGTAGCGGCACATGAGAGCGCTTGGTTGTAGCGGTAGACCCACGAGAGAGGTACGTTTGGTTGTAGCGGCACAGGGGAGCGCTTGGTTGTAGCGACAGACCCACGACTGAGGTGCGCTTAGTTGTAGCGGTACATGGGAGCGCTTGGTTTTAGCGGCAGACCCATGACAGAGGTGTGCTTGGTTGTAGCGGCACATGGGAGCGCTTGGTTGTAGCGGCAGACCCACGACGGAGGAGCACTTGGTTGTAACGGCACGGGGGAGCACTTGGTAGTAGCAGCATGCCCACAGTACCCAATAGGTGGAGCACTACAGCAGTCCAAGGTAAGAGGGAAGCGCTTGGTTGTAGCAGCATAACCACTGTACTTGATGGAGATGGAGTTTCCCAATAGCTTGGGGTCCAACTTCATGATCAATCTTATGTGGGTCATTGTGGGGGTTAATACATTCCGATCCTTTATGGGTCTGACAGATTAGATGAATCAGTGGCTACATCTGATCATCTCTATCATCATTTGAAGAAGTATACCTGTGTGAGCTGAATCTTGCGTTACTCTCCTTTGTGGATTGTGTTGAACAATCCTTTGTGGATTTACTGTTTACTCTCTTTTGTGGGCTATGTTGTGCTATCCTGTGTGGGTATATGTTTTGCTTCCCTGTGTGGATTGGGTTGTTCTTGGGCTCGGATGTTGGAGCCAGACGAAAATTGATGACATAGGTATATGTATGGGCATATACCTAAGCAGTGTCGGATGTTACTTCGTGATTGTATCTTTCCTTTGTGGTTATCCTTTGTGGATTCTGGGAGACATTCGGGGGTCTCGGGGTCCCTACTGAGTAGCTTATACTCACCCATGCACGGGCTTTGCCCGCACTACATTGTGTTGGTTGCAGATGACGGACAGCGCTGATCGTGGTGGAGGCGTGCGGAGCAGGACGGTACCTGGAGGTGGACCACTGGGTGGGACGTACTCGGAGCGGTCAGGTGGACCCGAGGAGCAGCGGAGGATATCTGTACCCACCCTTCAGGTGGGACTTCCAGAGGACGGCTCGATGCTGCGGCTTTTCCTTTCAGTTGATGTTTTTCCCTTTCAGTTGTACTTTACAGTTGGGCTTGTATTTCCGGCCCCTTTTTCTTTCAGCACAGCTTGTTACAATTTTCACTTAGTGTTTACTTTTCCGCTTGCTTACTCTATTGTGCTTGTTTATTTTTCAAAGGCAATGCCTTCCCTTTTTCCGGGATTTACGTCTTGGTGCTAGTCGCCAGCCCCTAGCCTATGGAAGGCGGGCTTGCGGTAGTCACGACACGAGCCCCAAGGACGGGTCGTGGCATTAATCCTTCTTAATAATTTCTAAAATGTTTTTTAATTTTCAAAGTGTATCCCCTAATACCGTCAATCCATGAGGGTAGAAAATACCATTTTCAAATTCCATGCGATGATCTAGTATATCTTAATTCATACATTTTCAAGGAATTATCCATAGTTACCTCTATTCCAGATCCATACCCACTTGTTGTATCCCAATGAGGATGTAATTTCATGTAATCCATGCACTCTCTCAATTATAAAAATTTCATGACATTGTCATTATAATTGACTCATCTTTTGAATTATTTTTTAAAATATCTGATCAATAATACTTATAAATATCTATAGGAATATCATTATTGTCTTCTCATCTATGATTTTAATTGTTAAATAAACATTTCCTATGATAAAAAACTATTAATAACCACTATATTTATATATATATAATACATATTTTTGATGAATATTCAAAATTAATACACTAACACATGTTTAAATTCCAAAATATTTTAGTTTCTTTGGATACTGGGTATACAATATTCTAATTTTGTGAAAGATATTTTACATATTAAATAATGATTTTACAATATAGTACTATTAACAAACATACTATACTTAATATCTTTTATCATTCCTTGTGGGAAGAAAACATAATAAGTGTTGATCATAGATGGTTAGTAAAGCTAAAAATATGAGATACTTAATCCTAAAATGAACATAATGGTATGATAAAATGAACCTAAAATTTTAAAACCAAATCATACATATAAAAGATCATAATACTGATTTATGACATAAGGTTTGGTATTTTATAAGACATGAATCAAAATGAAATAAACTTATATGATATAAGGGAGAATAAAATTGGAAAATTAAATTGAAATATTGTGTACACATAAGCATGTAAAATCTGATCCATTATAGTAAAGGCACAAATTCCATGGTATTATAGTGGAAGGGTTCCCTCCCCAAACAATCAATGTATTAATGTTTCACTCCACATATCATAATGACAATAAATTCCCTTACCGATCCATGTTCACTATCCATTATCATCCTTTATATATCATGAGATATATATATATACCAAATTGAAATAATGGTATTTATAGGTCACACAAATAACATAATGAAAATAGAATGTATGTGTGAATTAAATCATAAAACATTCATCATATCATAAACATTGAAATGAAATGGTTTTCATAAACATTTCATCACAATATAACCTCTAGAAATGAGATAGGTTTCATAATCATTTATTCATTTCATCATACTATAAACTGTGAATAGTAGATATCATTATAAGTATTTCTTCATGGTATAATCTATGGAAGTGAAAGGGCTTCCTAAAACATAACTCATTGATTAAAATAAACCATTTAAAGAAAGAATAATAATTATATATTCAGATCATATCTATAATAAAGCATATGTAACATAAAAATGTTTCATTCTAGATTGGAAATGATTTTTAAAAAAATTCATAACATTTTGTGGGGAAAAATAAAATTTTCTTAAAAGATAATTTTTAAAACTATAATTAAAAAAAATTGAGATCCTTTTCTATGAAAATAGCCATTAACACCTAGAAAGGATTGATTATTAATAATCTAAATCATTTCATGGGGAAAATATAATTTATCAACCAAAACAACCTTTTATAATATAAAAAATTTGTAAAATAATTTCCTTTAAAATAACCTTGAAATAATAAATAATAATCATTAAAGATAATTTAATCATTTCTTATGCGAATATGATTTCCAAATTAAATTCATATACCTAAAACTGTATCAGAATCCATTTTTTATTTTTTAATAATTTAAAGAAAATCTAGAAAATTCACAAATAATAAGAAAAAAATTGATCTATAGAAATAATATAATTATTATATTGTAATGTAATGTTCAATGTTTTAATTTTTCATTTCCAAGAGAAATATAATTTATGTTGTTATTTATAAAAACATATAATCTTTTCACCTTTTTAGTAAAATACAAATGGTTATTGTTTATAAAAGAACATGAATATGTATTTCAATTAATTTTGTAAAAGATTGTAAATGGGTAAAATTTTCTTCAATGTATCATTTTAGATATCTTATAGAAATTTAAATCAATTTTATAAACCCCGATTACTATAAAATTATATTTCAAACCAAAAAGATAAATACGTGAGCTTTTTATAAAGGCATTATATCAATTATATTACGTAAAAAAGTGGAAAATCAGAATATTTATTGAAAGTATTTAAAATAAAAAGAATATGAAATTTTTATGTCAATTCATGAGAGGTAGATTATAATATTTTAACATTAGAGGGTTACTCATAATCAATCATGAGAAAAAATGAGTTTAGATCCTAAAACCATAACAGCATTGATAAAAATTTAAAAATAATCCCCATGAAAAATCTATAATTAAATGGATATATAAATCCCCATATTTTTAAGGATAATAATCATAAAATATAATCACAGTAATTATATATATCACATGAATGAATGATAATGTGAATACATCATTAGTCCCACAGAAAATAAATGTGGGACAGAAATCCATTACCCCTTTAGTAATCTAATGAATCTTATTCCCTAATAAAGCCTAACGTCAAATGAATATTTTAAGATTTTGGTATGGATTAGATTCATGATATATAATTTCAAATGGGTTGTATATACACCCCATAAAATAACAGAGTAGTGATTTTTTATATGACTCATATAAATTAAAGAGATACTAGACTTCCTATACTTTATGTACCAACTTACATCATACATGTTCAAATGTACTATATAATAAATATGAGTTTATTTCAAACCAATTATGTTAAAACTCATATATATATATATATATATATCATATTTTATATTTTTGACATTTGACCATTTATTACCTATTTATTAACATATCCTTTTTAACATCACCTTTTTAGTAATAATCTCTTTTTTAAATGTGTGTTTAATTTGTTATTTATTGGTCAAATTAAATTGATTATGGTTCCATTATCTCCATAATAATAATCATGAAATAATTATGATATTTATAAATAATATATACTTTTATTACCAATATGGAAATTTGGTTTTGAGAAATTATTTATGATATGATCATGGATATATTAGGATGTACGTATCAATATGTAATTTTTTCATTTTTCAGTGATCTTAATGGAAGGAGGTAAGAAATTTTTTATAATTAAAAAAAATATTATTATATAATAAATACCATATGATTTCTGTAAATATATTTATACATATCATCAATGTTTCTTGGGGGTCAAAACAAAGAGTCCCGTCATTTCATGATGGTTGAGGCCCACACATAAACAAATGGCGTTATAATGTTTCAGTGAGTTAACCGGTAAGGAAAAAATAATATAATATTTTTTCAAAACGAAAAATATTTCAATAATATATTAATTATTTTATTTATATAAAATCCATTCACTGTTATTATCATTATTATCTTCCATGAAAAAGAATTATTAAAAAACTAACCACATTATTTCGTGTGGTGGTAGTCTGATGTACTCTCGGGTGACATTATGGTATCCCAAAAGGAATGGAATTTTAAAAAGGTAAATGTTATATAATGACACAATATTTATAATAATGTTATAAATATCATATATTTTTTTATATCCAATATCACATGAAACCATGATAGGTGGTAACATAAACAAATGACACTGGTTTGCATGGTAGTAGTTTGTTGAACAGACAAATGATGATTCTGTAATAAATTTTATAGAAATGGTGGTAGATGTAGGTCACGAACATAGAATTAAAAATTGTTGGTATATTTATGATACTAAGGTTATTATATTATAATTGTTTAATAATTATTAATGTACCTAGAGAATGTAATAAAATAAAAAAATTTGTTAATGAATGTTACCTCTTTTTAAAGTAACATTTTAATGTTTTCATAGAAAGTCATACTATGATAGTTTAATTATAAAAATTTATTCCCATAATAAGTGAGGATGAATATTTAGAATTTATTATTGATTTTATTATATGAAAGAAGTTTTTTAAGGTTTAAATTAGAGAAGATTTGTGGAGGCCTTTAAAAAGTGATATGGGGTTCACACTTGTAATGTTCTGAAAAAAAAACGGTGTACCAAAATTTTTATCTTCAAATAATGTTTTGAAATAAATTATTTTAGATAATTAGAAATTATAGGCCCAAAACATGCCTATATATTACATTTTAGACATGTGTATAGGTCATTATAATCCTTATATTTTTCATTTAACTACCTAATTAACCCATTTATAACATAAATGCATTAAATAATTTTTTCTTTTTTTAGAATTCAGTATGGTCAAAAATTAATCTGACCTTATTATAATATAAACATAAAATGGATTCCATATATTTAATTCATTTTCTTTAAATTTCATTTACACCATTTTACAGCTTGATTCTTGCCTCAAACCACCTTTATTATCTAGGGCATCCCATATTGGCACGGTTCTCATGCAGCGGGTGAGATCATGCTTCTTTAATCGTCCTATTTTACCTTGTTCTGTGTCAGATGTGAGTGCGTTCAGAGGATGTTGTGGTCACCATGTGGAATTTGGTGGGTGGTGAAGGTATTTGGGTTCTGGCATGCAAAAATGGAATTCTTCTAGTATGCTATGGTGTTCGGGTGGCCGTTCATGTGGTGTTGAATTGTTTTCCTTGATTTGTTCCTTCATATTTCGGATTTTGATGTGAATTTAATATACATTTTTTGTATTTTGGTGAATCTATTATGTGATGATTCTTCAGGGGATGTTTCAGAAGAGTCACATTACATTGTCTATAATTTTTGTTGACATCATTGTGGTGATGATTATTAAATTCTCTTTTCAATCAATTGATTTTTATTTGGATATGTATGATGCATTCCCTAAGAGTTTAATTCCATGAGTCATTGAAGTTAGAATGAATGATGAATGATCATGTTATTGTTTTTTGAGAATTTTCTAGGTGGAATCGGTAGTTAATTTTGTGGATTTTTTTGTATATTATGTTTTGAATTTCATGGTGTTGGGTTTTGCATTGCCCTTGGTGGTATGCAATTCAAGAGATTCTAAGACCATATAATCAATAAACTGCTTCTTTAGACGAGGTTCAGATCAAGGAGTCTTTAATGTACCATTTCTATTTTTAATTGGATGTTTGAGAGGGTATGACTATTTCCACTTGTACCAGGACCATTCACTTCTTTATAGGACATCTAGGCGAGCAACAATGGGTAGTGGGAACAGTATTTAAAGTTTTATGGTCTTGGGATGGGCTTTTCTCTTGTTGCGAGGTTTGTTTATGGTCATGGAATTTTCAAATAGTGGGTGTTTCTTTGTTTATGACTTTGATGTCATGATGGGTTCCCCTATAGCCATTAAAAGGGGGTCTATAATAATAAAAATTAATTAATTTTCAGTTATTATTATTAATAAAATTTCTTACTAGAAATTTTTTTTAAAATAAAATCTTGCAACAGCGGCATTGTAGTGGCGGCAGGGGCACTGTAGTAGTGGCGGGTACGGTAGCGGTACTATTCACATAATGGGATTTGGGGCAAAAAATTTAGCCTACGTGCTATGTAATGGGCTAAATGCCCATTGGGCCTCTGGGCTATGTAATGGGTCTCCCTATACCCAGTTATAGAGGTATTTTCTTTGTTTCAATAACAAAAATGAGGCTTCGGCCCCAACCATTAACAAAAAAATTTTAAATAAAAAAATGCACAAAAAATAATTTTATTAGTTTATTGAGGAAAACCATGTTTTTTGCATAAAAGTAGTTTTTATATAAATTATTCCGTTTAAATTAATATGGTTTTCATGTTCATTTATAATTAATTAGTCACCAGATATTTCATTATATATACATGTATAATCTAAATAATTTCACAATTTATTTAGACCTATTCTCACCCACCATTCACATGGCATCATTATAATCGCATAAAATAATTCCATATTTTAGATAAGCTCAGTGTTTCATGTATCACAAGATAATTTCATTTTTATGTGTAATGAAAAATTTAAAAAATGATAAATTCAATTGAAAAACATATTTCGCAATATTTTGTGGGTGTTACGAATCATGATATTGTACATGATATATTGGGTCAATCAATCATATTGCCCATCCTTTAAATTTCATAACACTCTCAATAACCAAAAACCTCTACAAAATATCACATTGTGGGGATAAAATTCAATAAAACCATCAAAACACAATCAAATAGAAGGAAAAAACATCTCCAAGGAAATAATATTTCCATTGATATAATACTAGGATAAACCTAGAGGAACATATCAATAAAAATTCCCAAAAAATCAAGGACAACCAAGAAAAACTCCAAAGACTCTCCAAACACTTGAAGAAAATTACTAATATAAAATATAGATAACATTCAGTAATCTAAAATGTGATTATGTCATGAAAATGGGAGGTATGAATATTATAGTTAAAAAAATATCCTATTTCATAGAGATAATAAATGGGGTCCAAATAAATGTATCATGAAACACATTCCTCTGGTAAAAAATATTTCATAATCCAACAAATAATATATTCAAATAGAATCAATGAATATACCAACATTATGACTATAAAAATTAAGACATATTAACAAAATATATTTTTTTCAAAATAATAAAAATAAAATTATTATTTTTATATATGTTTCATAAAAAAAATAACCAAATAATTCACACCATTTTTTAATAGAACAACCTTTCCCATAAACCAGCATTCCATAGATAAATATAGGGAAACTTCATTTCTACAACTCAATTCTATTCATGATGTACTAGATGAGGCCATTTAAATAATTTTCAAAAATATTCATTAATAGAACAATATTTGATAATAATCACCACGAAAACATTTACATGTTGAATAAATTTAATACAAACAAATGGATTTTATTATTATTTTGAAAATAATACATTATAACCAATACAATGATTGAAATTTTAAAATTTCTAAATATTATAAATCTAAATATAAGATCACTTAAAAAATTAATTTTAACTAAACCACTTTATTAAGTATTTTATTGAAATACTAAATACTGTGTTTATCTAATTATTAATTTGGGAATAAAATATTACTTATAAAACCACTATGTCAATTTTTATGGAAATTTTAAAATCCAAAAATCATGTTTTTCAAAAATAAAACAGGTCAAACTAAATCAAAATATAATAATATATAAATAATTTTTTGATAACATTAAAAAATGGTATATGATATCTGTGTATCCTTGAAACATGACTTTGTGGATCATGTGAAATGTATAAAAATGGTAATAGAAGTTATCATGAAACAATTATTCGAGATCCATGTGACATTCTGGGCCTTGTGAGCTCATCGAGTACCACAAGTTCACTCCCCCTATCATACAAATTTAATAAACAACTAAAAACTCACATATTAGATGTAACTAAAAATGATAAAACAGAAATAAAATCTTGACTTTTAATGAAAACTACAAATTTTTTATGTAACCGATCTAGCCAGACTCTACCCATAAGTTTCACCAAAAACTAATATTCAATTATCTAACTACCATTTTGCTCTAAATTTAAATTATAATTATGAAACCTATTCACATTAAAGAAAAAAATTTATTCTACCATTTTTCATGAACAATCTAGAGTTATCCCCTGATTTTACATCTAATATATCATGTGACATCCCAGTGGAATGTTCCTCATCATCCTGGGGTGGCACCAAAAACTTTGGGTTTCCTAATTAAATAATGTGAAATATTTTTAAAATAAAAGTATAAAAATAAAAAACAAAAACATTGGAATGATCCTTCAGAATGATGTACATGAACCCCAAAATAGAATAATAATTTAAACAAAATTAGTAAAACAATTCATCTAGAGTAAACATATATAAAAATCCCTATACTGACCTTACGTTATTCATACCCTAAAATTCATATTCAAACCAAATTTGGCCCCATATGCATTTCCTTAATAATCTACTATATATAACTACCCTTCCCCAATAGAAACCAGTAATAGGAATATGTGGATTAAGGGATAAATGACAAAAAATACATACATATGAAATTTAATGTCACTATCCCAAAAATGAATACTCAAATAGAGGGGGAATATATAATCATTATATTGAAAATGGAAGATAAATATATTCATGAAAAATTATGTTCAGAAGGATTTCCGAGTGAGATTCACCACAAGTGGATGATTTAAAGTGGATAATTGTTATGCTAGTTCAAAAATACATTATTAAAAATTGGTTTTTAGTTGATGATCATATAATGGAAAATATAATTTTATAATATTTTATTTTTAAATTTATTATACTGAATTAATTGCTTTGGAAAATAATTTTTAGTCCAAAACCTATTTTTATTAACCTCCATGTAAAATAATTAAAAATATTTTTAAAAACTATTTTCAATGTTTTTAGAATAATTTTTATTCTTAAAGGGGATTAATCCCAATTAAATTATTATAGAATGTAAAACATAGGAAATTTTTTACTTTAATGAGTAATAGAATGTAATAATATTCATAATTTAAAATAATAATCATGGTAAAAACACACTAAGGATCCCTATTACTAGAGGAATCATAGAACTATCAGCAATAATTTTATAAAACCTCAATTTTTTTAATGTGTATCTTGTAACTGTCTAGTATAGGGATTATAACACATAATTCACTTCAAATTGTTAATGTAAAGGGAACTCATCACAAACTAGTTTCTTTAACCCAATATCAATTTGTTCTCATGAGGTTTAAACCATAAAAATAAATAAATAACAATAATGGGCCACATTATAAATAAATTACATGATTTTCTATAATAAAAGATGATAAAAAACAATTACGAGACTATATAAAAAATCACATAGATTTATTTAGGAATGTGAGTATAAAATAACATCGAAGGATTTTTAAAAAAAATCAAAAAATATTATTAAACAGTTATTATAAAATTTCCAGCTTGGTGTTGTATTTTATTTATAAATATATTGAAATATCCTTTTGAGAAAAAATCATCAGTATCACATTTAAATCCCCAATGTCCCCCTTTATTCTATTTCAATAATATACACTTATATACACACAGACGTAAGTCATTAATTTTACAAATTTAAATATTCTTATATGAATTTTAATACAAACACACACACACACACACAGATATATATATATACATACACAAGTTTATATGGGTATAACTATCCAGTGTACCCAACGATATTTTATTACCTTTCAATTTTACTTTGAAATTTATGTTAAATTAATTCATCGATAATTTGAATTTCATTTATCAAGTGAATTTCAATGTAATGTAAAAAAATAGTAATTAAATTATATATTTAATGATCCACAAAAATATCATAAAATTCATATAAATTATTTAATAAATCTTTTATGGTTTTAGTCAAAACTTTTCATGAAATAATTATCAAAATGTAACATTAAAAACATTTAATTAAGTAAATAAACTTTAAATTAAAATGAAAATCGTGATAATAAAAATTTTACTTTAAAAAATATTTAGATAAATGTAATATTATGAGTTTATACCAAAAACGTTTTTTAATAAATTAATGTAATGTTACAATATTTATATCCTTAAAATAGGGGGTAACCTACATTAATCAGAGTAGAACAATTTCTAGTTGACCTGAAAGGCATGACTCCAACTCAATCATGTTTTAGGTATCTCAAAAGATGAATAAAAACCCTGGGAACAATAAAATATCAAAAAAATCATAGTATGACTAAAATCAATGGTTTTATAACACTCACTCTACGGAAAGGGGAAAAATAAAGAGTTTGAGAGAGGGAGAGGTAGGATGACATGAATGATAGGTGGTCCTTACCAAGGTCAAATTCACACTAAACTGTAATAAAATATGGTAATAGATAATGTGGTGAATTAAAGGGAGTCCCATTGGACATTCATTGAACAAAATGGGGAATAGAGAGTTATTTAATAATTTTATGGGAAAGTGTGCTTAAAATAATTTTCAAATGGAATACTTATAAGTGCTATGAATCTTTAAAATTAGCCAAACCATGCACCCCCCCTACAGGCGTAACAAAAGATCATCAACATGGTCAGAGGACATGGTTAGGGAAATTTTTTCTAAACATTCATTTTTGATTTGTCAATTGATAGATTAACACACACATGCTCAGCATGTTTTCAACTAGCTGTGTGCCTTCACAAAAAACCCTAAATTATAAAATCTCAAAATTTATAAACTTTGGATTATATATTGGTATTAAATATATTTAAATAATTAAAAATAATAATGAAAATGGTTTGGGGAGTGATAGTATTCTCAATTATTTTTCAACAAAATAAAAAATTGTTTAAATATAAGTATATTAGCATGAATAGAATTTTTTCATAAATGGTGAGTATAAATTTTTGTTGTATTAGAGTAAGTGGAATTATGAAATCCATATCATTAAATTTTCATTATATTTCTTCCATAGAAATGTTTTCTTCATTCCAATAAAGAGAGTTGTAGAATGCTGTTGATTTTTCATTGATGATGATGTGTGAATCATCATGAATTTTAGTACCAAC
Source organism: Viscum album (assembly GCA_963277665.1). Classification (NCBI taxonomy): domain Eukaryota; kingdom Viridiplantae; phylum Streptophyta; class Magnoliopsida; order Santalales; family Viscaceae; genus Viscum; species Viscum album. The sequence goes on along the minus strand of OY728152.1, from coordinate 1,734,049,131 downwards.
AAAATAATAAAAGTTGTAATCTAAATTATATATACCAACCAATTGTGATTCATCATGTAGTTTTTCATCAATATCCCCTTCTAGAAATGGATGTTTAATTTTGGATGATATATCTTCATGTTTTCTCCTATTGTCCTCCTTGGGTTCTTCATTATTTAATGTATGTGGAATAATCATTAGTTTTACATCAGCTTATTTTTTTTCTAATCAATAATAAAATATTTAATGTCCTCGAGAGAATTGTAAGGTATATAAATTTTAATTCCCAATTAAATAATAAATTTATATTATTTCCCCAAACAAATATTTAAATATTCTTTCAAAAAATACCATTACAAATTTTTATCTGACCAATCATATTAATAATCATTATAAAAGTCTATATGTATCGAAATAAATAAAATATATAATTTAATGTTCTATTTATTAGTTTTTAAATTTTTTTTAAATTTTTCTTAAATATTGTGTCAATTTTTTTATTTACCATGAAAATTACTCCAAAATGATATAAATTAATTTTCATAAATCTCAAATAAACAAATCATTATAACAAAATCATGAACTTTAGTGGCATGAACTATGATTGGTCTCTCAAGGAGTCCACTCATAAAACATTTCTTCTATTATCCCCATTTTTTACTAAAATATACATAAAAATAAATTCACTATAATATTGGGGATATTATAAAATGTATTTAATAAATATATAAATATATATATATGTGTGTATGTGAATGTATATAAAAAAGAAGATGGTCAAAAAATGAAATGAATTTGTTGGGAATAAGTTGATGTCCTTGAATGATTACATTTATTCAATAACTTTTTATTTAGTATAAAATTATTAATATCAGATTTAATATAGATATCAATTATTAACATTCGGAAAATTATTACAAAAATAATTTATATTTCTTTTTAAAACATCCACACACCAGAAAATACTTATCTTAAAATCATATAGGAGTCCACATTGATGATAAAAACTTCCCTTTTCAATGTATATAGTATGAATTACTTAAATATTAATTAAAATGAATATTTATAAAAATTAAGAAGAATTATTAAATGTAAAATAATTCAGGATACATGGTCAATGTAATTGATTTATATACTATTGAATTCCTATAATAAAATAATCTGAAATGTGGATATCAAATTATATCATTGAATCATTGCTCCCCCTTGAACAATTGTAGGGGTTAGTTCTCCACAACCATGGAGATGAGAAAAAAATAGTGTGGGAAACTAACGAGGGAGAATATAATGTGTGAAAAAGGAATCTTCTATTTATTAAAAATTTAAAATACTATAAAAACCCATCCTTATCATATATATTTGGAAATCTCATGAATTTTAGTGTAGGAAAGTATTTATAAACTTTAGAAGAGGTTATCTTTACATCTAGTATTATTCTCTGAATATTAACACATTTCTTTCATTCTTAACTTCTAAATCTTGTATGTGACCTTACAAGATGTATTTCATCTACATTGTATCCATTTTCAAAAAACTATTCTCCACCACTGAAAACGTTTCTAATCTTGTAGGGATTCATTTTTAATGATTAATTGTCTAGATTGACTGACTCCTTAATTTATCATTACCTATATTTCCATGAATTTATAGAAATTAAAATTTCTAAAGATTTAGAATTCATAGTTAATTATGTTTCTCCTAGGAAACTTATCTTTCTATATATAATTTTTTTTTATCTTCTTGATAATAATCATTTAAGATATAATATTGACTTTAAAATTCATCAAAAATATTGGTAGATTTATTTTTCCCAGATGTATAATTTTTTAGGACCAATTTTTGTTAAATTTAGTAATTTTTTTTGTTGAATAAAATAAACAATGATAACTATTTAACCCTAAAGAACATCTTTTTCTATTTTGATCATTATAGTGATTGTAATGAGAAAATAACTATGATAATTTTTTCTAAATAAACAAATATATTAGTGAAATGTCTCTTTTTAAAGGAATTCTTATATAATGATTGGAAAAAGAGGATTTACTATAAAAATGAATAAGGATAATGAATTTTATCCCACGTTATCAATGTTTATCTCATATGTAAGTGTGAATATATAGAGTATTTCATTAATAAATAATCTACCATATCACTAATGGTGTTATTTATACCAAACATACATGTCTTCTTAATAAAATTAGTAGTATAACATAAATACCCATAGTAATTTTCCTCTAAATTAATGTTGTACATCACAAAAAAAACATATAATAATTTTATCTAACATTTTATGGATCTCATGCAAATGATTTAAAATTTCCCTCTTAATTAAAGTAGTACATCTCACTAATCATCAACCACTACCATTTCACATAGGGTGTGTCCTAATAAACATCCATGACATCTCCCCTCATACTCAGGGTTGTACCCCATTCCAATCCTCAACCACATTCCATAACTCATGGAAGGTCCTCATTCCCAATCTCAATCTTTCCACTGTAACTCAACGTAGGTCATCATACCAAATTGTACACCATCCAACAACACTTATGGTTTATTAAGTAAAACATAATGGCCAACACATCCTATAAATTATCACACCATCCTAACACATTTAATTAAATGATATAACATTTTCTACTCCATATAAATTCACTAAGATCCTCATACCCCACATAATCCCTTAAATTTTATACGGACCAACATTTCCCACCCCATTGGTACTCTTAAAAATGAGGGCCAAACATGAACAAGGACACAATATTCCAGTCAATAACAACATCAAATTTTGATACTAGTTATATGTTCCCACTACACAGGAACTATTCCAAACCAATAAAACTTAAGTAATTATTATAAACTCATCACAATATGTTGGAAAAATTCCCCTTACCCAATCATGGGTTCTAATTATTACATCTATCATAAGAGGTCTCTAAAACCACTCATTTAAAACATATAGTTATTATAATGTTACACTATTAATTAGAGGAAATAACACACTCAACATAACCCCAAAGGATTAAGTCCACCAAGAAAACATTCTCTTAATAGTCCATGATACATTATTTCTACTCACCTATCAACGAGGAATCATAACATACTAAGACTTTGACATCAATATTAAGGACACCAACCAAGGATATGCACAACCTAGGTTGTGTTTGTGTTCTAATTATAGGCTCCAAAATACATCTACATGATGTGTTGTCCCCTTGTAGATGTAGTCATTTGGTGTTTCAAGATCTCATAATACACAATGGAGAACATTATGTAAACCAAGAGGCCTCATGTCCACCTACCTCATCATTAATCCACTTTCCCACATCCAATCTAGATGAACAAAATTATTTTATAGTAATATATAATCTTGCATAAAAATTTATATGATTTTATATCATACGGATTGACCACCTCAATATCAGAGTTATTATCTTGATGTCATACTCAATCCATTATCACACAATCCCTCACTAATCCAAAATAAACATTCAAAATTCTATGAGACCTAATTTCACAACACCAAATGCAAAATAATTGTTATAAATTTTATAATTAATAGAGAAAATAGTATTAAATTGTAATATCTCTCAGAAATTCATCGAGAAATCCCTCGGAACCAAAATTTGAACTAATAACTCATGGGATGTTCATGAGTACCCTAAAAACACCATTAATAAATATTTCCCATTATTCAATGCCATATTTATCACAAATATTATAAAATTTAAAAAAAATATAATATTTAAAATACAATATAATATATCTCTATTAAATTAGTCAAAAGTAAAGTGTTTTTCTCATTCATCGACATCCTAATTCTATCACACACACAACATTTATCAATAAACAATATTCAACCATTCTCCAGTGGAATAAACATAAATATACTAAGAAGAATCCATTATAAATGAAATATAATGATGAATAGGGACAATATTGAGTGGAGGAAGATGTCAGAAATAGTATACCCTACATTATACCAATATAAACAACCCATCACTAATGGGGATAATGGTGTAATAGAGAATGGAGTTGATGGTGGAATAAAAATATTTTTAGGACAATTCTCTTTTTACAAAGAATGGAGAATGGAATTGAAGATATAGTTAATATCATATTATTTTAAAGACCATTATTGTCCTTATTAGGTACTTAGATCACTACCACTGGGTAATCAGTTGCTAACAGAAAAATTCCACAAGGCTAGGGAAACTATTACGTCTCCAAAAGCATTACATCGTGTTCTCAATTTTGACTTGAAGAAATACAACACCATACAGACCACACGGGGTTCCTGGTATTCCACCACAACGTACACGACAATTTTTTTAAATTTGGTGAAAAAAGCCTACTCTGAATATTACCCAATCCAATTGATATAACTCATGATCCAAAAAACACATTTAATAAATCCTCCTTGAGATACTCCAACACTAAAAGCAGTGATAAAAATTTGAATTCGTAGAACCCTCTTACCACCATGACACAAAATGAAAATTTCATACAGATTTACTAGACTATAATGATCCAGATCTTTATATTATTCACATGTAATGTGATAATATAGAAGAAAATATATTTTTAAATTTCATATAAAAATTTACACAGTTTCTACTTTAATAAATAATCAATTGTCATAATATTCTTAAAACCCATCATTGAGGGTGGTCCACCATGATTGTGATGAATTTAAAAGGGCTCTATGTACCGTACCAAAAATATTTAGTTGGACATGATCTATGACTAAATGGGTTTTACATTATATATTAATTTATAAGAGATCATACATTTAAATAATATTAAATATATTTGTGTTTATTCAAATATATAAAATATTCATAAATATTGTAGTGAAATGTTTATAACAAAACATATTTTTCAATATTTATTTTGACATTAAAAAATGTATTTAAATGGATATAATCAAATTTTGGATAAAATCAAATCTTTGATATTTGATTGATATATATTATTTACCTAAAATATCATAATTCAATATAATTATAAATGTTTTTATAAATATTATGTATTTGAAATATGAATGAGTTAATAATAAACTCCGTTTAAAAAAATAATATAAAAGAGATAATATAGAAATTGTTTTGAAATTTTCAGGAGTATTTATTAATCATATGTTTATAAAGTTATGCATAATTATAATTTTTTTTTATTTTATTAATTAGTTAAATATGAACAAACTTTAAGCTCATATATAAATTAATGAATTTTTAATTTCATTAGTTTTTTCAACACATTATTATTCCTGACTATAATTTTCTAATAAAATGGGTGTATTAATAATATTGATTAAATTTTTTACATTCTACTTGTGAATGTCACAGAATTTATAAAATGAATTACATGCATGGTAAGAGAGATGATTTAGTTCAGTTTAACCATTAATAATGAATTTTAGGTTGGATAATATTTTGAATGTAAATATTGATTATCGTTAATATGAATTAGTTGTTAGGATTTTAAAATAATTAAGTTCACTATCAAGTATTGATATTTGGATAATGGTAATTTTGAATAGAATTAATTTAACACACTTAGTTTTTGGTAATCTATTATATTATTATTTTTTTCTGATGTTATATATTATTATTGTTGAGATTCAATAGTTCTTGGTGAGATTTGGTTTTTTTTTGAAAGGGGTTTTAGGGTTGAATGGTATGATCATGGTTTGGGGAATATATAAAACAACTCTACGAAACTCTGTAATAGATTCTGGGGATCTTTAGGAAGGATAACAACAGGTGAATGGTATCTAAAAATGATTTTCATTTAAGACAAACCATGTGAGTTGGCCTAGGGGATAACTAGGTTATTATATAGTTTCTGAAACCATACCATCCAACATTTTGGGGGATAGTTTAGTGATAGTTTCAAGTTCATGGTTACCCAAAATGTGTGGAAAAACAAAGTGATCTTCATTTATTATTCCCAAAATTATAGTCTAACTCAATTTATCTCCCATAAGCCCACATTTTCATTCACATATCTTTGGATAAACACTACACTCACCCATAAGAGTTTTGGGGGGTTCAATTTTATCAGGTGGCCAATTATTTTTATTTATGTTTTTTGGATCACTTTAATAAAATGAAAAACACGATTTTCTCTAATTATCATTATATGTTATCATCACATCTCACATATAATGTTTGGTCTAATTCATTATATATATATTTATGATCCATGTTGTGATTTGGTGAGATATTTATTGGATCTATTAAAAGAAATATATTTCAATTAGATATATAGATGTTTTTATTATTGTTTTACATTTTTTCAGCCCATTGAGTGGTAGGTGTATTCAATGTCAGTTAATTATTTCTATAACTATAAGGATTATATTTACAAAACTATTATGTTTTGAGTTTTAATATCAAACCCCTTCCTTTCATTGGTTTTAAAATCATGGATTCTCAGGATTTATGAAAATTGACTGGATTATTATATATTGGTCTATATTTAAAATAATTCTTTTCGAACATTGTAAAAAAAAAATTTCTTATTTTTAGAATGAATCTATTATTCTAATTATTTTATGAAAGTAATAACTATTTTATTTTTAATTTAATATATTAATTTCAATTTATTTTACATTGTGGTGTGTGTTCATATAGAATATATGTGGCCTTGTTATTTAGGATATGGTGCTTAGTATGTAATGTACAATATCATGTGTCCGTCCTTCCCAAATACCAGCCCAATTTCCACAAGGCCCGGTGGGAATTACCAATCTCCATAGTATGGTGAAAAGAATATGGGAGTCACATTAACTAAATTTAGAATAGTTGTTTCCAACTAAAAGATACACAAGAATAAAACAAAATGGTCATAAACAACATCCATGACCCCATACATTATTTTACCATTATTCATATCCATAAACAAGAGAAATAGATATGCCAAAAATGTAGGGAAAAATGAAAAAAAAATGAAAACTACTATAATTCCATGAACTGATGATGAGAAGGGAAAAAAATCAATGTAACCATTAGTTTCTAAATACTACTCAAATCACCCCACATCTCCCATAATTAAGAATAAGTATCTACATAATAACCTGGATGATTATACATTTTAGGTGATAGATAAAAATAAAAATTCTCCACCATAACTCACTAAATCTATAAAGTATGTTTTATAATAAAATTAATATTTAATTGTTTGAAAATTAATCATAAAAGTAAGGTTTATAGTTATAAAACTTATGGAATAAAATAAATTCCATAAAGAACATATAGAAAATTTTACATTGCCTTCCAAAACCAAACATACATGACTAGATGGAAAATATATCATCCTAAGATATATAAAAATTCAAGAAACACATGATTATATTCTTTAAAACTACTCACATGATTTATTTAAAATAATTTAAACATTTCACAAGCCAAATACATCTCCAAAGAAAAACCAAATTATGATCCACTTTAAATCACGCACATAATAGTATATAAAACCTCAATTACATTTTCGAAAACAAATATTGTTACTCATTTTCAATGAAAACTATAGAACTCACATTAGTGAGGCATGTCAAGAAGGAACCAAATATATATATCAATGGAAACAATTACACATATAAAAGTAAGGTTCCAATATCAATAAATGAAAGGGTGTTAATTTTTCAAGACACGACCCCAATTGTAGAAAGATCTTTTACTCCCCCATTCCAACCACTATATGTAGTTGGGTGGAATAAAGTGCCAAAATACATATCTGAAATGGGATATCATTACAGAATTTACATCTACTATAAGCTCGCATCATTAAACATTACTTAATATTGAGTTAAATCAAGAATTCACGTTGGGGATCATTTAATGATTAATTTTTTATAGTATTAATCCATAACTATTACAGATCTACTATAATATTACAATGAAGACAGTTCTACTATAACCTTTTTTTTACAAAAATAAAACTTATAAAATAAAACAACAGTTCTTTTATTGATATAAATCTTCTTGGATACTTCCTTCTTCTTACAACTTCCATATAACCTGTGAAAATAAATTTCAAAAACATGATATGAGGCTAAAAATCATAGTATGTGTTATAAAAATAAGGAATGAAAACATTATCTAATAAATAAATAAAAAACAATGAATCCATAATTTTCAATAATAACTGTAACGTCCCAGTTCTGGAAGTCGGAGGTACCCCATACCCAATTGGACACATGGCCTCAAGCGCATTTCTCGAAATTCAAATGGCTGCCGACTAGCAGCTAGGGCCTTGGGTGTGATAGTGGGGAAACTATTCCCTCATTGGTAGAGTACGAAGTGGAAGAGAAAACAATAAACAATAGTGGAAGCAGTAAACAATCCAAACAAAATTGAACAATGAACTAATAAATATGACAAACAATAGGAGCACATATATTCATATATAGGATTCATGATACATATGTCTAGGAAAGAATCCAAAAATGTCACAAATCTAGAAATACATGTAGTACTAAAAATAGTACAAAAGAAAGAATAATAGCTCCTCAGCATCACACGCCTAAGCTTGGCCCCAAGATCTCCAGATCCACAGTAAGTCAAGTACATGAAGTCAAAGGGCGCTTTCCCTTGTCTATACCTGCAATAATATAGACTGTTTGGGCCCAAAAGAAGGACCCAAATAGGGTGTGAGACTAAATCACAAAAGGCAACCACCTGAAGATCTATTCCAAAGAGTAAGTGAATATATGGAAGGTAAAAGTATAGAAAACCATAAATAGGAACATGCTGAACAATAAAAAAACCTCATTTCCAATGTCAAGAAAAAACTAACAGACATAAAATCACAACATGTAACCTTCTGTAAGTACTCACAGCCATTCCCTCTGGTCATACCTAACAAGTACCAACAACCCTTTTGGTAGTGCACTCAGCCTAACCCCTCTGGTTTGGTTATACCGAATTATAAAGACTCTCTAAGGTGGAACATGTAGTCCACTACCGTTATAGTCTACGATATTCATGATATCATTGAAGAAGCTCGCACAATAAATTACTCTTATAGCCCCACAGTAAAAGACTCTGTAAGGAAGGACACTCTGTCAATTCCCCTTATAGCCCAGGTCGTTCATAGACTCTATCAAAAAGCTGACATAGTTAATCCCTCCTATATCCTATGGTAGTCAGGTGATTCAAACAAACAAAACAGAGACTCTTTGAGAAATCTCAAATGGTCTATCTTCGTATAGTCTAAAGGACTCTATGAGGAAGTCTCATAGTCTATCCCCTTTAAGCCGAATGTAATCCTAGGCTCTCAGAGGATGCTCACTCGGTCAATCCCTATATAGAATAAAGCTCAATGACTCTCTGAGGAAGCTCACTCGGTCTATCCCCTTATAGTCCACTACACCTGATTCTCATGGCCTTGTGTAGGATAACGCCATAACAGTACGATATGACCAAAGTAGACTTACATAACTACTTGGATAGATATTACTATAACAAAAAAGCATGTCAGAAAACATTCCTCCATCCTACTACAAAAGGCATGGAAACAGACATAGCATCCAAGGAAAAACAAGACCAACGATCATAAACAGAACATGTGTGGGAAGAACCTCGAAAGCATAGTAGTTCAACCATATTGATATTCAATCATACTCTGTATTGGAATACAAGCATCACAAGAATATAACGTGGGTAAAAATGTTTACACACAATACCCCATACAAGGGTATTGGTAGAATTTTCACATTATATTCAAGGAATTTCAACAGAAAGGAACAAACCACCAACCATGACATTAGGAGATCGATATACTTGAACCTAGAAGCTTGATTCTCTTTGGAACGTCGTAGATCTATGAAAACGCATAAAATTTTCGACCCGTGAAAACTTGAAAAAGAGGAGGAATTGGAAAACAAAGCTCTGGGAGAAGGAAGAGATTACTGATGAGATTCCAACACACCAAACCGTTTTAGAATCGAAGGACGAATGGAGGCTCGGTGGATCATCCAAGACATGCGGTCGTATGGACTCTCTCGGAGGAAGAACACCTAGAAGAAGACAGTTCTATCTGTCAGACACAACCCTGGTGAATTTAATAAAAAAAACAAATTACATGGCATGCACTTGTTGTTTTCGTACACCGTATTAGGCGACCTCCACATCACCAATTCATGGTCATCTATCTGCCCACAACACGGCCAGCACACGACCTATAGTGGCATCGATGTACATGGCGTGTCCTTATAAAGTACAGGGCGTGTACTTAGAAAATTTATAGATTTCCCTTATTAACAAAAATGACCAGAAAAGGAAAAACATACATGAAAAGAAGATCCTGGTTCTTAAAAACATCCACCATTAATGAAATTCATCCATGAATTTCCCTAATGTGGTGTATAAGAAGAATCCTCGAACAACATTGACCACTGTGCTCGTACATCTGCCTTCCTCTCCCAAGACCTGTCCTGCTCTTGCCCGTGCTTCCATAGCACATGTACCAGAGGAACAGACCAGCCACAAAGAACCTTTTGTACTGTGATCAACAATCTGGATAGGATGCTCCTCGAAAGATGCATTCACCTCCAACTTCACTTCCTCGGGTTAGAAAGTGTGAGATGGGTCTGAAAAGTAATGTCAGAGCTGAGAAACGTGGAAGAAGTCTTGCATGTCCTGGTACCTCTAAGGTAACTGCAACCGATAGGTAACCAGACCAAATCTCTCAAACACCTCAAAAGGCCCGACGTACCATAGTGAAAGCTTACCTTGTCTCCTAATCCTCCTATTCCCCAACCTTGGTGTGACACGTAGAAAAACCTGATCCCCGACCTTGAACTCTAGAGGTCGCCTCCATTGATCAGTATAAGACTACTGCTGAGATGGTGCAATAGCCATTCTCATCTGAATCAATTCTATCTACTCTGTGGTCTACTGGAAAGGACAAGGTCCCATCAAGGATGCCTCTCCGGCCTCCAACCAACATAAGGGTGATCATCATGGCCTACCATACAAATCCTCATAAGGTGCCATATGAATAGTTGTTTGAAAACTATTATTGTAGGAATACTCCACAAGAGGGATATGCTTCTCTTAAGAACCTCCAATGTCTAGAATGGAAGCTCAGAGCATATCCTCAATCACCTGAATCATTCGCTCAGACTGACCATCTGTCTGGGGATGGTATGTTGTACTCAAAAGTACATGTGTACCTAAAGCCTTCTGATTCCCCTTCTGGGCCCATGAAGTAAAATTTTCTTCCCTGTCCGAAACAATGGAGTGTGGAAATCCTTATAGATGTACAATCTATCGGATGTACAAATGTCCCAAATCATCAACAATGAAGGGCTCCTTGATCAAAAATAAGTGAGAATACTTTGTACGACCATCGATGAGAACCCAAAAAGAATCATTCCCTCAAGGTGACCATGGAAAACCAGTCATGAAATCTATCGCGACATTGTTCCACTTCCACTCCGAAATGGGTAGCTGCTGCAAATGATCTGCTGGTCGCTAGTGCTCTTCCTTCACCTACTGAAAAGTGGAACACTTCATGACAAAACCAGCAACATATCTCTTCATACCAGGCCACCAATTCTAGCAGTGTATATCACGATACGTCATGGTGACACCAGGATGAATTTCCCAAACCGAGGAATAAAAATCCTGCATCCGCTCCACGTGTATGTCTTCTAGAACCTAGACACGTCCCTAGAAATGCAAGACCTCATCATTTCCTGCTATCCGTCCAGGAAGAGGGTCCCTTCCTAAAAAAACTCCCCCATATGACCATCCATTATGAGTCTGATAGATACCTTATCTGTATCCGATCGAGAAGAGTAGAGGTAAGAGCTACAGAAGAGAGAAAATAATTCACATATCTTTTGTGCATCTCCAAATGAATCTCATAGAATAGAGACATAAGCTGCCACTCACTACTGGACTCCTATACCTCTGGTATTTGTGTTTTCCTACTCAATGTGTCAGCCACTACATTGACATTCCTTGGTGTATAGGCAATTTTAAAGTCAAACTAATGAAGATACTCAGCCCACCTGTGCTCTCAGATTCAGAACACACTAAGTGAAGATGTTCTTGAGACTTCTCTGGTTGGTGAAAACCACAAAATTCTTATGCAATAGATAATGTTTCCAATAGCATAAGGCATGAACAAAAACTGCCAACTCAAGATCGTGAGTCGGGTAATTCCTCTCATGTGGCCTCAACTGCCGAGACCCGTACGCAATGAATACCTCTCCCTACATCAGCATAGCTCCCAAATCGATAGATGAAGAATCATAGTAGACAGTGTAACTCTTTCCTGACTCTAGGAATACTAGTATCAGTGTTGAAGTAAACATACCTTTCAACTTCTGAAAGTCTGACTCACAAGAACATGACCTTATGAACTTCTCACCCATATTAGTCGGACCCATCTGTGGTGCTGCCAAGTGAGAAAAGACTTATATGAAGCATATGTAGTTTCCAGCCATCCCTAGGAAACACTGTACCACAAATACGTTCTTCAGCTGCTCTCAAGAAACTACTTACATCCCATTCTCTGGGTCTACTGATACTCTTGTATCTGAGATAACATGACCCAAGAAATGAATCTGATCCATCCAAAAGTGGAATTTTGAGATCCTAGCATATAACTAATGCTCTCTTAGTGTACTCAGAACGAGCTCAATATGGGATTCATGGTTGTGTGAAGTGTGAGAGTACACCAAGATGTCATCCAAAAAAACCCCCCACGAAGGGATCCATGTATGGATGGAACACTCTGTTCATTAGTTCCATGAAAATTGCAGGTGCGTTCGTGAGACCGAACGCCATAACCGTATACTCGTATAGACCATACCTACTCCGGAAGGCTATGAGAGGTATATCAGATGGTCTAACGAGCAACAGATGATAACCGGACATCAAGTAAATCTTCACGAACACTAGGCCCCTTGAATCTGATTGAAAATATCATCAATCCTAGGAATGGGATATCAGTTCTTGACCGTCAACTGGTTCAGCTTCCGATAATACAGACAAAGCATAATGGTTTCATCTTCCTTCTTCGAAAACATGATAGGCGAACCCCAAGGAAAAGTACTGGGTCGAATGAAACCCTTTTCCTACAACCCCTAAAACTTCTTCTTGAGCTCCTACAACTCAGTAGTAGACATCTTATAAGGAGGAATGGATACCGGTGCCGCTCCTGGCACTATCTCAATAGGAAATTCTACCTCACGCTCCAAAGGCAAACATGAAAAGTCCTCTGGAAATACATCCATGAAACGATCCACCACTAGAGGAATGTCTAAATATTATGTCCCCTGGTAATCTAGATATAGACTAGAAATTTGTGTCGTAACTCCTCATTTCCCATGATGCTTGGGTCCTGCCCGAATCGCCTAGACATCCCACCCGCCCGATGAAGAAATGATCCATCCTATGGTGATATAAAACTCACCCTTTGGAGGTAGTAGTCGACAACATCCTAGAAGGATAATAAGGAGTTCATTATGATAATGAAATCATAGATCGTCATCTCTTGGACATAGAGGTCCCATAAGAAGTGAAACCCCAAAACCTCAAGAGGGCACTCTCTACATTGACGTACGCTAGATGTTATCATTCCCAACGGTGTGTCTTTTGTCAACATGTCGGCAAAGGAAAAGTTACATAGCACAATTCGCTCCACAATAGAAACAGAGTTAATGACATAGAAATACCCTATGTCAAAATGAGCAGATGATAAAATCGAGGCTACTAAGATCGTACCTCGAATGGTGGAAGGTTAAGGATCCAAATAGGGTGTGAGAATAGATCCCAGAAGGAAACAACCTAAAGAAATTTTCCTAACAGTCAGAGAATATATGGTAGGTAAAAGTAAAGAAAAAAGTAAACATGAATATGATGGACAATAAACAAACCACTGTTCCAATGTCATGCAAAAACTAACAAACATGAAGGAACAACATGTTGCCTTCTAGAAGTACTCAGATACATTCCCTCTGGTCCTACCTAACAAGTACCAACAACCGTCTGGGCAGTGCACTCAGCCTAACCCCTCTGGTTTGGTCATACAGAATTATAAAGACTCTTGGAGGAGGCACACGTAATCAACACCCATTATAGTTTATGGTAGTCATGAACTGTCTGAGGAAGCTCACTTAGTCAATTCCCCTTATAGCCCTATGGTCAAAAACTCTCTGAGGAAGCACACTCAGTCAATTCCCCTTATATCCCTGGTCATTCATAGACTCTCTGAGGATTCTCGGAAAGTCAATCCCTCCTATATCCTATGGTAATTAGGGGATTCAAACAAACAAAATAGAGACTCTCTGAGAAATAACACATGGTGTATCCTGTATAGTATAAAGTAGTCCAGGAATCTCTAAGGAAGCCCTCACGGTCTATCCCCTTTTACCCAATGTAATCCCAGGCCCTCTGGGGATGCTCACTCGGTCAATCCCCATATCCCCTCAAGCTCAATGACTCTCTAAGGAAGCTCACCCGGTTTATCCCCCTATGGTCCACTACACCCGATTCTCACGGACCTGTGTAGGATAACAACATATCATTACAATATGAAAAAAGTAGACTTATATAACTAAATGGATAGAAAGTTTTACAACATACAAGCATGTCCGAAAACATTCCACCATCCTACTAAAAATGTAATGGAAACATAAAAAGCATACAAGGAAAAACAAGACCAACGATCATAAACAGAATGTGTGTGGGGAGAACCTCCAAAGTATAGTAGTTCAACCAGATTCATTTTCAAAAATCCTCTATATAGGCAACTATCATCGTTGGAATATCACGAGGGTAAAACGGTAAACACAAAATACCCCATTCAAGGGTATTGGTGGAATCTACACATAATATTCAAGGTCATTCAACAGAAAGGAACAAACCACAAAACATGACATTATGAGATCGATATACTTGAATCTCAAAGCTTGATTCTCCTTAGAAAGTCATAGATCTATGAAAATGAAAAAAAAAATCAACCCTCGATAACATGGAAAAGAGGAGGAATTGGAAAATGAAGGTCTGGGAGAAAGAAGAGCTTACTTATGCAATTCCAACACACCCAACGGTTTCAGAATTGGAGGACGAACGGAGCCTCACTGGCTCATCAAAGATCTGTGGTCGTATTGATGCTCTCATAAGAAGAACACCTTCAAGAAGACGGTTCAGTCCGTCAGACGCAACCCTAGTGTGTTTAATGAAAAAAAACAATGTACATGGTGTGTAATTATTGTTTATCTATCCCACATTAGGAGGCCTCCACATCACCCATACATGGTCGTCTATATGCCCATGAAATCTCCTCGTGTATGTCTGCTGAAACCCATACGCATCCCCAGAAACCCAAGACCTCATCCTTGCCTACTATCCATCCAGGAATAGGGTCCTCTCCTAACACACTCTCCCACATGACTAGTAATTTTGAGTTTTACAACATCCTCATCCATAGATGATCGATAAGAGTAGAGGTAAAAACTACAGAAGAGGGAAAATTCATCCCCTGTCTATCATTAATCTCCAAATTTATCTCAGAGAATAAGGCCAAAATCTGTCACTCACCACTGGCCTCATAAACTGCATGTATCTTTGTTCTCCTTCTCAACGTGTCAGCCACTTCGATTACTTTCCCAGGTGTATAGGCAAGATTAAAGTCAAAAGACTAAAGATACTCAACCCACCTGTTCTGTCTCAGATTCAGACCACACTAAGTGAAGATGTACTTGAGACTTTTGTGGTTGGTGAAAACCACAAAATTCTCACCAAAAAGATAATGTTTCCAATATCATAAGTCATGAACAAGAGCTTCCATCTCCAGATCTTGCGTCAGTAATTCCTCTAATGTGGCCTCAACTGCCGAGACCCATATGCAATGACTCCCTCTAATTACATCAGAATAGCTCCCAGAATATTACATAAATCCTCACAGTAGACAGTTTTTCTCTTTCTTGACTCTGGGAAGACTAGTTTCAGTGTTGAAGTAAACATCCCTTTTAGCTATTGAAAGGATGACTCAAACGAATCTGACCATATGAACTTTGCACCCTGCTTAGTCAGACCCGTATGCGGTTCTGCCAAGTGTGAAATGTCCGGTATGAAGCATCAGTAGTATCCAGCCAGCCCTAAGAAACTCTGTAACTCAAAGAGGTTCTTCGGCTGCTCTCAGGAAACTACTACCCTCAAATTCATTGGGTCTACTGATACTCTTGTATTTGAGATAACATGACCCAATAAATGAATCTGATCCATCAAAAAGTGGCATTTTGAGAGCTTAGCATATAACTAATTCTCTCTCAGTTTACTCAAAATGATCTCAAGATGGGTTTCATGGTCGTGTCTGGTGTTAGAGTACACCAAGATGTTATCCACAAAAACCACCATGAAGGAATCCATGTATGGACGGAACAGTCGGTTCATCAGTGCCATGAAAACTGCATGTTCGTTCGTGAGACCGAACGGCATAACGTTGTACTCATTTTGACCATACCTACTCTAGAAGTTCGTGAGAGGAATATCATATGGTCTAATGCACAAGTGACGATAAACAGACCTCAAGTCGATATTTGAGAACACCAAGACCCCTCAAAGCTGGTCGAAGAGATCATCAATCCTAGTTAAGGGATATCAGTTCATGACCATCAACTGGTTTAGTTTTTGATAATGCACACAAATATTAAGGGTGCCATCTACATTCATTGCAAATAGGACAGGCGAACCCCAAGGACAAGTACTGGGTCGAATGAAACCCTTTTCCTACAACCCCTCCAACTGCTTCATGGGATCCCAAAACTCAATTGTAGCCATCCTATAAGGAGGATTGGATACCGGTGCCACTCCTAGAACTATCTCAATAGAAAATTCTACCTCACACTCTGAATGAATAACTGAAAAGTCCTCTATAAAGACATACCTAAAACGATCCACCTCTAGAGGAAAGTCTAACTATGAAGTCCCCTAGTCATCAAGATATAGACTAGAAATCTAGGCTATAACTCCTCAAAGCCCATGATGCTCGGGTCCTGCCCAACTTGCCTGGACATCCCACTCGCCATGATGAAGAAATGATCCACCCTATGGTGATATAAAACTCACTCTTTGGTACTAGCAGTCGATGACTGCCTGGAAGGGGACTAACCAGTCCATTTTGAGAATAAAATCATAGCTCGTCATCTCTAGTACATAGAGGTCCCATAAGATCTGACACTCCACAACCTCAAGAGGGAACTCTCTGCACTGACTTAGGATAGGCGTCCTCGTTTCCAACGGTGTGTATTGTGTCAACATGTCGGAAAAGGAAAAGATAGAGATACCAATGCACTCCACAACCTAAATAGACATAATGATATGGGAATCCCCTGTTTCAAAATGAGAAGATGATAAAATTGAGGCCACTAAGATCGTACCACAAATGGTAGAAGGTTAGGGATCTTGCTCTGGTTGGGTCTTCCCCTTCGCCAAATTCTGGATGGCTCTATGGCCCTACGAACCTACCTAACTGATATGAGATGATCCACCCTGCTGTTGCTGATTGATCAGCGAATGACCACCTCGTCCATGACCACCACCTCAGCCTGATCGGCCGGAAGAACTCCAGTTCCCAGACTGGTGAGAAACTAGTGGTGATTCACCTGAACGAGGAGTCACTGAGGAACCCTTTTCCCCGACCACTGGGGGGAAAAATGATAGAAATTCTAGAGATGGCACATCCTTACGCAAGATCGGAATTCAAATGGGACTCTCAGGAAATGTGTCCTCATATTACCTCTCCTGTAGCACAGGTAGCACACCACGTGGCTATCAAAAGGTGCATCTTTCCTACTCTTATCTCCTCGAGCAGACTTCCTATAGCGCTTCCTACTATCTACTGGTGGAATAATAACTCTGGATGTCAAACCACCCTAGATCACTACTCTAGAATCCCTTAGATTGCGCTCTATGATCAGCGCCTAATTAAAGATAAAGGATATCAAAGTCCACCTGAAGATGTTCCCCTAGGAACAGATCTCTTGTATGAGACCTTCATCAGACATCCTAGCCAAGAACAACTCATCACCATCTGGGATAGGTGTGAAAAGCTACAGCTCCATCAAACGAGAGGAATACACCATCACAGAAACAGTACACTGTTCTAAGCTGATGAACTCTTGGACACAGTCGGTCCTCAAGGTCTCCAGGTAGATGTAATTGTATAAGATATATTGAAACTCCTCCCAAACCATATTCTGGTGGTGTACCGCCTGAGAGATTACATCCGACCACCTCTTGGTAGAGTCTCCGAGCATGTAGGTCACGAGTATCACCATTATATCTGGTGGTACCTCGAGATGTTTGATGATAGTCAGCGTGGCTTCGAGCCATGACTCTGTAGCTTGAGGTCCTCCTTCCCCTGATATGGTGTGAGGATGGTGCTATTGGAAAACCCGCATCAAATAAGCCATCGACGAGGCATCAAGCTGCACTCCATGGAAGGTCTGCATCATCCTCTAAAAACCCTCCCTAAACTGCATATCAACGCCTTCAACTGGTATAACCGTGGGTGCCAGGGCTGGAACAACATGAGGATCCACAGGAAGTCCCTGATCAGCCATATCGGTCGTCTGATCACTACCCTGAAACTAGCGGTCAACCAGAGGATGTCTCAGTGGCATGACTCTGTAAGGTCAAATGCACACATTAGATTCCGGATTATCAAAACTAAAAACTGGATGGACAAAAAGGGGAAAAAAATAAAGAAAGCATTCAAGTATTTCAAAACATGAATACATGGGTGTAATTTTCATAAAAGGAGTGTTCCCTTATGTCATTCACATGGGTGTGTACTTTTTCCTAAACCAGTCGTGTAACACCATAAATATATGGCGTGTTGTCCGAACACACGGTGGGTACTTGAATCATCTTTCCTGACCGAGTCCTTCTACATGGCTAATCCCCATGGATTCTCTAAAACAAAATTACACGATGTGTTAATGGAAAATAAGGCGTGTACTAGACATGCCTTACCTGGCCCATATTGTTAGTGACACAGCCTGACACACGGCTGACACTACACGACATGTTTTAGATAGACACGACGTGTACGAGAAAGGTAACATCGACCAGTGTTGTTTGTGACATGGCTGGGGTACCTATATCATTCTACACGGTGTGCTAAACTAGTACATGACATGTTCCTATAATAGTTTTCACAACCCCGTGTCCTTGACCAAACAGTCAGTGACACAACTATAAACTACACGACGTGTATTCATAAGGTACATGCATTGTATTCAGGGTTCTTCCAGACAGTAGCCTCAGAACTTCACCAGAGCTCAGAAAACACAGAAAAACAAGCGTTAAGGTGACAAATTCTGACCCGTGAGGGCCCATACTCCCCACGAATCAAAGTTTGGTATCTCAAACAAGTTATAAACAATGTAAATAATCAATAATCCACCAAATTACATTCCCTAAGAGCCCATAACACCTCAAGAACCAAAATTAGTCATCCAACATATCAAAGCACTATTAAAACAGATTCCCTATCAAACAGCTGAGATTCTATCAAAGCATATTTCACAAAAAGATGCATAATCTACAAAACGTCTATCACAACATAATGAAATGGCTAATACATACTATATTTCATGGATAGAATGAACAGAATGTGGTTTATAACAAGTGTCTATATGATGCATGATATGGCATACCCTCATCTCATTAGGTTGCAATAGAAATAGAACTGCAACAACAACAACGGTATCATCCCAAAGCATGTGAATCACCCAAAAGTGAAATCAAATCAACTGTAAAATTTTCAAAACAGTAAAATTGAAATAAACGAGGTAGTATAGTTGTTCCCTATACACGAGTTAGAAAATACCGGGCACAAGTTATTACCATGTACCTATTTCATTCTATCCCAGACTAACGCTCCAAACAATAAGTCAAGAGAAAAGAATTCATCTAATAACACTTTGTAATGTCCTAGTTCTAGAAGCCACTCAGAGGCGCCCCATACCTGGTTGGTCACATGGACTCAAGAGCATTTTCCAAAACACCATAGGATGCCGATAGCTGCTAGGACCTTGTGGTTGATAGTGGGGAAACTATGGCCTCATAGGTAGAGTAAACAAGAGAAGAGAAAACAATAAACAATAGCGGAAGTAGTAAACAATCCATACACAAGTGAAAATCGAAAAACTAAATATGATAAACAATAGGAGCACATATATATATATATATGATACATGATACATATGTCTAGGAAATAAGAAAAACAAGTCACAATGATGGAAATAAAGCACTACTAAAAAATGTAAAAAGGAAAGATAAATAGCTCCTCACCATCATAAGCCTAAGCTTGGTTCCATGCACTCTATCTCCACAGCAATTCAAGCACCTGAAGTCGAATCGCTCTTTCCCTTGTCAATACCTACACCAATATAATTTTTTTTGGGCCCAAAAGCATCAACCAAATAGGGTGTGAGAGAAAATCCCAATAGGCAACCACCCGATGATTTGTTCCTAAAAGTCCGTCAATATATGGCAGGTAAAAGAATAGAAAACAGTAAATAGGAACATTCTGAACAATAAACAAAGCACATTTCCAAAGTCAAACAAGAGATAACAAATATTAAAGCATAGTAGGTAACATTCTTGATGTACTCGTAGACATTTTCTCTGGTCCTACAAAACAAGTACCAACAACCCTATGGGTGGTGCACTAAGCCTAACCTCTGTGGTTTGGTCATACATAATTATAATGACTCAATGAGGAGGCACATATAGTCAACTCCCCTTATAGTCAAGGGTATTCAGGAACTCTCTGAGGAATCTCGCACAATCAATTCCCCTTATATCCCCACGGTCAAGGAATATAATAGAAAGCACACTCGTTCAATTCCCCATATAGCCCAGGTCGTCCATAGACTCTCTAAGGGAGCTCACATAGTCAATCCCTCTCATAGCCTATGGTAATCATGTGATTCAAACAAACAAAATAGAGACTCTCTGAGGAAGCTCACACGGTCTATCCATGTATAGTCTAAATCAGTTTAGGACTCTCTGGGGAAGCTCACACATTCTATCCCCTTTTAGCCCATTATAATCCTATGCTATCTGAGGATGCTCACCCAGTCAATCCCTGTATAGCCTAAAGCTCAAGGATTATCTGAGGAAGCTAACATGATCTATCCACTTATAGTCCACTACACCCGGTTCTCATGACCATGTGTAGGATTAAAGAATAGAAGTACAATATGAACGAAGTAGACTTACAGAATTACATGGCTAGATAGCTCTACAATATACAAGCATGTCATAAAACATTCCTCTATCCTACTACAGTAGGGATGGAAACAGACAAAGCAGCCATGGAAAAATAGGAACAATGGTCATAAACAGAACGTGCATAGACAGATCCTCCAAAGAATAGCAGTTCAACAAAATTCATATTTAAACATCCTCTATATATGCATTCTAGCATGGCTGTCATATAATGTGGGTCAAATGGTAAACACACAATACCTCGTTCAAGGGTATTGGTGTAATTTTCTCCTAATATTCAAGGATATTCAATGGAAAGGCACAATCCACGTACCATGAAATTAGGAGATCGATATAATTGAACCTCAAAGATTGATTCTCCTTTGAACGTCATAGATCTAAGAAAACATAAAAAACTGTTCAACCCATGATAACATGGAAAAGTTGAGGAATTGGAAAATGAAGCTCTAGTAGTAAGAGATTACCACTACGATTCCAACACACCCAACGATGTTAGAATCAAAGGACTAACGGAATATTGGTGGCTCATCGAAGATCTCTGGTCGTATTGACTCTCTAGGTCAAAGAACACCTAGAAGAAGACAGTTATGTCTGTCAGATGCCACCCTGGTGCGTTTAATGAAAAAAACAAAGTACACACCGTGAACATTCTGATTTTGTACCCCGCATTTGGTGGCCTCCACATCACCCATACATGGCCGTGTGTGTGCCCATGACATAGCTAGTACACGACGTGTACATATAAAGTACACAACATGTACTTAGAATATTTCCAAATTTTCCCCTTATTCCCAAAAACTACCAAAAAGGGAAAACATAACTGAAAAGAATATCCGGGTTATTACAAAAACATACCTTATGAAATCTTAAGATTTATGAATAACGCACAGAAATCATAAATAATAATGGTAAAATATTGAATTAATAACTTACATCCATTGTACATATCACAAATACATAGGGAGTCACATTTGGAATTCCCATAAAATTATATTCCATAAATCTCTTAGGATAATCATTAATGTTTACCTCCGTCATGTTACCCAATGAATTATAAAGATATATCAGGATCACCCGGCCTAGGTTTGTCATGGAACCAACCGTATACATAAATAATTTCCAACAACCATAAAATATTCATAACCCATAAAACCAGAGTAAATGAGAGATAACATTTCCACATTTCAATAACAATATATCATTTCAAAATATCGACAAAATCAATGCTTTATCAAAAAATTTTCAAAACCATTTAAAACATTTAATAAATAGCTTTTTGTATCAAAGAGTCCCATACCAATTTAAATATTTTAAATTAATTAACATTTTAGAAAATAAATTTCTATATTAATAAATCCTTAAAACCATTTTTAAAACATGGACATTAATGTGAAATATTTAGAAGAATGAATCTTTAAAACATTTAAAACAATATTTTAGTTAAATAGTTCCTAACCAAATTAGAGACACTTGAATACAAGTAATTGAGGAATGACATTAATCAAAACATTATAATATCATTGGAATAAATTTATTTAAGATATAATATGACAAAGGACAATATATAAACCATATAAAAGTTAATTGGTGCATAACAACAATGATGTCTCAATGGAATGCAAATAGTGATGAAAACCCCTATAAAGATTGAATCCTTAGATTAAGGATAAATCAATTATATAATTATGTGTGACATATAAAATTACACTCAATATTATTGGATATTCAGTGTAAATCAATCAAATAACATTCACACATTTTTTTTTGTAAAAACAACTCCAATGACTTGGATGTTTAACTAAACGAATGGAAATTGAGTTAAAATTATGCTTATCTAGTTTATAATGTTGACATGAGAATTTATTAATGGAGTTATTATGTGTATCAAAAGTACATACAAACAAATGGAAGTGGAAATTACAACAAAAATAAATAAATACTGATTCCACACATAATCATAGAATGATATAATTAAGAACTAGACGATGAACCAAAAGAATAGAAATTGGGTCAAAAATTTCCCTCAACGATTTGGTAACTTAAAAAACTTAAAAAACATGAAAGACTGATCATAAAATGAAGATGTAAATACCCATACATTGAATTATATTATACAAAGAATTTAATCAAGGGAAGTAAATACACTATAAAAAAGAAAATAGTGGCAATCATAGCATGAATATCACATGAATAACAATTGAGATGAAAACCCCTTACCACATTTTATTCAATCGAGTCCTAAGACAAAAATTTAATAACCTAAAAATGAATCAAATAATAACATGAATATAAAGAGAATCAAGATAATATATATCAAATTTTTATATAGAATACACCACAAGCAATAAATAAGTGTCATTTAATGGAAATATCATGGAATTAAAAGTGAGATAAAAAATCTCTTACCTCATGTCTGAATTGACTCATTTGTTCATTTTCCTTCATGAATAATAAATTTGAGTTCATTTATAATTGATTAATAAACATTTTAAATATTATTATTCCTTTTATATCACCTTTTACCGTGTTATAAAGATTATGTAATCATTGATGTTAATAAGGAATCTAAGCAGATGCACTTTTCTCTCTCACTCTCTAGGGTTTAGCTTACGGTTTCGTTCCATTCCATCCTCCGGTGTGGTTTTAGGTGGGTTGGTGTCGATGCCCTCATCATAAAGCTGGTGGAATCTATTGAGGGCTGGTGAGGATCTGTTTGACCTTGTCGGATCGAGAAGGGTTAAGGTGGCGCTTCGACTTTTTTCCAGAAGTGGTGCCTCAGCGGTGTGTCAGACGTGGCTTAGTATACCCTTACGAATGGTCTGGTGGTGTGGATATGGACATGCCTCTCATGCTTAGTGAGTTTTAGGCATTTTTTCTTTGGACCTCAATTTGGCATCTGTGTGCATTGGCTTCGACTAGGCTGGATTCATTTCGGGCGTGGCTTCGTGTTGGCCCCAATATTGCACAGAGGGGGGAGGGTCTCGAGTTTCTGGCTTCCGGTTCCGTGCGGCTCTCCTTGAAAGTCATCCTTTGGAATTTTTATCACTATATTTTGATAGCAGTTAAATTGTGGTGGAATTTATGAATTTCTTGGGGGTGTCTTCTCCTTGATGTGATTGTTGCGCTGATTGTGCTAAAATGATTGTGGATTTCTGTCTGTGTGGTTCTGCTCGCTGTGATTGTTGTTTGCCTGCTTCCTTTTGTTCAAAGTTTCTTGATTCCATATTATCCTTAGATACTGCTCCATATGAGGTTTAGAGATGCAAGTTTCCACCAAAATTATGTGCTTTGATTTTGGATGATTTAGAGGGTATGGCCTTGGCCATCGGTACCGGCCCGTCTATGTATGGGACAGCTTGTCGTGCACTTTGGAATGATGGAAACTGGACTTGACATTATTTATACTGGGTAGGTGCATTTCATTCTTGTTAGATATTGTTTTTGTAATTTCGGACTGTTGGAGTGTGGTTTGATGTCTAAAGTCATTGAATTCATGTTTCATGGTTTCTCATGTTTTCCTTAATCGTGTTTCTTAAATAAAAAAAAGTTAATTTTCAGTCATTGAAGTTAATAATTCTTTTTTATCGATATTTGGTACTTGATTCAAAAATGAACTTCTTATATTTACAAGTTTCCTTTGTTGTCAAAAGTGAATTATCTCCATAATTATATTAATGATTTAAATATATTATATATCTTATATATCTAGTATATAAATTTATTTATAATAGTACATAACATTTAGATATAAGAAATGAAATGCATCGTTCATGGAGACAGTATGATGTATGTATGCATGAACGCTAATTTCATTTAAATTTCATATTTTAGTGAATTAAAACATAATTTTAAAAAGTTATATTATAATTATAGTATAATATCATATATAATATAATTAACTCCATCCTTTATACATCCCAAATTTGGCATTAATGAGTCATGTCACATTGAGGGGGTGGTAGTCTGCACTTCCTCAAAAGAAATTATCGTGTTTACCCATAATTGAAACCATAAAAGTATGATATAAATGAAAAATATAGAAGAATAAAGAACACATAAACATAATATATATCATATATAAATATAGTTCCAACATAATGTATACCATGAGAGGCTGTATGAGATAATTTAACAATAATCGTTTCGTGAGGCGTTAGTTTTCCATCCAAAGAAACAATATGTTCTTTACCCATTAAATGGAGGTGTGAGTAATTGTAGTTCTAATAATTCACATTACAAAATACTAGTATATTGAGGAATCGGGTGTTGTTATAAAATAAATGAATAAAAATTGTTTAAGGGGTTGGAGATGTAAAATAAAATAAAATAAATTAAAAAGAAAAC
This sequence comes from Viscum album, assembly GCA_963277665.1. Lineage (NCBI taxonomy): Eukaryota > Viridiplantae > Streptophyta > Magnoliopsida > Santalales > Viscaceae > Viscum > Viscum album. The sequence goes on along the minus strand of OY728152.1, from coordinate 1,734,023,545 downwards.
ATTACCCTTAAATAAGGTAACTCTTTTTGGTTTGAACCAAAAGAGTTTGTTGAAGTGACTTCTGTCTATGTTAAGGATTATAGGTGGAAGAGAGGGATATTGATAGATTATTTGTGTAGGGTTTTGTTGAGCCAATGGTCTTGAGGGGTGTGAGGAATGTGTTATAGGTGAGGGATTTTTATAAGGGGGAGGGGAGGCTCTTTAGGAAGGTATGAAAATATTATTTTATTATATAATGATTTTCAGTTTCAAAAGGTCCAGAACTAATTAATGTAGAATATAATATGACTAATAGTTGAAATAAAATCATCCAATAATTATTGTACAGGGTAAGGTTATTATTTTAATATTTATAACCTTATTTATTTAAATAATTTATTAATGAGGTAAACACTACATCATTATTGTGTCATAAATAATATAATTTATTAAATATCTGAAATTTAAAAACAAATACCATGATGTAGGAAATATTTTTATTTTTAGAATGAATATTTATAGTCCAATAGATAACTTATATATCCCTATGTAATAATTATTATATTAAAAGATATTTTTTATGTTATTTTTGAATTTTATTTAAATTAATTAATATAATGTGTCATTAACCATCATAAGTGGCTCCATGGGGCTTCAAAATAGACCCAAGGATTCCAATGGTCTAAAATTTATTACTCAATATGATTACGAAAAACCTTATTGATATTTTATATTATTATAATAAAATTTTGATACCATGATTTATCAGATTTAGCATTTAACCATGGTAAATAAAATTTTTACTGAAGTAAATATTCATATTGTCTTAATATAAAAGATATCTATTTATAAAATTTGGACATCCTTATTAAAAATAATGAAACCTTTTTTACAAATTCAAAACATAGAATTTGTAGAAATTAATTTAAAATTAATTCCCACTGTCAAACAGAAAGCGTGTTTTTAAAAAATTATTAACTATCAAAAGATTGGCACTTATTTATGTCCAATTTCAAAGTAAAATTAATTGAAATGACTAAAATTTGATTAAATGGTAGAAATACAATATAATTACACTTTAAAAACAATTTAAATGGTAATATGATGATAAAAATAAATTATATTAAAAGGTAGTTTTGAATTAAAATACAGTATTTTTCAATATTCATCAATACATGTATTTATTAGCAAAATACCAAAAAATTACCCAAAGATAATTTTGATGTTCTAATTCAAAAGGAGAATTTTATTTTGTCAAATAGAACATATAAATTTTACAAAAACTTTATTTGATGAGGGTTCTCTATTAAAAGGAGGTAAATCAACATTTTAATGAATATTAGAGTATTTATGCTTAAAATCAGATTCATTCATATTTAAACCCTTTAAAATTTATTGTATAAATGAAAAAATATTTAACAAACATGTATAATAATTTTTTGTTTGTTCTATTCATTCCCAGCATTACAAAAACTAGGCATTAACTACTATTTAAAATAATAATAATATATTATTATTTTCCGTACAATTCAAGGTTGTGTGCAAAGTAAGATTTCAAAGAAACTCGTTGTTTTGTATCTGGTATACCATCGAACATAGAATCCACCTAAAATTAAAATTAATAATTAATTTACAACTGTTAATAAATATGAAAATTTAATTATCTTTATTTACCGGGGATGTTACATCATTCCCCCCTTTTCAAATTGTTTCCTCCCAATTTTTAAATTGGGCTCAAAAACATCATTGAAAGTACCACATCAGAAAAAGTGTCAATAAATATATCACATTAAATAATGAAAGGAAGTGAAATGGTCACCCATGATAACCCATAATTGGATTCCATGTAGGAAAACATGGATATGGAAGAGAAAACAAACTATCATGTTCTGATGGAGAGTGATAGAAAACTTGATTTGGAGAAATTTAACCACCTGAAAATCAAAAACATATGATGCGTTAAAAAATATTTGATTGCCCAGGAGGAAAAATAAACCATCAATGTTTTTATTTTATGTTCCCCTTCATAATTTTGAGGAATTAATTTACTACATAGAATAAGAACATAATTAAATATACTTACCTTCAAGTACAGTTTCGTCCATTAATATGTTTCTACCAAAAACTAATATTATCTCCAAATAATGAGCATTCAAAAAGACATAGACACATAAAATCACAAGAATCATCTTCTAGAGAATCAAAAAATCCATAAAATATGAACTATATATTTCCCTTTTCTTTAGTCAACAACTAAAACCAAAATGGATAGTATGAGATCATATAATCCAAAAAAAAGGATAATCCATTATAAAAATAAATTCTACTATTAATCTCCAAAATTCAAAAAAGCACCCAATGTTGAAGAAACACCATTCAATACATAAATGGCCTTAAAATTATTCAAAATAATCCGAAATAAGATGGAAACCCAAAACATAAAAGGATTTAATTTCATAGTCTTCCTCATTAAATGATAAAATTTTACTCCAAAAACATAGAAAACTCTTAAGGTCTCATACTGAAGAAGAATAAACCAAATCACGTATTCCCTGTGATAGGTTAATCATTTCAATAAATAACCCGAGTATTTATATATCCTCAACAAAAAAGATATTCTTCCAAAATTAAATTTCAACCATCACTCCACAAATGTAATCCCATATTATTCTATTTTTCATAAGCTTATAGTGTTCCCGAAAGAGAGAACGTCTTCCAAAATCACAAGTATCCCATAATCACCAAATAATTTTCTTATACTAAGGATTTCACTTTGATAAAACATAAGATCCCAAATCAACTTATTCATGATCAATAAAATAATTTATCAAAAAATAAAGAGTCAAACTAACTAGGGGATTTATGTAGTCTAGTTTTAGGTGATAAATCAAAATTTTACTTTGGTTGTGGGCTTGATTACCATAGCATTGTCCTACTTGATGGGTTGTCACACGATCTGTGTGTTGTCTTTTTTATAAAACAAAAAAATAACCCTAACATGCTTTAACCTTAATGGTTTCCTTATACCTCTATTTTTCATGCCAATTCATTATGATCTCAACATCTTAATTCTTGAATTATTATATATGTTGTCATTTTTTTATTTCACTTCCATTTGATAAAATATAACATCCCCCAAAATAAATAACACCATACCTTGATCATGGTGTCAACTTTGTTTCATCGTCATCTTGTTCACTTAGGTAGAAGGTCCATGCACTGAAACAATGATTCAGAGATCCTTCAAAATCATTTGCTTCATTCATCCAAATAAAATTTATACAACATGGGTCATATGGGTGTTCATAGAAAAATAGTTTTGGAAAATAATCATCTATGAAATATAATTTCAAAACATCTTATAAAACATGATTTCTTTAAAACTGTCGGACAAAATTTTAGTTGAAACATTCAATTGATGGTCCTTTAAAAATACCATATGTCTGTGTTGGGAGACTATATTATAAATGAAAATATAAATAGGTTGCGAAAGGGTCTCTTCCTTCAGTGCCCTTTTAAAAATCATAATATCCTTCAATATCTTGTGAAAATGTAAAATATTTGAAAATTCCTTGATAATATTTACCTTTAATAAAAATATGATAATATTGTGAAAATAGGATTTGTATAAATACAACCCATGCTCCATGATGTTGACGAGGTATAGTGGAGGTGTTTGATATCTCAATCAGCTGCTTTCAAATAGGTTGTATGCTAGAAAACGTATCACAATCATTTGAACATGAAATTGCAATAATTATAGTAAGAAAGTAATCTGGATGAGATAGGAATCTCATTTGAGAACCTCATCCTTAAATTTTTAACTATCATTCCAATATCTGAAAAAGTAATAAAACCAGGATTTAACTGAAATAATAGACATAGGGACAAATCATGTGTCTAATGAAAACTCATAATCCCTAACGTTGTCTAAACCAACCTCTAATACCAACTATAAATCCCCAACCTTAAACATTATTTAATCTTGAGTTAAATAATGAATTCAAATTTAGGTTCTTTTTAGTCTTAGAGTTTTAGAGAATTAGGCCATAACTATTACAAATCATCCTAAATATTACAATGAAAACACTTCTATTATAACATATTTTTCACAACTATAAAACTCCACAAATAAAACAAGAGTTATTTTCTTCATATAAATATTATTGAATACTTCCTTCCTATTACCCTTCCATATAACCAGGGAAAAACATATCAAAACATTGGTATGATCCTAAAAATCTCATTAAGGGTTATAAGTATAATGAATGAAACCATTATCCCATCAATAAATACAAAACAATGAAACCGTATTTTTCAATCATAACATACCTTATGAAATGTTATGATTTATGAATGACAAAAATAAATCATAAATTATAAAGGTAACATATGGTATTTATAACATACATACATTGTAGATATCGCAGCTACACAGGGGTCACATTTGAACCACCCATCACATTATATTCCCTAAATCTCATAGGAGAAACAATAATGTTTACCTCTGTCACGTTACCCAATGCATTTGAGAGCTATATGGGGCTCACCCACCCTAGGTTTATTATGGACCCACCCATATGTAAACAATTCCATATAAACATATCATATTCACAAAACATAAAACAAGAATAATGTAATGATAACATTTCCACATCATATTCGCAATACATCAGTTCAAAATATTGACATAATCAATGATTTATCAAACCATTTTCAAAACCATTTACAACATTTAATAAAGAGATATTTAAATAAAAGTGTCCCATACACATTTGAATATTTTAAATAAATTTAAATTTTAAAAATTATTTTCTATATAAATAATTCCTTTAACCCTTTTTAAAACATGGACACTAATGAGAAATATTTAGAGGAATGAATATTTAAAACATTTAAAATGATATTTTAGTTAAAGAGTTCATAACCAAATGAGAGACACTTGAATAAAAATAATTGAGGAATAACATTAATAAAAACTTTATAATATCATGAGAATAAATTTTTTCATGATATAATATTCCAGAGAAATGTATATACACCATATAAAAGTTAATTGGTGCATAACAATAATGATGTCTTAATGGAATGTAAATTGGGATGGAACCCCTATAAAGACCTTATCTTAAGACCAAAGATAAATAAATTACATAATTATGTGTGGAAAATATAAATACACTCAATATGATTGCATATTCATTGTAAATAAAAAATATAACTTTCACACATATTTTTGTAAAAACAACACCAATGACATGGATGTTTAACTCAATGAATTAAAATTGAGTTAAAATCACTCTTATCATGTTCATATCGATGACATGAGAATTTATCAATGGAGTGGTAATATGTATCAAAAGTATATCCACACAAAGGGGAGTGTAAATTAAATCATAAATAAAAAAATAGTGATTCCACACCTAACCATAGCTTGACATAATTAAGTATTTGAAGATTATCCCAAGGAATGAAAATTGGGTTAAAAGGATCCCTTACTGTCTTGGTAAACGTACGAAACATAATCTATATGAAAAAAAGATCATACAATGAATATGTAAATACCCATAAATTGAAGTATATTATACAAATAACATAATCATGGGTAGTACATCCACCACACAAAAGAATATAGTGGCAAAAACAACATGAATTTCATGGGAATAAAAAGTGAGATTAAAACCCCCTACCACGTTGTAATCAATCAAATCCTAAGACCAAAAATTAAAATCCAACAAATTAATCACAAAACACCATGAATATAAAAAGAATCCTGATAATATATATGAAATTAAATTAATAAATACACCATATGAAATTAATAAGTTGTGTATACTAAAAATCTAATGGAATTAAAAATGAGATAAGAAATCCCTTACCTTGTGTCCGACTTGACTCGTTTGTTCCGTGTTCTTTCTGAATAATAAACATAAGTTAATTTATAATGGATTATGATCCTTTTTTAATATTATTATTCCTTTTATATCACTTATTACCATGTTATAAAAATTATGTAATCAATTAAGTTATTAATGGTCGTTTTGTCGATATTTGGTACTTGAGTCAAAAATCAACATCTTATATTTACAAGTTTTCGATGTGGCCAAAAGTTTATTATCTCCAGAATGATATTAATGATTTATATATCATATATATATATTATATATCCAGTTTATATATGTATTTATAACAGTACATAAAATTTCATGATAATAATTGAAAAGAACCGTTCATGGAGACGGTAAGTCGTACGTGCGCATGAACGCTACTTTCTTTTATATTTCTCATATTAATAGAATTAAAAAATAATTATACCTAGGTGTATTATAATTAAATTATAATATAATTTGTAATATCATTAACTCTATCCTTTTTACATCCCACACATGGAATTAACGAGTCATATCACTTTGAGGGGGAGGTAGTCCGCATTTTCTAAAATGAAATTATCACGTTTACTAATAATGGAAACCATAAGGTATGATATAAATGGAAAATACAGAATCATAATGAAAACATAAACATAATATATATTATATATAAAAACATATCCATCATAATGTCCAGCATTGGAGGCGGTAGGAGAAAATTTAACAATAATCATTTCGTGAGTCATTAGTTTTCCATCCACAAAAACAGTATGTTCATTACCCATTAGATGGAGGTGTGTTTATTTATAGTTATAATAAATCTCATAAAAACATTTTATTATGTTGTGGATATAGTTTTTGTTATAAAATAAATGAATAAAAAGAGTTTAGGGGGTTGGAAATGTAAAATAAAACAAAATAACTTAAGAGAAGATGTTACCTTTAAATCGGGTAACTCTTTTTGGTTTTAACCAAAAGGGATTGTTGAAGTAACTTATAAAAAAGTTAAGGCTTCTATGTGGAATAGAGTGATCTTTAGAGATTATTTTGGTCAGGGGTTGGATAAGCCAAGTGGCTTGATAGATGTGAGGAATGGGATAGAGGTGAAGGCTTTTTATAATGTGGAGGAGGGTCTCTTTAAGAAAGTATGAAAATATTATTTTATTATATAATTTTTTTTTTCGGTTTTTAAAGGGCAAAAACTAATTAAAGTGTATGATAAGATGACTATTGGTCGAAATAAAATTGTCCAAAATTAATTGGACTGATTTTGTATATTATATTAATCTTTATAACTTTATTTATTTAAATCATTTATTAATGAGGAAAAGACTACATCATTGTTATGTCATAAATAATTTAATTTATGTAATTGTTAAAAATTTTAAAAATATACCATGATGTTTGAAATCTTATTAACTTTCCAAAAAATATTTATAGTCAAAAATATAATTAACATAACCATATAAAAAATTATTTTACTAAAAGATATTTGTTTATGTCATTTTTTCCTTTAATTTAAATTAATTAATATAAAGGGTCATTATAAATCATAAGTGGCTCCCTAGGGTGCCCAAATAGATCAAAGGATTCCCATTGTCAGAAATGTATTAACCAATTTTATTAGGAAACATTTTAGGATAATATATATTTATAGTATTCTTATGTTACCCTTTTTACCTGATTTACCCTATAACCATGGTAAATAAACTTTTGACTGATGTAAATATTCATATTGATTAAAACTAAAAGATACATATTTACACAATTTGGACATCCTGATTAAAAATATGAAATCCAGTATTCATAATTAAAAAAAATTAATTGGGAGAAATTAATATAAAATTAATTTCTGTTGACAAAACAAAAAGTTTGTTTTTTAAGAAATATTAACTATCAAAATATTAAAACTCGTTTGTGTCCAATTTCAAAGTAAAATTAATTCAAATATCCAAAATTGGAATAAATGTTAAGAATAATAAATAATTAATGTTTAAAACTATTTAAAAATATAATCTAACCACATAAATAAATTATATTAAAATGATGTTTCGAATTAAAATACCCTATTTTTTACGATTTATCCAAAACTGAATTTTATCGGAAAAATACCAAAAAAATTTCCAAATTTATTTTTGATGTCCCGATTCTAAAGAAAAATTTTATTTGGTCCAATAAAACATATAAAAGTTACCAAAACTATATTTAAATAGGGTTTTCCATTAAAAGGCGGTAAATTGGCCCTTTAAAGAGTATTAGAGTATTTATGATTAACATTGAATTCATTCTTATTTAAAGCCGCTATAACATATTGGATAAATTTAAAAATATTTACATAAAATGTATCATAATTTTGTAGTTATTTATGATCAATCCTGCCATTAAAATAGCTAGGCATTATCTACTCTTTAAAATAATTATAATAATATATTATTTTTCAGTATGACTTAAAGTTGTGAGCAACATTTGATTTCAAAGAAATCCTTTGTTGTGTATCAGGTACGCCATAAAACATAGCATCCCCTTAAATGTAAAAATATAATTAATTTAAAAATATTAATATATATAAAAATGTCATATTCTTTATATACCCCGAATGTTACATCTACACACTCACACGACCATTTCAATGCATTTGTTTAGAATAATACCAATAAAAAGATGAAATAGATAGAAAGTAAACCAAATATGAAAAACGTCTAGGGTGTACATGAGTACCATGGTGAAATATTAAAATTAATGTGGGGAATAAAAAACCAACCATAAGTATATCCCAACCTAAAAACAACTAGAACATAAATTGTTGAAAGAGACCAACTCCTAATTGACATACTATAACCAAGGTACATGGTCTAAAATAATTAGTATCCATAATACACTATAATGTCACTCCAAACCCATCTATCATCGAAATAAACAAGACATGTATTGGAAAAGCTCATGAAGGGGTTATTATAAACATTCCTAGAAGGAATCCCCGAAATATTAAAGGGGGTGATGTAAGAGACACAATAAAAGTAAGAATATTGTTGATAATAATCTTGATGCACGAAAAATGAAATAAAGAGAAAGATAAACATCATCCAAGCATATGAAGATGAACATGGTATGTAGATGAGTTACACATCGAGTCATTTCCACCCATTTTAGGAGAGCTTGTTCATCCAACCAAGAGAAGCTAAATACATTAAATACCTTTCATATACTATGACTCTTCACAACCCATATAAGTAGACTAAACAAATCAAAAGGTATGGATACATATGAATATATATAGTAAATGAATACCAAATTATTGAGTGAGGGTATCTCTATATCTTATCTGATCCCCGAAATACATTCATCAATAGTTCTAAAAGTCCATGAATAATGCCCATCAACACACATGTCTTCCTAGAAAAAACTATAAAATTCATGAAACACCTCATCACTGTGTCTCATAGTAGATGGGCCCCCACATCTAGGAAAAATACTAAGGACTTTGTACAGTATGAGGGTAACACTTAGTGGGTAGATATATGAACTATTCCTTATTCTAGAAGAGTTTTCCACTCTAATAGATTTTAGAGGACCCTTTCCCAACCCATCAAGAGGGTTCCACTCAGATAGTACTGCACCCATGTCAATATCATCTAGGGGTTCCCATATAGAAAATGATAGAGGACCCATTCTATATTCCAACATGAGGATTCCACTCTAATGTTTAATATTGGACCCGTTCTATGCCCAGCAAGAGGATTTCACTCCAATGGTAGAGGAAACATGCCCATTCTAGCTAGAGGGTTCCGCTATATTCATATAGGACCCATGCCAATCCTAACTATAGGGTTCCACATGAAATTCCCCTGGTATTACCACGTGACAACTGTCATCATTAAGTGTCTTCTAAACAATTTCGATGACTGTTAAAATCTCACATCATATCCCAAAATCCACAACATAGGAAACCATCACTTTTATATGGAAAAGACTCAAGATTGGCTACTCAAAGGTAAAAATATAATTTAAAAAATAAGGATATATGAGATTTTCATCTTCGATCAAAAGGTACCAAGGGGTACACAATGTGTGGTGGGACCCAAATAGAATGTTGTACCAATCAATCACCTGGAAATGTCTTATAGGTACATAGATAAACATCCATGTAGTGAATCAAGGAATGTTGGGGGGGGGGTTACACAACATTCCCATAACAATCAATGTCCCACATGTGTGCATGTTTGTATGTTAATATCCATCACATGTCCATGTACTTTGGTAAACAACATGCATATTCACAAGTGGTTCCACTCATGTATCTGTTTGTGTTAGTGTACCCATATTGTGTCCATTTATATTGACACACAACCCTATTTTTGGTGGTTTAATTTTTCAAGTGGTCATACTCGTGTTCTCTTCCTCCTAGCTCATCCACTCATGGTAGATATAAAAGTCTTTTAGGGAGTATAAAAAATGTGAAATCATCATAAATCTAAAAAACTATAGCCTACATAGGATAATATCTACACATATGTTTTTCATTACAATACATGGTTTGTAGTAGATTATTTTAACTATTTATCAAATTCAAACTCTAAACATTAGAACCAGACCTTTTACATTGATTTTATCCTTTCTCATTCATGAAATGGTTAATTTTTCATGGATTTTTTTGGCCATCCGGTGGCCGAAAAATGGAATCTGTTGGTCCTAGGAGGTTCGTCGCACATCCCAGATGCCTCATCCACAAAAAATATCTGATTTTGACATTAAATAAAAAATTGGTTAAATGAAACCTACTAAACCCCCACATATATCATTGATTCATCAATCTATCAGTTTCATGTGATTTCATGGAGATTTAGAGGGTCTTATCGGGCATGGTACTACTAGACAATGTCAAACAAGGAAAGAAGGATCCTACCAGTGATAAACACGATAAAATTGAATGAGAATGGAAAAAATATCAATTTTTTAATGTTTTATTAGTCCAATATCAATAAAAAGATATATATTGTTATAAAAAAAATCATAATGAATTTAAATTGTACACAAGTTCATGAAAAAAAAGAAATTTTTTTTCATATTATAATAAGGATAAGCCATTTAAATCAATTCAAAAAAATGGGATGTAATACACACTATTAAATTCCCTTTTATATGATTGGATAATTATTTTCATAAAAAAATTATCCCCAATTAATGAAGGATTTCATTGTGTTATTTTCATTTCTATCTTCTCTGATCCAGTGATTCATCATTGTTCGATTTGATCCACCAACAAAAGGAGGAAATAAAAGCTCTAGAATCCTTCCAAAGTTTATGCACATACATTTGGAGGATACCCTATAGTGATTAATTTATAAAAAAATTAGTTAGGAAAATAAGTTATTTAATTAGAAAATTTTAATTAATAAAACAACCTAACACATTGAAAACAAGGGATATATATGAACACCACATACTTTCTTATCATAGGTTGCACCAGGGAAACTATTATGGTGTGAACTCATATGTGGTCTTATAATTTTTATTGGATATTTTGTTTTTGATTTATCCCAATTTATTTAAAAAATCGTGCGTGAATAATATAAAATATTATTAATATTTTTATAAAATTAATTATAAGAACATATGGTCCTTAAATCACTAATCATCTTAGTTCCTATATCGGGATATATAAACCTATTAAATTATAGATGTCCAAAAATGAAAAACTAGGTCTATAAATCATTCCCTCCTTCATGGTTTTAATCCCTGAATGGAAAATATATATAGGCACATTGGGATACTGAGCATTTATCTTGCTCTCATACTACTAGGATACCTCCTACACGTTCCAATGATTTAATAAAATAGAGGTCAAGGGGATGGTCCGTTACAGAGGTTCCTCTCATGTTGATCTTCAATCGCCACCATTTTCTCTGTAAAGGTGGCTCCATCATCAATTTATACTTCACTAAAATTCATTACTTTCATAGGTTCATGAACATATAAATTCATCCATGAAATGTTAAATAATTATTTCACCTGCTCTATCTATGGGATTTTGGAGAAGTGGTATTGAACCTTTCCAAACCTCTATGAGATCTTGAATGGCCTAATAAATGTATAGGATAACTCACCTCCCTTGGGAAATCTCCCCAATATTTATTGTGTGGAGACTCTTAGGAAAATGTGGTCTCATTACTCTATCACTAAGTGCCTATGATGTTAATATACATATTATTTCTATCGTTCTATGCCACCCTCATCTACTCTCGAATGATCTGATCCTTCTCCATCATCACCCACTATAACTTTGGACCCATAAGATTTGTCTTATTGATCTCTATCTAGATTAATGGTGACCTGTAAGGTATCCTATAATGAGCCTCAAATGTAATCTTACTGATAGTATTGTGGTAGTTTTTGTTATATGGAAACACTACCAATGGAATGTTATCCACCTTGCATCGGTCGATATCTAATATGCATGCCATCAAAATATCCACCATCACATGGATAGTTCTATAGATCTATATATCATTTTCTTGTAGTTGAATGGATGTATGCATCCTCATTTTTGTCTTTAATTCCTCCTATAGGACTCTCCATAATCATGACATGAACTATGTATCATGATTGGATAAAATCATTGAAGGAACCCCATGATGGTGAACAATCTCGCATACATGAAAATCCCCCAAACTCTACACTTAAGTATGTCCTTAATAGAAATTATTTGTGTGGAATTCATGATATGGTCAAATATCACCTAGATAGTGTTATGGTGACTCATTTCGCATGGATGACATATAATAAAATCCATGGATATGCCATCCCACATAATCTAAAGGTTCTCATGGGGTTGAAACTGACCAACCCGATCCTTGTACTTTTCTATAAACAACTGAATAGTGGGGCACCAAGAGATGAAATCTGCATTTCTCTATCTCATGGTGGACCAATAAAAATGTTGTTAAAGGTATCTATAAATCAACAACACATCGTGATGTATATATAATGGAGAAGTGTGTATATCTTGCATCACATCCACCCGCATCATGACTGGAACTATCTTCGGTCCTTAGAAGATTATGGAATGATTCCCTTCATCAGAATATCAGTTTGGTAAAAATCCCATATTGATATCTAGACACATAATACCACACAGTCAGTATATCTCAGATGAAACTCTCTCACTCACTCGAGAAACAAGGGAGTAAACACTATAGATTGAAAAAAATATATACCCTTATGCACGACCAATTTTAGCTACACGGAATCCAAATTCTTAGAGGACTCCTACACCATGATATCTTAGGTCATCATACTATGGGTATATGATAATATGTTTCCCTTCCATATAGTATAGAAACTCTCAAATTCATTGTAATGTTGGAACTCTAACTAGTGTTGTTGTATCAGGTTGATGTCTCTATGTGTGAAGACATATGTGAGACTATAATGGTGCATGTAATCCAAAAAGTACCCTATTGATGGTAGTACCTCTACATCCTCAAGGTGAATATTACTACTTCTAGTTCTAGGAACGGATTTGTGTAGTTATTCTTGTGGGGTCAAAACTACCTCAACTTTTATAAAATAACTACCTACCAATGAATCAATAATACACAGTTGTTCCATGCTCCTAAGGAATCAAAATAAAATACAAACTTGACTCCCTCATCTGATTGGCATAACACATTGGAACATGTCACCCTAAACCTAAACTCTATGAAATGATCACTAGAACTCCTTAATCTTGGTAATAAACTTCCCTTTTCACATAAGTTTGATAAAAGGGGATGAAATTCAAGAGAAGTATACCACAAAAATCATCATGTACCCCTCAAACCCCAAAATGTATACACTTCTAACACTGTCTTGGAAGTCTCCCAAGAGTACAATACGTTAATAATTTTTGGGTCCATGGGAAAACCAGGATCCGAAATTACATTCCTCAAAATTTGATCAACATGAATCCAAAACTAGGACATCAAGAGATTCCAATAAATCTGGTTGTCTCTGTAAAAATATAGAACAATCAGAATATTCTGATCATAATCCTCCTTTTATGTAGTGTATATCTGTACGACACCGATTAAAAAAAATTGGGTGCAAGTAGTTCCAGAAGATCCATTTCATCAAATCCCAAAACATGACATGTGAATTAATTAGACCAAACATCCTCATTATGAACACATAGATTCCATAAAAAACATCATAATTATAGCTTTAAAATATCATCCCTGCGAACCCTCAACTGGTGGTAGATAGATTGGAGTTAAATCAACGAGAACCACCTCACACCTCAGAACTGGTCAAAGAGGTAATCAATTCGTTGTAAGGGGTACCTATTCCTTATCATGGCTTGGTTATGGAGATGTTATTCCAAACAAATTCAAGATCCAATGAACTATTTTTTACAAACTAAACATGAAATTTCTATAGGTCTTACAAGTAAATATGAATCCCCTCTCTCGAAGGACATCCAACTACAACTATAGATACATATGCCCATTTTGGTCTATCCGATATGTCGTGGATGATATTAGAGATGTACTGGGACATCAATATATGAAAAAATCAATCTCCCAGAAAAAAGGATGTCCGAGAATGACCTCAACAAACAATTCCATATAATACTTCTCATATGAAGGAATCCAGATACCTGAAGATCCTTCTTTGCCAGGGGATATACTCACCAAACGATGGAAGATGGTATACATCCTTCTACATGTAGAACCCACTCATCCCACCATGAGACCTCTCTTATCCATAATGGTGAATCACATCCCATAAATGTGAAGAAATATTACTCTTCTAACGTGATGGTTAATCTTGGATCATGCAATGGATAACCTATCCATAACAAAATAATATTTCATAGAGTTTTATCATGAAGAAAAAATGTCTCATGTGATCCTATCATTACAAAGAGATAGATCTCACCGTCGACAGATAAAAGATACATAAGAAGTGTTCTCTGTTGAAAATCGAGACCAATATATGAGGATAAGAGCTCAAATGAGAGATCTAGATATCCAACCATGAGTGTAGATATCATGAAATGTCTGGAACATAATTTTAGTAATACTAAATAAATAGTTGACAAGATACATATCATACATATAATCATGTACTATGATGTTGGGTCATATACCTCCAGTGATTGTAGCTGTCAAAGACCCCAACTACTAACCCCTTAGGCGTTACATGGGATGTCTAGTGGTGTTGGTGGAATGATCGTATAGATTATTCAACCACCCAAAAATCCTTTTCCTCATATTCTTACTGCCCCTCCCCGGGGCCACCCCGCCCTCTCTTATGAGAAACCTGATCACGATGAGGTGACAACAGTGGGGGGTCAAAAGCGATCTACCTATGGTCCTCAACATTTTTGGTAGGGAAGTCATGCACTATGTTACCTAACCTATCACAGATAAATAACAACCCAACTCTAGACTACCATGGTGGTTTTCTATGTCCGTATTCCACACGATGAAACGTCTATGTCTGATCACAATAGGATCTACTATGCTGATATATTTTTGACTAGTCTCATCTAGATTTTATATATTGCTTAGCTCTATGTTTCCCAATTATATCACCACCTACGTGGATTACATTTGACATGTATCTCTCTATCACTAGTACCTACTCCAAAACTTTGGTATATGATGTAATTCATAAGATCACCACTTTTGCACAGATATATTCGTGGAGTTAGGATTAAAATTATGCACTCTGATGTAACCATAATAGATAATATCTAGCGATACTATTCAAGGACATTGAACCTCGATGTGTAATCAACCACTGTCATCGATCACTACTATTGCTCCACAATATCATGAATATGAACTAAGAACAAATAATAAGGGTAATACAATTTATAGAAAATCTACTGGAACTCGGGCTATGAGAGTGTCGACTCATCATGCATATAGGTAAAAAGGTTCCATAAGTGCCCAGATTCTCCATGGAAATGGATAGATACCAGTGACACATCTTGATCTATTTGAGTCTAGATGATCCTAAAAATATTTACCATTAACTATAGAAAATCCACTACTACTTAATGTTCTAGCTCACCGATGGCCATTAGCCACCGATGGTACTGGAACTCATTGAGTGTGTTATGTATTTACACATCGTCATCATTTTAAGTTTTTATTATCTACTTTTAAGTAGGTGTTAGTTAATTTATATTCCATCATCGGGGAAGAAGCTCATGAGATTCACTACAAACTGAGGTCTTTCCAGTCATCGAATCATTTTCTAGATCTGGAGTAGGCTTCCAATATGGCTGTTGTCATGGAGGAATCCTGAAAGTTATCAAAATAGTCCATTCATAGAGGAGAATATATATATATATATACATACATAAATAATTAGGAATATACTAAACAATGATAGTAATATAATCGATAGTATATGATGTATGTACCATTGATTCCTACAACCAAGGTCTCAGTACTCCGAGTTGAAAACTGCATAGTCATTTCCTTCTAATTGGATATGTCAGCTACCCGTACCATCCCTAAATTACCAATAATTATATTCTCACTTAATCAACGTTGAAAATATTTAGAAAATACAAAACAAACCTATAAGGGAAATACTAAAGACCATATAAGAGTAATGAACATCTCTAATACTATTATGTCACGACCTGACCATATTCAATCCTCGATACAGAGCTACCCTATAATCGCCTCCATTATTTAGTGGCTGGAGAAAAGAATTGAAAGGTATATCATACATGGGATGGAATTGAATAATTAACCCTTATATACATACGCAATAAAATCAATGAATATGTGAAATGTGATAATAATTAAAATTCTCAACAACTAAAAAATAAACAATGATTGAAAAACCATTAGTGTGTACAAGAGAATGACAGTTAATAATGAATTTAATGTGGATAAAATAACTCTGAAATAGAAATAGTTCCCATTCAGACATAAACATATATTTAAACTACTAAGGGAGCCCAAATATTGATCTACAATGTACGACCACACTACATGGTCCACAACTCCATGTTTCCCTAGGATGCTCTGAAGTCACCGCTGACCTGTCCATCATCTTCATAAGAAACTAAAATTCTAGGAAAATACCATGCTTGAGTGAGTATATACATTCCAAATCGGATACCCCAAAAGATGAAAGGGTTATTTATAAGAGAAAAATTTTGAATAAAAAATAGTAGAGTGTAAGCATGATGCAGAAAAACCAAAATCAAGAGAATGTGAAACCAATTCTATGAAAAAGTTTTTCAAAATGGTGTGTATATAGACTCTATGTAGAGACATTACCACACATAGTAGGGGAGTGACCACATCCAAACATGAGAAGATAAATAGTAAAACCACATGTAATACTCCATTAATCTGAAAAAATAATGATAGGAGAGTAACCAACAAAAAAGGTTTGGATAATGGTGCATATATATAAATATATGTTTAGAAAAATACTCCCCAAAAATAGTGTAATGGGATCTACAATTCACATATCATACGACGAAGAGATTCTCTAAATGTTATAGAGGTCCTAAAAATAATCCCAAAATCTCAAACTATATCCCGAACAAAACCTTCCAACTCAAACTTCTCCTCGTCACCATGAATCACAATTGAGGGGCCACAATCTTTATATTGATGACCCATGTTTGGGTAAAACATGAAGGTTCCACTTATTGGATAGAAATGCGACCCCTTCCATATTCCAATAGGAGGGTTTAACAGTAATAGTTAATGGAGACTCATTCCTTTCCCAACCTGATTCTTCCACACAAATTGTAGACGACGCATCCCTAGACCAGATGGAGGGTTCCACTCTAGAAGTCGATAGAGGAACAATGCTTAATTTAAAAAGAGGTTTCAACTTTGATGCTAAGTGGATGACCCATTCCAGTCCGAGAAGATGTGTTCCACTCTGATGGTATACGACCAATGCCAAGCCCAACTAGAGTGCTCCATTCTAGGATTTTGTAGAGGACTGATGCCTATCCCATTTAGAGGGTTCCTCTGTAGTCATTGAGGATCCATGCATAGTCCATGTGTTGGGTTCCAATCAAAAGGTTTCTTGTGATAATTTTTCCTAATTATACTCACAATGCTTTTCCTAAACAAGAACCATTCCTAGAAACATCACACATCATATCCCATAATCCACTACATATGTCACTATAACATTATCTATGTAAAAAACATTGTATATGAAACTCACTGGACCAAATCAGAGAAAATGTTATGGATATATGATAGTTTGAATATTCCTCAAAAGGAACCATGTGGTACAAGGTGTATGAGGGGACCCATATGGTGTGTGGTACCACTCTATTCGCTAGTTAGGTCTATAGATGTATACAATACATCAACCATGTAGGGATACACTATGCATAGGGTATCCATATATCATGTCCACGAAACACATGTTCCCACCAGTTTTATTGGCCATGTGAATGTATCCATCCCATGTCTATGTAAATTGGTACATAATGTTCCTATTAACATGGGGTCCCACTCGTACCTCTGGATATGTTTATGTACTCAATCCATGTCTATGTACTTCGGCATCTGACAATGTACCTATATGATTACTTCCACATGAGATCCTGCCAGTGTTCTTTACTACACTACTCGTCCACCGAGGGATGAAATACACATCTTGTAGGGGGTCCATACAACTTTACATCCTTATAAATTACCAAAACCGGGCCTAAATAACATAGGGGTTACATGTCGTGTGTTGATCTTGGTACAAGGTGTATATTTTCAATTTTTGTGGCATCTATGATACGAACTCCAAAAATTATATTCAGCATTTTAGCATTTATTCTATCCTCTTTACTTCCCAAAAAATTGGATCTTGTCATGGGTCATTATTTCTGGACATCCGATTGCTGGAAAATAGTACCTATTGCTCATTAGAGGATTTTCGATCATCTTGCACACCTCTTCCACATGAAATAATTGATTCAGACATGGAATAAGGTAATTGACAACCTAAAATCCACTTAAAACCTAGATCTTTATTTTATTTTTCAATCATTCCCTTTCACTTGAATTATGCATGATTTCAGTGGTTCGATCAGACTCAGTACGACTAGGTAATGTCGATCCAAAACTGTAGGATAAAACTAGTGATGAACAAAAAGCTATCAAGGGTGAAAAGAAGAAATACATGTATTTTGATAATTAACAAGTCTTCATTGATAATGATTTTTAATGGGGACATCAATGGTTATAAAAGAAAATCACACTAAATAAAAGAAGGTCATGGTAGAAAGAGAGGTTCAATAATTTGGTGGAGATATTAAAAATCACGACCCTTCTCAAACTATTTAATCAAAAAATGGAATAATATATAGTTGCATGAGTACTACATACACATTGTGTCATTTTTCATTGAATAATGTTCTCAATAATTATTTAATTAATTTTATGAGTTCACTACATTATTATATACTATTATCTAGATTTTCTTCATCATCTGATTTAATTTGACATCCAAGGGATGGAGAAGATTTAGAATACTAATTGGGATTATATGGATAACCCAATAGGATTCTACATATTGGTGAACTTATTAAAATTTAAACTTGGTTAAATTAATTAATTAATTAACATACTTTAATTAACTAACCAACTGATCACACCTTTAATGGGAGAGATTTCTAAACAACCCACACCAACATATCCTAGGTCATACCTAGGGTTTATATCAAGTCCTGGACAAATCCGTACACTAATATTTCTTATCTGAGAACATTTTTAAATGTTATTCTATTTTCTCAAAGAATCTGGGCACAAATAATATAAAATATATATCATTATTTTGTGAAATTAATTTCGAGCACATTGGGCCTTGTAATCTTACGTAGTCATAGTCCCTAACTATGTAAATATGTTTAGAAATATTTCAAAATATTAAATGAAAAAAATTTCTATCAAAGATACATAATGAATTATATCAAACTCAATTTCATCTCTATCAAAAAAATCAAATGATTCCTAGGATATAGTCTAGGATATGTTAAATACTAAATTCTTTGACTCACACAATCATACCAATATGATGGCGTGAATTACATCATACTAAAATCTATTTTATACTATTTCAATATCATCATTAGATGGAACACCCCATAAATCCCAATTTCTTGCTACAAGGCCCACTTATAGTGTATATCATTCTAGTGTAGCATAGATTTACACTCCAACCTAGTATTCATCTTCCCAAGACAAATATAATGGAAGTGAGGAACATCACAGAGAAGCCAATTCTAACACAAAGTGACCAGGTGTGATTACCCACTCCCCTGCCACTGAATGATTGATAAAAAAATACATATCATTAACAAAATATATAACATGAACATTACAACAAAATTGGTCAAACTAACATCTCATACTGAGAAAGAACCACTCATAGGGGGTAATAACAAAATGTAATGAGGGGTTCCCTTAACATATTAAGTTTAATAACCATAGTTATAAATTAACATTTAACACAAAATAATAACAGAGAAAACCAATCCATTTTACAGTTCAACAATATAATTTCCAAACACCATTTGGAAGATGATGGAAATTTCCAGACATTTAAAACAATTCAAATTGAACCCTACACGAGGTATTAATATTTTAAAATCTAAATCAGGTCCAATTCCATTTTTCCATCACAGAATATATACAGTAACACTAATAAGATTATTATAGGATCAAATAAATATCCAAATTCAATTCAAAGGATTCAAATATAAACATTATAAAGGTTCATCCAGTTTGAAAATGTAATCAATTCCAAAAGGAAGAACCATTTTCCAATAAAAATTTAAAACTAGAGAACATTGAATTTCACAAGTGGTAACTGACAAAACCATTTCAAAGAACCATTTTAATTGATTAATAGTACACCTTTAAAACCATTTAGAGTTAAAAAACTCATTTCGAAATCAAATTCCCTTTAAAACCTTATTTTTACACATTGTAAAACAATACTGAGTCAAATTCCATTGCACAACATTGACACCATTTCAAAAATTCATAAGGCATTTCACAAGAATACTAGTATAATAAAAAATTCAATTTAAAAAATGGAAACATGGGACTCAAATTAAAACAATTTATACCAAGAATAAAACTTAATAAAATAATTTTGAACCATAAAAGCGAAATGACACATTTTTATACATTAATAATTTCGGTATATATGCAGAATTAACACATTAAAGATAAAATATGAAACAATTTCAATGTATAATACTCCTTAATAAAGTGAAAACTGATTTGTGACATCTCCAAGCATGCATCCTTTAATGGAGGCCACACCCGCATGATAAAAAATATTTTCTAGAACCCATAGACCCCAATCTCCCCATATTTAGAAGACTAAAAACCCTAAAGTAAATCCAAATGACAACTAGGGTTCAAGGGGTTATCCAAATTCATGAGAGAAGATAGGTAAAGGAATAAGGATGGAATGATAAGAGATAGTCACCAAAAACCTCTTGGATGTGAAGGGACCAGTCAAGGAAGAAGGTGGAACACCACCATGGGATCCCAACAGTCAGCAAAATCAAATAGGGATAAAGAGTTGGGAAATAACTCTGAATTTAGGTGAGGATTTTGGGGATTACCATAAATTTTAGTCACCAAGTCAATATGCATAGTTTGGACACATAGTTAAGAAAACGTTGGACCAACCATGTTGGTGATAGTTCCTCCCCCAAAAAATATTAGTCTTACTGGTACTATTAAGAGGCCATATGGTTAATAAAACCATGAAACTCACCCCCCAAAATACCTCAAGCCTTACAGGACCGTCTGGGGTCCCCCACATAATTTTCCAAACTGTGGAAATGAAATAATACAACTCTATCAAATGTTGTAGATCAAATGACAATATTTACAAATGGTTTAACAAATCATTCATAAGTCAAGTGCCACACTTCAAAGAAAACATTGTTCCCACACAGTTATCCTTGGGGCACCATGGTTTCAAATTACCTATTTGTGTCATATCCTAAGAAGCCATTTATCGTCCAAATTTAATGTAAATAGAACCTTAGAAAGGGAGGTATCGTAATTTTCCTATAACGATGAATCACAACGATATATTGTAGGATAATGTGAAATATTTCAATGTTTTGAGTACTAAATATGTGGAAATGAAAATTTTACCTCCACTTATTAATAGAACATGAATAAAAACAACACCATGAATTGAGGGGTTTCACAAAGTCCCCACCATGCCACATTATACCCCCCTAAAGTTTTTTTTCAAAAGAAATGAAGGATAAATATATGATCATCCTAGGAGAATATAAAAAAAATATACCACAAAAAATATTGTAACATAATATCTAACAACTAATATCCTAATCACCAATCAATTAATCAATTTTCAGGTAAACAAAATATCTAAAAATAACAAAGATAACAACATCAAATGAGAATCCCTAAATATAGTTTGATGCATTGAATGGCCTACCAATTATTTGTAATTCCTATAAAATATTATCCCTTCCCTTTATAGTTCATATAACATAGGTTCACATATGAACCCCAACCAATAAACATCATTTAGCAATCGAGAAACCATGAGAGGAAGACACGTTAAACCATAAGCACTTCCAAACAAAACATAATGAAGGAAAACCACAAATACCATAAAATGAAAGACAATATACTTTTAATTTCATTATGACGCACCCCCAATAACATTGGTCGAAGCACTGAATCATACTGAAGTGGTGTATCCTAAAAAATGTTAAAAACTGAACATTTGTTTGTATACTCTAATTAGCTGCTGTGTCACAACCATGATACAAAATAATTCAACAAAAGTTCAATACCATTTCCCAACAATTATCACAAATATTATATTATAGAAGGACTAGAACAAACATTTATCAAAAAGATATTTTTTACAAAACTACTATTCTCAATAAAACACCACTAACATCCCAGCTAAAAAACCAATAATTGGGCGGGTGATAGAGGAAACATTCTTCAATGGAACTACACATTCCATTAAAAATCACACAATACATCCTAAAAAAAATTTCAAAAAACTATTTGCTCCAAAAAATCGACCACAATATATAATTCAAATAAATCCTATGTTAGAAACTCGAAATAAAAAGGTCAAAAAAGAACCAACAAATAAACAAAAGGACAAAACTCTAGAAATCATTCCAATGAAATTCCTAACACCCCCACCCCATATAACATATCAGGAACAAAAAACACACATTAACTCGATTATTACCAACTAATGAGATCTCAATAGCTCTAACCCATGAAGCATCAGGTTTCTCAAGATAATTATGGGTCTCCTATGTGCCTTAAAACCGACTCATTTATTTAAAAAATAATGACGGTTCCATATACATAATTCAATCTGGAATTTATATAGGAATTGAAAAATGAGAAAACATTTCAACAATTCTAGGGAACGAACACAACAGAGATCCAGACTCCCTCGATTCAGATCTTAAAGAAAAAACCAATATACTCCATTAAAATATGTAATTAAAATAGAACACCATGCCCTCAAATGAGGGAAAACAAACAAATGAATGAATTTTTTCTTTTGTGGATAACAAATTCGGTTATGAATTTTTAAATCACCATACACCAATGAATTTAATGAAAATAAATCCCAAAAAACATTAAAAATAATCCCACCATAGAGGAAGGAACATATGTTCTTAAGTAAAGGGAAAAATCCCATTCAATCCCATTTTTTACATAGAAAATCATGATTCCAAATAAATTTCATTCAAAACTATAATCCCTTTCCTGAAACACATTATGAGCTTCTTTCAGCAATAAAATGTTTTTTTTCAAACACTTCATTATTTAAATATTCTATCGGAATTGAGAAAAAAATTAAATTCCATACAACCGTGGGTGTTGAATCTTCCCACCAAATTTTATACCATGTTTGAAAATAAATTTATTCACATGACCTTCTTTATTTTCCAAATCATGCTTTCAAAATCCAATTACATTAATGAACTATAGATGTATCCCAACAAGAATCACAAAAAACAAATGCCAAAAATAGAAACAAATTTTTTAACACCCCCAACAAGTTGACACAACCTTTCGAGAAATATATAATCATTAAGATTCTGACATAGTTAAGAATAAACAATATTATTATGAATTCCATGATGACCACAATGTAGGAAATCAAGTGTCATCTATGTGACACACCATTTAATAAAGGATGGCCTGACCACATGAGCACCACAAAATTTCCAAATAAATATGATAAAATTATGTTTCTCAAGTTCCCATCCACCCTAATTCCAATGAGTGGACCCCAATATCAATAAATAATAAAAGGGTACCCAACAATGTAAATAACATAAACAAAAACAAGAAATAGTATACATAATTTTGAAATTGAAAATTCAAAACACAAAAACCCATGGATTCTTGAGGTCTGGGATAAGTGATAGAAATATAGACCATTCCCACCCATAAGTATCATATTTGGACTAACATAATCAACATTATACTAGTTTATCTCCCAAATTAGAATGGATAATAACAATGCATTGGTTTGTACTATAAGCAAAAAATATATATTCATATCAAACCATTTTATAATTAACCAGCCAAGGTATAAATCCTACATGACACACAAAAACATTCACCGCAAGTCATAATGAGTGTTATCAATCCCCAAGGGGTGACAACAAAATCCTAGTCAACATGTGAATGGATTTGGGAATGATTTTTCACAATTCCAAGATAATATAGTGTAAAACTGTACATTCCAAATTAATAAAAACTGACTACCAAGATACAACCCATTTGAATATAAATGATCAATATCAATAAACCATCCAAATAGAATGGTAAGAAATGGGTAGACACAAAAAATATATAACTACAAACTATTACAAAACCTCAATCACGATACATTCCCAAAGCCAACTACATGAATCATTTGATTTCTTTACCGCCACTAAAATCACCCAACATTGGATATAATGAAGAACAATATTAATAAAAACATAAATCCCAATTTTTTTTATCATGATCCTAAAATCCCATTTCATCACCATAACCCACTAATATAATGAAATAAGTTTCATTTGGAAAATTCGTAAATGGTAGTTTCAAAATAGACCTAAAAATATGATTTAAATATATTCAATCTATGGAAAACAAATTAATTCAATAAAGAACAATCAAGAAATTTTACACTCTTTTCTAGAAACACCATAGACACGTTTATATATTATATCAAATAACCTAAAATATTTCAAAAAATGACACATACACATCTCATTTCTAAAAAAAAGCACATATTTTACTTAAATGAAAATAGTTTCTTCAACAATTTCACTTCCCAAATCCATCTAAAAACCAAAACCAATTTCCATATCCATATTAGGTCTATCACAATGTTGTAATTTAAAAATAAGACATTATTTCAAAAAAAAAAGTTTGCAAACACATTTTTAGTGAACAAAAACCCAACTCACACCGATCTAACATTTCAAGAAAACACCACACATATATTAGATGGAATATAAAAATATAACATAAATAAAGATGTATTATATATAAAGGAAAAAAAGGAGAGGTGTTAAACATAGGATAAGACCATACTGAAATTTATCCCTATATATCATATAGAATTTTTCAAGGGATCTACCCTTGAATCTGTAATGTGAAAATGTCATAAACTTGCCGATGTAGACCAAATTAGTGGAATGCATTACATAATAGTAATATCACATTAAATTACCTTGCACTAGCCTCGACATTTGGAACACCACACTAATCCCTAAATAATGATATGGGGACACTACTATTATGAAACTGTATAGATAAGTAGTGCTATAGACTTCATCCTAGTACCCAGTTTCCATGAACAATATAATAAATGTGCAGTGTAGTGAAAACAATACAATTAAAACACATAAGGATAAATCATAACTACGATAACCATTAACATCCAATGATTGATATCCCAAATACATAAAATGAACAGAAGATAAAAAAAATCATATTCCCACAATATATGAGAAAAAAATATCTCATAGTGATTAGAAACCCACAGAAGGTGTAACATGAAAGGGGAAATAAATTATTAAATCCACATATATTGTTCAAAACCAATGATCAAAATATTCCATTAAATCCAAAATATGGCATTAATTTTGATTACTATTATAATTTAAAAACATTTTCCTAAAATAAGAAGACAACATAAATCTCCAAAATATATTGAACATTTCAAATTCACCCCAATGTAAGGTACCTATATTTTGAAAATCCAAATAAATGTGAAATCCTTTATTATCACCACACTTCTCATAAAACATGAATTTTTTTAATGGTCCAAAAATATATCATATTTCATTAAAAACAATTCAATGATACCCTTTTCCTAGGGTCACCACCATTGATAATGAAAATAAAGAAAATTGGGCCAACCATTTTCCAACAACCTTTTAGAATAAGAAAACAAGGAATTCAAAAATGGATAACATAGTCACCCACTTCCAATAACCATTTGAAATGAATAAAATTAACACCTTACAACCCATTTATAGGCCGACATATCAATTAAAAACCAATTATCTTACAAAATTGTTTTTACTCATTGGAAACCAAAACCTAGTCAAATCCCATGAAACAAAATGCAAACCATTTAAAAAATTTGTAAGCCATTTCAAAAGGTTCTTATCATAATAGAAAATTCAAATTCATACATACAAAAATATGATTCATATAAAAAAATATTTATTCCTAATTCATTAACACAATGTAACGGTTTCAAATTAGTAAATAGATTAAATAAATATTTTTAAATTTATAAAATTGGAAATTTGAGAGCATAAGACCATTAAAAATTCAAAATTAAATAATTTCATTATAACACCAACATAAAATAAGTAAAAAAATATGATACACAATGAATATTTCTTCTGCCAATGGTCAAATAGACCCTAATATTAACAATGGTTTTTACAACCCCAATACAGAAATATCCCCATCATTAGAAACATCCTAAACCATAAAATTGAGCATAATGATAACTAAGGTTCATGGGGATTCCATATCCAAGAGAGAGTAGAGGAATAATGAATAATGGAAAAGGGAGAATAAAATCAAAAAAACTCTTGTAAAACAATATTTAATGTAAAAGTATCAAGTAAAGAGAAAGATGTAACACCTCTACATAATCCCATGTGTGGGATAACTCACATGGGATAGAAGATGTGTGAAGAGCCTCTTAATATAAGGGTGAAATTTTGAGAAATAAGAGAAAAATTATAAACACCGGAATAACTAACATTGTTTGGATTAATAGTTACAAAACATGTGCAACAACCATATGGTTTTAGTTTTCTCCCAAAAAATCATAAGTTTCATGGTTACTCTTTAGATATTTCATGGTCAGAAAAAATGTTTACCTCACATAATAACCTCCCCATGCCTCACATGACATCCCAAGGTGACCTAAATAGTTTTAAAAACTATGAGGGTATCATGAAAATAAAAATATCACATATTTTAGAGACAACCACATGCATGCCTCATAGATTAACAATCACCACACAAGTCATATACCAGACATCTAATAGAACAAAGACACCACACAATGTCTCTTTGGGGATGAATAGTTTAGAAAATCTGTATGAATCTCAAGACAACAAACTCTTTGTAGAAAAAATAAACCAAATAGGATCATCATGAAGGGGGGATTCATGGTATCCCTCTAAATGTACAACATAACTTTTTCTGAGTGAAAAAATAATAAAATTACATTATTTCATGATAGGCCAATATGGAAAGGTATCATATTCCATAACGTCACAAAATAGTACAAGAATAACAAAATCAGGACATGAGAGTGTCTTACAATGCATGAATAAAATTTACATGTGGGATTTATCACCTTATGAAGACCTGGTGGATGTGGAATCAATATATTTGACTATTGGGATTGTCATTCGATATAAATGTCGGTGTGACTGTTGAATGTGGATAGGTATTTGAAGCAGAAATAATGATGGAATGAAATTATTTATTAACCTTTTTATGATTAAAATTTTTCTATTATGGTAAATAGTTATGATATTATCATCCTATATTTTATCCAATATAGATCTAACTTGTTTCTAATTTTGTAGGCATTTTTTGTGATGTCTCATGGGAAATGCCTAACAGGCATGATTCCTCACCCATTAAATATGATCATTAGTGTATTTACATATGTTATTACATATAACATAGTTAATGGAATCATATCAATTTTTTATTAGTGGTTAATCATGATGAATCTTCCTTAGGTTATAGCTTTGAATTTAAGACATTCACTTTTTGAGTTGTTGGTGTTATTTTGTGTTTGTTTTTCTACGTCATAACATCTTTTGGAAACCTTTAATTTATTTATTTGGATTTTTCTATTGTTTATAGGTAGTCACGTCAATTATGCATTTATTTTTAATTTTGGTTTTATTTTATTTCAATTCTAATACTCATTCATCAAATTTTTTGTTTTGTTTTTTATGTTTTCTCATAATAGGTAATGTTTATTTATCAGCAAATATCTACCCAAAATGATTTTTGAAGCCCATTGGATTTATTACAAACCCTTGGTGTAGCAAACCATTTTTTTGAAACATATTTTTTAAAATAAATTTTACATTTTCAATATTTATCATTACATGTAACTATGAGTTTAGCATAGAATTCATGAAACCATGAGTTTATAAAAAACATGTCATATTATTAAAATATTATTACATGATATTTAACACCAAGCCATTAAGTTGATTTGTATGAATTGGGTTAAATAAATTATTATAATATATGATATAAAAATATATATAATATGAATCCTTCAATGACCGATTAATTACATATGAAAATAAAAACTATTTGGAAATAAATTAAACCTCTTTCAGAAAACATTTTTCTTGCACACACATAATTTTTACAAAAAATAATTTAAACAAATAGTTTTCAGTGAATTATATTAATGAATTTTTTTTATTATTTATTCAATCAATGTTTTTAAATACACCTTATTTATTTTATATACTGAAGTGCAGTACGTATAAAATTTATCGAATAAAAATAATTTTTTTCTAAAAATATATTTATCAACATTTCTGGAAAAATTGAAATTATATGATACACAAATTTTAGAAAATTAATTTGAAATATTAAATTTTAGTTTTAAAATGTTCATGTAAACAATATCTTAGAGTGAATTTATTATAATTTTCATACACAAATACATTTTTAACGATTAGTAAAAAATACAAAAAATTAATTGACAATTGCTTCTTAGTTGATTTTTTCTAAAAATATTATTAATTATATAAAATCGGTTTTAATTAAATTTATTTAACTATATATATACATATGAATATTAGTCCAATAAATTTAATTGTAATCATTTACATATTGAGTTTTAATTCAAGGACATTGTAAACCATTGGAAATTCACACTTTGAAGCCGCATTTTATCATCGCATATATGGGATTTATTTAAAATTATATCATCCAATTTTTGGAATGTAAAATAAAAAAATGTATTCCTTATTTGGAATAATAATAATATATATATTATAATAAATTAAAATTAAATTTTTCCCATAATTAACAGCATAATGAGAAAAAATTATTTACCACATTAATGTTAAAAATGTGATTATTGGGGGGTTACAATAAAATTATAAGGATGAAAAAAACCTATTAAAATGTATAATAACTATTTCTTAGACATATTTATAAACTATAATGTCTATGTATCTAAAATAATCTATTTTAAAGCCTTTTTTCTTATGTAAAAATAATGGAACAATTTCTTATTATATAAAATTACAAATTTAACACTATGAACAATTTAAAAAGGCCACCCACGATCCTATACTTTTCTCACATAAACAATTTTGGTTTTCCAATACCCACCAAGTAAAATTATAACATAAAAATACTCATCAATGAATAATTATATTGGTTATAAATAGAACATGGGAATGAATTTATTGTAAACCTATAAAGGTTACACAAAGAAGAGGTAACATTATTCAATGAGTTTTTCTATTTTATTTCTTCCTCCACATAATTAAATTATTATTAATATAAAATAACATAATAACCTCAATATATTACATATAATATGATTCTTCTGTGATATGTAAATTAATACAAATATCCCATCTTCCATCAAATGGTTTATGATGCCATTATTCTTGTGTATAGTAGAAAAACACTATTTGATCATATGCCATTCGTTTTTTTAATTACCATAAATCATTACTTGGAATGATAATTGATTTCAAGTATATATAATATAATTAAAATATTTTTATAACTATTTATTTAATATATCATTTATAACTTTTTTTACTTTCTATTTCGTAGGGGACAGAATAACGTCGCTCGTGTGAATGGCAGACTGCCACCTCACAATGAATTTCGATTCATTTTCACTAATGGTTTACATGGAAGACAACAAGGGAGAATATATATTATATAAATGAATTTATATTTAAATAATGATATATTTATCAATACAAAAAATAATATGTTTTTTTTCATACCTTTTCACTCACTAAATGATGATAACGTCATTGATGTATGTTTGGACTACCTCCTTCATAAAGTGGTGTGACTCAATTTTCAACACCACATTGCGTGGATGATATGTATTAGAATATTTAATAAAATTATATTATATTTATTACATTATTATCGTCATATTAATAAGTCATATTACTTACATACTTTCGATAGTGATCATTGAAAAATTAATTGGTTATTAATGTGTACGTAAGACACACCAAATCATTGATCGTAACATACATAATTTATCAAAACGATCTCTAATAATTTTTATCAAATGTATAATTAATGTATATATATTATAAATGTTTTAATATTATTTTTTTAGAGATAATGGAATGATGATAGATGTTGGTGGAATGAAAATAAAAAATCAAAACATATATGAAAAAGTGGTTATTACAAATAACGTGACATTGACATGAATATATCACCATTTAAAAATGTAAATTGGTGGGATAGGTCTTCAAGATTCTAGGATCTTCATTCCAAACCATTATTTTATGAAGTACATGGATCACCCCTCTTTCATCCAATCTATCTTCAATCCCAATAAAAAAAATTTATGCATCCCAAAATTATACTAAAGAATTCCCCTAACAATTGTACTTTCATGGGATCCTAAATAGAATTATTTATGGTTAGGGACAATAAGAATTTTTTGTACACAATTACAATAGGATAATATTTTGGAGGAAAACCATATTCCATGATTAATCCATTAATATATATCTTCATAGTCTGGAGAGTGAATAAAATTCCATCTCCTAAAATGTAGCTTTGAAGGTAAAAGGAATCCACATTTCTTCCGATGTTTCATGTTTCAATACCCCTAAGGAAGAATATTCATTGAATTTATTCTTCCAGAGTTATTGGGAAATAATTTTTTGGGGAGAACTAATGGAATTCATTAAATTTTCTTTCTATGTGATTATTTGGGGAGTTTTTCTATGGATGGTTGAATGATTTGTGTAGGAACCCATATGAGGTATAGGATCGGGTGATTATCTTTGTGGATGATGTTTTGTCTATATAGAAAGACAAAAATCAATCCCACCATAATGGTCATGATCCTTTATATATATTCACATTTCTGAATACCAAATGCCTAATTGATGATCATATAGGTGTTGAAAAACTTTCGAAGAAGGCCCCTTTTGTCCATTATTACATGACTAAAATACTTCCCTTTGTGGCATCTTGATGTGGGATGTGAGGGAACATGGTTAGATGTTATCCTCCCACACATAGTCTTATGTTGAACGATAATGTTTCATGGATTCAAGGGTGTATACATGGAGGTAGAGGGGTCTGTGACCCCACGAAATTAATGATTTATGCCTTTAATGCATCATATAGTTGTAGTGATACCTTTAAGTTCGAGGCTTCAACCATTATTAAAGGCCTTAAAATATTACCACCTTAATAGATCCCTATTAATAATGTGGAAACTGACTCAAAAATTATATGGAGCTTAATTGAATTCATCTTTAATACTCGATGGAATATTATCTATTTGATTCATTTGTGTAAAAATCTAATCTCTAATTATACGTAGCTCCTAAATACACGAAAAAATGGTAATTGAGATGCCTATTTTATCGCCAAAAAGGACACCTCGAACCTCCACCTAAGGTAATATTTTACTTTTATATCTCCCCTAGGGTAGTGAGGAAAAATCTCTATGTTATTCTATTAGGATGTAAATTTTTAGAATTCTTGGATGGCCTTGTAACCCCTATCTTTTTTTCTATTAATAAAGATTTATTTTGTTGATTCTTAAGGTTATAAAAGATTATAATAAAATATAATGTGGTAGGAAATATATAATTACTGATAATTTTTATATTTATATTAAATTATATATATATTATATAGTAGGTTTGGAATGTTTGAATGAAATCAATACATACAGTTTGAGATTTATGTCTCATTTTTTTACTTCCAAGAGACACATTCTATATTCACCACCAATTACTTTTTCGTTGTTTGAATATTTAAAATGAATTTATTTTATTATTATTAGTATTATTATAAAAAAATTTACTGTGATTTACATATCTATTTTATTTCCAATATTTATAGAGGTTAATGGTTCAAAAGATAACAAAGCGGTAATTTATTTTTGTATCAATTTTTTTATATAATAAATATGTTTTTTTATGAACCAAATTAATTTTTAGAGTTGTATGTAAATGCAATTTTATATTTAATATATTGAATTTGTTAACACTCGTGATATTATATGTTTCATTTAATGATATTATAACATGGGTCTTATGACCGAATGTTACCAAAGTGGTAATGGTTTTATAATACAATCTCATTATTTAACATGATTTATTATAATTATGAATAAAATAACAGAATATTATTATATATCTATAAAAAAACTCAAGAACTTTTACCCCTATGGTAACATCCTGAGAATACATGTTACTACTTCAATTTCTACTCATTATGTATATAATAGATCAAAATAATGTTTTTATGTAAAAAGTCATTGTTTTTCTCTTCAATATAAAATCATTTCTCTTCCAAAAATATTGATTTATAAAAAAGGATTCAAAATATATTTTAACCTTCATTAAATTATATATTAATAATATTTTTTCAATTTTTTTACTTCTTATAAAATATTTCGAAATGAATCATTTATATGATTTTCCAAACATTTCTCATTTGGTATTTATAGAAAAATGTGAAAGGAATATATTTTATATATATATAATGAATATAATCTTCCACCTTGATTTTCTTTTAAGAATAATTTTTATTTTTTCAAGGTTATATTCAATGAATATAATTTAAAAATATTTATTATTAATTTTTATTTCTAAAATTTTATTTTCAAAGATATGTTTTTTTCTCAAAAAATCCTCAATGTTATCTTTTGAAATCATTTATAATATATTATGTCATACTTTAAATAATCCTTTTATTTGATGGTTATATGAACCAATGACACAATTAGTATTCATTCTCTAAATGGTTTATCCTGAAAAGTAGTTTATAAAATCATTTTATATTTTATAGGTCATACCATGACTAAATTATTTTGAAACCCAATCATGTTACCAATTATTATTCTATATTGAAACAATGAAATTATTATGAGACATGTATCTTTTCTATAGGTTATCATATGATGAAATGATTATAAAATCCATTTTCTTTCATTATTTATTATATTATCACAAATTTATGATCTTATTCCAAACAATATTATTATATACATTATATGAAGGGTGGGAAATATATATCAATCAAATGAATTGGTTTAATGATTAGTGTTATATGAGCTCATAGTGTACACATGAGGTTATCCCATCCCCAAAACAGGAGGGTATATGGGATGTTATCCTATGAAAAAACATTACGGTAAATGAGAGTTTATCCAAATCCTAGAACATGAGGTTACACTTGAGGTTATCCAATTTCTGAAGTAGTTAAATGGTTCACTGGCCTAATCATAACATGTTATTGATTTCTTGGAAAATATTTTTAACATACGATTTCATATACATATTTTTATGCCAATATTTTATGTGTTATTCTAATATTATCCCTTTATGGATCATGCTCTTCGACTCACTTATTTTTAATTTCTTATAAACATCCATGATTTATTCCACGAATAAATATTATGATATTTGATATGAAGATTTTGGTTTTAATATGTTATTATAATGTTCTCATACCCTTATGTTATTGTTATGCTTATATATCTATCTTGTTTAACATTTTTGGTTATCTAAGCTCACTCTTACTTATGTTTCCTTTATGAAGGTTATGAAAAGTGGTTTTATGTACGATATGATTGTGGTGTCTAATAATGGGGTATATATTTTTGTGATATGATGAAGATCTTTCAAAAAATTAGAAGATTGAGAACCTATTATCCAATGAAAATGAACTATTATGGTCATCAAGATTATGATTATGTAATTTATTAAATATTAAATTAATAATATAATATATATATTTATGACTAGATATATTCTATATATTCTTTCTTATAGTTATGGTTTAGTTTTACATTGGACACTAGGCTGTGAAACATTACTGATATCCCTAGAAATATTTATAAGGATGTTTTGAGGGATCTCTCTAAGGGTATTTCCAATGATGAGTCAATATATTGGAAAATTTCATAGAAGATTACTAAATTTTGTAGAATTTGAGTTCAATGAAATTATATTGCTTTTAAATATACAAGAGGTTTTGGATTAGGAAGAGTGATACCTAGGGGTAATAACACTGGGATGTCTGTACTGAGAAACACTCAATCATCCTAGAGATGTAAAAAAGGAATTTTTACACAACTGTTTTAATAATGTCATAAGATATGATTTGGAAACGTATAAATTATTTAAAAAAAATAAAGAATTATTTAATCATATATGGACAAGGAATTATATATATTAAACATAAGGTGTTAGATATTGAAATTATGGTGTCATGATTTAAACAATGTATAATTGATTTTTCATAATTATGTATTTCCCCAATATGGTGATTTATTATCACCATTGTATTTTTGTTTTATGTTAAGGATGAGACCATAAAGAACCCTGTTTATGTTGATTATGTTGGAAAATTAATTGATTTTCCACAGAAAAAACCAATCATTTTTGGAGATAGAATAAAAAAAATATTATTTGTTTGCACAGACAATATTATGAAACTATGAATCATGCAGTATATCCACATGAGAAAACAAGTAAATAACATTCTGTTAAAAAATTAATGAATAAATGTTCACATTCTTTTAGTGGGTCATAGGATATTTCAGTTGTGGGGAAATTTATCGACACTAAATAAAATATATATTCTCTCCTCCAATGTTCTAAGTAAGAGAAATAATTTTATCTCAATACCATTTCGAAAGGTGAAGAAGGTCAATGGTGGAATCTTATCATGAATAAAAATCGAAGAGATGAAATTGAATACATTGATTAGGATGAGTTAATGAACTTATTTTTCAATATGTCCCATTCCATGGATTTTTAATATGAATATATATAGGGTATTTCATATGTTAAAGAAAAAATATAAAGAACTCATTAGTACATATGAGGAATATTTTATAGGAATTGATAGGAACTCTTCTAGTGTTAGCATCTAACTACAATATAAGTTTGATCCATTATTTATTGGCACAAAATTACATCTCTGAAGGGTGTTATCCATAAAAAAAATTAGAATATATGAATAAATTCTTCTATGAACTGTCTTGTTGGAAATATAGGAAGTATTAATGTATCAATCTCATAATATTTAAAAATCATGAAAAATTGATGTCAGCGAAAAAACTATGAACTTTGGAATCAAGAAGTTGGTCATTCATTTATGATAAATATATAAGAATAATATTGGATTAAAATTTTATTAAGGATGGTATTTAATATTTTATGCATGGAATGGAATCTCATCATGAAATTTATTAACAAAATAAATGGTATTAATTTACGTAATGATACAAATAAAGATAATGATCCACAAAATACACCACCCCCTATCCAATGACTAAAATTCATAGAGTATGAGAATTATAAGAATAAATGACCTAATACAAGGGTTAATGGGAATTATAATCTACAATAACCATTGATGACAATGGAATATGGAAAATATTTTGAAATCACAATTGTTGATGTGAATCGGGATAATAGGGGCACACTAATACTCCCCTCCGTAGTCAGCAATTTCAATTTTTTTAAGATTGAGCCCTTTGAAATTATTATTGTTCACCCATATATGAAATTACATGTTATTATCTTCCACTACACGAAGTCTAGAATAAAATATATCACATTTAATTATATATCAATACAAAGATGAACCCAATAATCAAATGGAAATTGTTTTGTATAAGATAAGAACCTACTAAAGAAATAAACAATGATTTGACCATTGTATGAATTAAAAAATCTAGCTGTCATGAACCGAATATGGAAGCCATCGAAATCGGCACCTGACACAGTCCATGAAACGGCCCGAAGGGTATTCCTGATCCTGATGGGCTGGAACATGTCCTCGGGTATCATAAAATGATGTGTGGGGACTATTTACAAGAGTTTATAAACATCAATCAACAAAAAAATCAATATGAAACAACTAGATTTTAAATAAAAAACCATCTTTTACAAAACCCTAAAATGAAATAAATCATTTAAAACAACTCCCAATGACTATAAAAAAAGATGAAACGCAAAATAGGTAGCCCCCAGAACCACCTCATGGCAAGGGAACCGCCATCAAGTCATCTTCTTGACACTGTCCAAAGAAGAACTGCTAGAATCCAAAACTACTAGCAATAAAAGTATTACCCAAAACTACAAAAACACCTAGTCTATATACACAAGAAGGATTATGTAGGGTGTGATACATATTAAATAGGATACCATCACAAATATATTAAATTTGATATACATTTTAAGACAGAAAACCTTGAATATCTTGTAAATAAGAAATGATTGTTAAAATTTCTAAAGAATGAAACATTAAATAAAAACCTTTTCATGTGGGCTATTATTAAGATTAGAAACATTAAAAAATAAATACAATGCTACTATATTTTCCTGCCAACCATATTGTATGACGAAGGTAATCATAGTTTATCTAATGAGCACAAGAAATGGGAAATAACCCCAAGGTAGTAGCTCATTGTGGGTCACAGGTACCTCGTATCTCGGCGAGAGTAACCATCACAACATCTTTTCTCTTGCATGAGCCACTAGTGGGGTCAATAACAATAAGCTAGTGGTCCCAAATCATCATCATCATTCATTATTTAAATTTTTAAGATTCAATGATGGAAGGTGAAACTGAGGGCAAACCCCACAGGATAACTAGAATATTAGTATACATCTAACCACCTAGAAAACGTGGTTTACCTCTTGTTCTTAAAACGTTCAACAACACATGAAATATAATTTTAACATGAAAATATCTCTTACACATCAAACATTTACCAAACTACCAACATGTACATCAAACAAGAACAAAATATTATTTTTCATTCAAATTCATTTTGAAATCATACTAACACCAAAATAGGGTGAAACAATTTTCAAATTTCATCAACACTTCCACAAATTCTTTATAAAATTTTATAAAACATTTCCATGATATTAAAACTCACTTAAAAAACCATAGATATATCATTTAATACCTTTCTCACCTTGAAAACCCATTTTATCATCACAGTCATATGAAAGAGTCCACAACCATGTTTCGCACCCACGTCACAATTTTGTAAAACATTTCAGCAATTTATAAAAAATCCAAAAAATGTATGACATCTTAAATCAAAACATTTACTTTAAAAATCCCATATTTGGTTAACACACTCACCGAAGAAGTACATATAAAAAATTTTACAACTTTGATTAACCAAATAAGTCATTTACAATTTTCATAAAATAATGCCAAGAGGTACAACCATGGTTTTCCAACACACCCAATTTTGAAACCCTCATTCAAGAACAAAATTACAGAAATACAAATCCAAAACAGATTTTGAATCCCTAAAAAAAATTATTTAACCACCCCAAAGTGTTATAAAAAATACCTTAAATAATACCACAATACAGACAGAAGAAAAACTCATGTTTTCTTAAATCACATTCAAGAAGCGCAACAAGGTTTTACACCTTAAACCCATTAAAAACTACCTTTCAAGGCCAAAATGACACTAATTAATTAAAAAAACATACTCAGAATCCACTTTAAACAATAATAAATCACTTTTGTATGTTATAAAATACACCCAAACATTACCCTAAGAGTCACACATGAAAAGAAACCAATTTCAATCAAAAATGAAACTTTGAAAGTTAACTCCTATCCAAATCCATCAATAATGGTTTTTTCACAACACAAAATAGATTATAACTATGATAAATGAACTAAATATTATTCTAAAACATCATAAAATGATTACATTTGGAATCACCTATCTTTTTATTCAAAACACTTAAATCGTGGTGTGAAACCTCAACCGTACCTCCTCTGCACCACAAGGGTGAGACATCTAGCCATAGACAACATTATTAAACCAAAAATACTCAAGGTAAAACCCTATATATTAACTCTAGATTATGGATACTTTATAACATCATGGAAGAGGAAAGAAACCCAAAGTAATAGAAGGGAACCAAAGAAGAAATCACGAACCGTAAATTATCTTGGAGTTTCCCACCAAAAACCCCATTAGCGATGGGTTCCATAAGAGCTTGAGGGTTCTTGGAGACCACCCAAGAATGATGGGGTTGAATGGTGGAGAAATGGGGATGATTATATTTTTTTCCTGGAGTCAAAATGGTAATTAAAAAAGAATTTAATGAGTTCCATAGGGCTGCACGGTTTGGCTGGACATATTGGAACCGTGCGGCCAAACCGTGAGGCCTATGATGGTGACCCAAACATTAATGTCTTGCCTCAAATTACTAGGGGGTCTAAGGGGGAAAAAGGGTAAATCTAGACCAAGGAGAGCGGTGAAAAATACCCAATAGAAAACCACATTTTCACCCCAAGTCTCATCTGACTCAAGGGTACAAATAACATCAATAACTTACCACACAAGTGGTACAACAAGGAGTGTCACTAAAACAATACAAAAAACACAAACACAAATAATACAGTTGAAAAAATATAATTCCAATTACCACACAACACCCCCATGACTATGGTCATTGACCAATAACAAAGAATTCACCAAGAATTCAAACTCGGAACACCCAAAATCCAAGAGAAATCTATGTACCGAAAGAGGATTTGAACCAAATAATGGAATTAAAAATCAGAGTGTGACAATTTTTCCCACCATAACACTTTATTCCCTCAGAAAGCCACAAAAAGGACAAAATCAATGACTAAACCCAACTGACCTACCAAGATGTGCCCTTTTTCCATGTATTTCCCCCAAACGCTAAAACACCTATTGTTATCAACAAAGGAAGTGATACTTCTAAAAACAAAAACATAAACCACATTCCTGAAATGATTAAGAACTTTCAAAATTTATCCCAAATGAAAACTCCTCATAAACTATCCAACCAAGACTCTAGTAATTTACCCAAATGAACAACAGTAATGAACATGGTTACTCTTACATTGCATTAACGAAACTGTTGTGTGTTCTCTAATCCCAATGTTTACCTGAAAAAGATGTAGGTAGTTAGATAACTCATAACAAGACAATCGACCACCAAGCCAAGACAAATGACCAATCCGAGTAACTATTAAGTGGAGACTCAAATTAGTTCCCCACCATAAAATAAAACCTAAATATTCCAAGATAAAATCAGGACACTAATAGGAGTGGCCCGAACAGACTCCCCAGTAGAAGGGTTAGACTCCAATTAGACCTTTAGAAAAGGACATACATAAGAACCATAGTGGGTATCCCAGACATAAGGACCAACCATCACAACTGAACAGCATGACCCAGAACAAGAAGCCCCCAAATTTTAATGATTTTGGTCAACCACACGGTTAGTCCACACAGTGTGGGAAACGATGCAACGACCATGGGGATCCATCTACATGCATAGTTTTCTAAATAATGGTTACTACTTTCCATGAGAAAACCGTGTACTAAACATATCTATCCAAATTTCAAACAATTTTCAAATAACTCATGTGAAACTAATGTGGGTGGGTAACATAGACGTGAGCCCATCCCACCTTTTTTCCATCAAGCATGAACACAAAATAATGATGGAAACATTAAAGGTTTTCACTAATCCCCACATTTCATAATAAGGATATGATATTTCACAAATTTTAAAAGGACCCTAGTATTTTCCTTGACTACACACTATCTTCTCTCCCAGTCCTATGGCTGGATCTCAAATGATTGAATAATCATCAACATCATAGTTAGGATTTGGAAACCCCTGAATGGAACATCTCCTTCCGGTTCTACAAACAACTACACCGTAAATCCTGATAGGTATACCAAGACCTAACACACTGTAAAACTCATTTTAAACTAACAAAACA
The DNA here is from genome assembly GCA_963277665.1 of Viscum album. Lineage (NCBI taxonomy): Eukaryota > Viridiplantae > Streptophyta > Magnoliopsida > Santalales > Viscaceae > Viscum > Viscum album. The sequence continues at coordinate 1,733,983,095 of OY728152.1, read as the reverse complement.
CTTCACTGAAACATGGGCTTAGGGTATTCCCATGCATCACAGTTTATTTCATTAGGTGAGAAATAATATAATGAAAGGATACATATAAACACCTTCCTCTAAAACAGAGGATTTTAATTTTTTTCCAAGGTCTACATACTCCCAACATAACAGAGACTCTCAGTGGATTCATGACATTCACATGTATAGTCAAATGGGAAAACAACATCACAAGGCATCACCGAACATGACCATTGTGAATGAATGAAACAATCCATAATTGGGGACCCTATTCAATGTCCCCAAACATAACATAATTCCAGAATGTGGCCATTACAACCTCTCATGACTATATTTCCCACATTGGTGGTATCACATGAACTTCTTCTCCGTAGAGTATACAAAGGACCCATAGGCCAGTTTTTACACCATCTAGACACTCAACAACACAATCAACCCCGATGAACATTCACCTTCGAAGAATCAAGTATCTTAAGATACTATGGATTATTTCAACCTATCAAGATCACTATCCATCAAAAAAGGATCAACCAATCAATCAATGGAAATGGTAAAAACTCAATATCCATATCTTGAGGAAAAAATTCCATATATTGATCAACTGTAGGATTTCCCAATGGTAAAATAATATGGTTTTCACTTCTGTTGTGCACTAAATATTTCTAGGGGTATACCTTATCCAAAAGGAAAATACAATGACCCAACCTAGCTATTCCATTGGTAAAAACGTTCCACAAACCAAATCCAAACACATAAAGGGAATCACCATAATTTCACCTCGAAACATCTCTCCAAATATACTACTGAACTATCATTCTTCCCATCTTACCGACTATACACAAACTTAAATCACAGTTCAAACAAGAGGGGTTCTAAGACTCAAACATTCCACAATATCATCATTTTCAAAAACACATAATACACAAAGTCCCAAACCAATCGTGAAGAAATCATGTTTTCCTTTAAATTAATTTATTTTAAAACAATCTATACAATAGTTAGTATATTAACCAATGGTACCCCATGGGCCTCACTCATGCAGGTTTTTGTTCCACATTAGGAAACATCCTCATATCCATCCACACAGTCATCCAATTTTTCCGTTAACCATCCATCATACCATATAACCCCAAGAATTTGATCACTCACAAAAATACCAGCGTTTAAAAAAAACATTCAACTTTTCAAAACCAATTAGTCAAGCAATACTTACTTTTTCTCAAGACTGTTAACCAATAGATTAAAATCCCAATTTACAATATAAAAAAACATTAGAAAGAAAAACCCATTAAAAGAAGATATAAATTCCAATTAAATCATATCAAATTCAAAATTTCTTATCCCTTTATGACAACATTAAATAGATTAGAAAACTCAATTGGGAATATTATTCAAAAAAAACATTAACATAATTTCATGCATTTCTATGAGTTGAAAACACCCCATTTTCCATTTCAATACCATTCTGATAATTTAGTTCTTCAATTTAAAAAATCATTCAATTCCTTATTTACTATAAAATCATTTAACAAAAACACTACGATTCTCAAAACCATTTCATTATTTCACTAAAACCAGAAATCAGAGATTTCAATACTAAAGGATAGAAGACAATGCGATAGGAAACTAGTTTCGGTGGGTGAATTTTATATATGGTTGGTAGCCATATTTTAATCACTTCACCATCACTGATAGTGTTCTAGGGAATATTCTTGGATAAACAAGGATTCCCCAGACTTGTGAGGTCCCTGAGACCATTAACCCAAATCTATTTTCATTTCCCTTATTCATCAACACACCGAGAAAACTAAAGGACTTGGATAAATCCAGACTTCCCATGGTGACGTCAATATTTTCATGAGGTGTAATAGTCAGGTACAAAAACTATAACTAGAATACCACAACCTAACAGTCTTATCTATAGACTATCCCATTTTTTCTCCAAATAACATGACCCAAATAGTAGACCTGAACATCCTCTGATACCATTTTGTCACGAACTAAATCTGGTCGCCATCAAAACCAGCACCCAACACTATCCGTGATATGTACTAAAGGGAATTCCTGACCCATATGGGATGTCACAAGTTCATGGGTATCATAAAATTATATTTGGTAATGATTTACATGAGTTTATAAATATTAAACAACGAAAAAATTCAATATGACAAATCAGGATTTTTCAAACAAAATCATCATTTACAAAAAAAACAGAATTGAATTAAATCATTTAAAAACAAATCCCAAAGACTATAACAAAAGACTAAACCTAAAAATGATTGCCCAGAAACCGCTTCATGGAAAGGGAGCCGCACTCAAGTCATCCTTATGCCAGTTCACCATGATGAACCGCTAGAATCCTTAACAGCTGACACTAAAAGTTTTACCCATACCTGTGACAAAAAAAAGAAGTCCAATTGCACCCAAAGGTGTATGTAGGGTGTGAGAAAAAGTAATTTAGGTTACCAACACTATGATATTCTTGTGATAAAAAAATTATGACAAAAATAATATCATGTTTTGTAAATATGAACTGCTTATTATAATTTCTAAAGGACACAACATTAAATAAAAACCTTTTTTATGTGGGTTATTTTAATGATTCAATAAAACTAAAAATAAATAAAATAGAACTGAATTTTCCTTCCAACCATACCATATGACAAAGGTTAACATAATGTATCTAATGAGCACAAGAAATGGGAAATAACCCATATGCACTATCTCACTTTGGGTCCCAGGTGCCTCGTATCTCGGTGAGAGAAACCATCAAAATATCTATTATCGTGTACGACCCACTAGTATTGATAACACTCATAACCTAGTGGTACCTAATCATCATAATAATATTTTATTTATTGTTTTAAAATTAAATATTGCTATGTGAAACTGACTCTAAACCCCACGGGATCACTAACATAGTAGTACATGTCCACCCACATAGATACCGTGGTTTCACTCTTGTGCTAGAATAAGTTCAACAAGATAAGAAATATAATTTTCACACGAAAATATCACATACACATCACACATCCATAAAACATCCCACATGTACCACACACAAGTCACAAAATCCACTTTATCATTCAAATGTATTTTGAAATCATACTCACACCAAAATAGCCCGAAACACTTTTTATATTTCATTAACACATCAAAAAATACTTCAAATAATTTTATAAAACCATCCCAATATAATCCAACTCACATAAAATCCCAAACACACATCACATAATACCCTTATCAACTACATTTTATTTTATTATCATACTCACATGAAACAGTTCACAATCATGTTTTTCACTCACATTAAAATTTTGTAAAATAATTCATCAACATATAAAACATTATGAAAATGTTTTACATCTTAAATGACAAATCCTCACATCAAAAACCTATATTAGGTGAAAAACTCACCCAAAAAGTACATATAATCCAATTTCACACATTTTTTTAATTAAACAAAACATTTACAATTTTCATAAAACAAACCCAAGAGGTAGAACCATGGTTTGCACACAAAACCCATTTCAAAACCCTCATTCAAGACAAAAATCATACCAATACCAATCCAAAATAGAATTGGAAGCCCTAAAGAAATTTATAAAACCACCCAAGTGTTATAAAAAATACCTCAAATAATACCCCAAAAGATACAAATGAAAAACACAGATTTTCATAAATAACTTTCAAGAATTATGACTTGGTTTTTCCCATTAACCCTTTAAAAACCCCCTTTCAAGGTCCACATGACACTAAGGCATTAAAAAAATAATTGGAAGAACATTCCAACCATAATATATTAATTTTATATGTTATAAATAAACCCAAACATTACCCCAAGAGTCACACCAGAAAAGCACCCAATTTCGAGCTTAAATGAAACTATAAAATTAAATGCTTATGAAAATCCATCCAAAACAGTTTTCTTACCCTACAAAAAAGATTAAAAACATGTTAAATTATTAATCCAAACATGATACCTCATCATAAAATGGTTACAAATGGAATCAACTACTGTTTTAGTCAAAAACCTTAAATCTGGATGTGAAACCTCAACCACACCTCTACTGCACCACATGGGTGATAAATGAAGCCCTAGAACACCATATTTCACTAAAAATACTCAATGTTAAAACCTAGGTACGAAACCTAGATTTTGGAAACTCTATAATATCATGGAAGTGGAATAAAAATCAAATGCATTTGGGATATACCGATAAGGAGTAATTAACCTTGACGGTTCATGGAGTTTCCCTACCAAAAACCCCATCGAAGATGGTTTCATTAGATCTTGAGGGAGCTTGGAGACCTCGCATTAATACTATGTTCAAATGTGGGAGAAATGGAGCATATTATATTTAATTTTGGGTTGGAGAAATGGTGCATATTATATTTAATTTTGGGTTGGAGAAATGGTAATTACAAAAATATTTTAATGAGATTGATAGGGAGGGACGGTTTGGCAGCACAGTTTGGAACCCTGTGGCCAAACCGTCCATCCTGTTCCGACCACAAAACTGTTAATATCTTGCCTCCAATTTCATGCGGGTTCCAAGGGGGAAGACAAGGGGGAAAGATAGAGTAATGATAGGGGATGAAAATTCCCAATATAGAACAATCCTTTCACCCCAAGACTCATCCAACTCAATGGTGCAATCCACATCGACAACATACCACATAGTTGGTGCCACTAGGAGTTTCACGAATCCAAGACCAAAACAACACAACCTCATACCATCCCTTTGACAAAAGAGAATTCCAATTAAAACAAAATACACCCATGATTATGGTCATATACTAATAACCCATATGACACCAAAAAAGGAAATCCAGAACACCTGAAATCCAAGAGAATGCTCTATACTGAAAGAGGATATGAACCAAAGCATGACATTGAAAATTTGGGTTTGACACTAGGAAAGATTAACATAAATGTCATGGATACAATAATTGTTTTTTGAGTTTATTTTTGTTCATATGTTCAATGAAATTAACACCCTATTTAAAGTTTTATGTGATGGGATTTTAACATGAGTAAGGTTATTTGAAGATACATTTATGTAAATTGAACCATTTGGTTTGGTATATAGTGAAAATTTTATTTGAGGAGTAATCCCTTTTCACATTAGGGAATTATGATAAATGGTAGAAGTAAACTTTAGGGATGATCTTATAATTAATTATGGGATAATTATATGCAATTGTGGAAATCATTAAGTTTACATCGGACTTCATTACTATAAGAGAGGTATTTTCTTTGGATATTCTTTTTAAAACATACATTAATGAAGTGGTATGGTTGCACGGAGTAAAAATTTCAAATTGTTTTATGAGAAACCCGAGTTAACCTCAATGTATTAGTGAATTATTAAATAAGTTATTGATACAAACATTGGTTTTATCCTGACCTATCATCCTTAGACAAATGGAACATTAAAGGTAATAATTCAAACCTTTAGGGTATACCAATGTCTTCTTCTATGTAATTATGAGGTTTTTTTGGATCAAAACATTCCTCTATATTAGTTTTATTTGAAGAAATATATTTTTATTGATTATTTAGATGGAACCTTTCTGAATACCATTACATAATTTAACGTATAAGTCTAATGTATTAAAATTATGTTTCAAAAATAAATCTATTATTACCTAGGAACGATGGGGATATGGAAGATAAAAATAGATGTAATCTACAATATTTAAGAACAAAAATATTTTAGTTTAAATTTTATATTAAAAAACATTAACGCTAATTAGAATTTGACACTGTTATGAAGGAAATTCTATGAATATCTAAAAGGAATAAACAATGGAGTACTAAGACCAAGGTTTATTGGCCCCATTAAAATAATATTTCTTATCAGGAAAGTAGATTATCATTTGCAAGTTCCACTAAACCACCCATAGGTTTTCGATGTGTTCATTGTACTAACCATGAGGAATTACATTCCTAATCTATCACATTTACTAATTATATATATTGTACAGTTATATCATGATATATTATATGAGGAAAAACTGATAGAGACTCTAGAGAGAATATAGAGAATTATTATGAAGAGGACCACTAACATGGTCGATTATTTGTTTTGAAACCACTAGATTGAAGAAGCTATGTTAGTCCCGAGGATGTAATTAGGAAGAATTATCCTCAGTTTTTGGTTCCAAATTGACACATTTAATGGAAAATATATATTCTAAAAATGTTAAATGGACCAACACAATACTTTGTGAATTTATATTCATATTAATTTAATATTTTTTTATTATTCATTACAAATAACACTGAGTTAAACATTTGTTACATCTAACCCAGTTTTAAAAAAAAGATGTAATATTATTAAAATATTTTTGTATGATAGTTATCACATATTTATTGAAATCGATGTTACTAAAATGAATAAATAAATTATGAAAATAAATGATCTACACATATATATAAAATTAATTCTTTGGTGCTCAAATAACTTAAAATGAATATAAATACTCTTTAGAAATAAATAAAATATTTTTCTAAAAAACTATTTTTATATACAAAAATTCCACTGACTAAATAAATTAAAAAATATTGGTTGAATTATTTTAAATAAATTTACATATTATATATTCATTAAAAATTTTAACATCCATATCATGTGTATTATAGAGGAGAGTTATAAATAAATCAAATTTAAATATTAAAAATGATAATTTTATTAAAATTATTTTTTTCCCTTTTACGAAATTATTTTAATAATAATTTTAATTTTTTTTAAATTATTTCATAAAATAATTTTCATTTTTTTCATCATATTTTCAAATTTATTTTTTGGCGATCTTTTATATTTTTTTAGAAAATAAAAATATCATGATGAGTAGTGAAAATACTAAATTTTAATTGAGAACTACCATTTCATTAAAATTATATGAATAATTATATTATATCTAAAATTCGGTTTAAATTAAAATTAGTTCATTTATATAACTATTTTTCAATATATTTTATTGGAATAATTTCATATTGGTTTTTAATATAAAAACATTATAAACTATTGAATATTTTGTATTTGAAAACTCAATTTATAATTACATCTACTTTATTAAATTTGAATAATATTTTTCCACACCATAGATTTGATTTATTAAAATGTATTAAAAAATTTAAATCGACATAATTTATATTATCTATAATTTTCAACATAATTTTTTACCTCAAGGGATAGTAAAAACAAGATAAATTATTTACAATTCCTAAGGTACAAATGGGTTTAATGTGGGTTTAACTAAATATATAATGTTCAAAATAATCTAATATATATTATAACATTTATTTTGTGTCTCTTTTTGCGCCTTATAATTTCTACCTCTTAATAATACCCCATTTATCTCTTTTTCTTTTTAAAAACATCGGCACACCTTTTTATTTTCTCAAACTACAAGTGTGATACTCACCTCACCTATTAAATCCCACCCACTGTATTATAGTTATTAAACCCTTAAATTTTTTTTATTAAATAAATTCTTAAATAACATTAAAATGTATATCCACTCATCCTATAAGACTTATATTTTTTTGAAATCCAATTAGGAATCCTTTTTGTGAAAACCATCCTTGATTGATTTTTTATTATTTATTCCTTCTCATTCTTCAATAATTTTAAATGATAATGATATATTGTACTCAATATCATACATATAACTTTTGTTTTTATTTTAATGCAATTAATTAATACCATCCCCAATTCCATCTAACGAGATATGAAATTATCATTCCTGTGCAAGGATGACTACCACTTAATGAACAAATGCCATTCTTTATTCAATTAACAACTATCATTATTGGATATGATGATGGATATTAGTTATCTATATGATATTTATATAATTATTTTACTTTTTAGTGATTATATGACATATAATATTTTACAGTACATTACGTTGGGGCTACGATGACATCACTTGTGTGTGTGGAGGACTACCACCTCATGAAGTGATGTTATTCTTTTTTCTAACACTTTACATGGAATATAATAAGGATAAATATATTTGGTATATATTAAATAAATATGATATTTATTTAATACTCATAATTATGATAATATCATATATCATTTTGTTTCTTACATTTTCGCATAGTAAAACATGATAATGTCATTAGACTACATGTGGACATCCTCCATTATAAATCAATGTGACTCTAATATCATCACCAAACCACATGGATGATATTTTTATGTATAAAAAAAAATAAATATGGTATTTATTATATTATTATCATTATTTAATGATATTAAATAAAATAACTCAGATCTATAATGATCATCGAAAAATCGAATTATATGTATTTTTCATCAAAAATCCCATCATCTTGGTCGCAACTTACATTATTTCACAAAACCATAATTCATGACTGGTGTAAAAAGTAAAATGAATGTATAAATATGATAATAATTTCAATATTAGTATTCTTTAAATAATTGATCCATTATCAATATATGAGGACTGAATAAAAAAACTAAAACATATATATATAAAACAATATGGTTATTACTCGAAACGTGACATTAACATTAAATTGTTAACAAACCTTTGATAAAAGAACACAAATAAATCATATATTGATATATATATATATAACTCTTTAATATATGTAAACTAAAATTATAACTTTATTATTCGCATTTTTCAATTGAGTATGATGGAATTTGAGACTCACGATAATGTATTTCAGTCTATCTTTCTTACTTCCATGAGACACATACCATTTTCACCACATATTTGTATTATTTTTCATTGAAAATTCCCATGAATTTATTTATTTTATATTTATGATAAAAATTATTTTTATTTACAAATCCATTTGAGGACTCCTCTTTCTAGATGTTTACAATTCAAAAGGTAACAAAGTGGTAATGGATTTTTTCTTCATTTTTTTATTCTTTGAGACACATGTTATGTTATGTTATTCATATGTAATATTTTTTGATGGGTCTATATACCCACATTAAAATGAAATATGATGAATTTATTTATTCTCATTATAATTTGTTTTTCATTTAATTTTATTCATTCATTTTTCTTATGATTCAATGTTAAAAAATTGATTATGGTTTTTTGATACCATCTCACTATTTTTTTGGAATTTTTTGAAATTTGAATCTATTTTTTAAAACATAAAAAATTTATATTTTTAAATTCATTAATTTCACTCTACTCAAGTAATTTAATTAGAATATGTTTTTACACCCATTTTATTATAAATATGTATGTTCCGTTCTGGTTTTCATCCACGAAATTTCCAATGGATCATATCCAATGATTGATGTACCTGCTTTCCAAAGGCAGGGATTCAACAGATGGTCTGACCAGTGACTCTTAAGAACTCACATTGGTCGAGAGGATTGGAAGTCAGGCTCATTTCAACCTTTTGGGAGGGGGGGAATTATTTCCTATTCCGGGACTCTCTTATAGATTTAATACGTATTCATATGTTCGCGAATCATTGGGTTCTACCCAAACATAGTATCCACAGATTCAACCCTGGTGGGCAACGACCAGCTGGACGTAGGGGTTCAGAATCATTTATGCCCGAGGTTTACCATCCCTCATTGGATTAATACCCCCTAAGGGATGGAACTCGCTTGAGGTGGCACTAGGAGTGGTGTAGTGAACTGACGTGGAGATGGTCAGATCGACTGGTTGTTGGGATTGAACCTCAGGGAGACTTCCTACGTACCCTACTTAGGAAGCCGAGATCAAAGTCCACATTGTTCAGATAGGTGACAAGGAACCGACGTGAAGAGGGACCAGGTGGTCCAATGGGTGGTGGGTATGAACCTCATGGAGGCTTCCTATGTACCATGTCTAGGAGGCAGGGATCAAAGTCCACGTAGACCGGATAGACAGTTCAACATTGTGTTGGACGAGAGTGGAACTCGACATGAAGAAACGACCGAGTGGTGGGCTTGAACCTCGTGGAGGCTTCCTACGTACCATGCCTTGACATGGATCAATTTCCCCGTAGTTCGCATTGGCTTGGGGCTTATGCTCTGGGGCAGCCCAGAATGATGGGTTGGGGATTACACTCTGAGGAGCCACATTATGATGGGTTGGGGATTACACTCTGAGGAGGCCCATAATGATGGGTTGCAGCTTACACTCTGAGGAGGCCCATAATGATGGGTTGGGGCTTACACTCTGAGGAGGCCCATAATGATGGGCTGGGGATTACACTATGAGGAGGCCCATAATGATGGGTTGGGGATTACACTATGGGGAGGCCCATAATGATGGGTCAGGGCTTACACTGTGAGGAGACTTATAAGAGGATTTCATGGTTGATGCTTACTCTAAGACCACGTTAGTCATGCTCGGTGTGAGAAACAAGATGCAGTAGGGACCAAACGATCACATTGCGAAAGGTGCATCCGTGAGAAGTGGAGTGGGGCTTACGCATGAAGGTGGCCTAGGGTGATGGATTGGGGAATACACTCTGAGGAGGCCAAGAAGGTCGGGGCTTACTCTGAGATGGACGTCCAGGGCAGAAAAACCCAGTGGGAGAAGGAATGGGGGGTGCTTCTGTCCCCATCTCTTCTCTTATTCCCTGGAGAGATACCCAGGGAAGTACTGAAGTGCATGGGGATAGCTGCCTTCATATGGGTATGTCGCCCCCTCTCTGGGGGTAGAAGTGCTCGACCGCCAAAGCATGCAGTCCCTCATCCTGGCGAGTAGAGGCACGAAGGGGGCTCTCGAGCTTAGACCCCGCATTACCGTGGGAATGTGAACCCAGGCTTACTTCGGGAATCCTCCCAAGGGTCGGGGCAACCCCATTGCCCCTATTTACCATGCGTATGTGAACTAAAAATGGTGCGCTGATATGCCTGAAAGCTATAAAACATGGATTCGGTGGCTTGGGGCCGATGAATATGCCAACAAGGGAGTCACAGAGGGTCTGGCTGGATCGGAAGGATTTTAATTGACTCTGGAAATGAGTACACTGATGTACGTGGCGGGCCACCGAGTGGTATGGGTGGAGACACCATTCACGTGGGGAAGTACCACATGGCTGGAGAAGCTGTCTGTGAACCACAGTGGTCCGCGGACTGATCGACATCCCGTGAACCAGGGTGGTTCACGGTTTCATGTTCAATCTGCGAACCAGGGTGGTTCGCACCTCCGGGTTCAATCCGCGAATCAGTGTGGCTCGCAGAGGGTTCTAGGCGGGCAGCGGCGGCCAAGGGCGGTGCCTATCAGAGGCTCATTGGTCAGGGTTTCACCCGCGAAGGAGGATGCCACGTGGTACGATAGATGGGAAAAGAGTCATAAATTCCATGGTCCATGGGGAAGTCATCTGCTGAGGGGGTATGGTTCGCGGTTCTCCTTTTTTATTATATAGGTTCATGGTTCACCAAATTATTATGTGTTTTCCAATTCCTTCTTAATTCATATACCTGATGTGGTTCGTGGGTGGGAATTTCATTCTTTCTGAATTCTGAAGCCTTCCTTCAACTGATCTCTTATCCATTCGAATACAATTCCAGTTCTCCGATCCATTCATCATTCCCCTTTGGTCTCCTTTTATAGAGTGGGGAAATGAATGTATTTGTGTCCATGCAGCACCTTTTTTGGAGGCCCATAACTAAATCACTGGTTCACAACTAACATGGTCAATCCGCGATTCGTGGTGGATATTGATCTCTCCCTTCCACTGCATGGTGAACTCAGGGAGTGCTTTTCGGCTGCGGAGGGTTTCGCCTCTATTCTATGAACGACAACAGGTGCGTCTTGAGCCGGTCGACGCGGTCCACGGGTGGGGTGGTTCACGACGATGAACCGGACTGGCACCCATCCTGCCTCGCGACCACGGAGCCTCTCTGCCTCCTATTGTGAATGACAATGGTTTGCGGAGGGGGTTCTTCATGGCGTCTAGTCGCGTCGCGCTTTCATGGACCGGTTCGCGGACCAGACCTTTTATGGATCATTTTTGATTACTTTCCCCCAATTATTTTGGGGGATTTGGGTAAAATCTCCATTGAGGATTTTTCACGACCCTAAAAATTCCCCCCATCGGAATGGGGTCTGATCCTAACGATGAGGAGGCCATTCCGATGCGAAGAGGTTCTGAAACTGAGATGGTTTACGGCAGAAAGGTGGACCCGTTAGGGGACCACACCTATAAATACGGAGATCCCTCACTTTTTACTTTACCAAATTCTCCGCGAAACCAGAGCTCCTTCTCCTCCATGTGTTTCTTCCTTCACGAAGTGCCTCATCTGCAAACCATTTCTTCTTCACAGTCGTCTTCACCCACGAACCGAATTTCCAACCGCGAACCATTACCCTTAATTAATTAAAAACTAAGTGATGATGGGTCGCGGAGGAATATTCTTCGCGGTTTTGTTACTCCGCGGACTAAAAAACCTCTTCACCTTTAAAAAGTATCTAAGTCTTCCTAATAAACTCAGGATGGAATTTCCGCAGAGCGACTTGGTTCGGGTTTTCCTGGCCTGCGTACCACGGGCCAGGGCTTCGCGAACTGATTTTTGAAGGGCTGGTTCGCGGGATGGTGCCATCGTGAACCATCCTCCAAGTACTCATTGAGGATTTTTTTTATGAAGGATCCTTGACCATTAATTTTGGATATTACTGTCTAGATTTTTATTCCAGACTGATTTATATTATTGTGTAGGGAGAAAATATGGTTCCCCCTCATTCTGTTCCAAGCCCTGTGGCAGAGCTCCTCTCAACCGCCTCAGAGAGACGTTCAACTATGATTCGTAGAGCAGAGAGCATCACAGGTGACCCTAGCCGACCCATCATTCCTGATGACGGTGCATTGAAGAACCTGCTCTATCCGGAGCTTCTGAGTTATCCATTTTCTAATCGGCTCCCGCTCTATGGCTTTGGTCTCTAAGACAACATCCCTATCCCCCCTACATTCGAATGTCTCCCTTCTCCATTCCTGGAAGCGCCTTCAAAATGCATTCAAGAAAACAATACCCAATCTGGGGAGATAATCTCTAATTTTGGTCCGAAAGACACATCTATTCTGAGGGGCTCTATCTGGACCCAAAGTGATCAGTGTGCTCAAGAACATTCTCAGAGAGCTGTCTTTATGGACTACCTTTATATTATTAATCTTGCTCGAATGGATCCTAATGCGGGGTGGGTTCCCAGGTGGGATCATCGGTCCGCCTGGCTCTTCTCAAATGATTGGGCTTGGGATTTCTGTGTCCATCACCACTGTCGGGAGTCTCCTGATTCAGTAGAAGCTGTCAACCCATACACCATAGTGTGGGCTTCCCAATTTGATGTCTACCTGACATATATGATCATGCCCGACCTGTTCAGCTGCTGGTGTTCAAGTACTAATACTTTCCACCTTGCCCACGGTGAATTCAGCATCAGTCTATGGGAAATATACTAGATAGGAGGACTGTTTATTTCTGGTGAGATGCATGACGAATTTTTTCCCACTCCCGATGTATGGGATGACATTGAACATGTTCCTTTATTGGAAAAAGAGCTGCTAACCATGGTGGAGCAGTCACTGGGTCAGGCCTTGCGTGCCCGCTCGCTTATTCTTTATGGCACTTGGATAGAGATATTTCTGAACACCATCGGCCCTGCGTCAAAGATTAAGCATCCTAGGACTCATCCTTCCCAGTAGTCACGAACCATTCAAGGTTCTTACTGGGTGGTTCTGTAATCAGGAGAATACCTTTCGTGGGGTTACGAGGCGAGCCCTGGTGTGTCGCCTATGCTCCGGTTGGCCGGTCTGTTTCCTATGTTTTTGAGCGGATGGATCTTTCCTTCCCGGTATGTTAACCTAGGTGTCCGAGCCTGCACATTGATGATAGATTCCGAGTTTGCATAGGCTCTCATGGTGAATTTAGTCATCCCCACTTTGGCCCATATCTGCGAGCTACTAGGCCACATGCAGGTGTGCAGGTCACCCTACAGTCTAAGTCTCCCATTTCAATTTTTATATGGCAGGGTGGCGGATCACTATCGCTGTTATGAGTATCGTCACAACACAGCCATCCCTCTTTCTACCTTTCAACCTACCCTACTGGATATAGCCGAAGTTCACTTAAAACCTCTCAACTCTTGTGAAGTCCTCGAACTCCTGAGCGACTTCTCCCATTTCATCTTCACTCCTTACCCCACCCCTTCTGGCGTCTTAGTTGACAACCACCGGGGGAGCTTGTAGGAGCGCTCTTACATGGTCTCCCTAGGGGATGGGTTTCTATCTACACGGATTGAAGGTATCTCATTGTGCGCGATTTATTTCCCGTATCACTTTTCTCACCAGTTCGGGTGCATGAATGTCCAAGCTTCCCTTCCCCCTCCTCGGGCCCAAGGACTGCATCCAGCCGTACTTCATCAGTGGTGGCTGATGCTGACGTGGGAGGGATCTGACGCAAGTGTTCCCTTTCCTTATACGGGCATGGCTGCTGTCCTTTCCCTAGAATATGCAATGAAATGGGTAAAATAATATCATAATGAGATCCTAGGGAAGGCTGTCTGGCAGACTCCCAAATCGGGAGGCATGGTGGCTGCTGTGTCCACTACACCTTCCTCACCTGTTTCAAGGGAGGACCGAATAATGGCTTGCCGATCAAAACGTTTCAGATAACATTCCTCTGCAGACCCTGTGGTGTCCGCAGTTCGGGAAAGATCATCCTTCTTGTGCATTGATGAGGACGACCCTATGGTGTCGGGTCCCAGCGAGACCATCTCAGAGGTTCCTCCAGTGGATATCGGGCTTAGCAGCTTGGTCCCCAATCCTGGACCAGGGTTAGGAGCTCCATACATTCCAGCTTCAGATCCATCTTCTGGTGAGCACACGTCTGCGTGGGCTGCCATGCCAGACATTATTCTTGTGTCATCAAGTGAGGATACCAAGGATCATAGCATCATGTCGGACCATAGGGCATTGCACATGTGGTCATGACCCTAAATCTATGACATCATCACCGAAAACCCCTTATCTGAAATGGCAATGAAAACCGAAGATCTTTGTCAGCTCTTCCTGGATTTGGGGTTGGGTGTATTTGACTATCAGCACTTCCATTCTCTTGTTTGATAGTTTTCATGTCCCCCAAGGAAGATGTCACTAGTGAATGCACACTCTCTCACTTCAAGACCACTCATTGAGGGGCCCGAACAATGGATGAAACCACAACAAATCTCCATCAACTGATAGCATGGGAGGGGATCTCCCGAGATTAGGCTACCATCCTATCCTCTGAGTTGCATGCATGCGAGGAACGAGCCGCGATGCTGAGGGATCAGTTATCGACTATGACTAGGCATCTTGAAGTCACCAGAAAATGGATCAATGATCTACAAACCACAGTGGAGTGTATCCATCCGGCGGATGAGGCTGAGACCAGGGAGAAGGCAGTATTGGAACAATCCTGCAACAGCCTTCGCCACGCAGTCGCTAATCAGGTCGGGAGAGAAAGTCATGCTCATTTATAAGTATCAGAGTTACTTGTGTATCCCCTGTTTCACCTACCCCTCTTTCCCCCCTTTATTTTTTATATAATGGAGAGACCCCAGCCTGTGGACGCCCATTTTGTTTCTTCTGAATGAAATACAGTCTCCATTAATTACTCGTTGCTGTGGAATTTGATTGTTACATAGAATAATTTTTATGAAAATAAAAATTCACTGAATCATAACTAAACATAAATCATGAAAACAAGATCTAATTTTTGCCTGGACCATGGGATCCAGCGAGCGTTGTCTGAATATTGCTAGGGTTTTATAGGAAAACCCTAAAAAGGTTTTGTCTTTTTCTTCTTTTAATGCCCTGATTTTGCCTGGGACCCTTAATGTGGACCCAGCGGGTATAACCCAGCTCTTTCTTAGGTTTCCATTTTCGGGTTTTCAGCCAAATTGGCATTGCGCCTCTTTCTTCTGTGAGCAGTTTAAAGTCCCGCCGACAAGACTATCTTTACTGATGTTTTAGGTCGAACAGCTTTGACCAAATAAGGTGGGGCGAGGGCCCCAACAGGATTCAACTGATTAAAAGATGTCTTAACACCCTTCAGACGCACATAGGGGGAAACATATTTGTATTTTATTGGCATGCGTGGCATGTCTCAAGGCATGGGATCCATGTCGGCGTACAGAGGCAGGAAGAGCATTGCCTAAGGAAAACATGCCTTTGGTAGATTGGCCTGGGGAAATTGATATTCAGAGCTGCTGAGGGCATGGCATTAGTATTCATACAAAGGTGTCCTTATGTCAAAGAAGTATCCATTTATGATGTCCAGGGGACTTCATGGAAGTCTGGATTATGGAAACCACAATGGGTGGCATGGAATGAAATGAAAACCACTAGGGGCTGCTCAGAAGGGGAGTGTAACATCTGAAAGGGTTTCGGGAACAACCATACTAATCAGGAGTGTGGTCCGGAGACCACCTCCCTATGAATTTAGTTATCATAAGGGATGGTTGAGGATTGACGTAGTTTAAATTCATGTAGCTGGGACACCATATGAAATGGAACAACTTCTCCTAGTTCTCGGTAATCTCTTCAGAAATTTTTTCCACTTTCTGGTAGGTTTGTGAAAGAGGTTGGTAATCTATAGCACAGAGGGTTTCTGAATCCCGGGATAGAATGGGGGCTCAGAGGCCAAGAAGCGTACGTAGAGAAGGATTTTCCAAGGAAAACTTACCTTTGGTAGACGGTCCAGGGGCGATCAATATGCAGAGCCGCTGAGGGCATGGTATGCATAGTCATACAATGGTGTCCTTAAGTCAAAGACTATCCACCTCCGATAGCCGAGAAACTTCAGGGATGTTGAGATTTTGAACCACTAGGGGTGGCTTATGAGAGTTCGGATTTTTCTGAGTACAGAGAATGGTTTACGATGAGAGGGTTTCTGAATACGGGGGAAATATCTAGACTATACATCCTGAGAACAGGTGATGTAATTCGTTCTCATGCTGGTGTGAGTCGGTGGTTCGTGCAGGTCTGACCCGTGCACTGCAAGACAGAGAAAGGCCAATATATATATATTTTTTTACTAAACCCGTGATGGGTTCAACCATGAATCTTTACGTCATGCTGTAAGGATGAGGAGCATTATTTAAAGGTTTCTGTGTAGTTTAACGTCATGTGTTGAGGACATGGGGAATTTTTTAAGGTCGCTATGCAGTTTATAGTCATGCAGCATGGACAACTTTTGTGCAGTTTGGAGTCATCCAGTAAGGATGAAGATATCATTAAGGGTTTCCGTGTAGTTTAATGTCATGCAACGAGGATGGGGGGATTATTGTGAAGGCTTCTCTTCATCAGTATATAGATGGTCTTGAATACCTCGACATGCTCCAGACATAGAAGGGGGGTTGATTGGTGTAAATCATGGTTCCGGGGATTCTTGGATCAGGAGAAGTGATATGGGGGCTCTGAGGACAGTAAGCGTATGGAGCTTGGGGAAGTACCGTCCAACGAAATATTGCCTTTGATGGACGAGCCAGGTGTTATCATTATGCAGAGCCGCTGAGGGCATGGTATGAATAGTCATACAAAGGTGTTCACGGGTTGATAAAATTCGACTTCGGATGGCCGTGAGTGGTCATGGGGATCCGCGATTGTCTGGGCCATGACGTCTGTCATCTGGTGAGGAAATATCTGGTCTTGTCAGGGACATCCATCCCTAGTTGTTGTTAAAGCTTAAAGATCCCCCCATGGGATGATTTACCTTTTTCACGGGGGTGTGCCTTTACTCAGTGTAGTTTAACATCTTGCGGGGAGGAAGAAGTACTCCTAGTTTATCGGTCATAGAGCTCGGACCATTGGGTGACTATTGCTGTAGTCACTCGAAGGAAAACTGTGTCAACATGTTCTCATATACATAGAACAGGACGGGGGATGATGGTCGTAAACTGCAACATTGAGCTTTCCCGAATCAGGAGGTATGGTGTGGGGGCTCTAAGGCCGGTAGGCATACAGAGCTAAGAGAAGTACCTCCTGAGGAAATCTTGCCTTTGATGGACGAGTCAGGGGTTATCATTATACAGAGCCACTGAGGGTAGGGTAAGCATAGTTGTACAAAGGTGTCCCCAAGTCGATGAATTTCCACTTCCGATGGCCATGAATGATTATGAGAATCCATGATTGCTCCCATCGCAGAGTTCAATATGTGGGGATAATGGTGCTCAGGTACACAGAAAAAAACTTTTCTATAATTGTCCATTGAGTCAACATAGCCTAGTCCTGGCTTGAGGATTGTTGATGCAGGTCACGGTGTGAAGCACTGGTGGACACATAGGCTGGCCAAATAGGGAAACCCAGGCAACACCCGAATGTGAAAAGGGGAATGAACTTGTAAACCACTTCTCCATAAACTTCTGGATCAAGAGATATGGTCTGTGGGATCTGAGGCTGGTAAGCGTACAGAGCATGGAAGAGTATCGCCTATGGAAATCATGCTTTTGATAGAAGATCCAGGGGCTCTCATTATGCAGAGATTCTAAGGGCATGGTTTGCATATTCATAAAAAGGTGTCCACGAGTCGATTACTTTCCACTTCCGATGGACATGCGTGGTTTTGAAGATCCATAATTATCCGGGTCATGGAGTGTGATGTACGGAAAGGATGTATCCAAATGTGCATGGGGTATCTCTACCTCGTATCGCCATGTGTCCTGGGTGGGTCGCGAAGAAGTCCGTTTAGTTTACCGTCAGGTAGGGAGGACAAACTCCATACAGTTTAACGTCATGCGGTAAGGAAGATGGTGACCCAATGTGAATGAAAAAAGGGGTCTGCACAGTTTAACGTCGTGCGACAGGGAAAACTTATGTGGAGTTTAATGTCATGCAGTAAGGACGAGGATATACACCCTGTGCAGGTCTGGTCCGTACATGGGGGAAGGGACATTTTTTACATCATTGTCGGTGCAGTTTAACATCGTGCGGTAAGGGAGAGGCTATACACACCGTGCAGGCCAGGTCTGTACATAGGGGAAAAGAGGCATTCTTAATTTTGAAGGGCTATCCCAGACTGGGAATCATGGTGTCACTACATATCCTGTGAGGGTAGGAATCAAGCCGTACGTAGTTCTCTCTAAAGAAGATACACCCCGTGCATGTCTGGTCCGTACACGGGGGAAAGGGCAACATTTTTTTGAAGTGGCTGGGCCAGGATAAGGAATCCTTGCATCGTTACGTATCCTATGAGGGCAAGAATCAAGCCATACATAGTTCTCTGTAATCCGTGCATTTTAACATCATGCGGTAAGGACGAAGTCCGTACAGTTTAACGTCTTGTGGTTAGGAAAAGGGGAATTATTAGATTCTGTGCAATTTAACATCGTGTGGTAAGGATGAACTCCATGCAGTTTAACGTCATGCGGTGAGGATGTGAATACACCCATGCCAGTCTGGTCCGTACACGGGGGAATGGTCACTTTTATAATTTTTTTATTTTTTTTAGGTGGCTGGGCCAGGGTGTGGAATTCTGGAATCACTACGTATCCTGCGAGGGCAGGAATCAAGCCGTATGTAGTTCTCTGAAAAGATAATACACCCTGTGTAGGTCTGGTCCATACACGGGGGAAATGGGACATATTTTTTAAAGTGGATGGGCCAGGATAAGGAATCCCGGTGTCGCTACGTATCCTACGAGGGCAGGAATCAAGCCATACGTAGTTCTCCGAAATCTGTGCTGTTTAACGTCATGCAGTAAGGACATAGTCTGTACAGTTTAACGTCTTGTGGTTAGGACAAGGGGAATTATTAGCGTTCGTGCAGTTTAACATCGTGTGGTAAGGATGAACTCCATACAGTTTAAAGTCATGCGGTGAGGACGTGAATACACCCCGTGCCAGTCTGGTCCCTATACGGGGGAATGTGAACTTTTATATTTCTTTTAATTTTTTTTTTATTTTTTTTGAGGTGGCTGGGCCAGGGTGTGGAATTTTGACATCACTATAAATCCTACGAGGGTAGGAATCAATCCATACATAGTTCTCTGAAATGATGATACACCCCATGCAGGTCTGTTCTGTACACGGGGGAAATGGGACATTTTTTTAAAGTGGTTGTGTTAGGATAGGGAATCCCAGCGTCGCTACGTATCCTGCAAGGGAAGAAATCAAGCCATATATAGTTCTCTGTAAAGATGATACACCATGTGTAGGTCTGGTTCGTACACGGGGGAAATGGGACATTTTTTTATGTGGTTGGGCTAGGATAGGGAATCCCGACATCGCTACATATCCAGCGAGGGTAGGAATCAAGCCATATGTAGTTCTCTAGAACGATGATACACCCCATGCAGGTCTGGTCTATACAAGGGGGAAAGGGGACATTTTTTTTAAAGTGGATGGGCCAGGATAGGGAATCCCGACGTCGCTACGTTTCCTGCGAGGGTAGGAATCAAGCCATACATAGTTCCCTATAATCCCTGAAGTTTAACGTCATGAGGTTAAAACATAGATACTTCTTGGTCTATATGCAAAATACTTCTTAAAAAATCTCGCATTAGTAGGAGCCGTAGTGAATTTCCCGTCCATGGAGATCAGGGTGTATGCTCCGTTGGAGTAGACTTTGTGTACAACATATGGTCCCTCCCACTTGGGCTGCAACATTGGAGACTTTTTTCCAGGTATGATTGGGGTTCGGAGGACCAGCACAAATTCTCCTTCCATGAAAGATCGGAGGCGGACCATTTTGTTGAAGGCTCAATCGATCTGGTTCTGGTATACTTCCAGGTGGTGCAGAGTGTGCAGCCACTTATCATCTAGCTGTTCCAATTTACCTAACCACTTTTCTGACTGCTCATCATCGGATCATTGATCACAGATGGCAACGCGGAGTGAGGGAAGTTGGAGTTCAATGGGCAGGACCGCCTCCGTGCCGTACACTAATAAGTACGGGGTAGATCGAGTAGTGGTGCGGATGGTGGTGCGATAATTCCACAATGTATAGAAGAGTTTTTTCGGCCATGAATTCCTGTCTTTGTCCACCATTTTCTGGAGGATGTTGGCCAGAGTCTTGTTGAAATCTTCTATCTATCCATTGGCCGCTGCATGGAAGCAGGATGAGTGGCTAGCCTTGATACCATACTCGTGGTATTACTTTTCCAACTCAGCAGAGTAGAAATTGGTGCTGTTGTCCGTTAGTATAGTATGAGGGACATCAAATCTGGTGATGATATTGGCCTTCACGAAGCTGAAAATATTTCTTGCCCTGACTTCCTTGAGGGGTATGGATTCTAGCCATTTGGAAAAGAATTTGGTCGCCATGAGGATATACTTCAGTGGTTTGGACGTGGCGGGAGGATATGGTCCCACGACGTCCATCACCCAGATAGAAAACGGCCAGGAGTACTTATCTTGATGAAGAAACACTGGGGGCTGGTGTATGAAGTAAGCATGGATCTGGAATGAGTGGAATTTTGTGGTAAAACACTCGCAGTCTCGTGCCATTGTGGGCCAGTAGTACCCAAGCCTTCGAACCTGATGGGAAAGCTTGGTCCCTGGATGATGCACTCCACATGCTCCTACATGTACCTCAGTCATGATGGCATCAGTTTCTTCTCTGTCAATGCATCTGAGGAGAACTCCATCACATCATCATTTGTAGAGGCCCTCTTACTGACCCGTGCCACCATATAGGACAAAATTGATTGCCCTTATCCGTATTTTCTCTTGTTCTACCCTGTCTGATTGAAGCTCTCCCCGTTGAAGGTAGTTCGTGATGGGGGTCATCTTGCTGGTAGCAGGAGCATATGGATCGGAAACAGGACTAACATCGTGGATCTGTTCCGTCTTTGCATGAGAAAATGGAAATACCATTCGACGGTGAGCAACACTGATGACTGTTTCATCCCGGACTGGGTCGGCTAGGGTCGTGGCCGCGTTGGATAATGCATCAGCCTGAGCATTCTTCGACCGGGGAATATAAGTCAATTTTGGTTCTTTGGAGAACTCAACCATTAAACCTTAGACATGGTCAAACAAGGGGATAAGTTCCACCTTTTTAATAGAATATTTACCATTTACTTTCTTGATGAGAAGCTCCGAGTCACCTTTTAACTCAAGGTGTTTACTCGTGCCTGGAGTGTGAGTTCCAGGCCTACAATGAGGGCTTGATATTCTGCATCATTATTCATACAACCCTATGACATGAGGAAGGAATACGACAACATTTCCTTTTCTAGGGACACATGTATTATCCCCAGACCCACTTTGTTGAATCTAGGATTCTACATCCTCTTCCTGGTGGGGCTTTGGGACGCGCCATCAAAGTACATTTCCAAAGCTGGGACCTCCTCTTGAACTGAGAAGATATCTTCATCAGGTAGTTCAGCGTCCGGTGCAGTGGTCCCTGTTGAAGGTTTCTCTGCCAGAAATTCTGCTAATACCTAGCCCTTGATGGCCTTTTGAGGCACGAACTGGATGTCAAATTGCTACAGGATGACCGCCCATTAGGATAGGCGTCCGGTTAACATCGGGCGACTGAGGATGTACTTGATCCGGTTACTCCGTGAGTTCAAATGGACCTCATGATGCTGCAGATAATGTCGCAGATTTTGAACCGCCAAGAACAAGTCCAGAGCGCTCTTCTCCATATTTGACTATCGAGTCTCCGCATCAATCATGGTTTGACTGAGGTAATAAACACTATTTTCACTTCTGGCGTCGTTCTTCTGTGTGAGGAAGGCTCCCAACGACCGTTCTAGGGCCGTCACATATAGAATGAGAGGCCTTCCTTCGACCGGGGGCATGAGAACTGGTGGGCTTAAGAGGTACCTCTTCATGTTGTCGAACTTTTCTTGGTATCCATTCATCCATTGGTACGTGAGCCCCTTCTTCATCAACCTGGTGAAAGGTAATCATTTGCCATCTAGTTTGGATATGAATAACCTAATATAGGCTATGTGTCCTTGGAACCCCCTCAGCTCAGAGTGATTTTGAGGGGTGGTAGGCTTAGGATAGCCTTCGTCTTTTTAGGGTTGACTTCGATGCCACGATGGCGTACGACGAAGCCAAGGAACTTCCCTGTGGTAACCGCAAAGGCGCATTTCAAGGGATTCATCTTTAAGCTATCCCATCAGATCTTGTTGAAGACGGTCTCAAGATCCGACAGGTGATCCGAGCGCTATCTCGACTATACCACTAGGTCATCCACGTAACATTCAACAAATTTCCCTAGGAACGACTTAAAGATTTGATGCATGGCACGCTGATACATGGCGCCAGCATTCTTGAGTCAAAAGGGCATGACCCTGTAACAGAATACCACTTGAGGGGACCTGAATGTAGTGGATGCTTTGTCTTCTCAGGCTATCCTGATTTGATTATACCCAGAATAGTCATCCATGAAGGATAGAGCCTCATACCCAGCTGTTGCATTAATTAAAAACTCGGGGATTGGAACTGAGAAGTCATGTTTTGGACAATGCCGATTGAGGTCTCTGAAGTCAATGCAGACACAAATTTTCCCATTCTTTTTCTTGAAAGGGATGATGTTGGCCAACCAAATGGGGTACTATACATCCTTGATGAATCCTACTTTAATGAGATTATCGACTTCAGCCTCTATCTTGGTAGCATGTGAGGGGTGTGTCCTTCTGGTGGCATGTTTCTAGCCGTGGTGGTCTTCTGGAAGACCTAGGTGATGAGTCACTACCTCTGGATCGAGTCCTGGTGTTTCTGTGTAATTCCATGTAAAGAAATCCCGATGTTTCCTTAGGAAGGAGGTATATACCTCTTGTTCCTCAGGAGACATGGCCGCGCTAATGAGAGTGGTCCTCGGGCATTCTTAGGTACCTATGTTTATTTCCCTGAGTTCATCCACAGTGGTGGAGATACCTTCCTCAAATGCAGGGGGTGAATCCCTGAGAACATCCCCCTCTTCTTCTCCCTAGTCCTCATCTTCTTGGTTTGGCGAGGTGAGGGTTTCCGGTTTGAGCCTTCGAGGGTCTGAGGGAGAGGCATCATGATCATCCATGCTTGAGTATTTGTCCCCAAGTCAAGGGTTGGTAGATGATCCCGTGTTTTCGTGGTCGGACATCGTGGATGAAGTGATGAGGACATTCGTATGCATGTCCAGACTCGAACTCCTACCCACAACATGGATGATGGGTAGGAAATAATCTCTGTCGAGCTTCCTGAGGGGGTCATCATGGACAATTTCTATTCCATTTGGTGTGGGGATACAGTCAATGCCATTGACCAAAGGATTCTTCTTCTTTTTCTCATAGAACCCGGCATCGATGTAATGTGACTCGGAGTGATCAAAAGGGGCCTTGTCGGCGTGCAACTTCCTGCTTTTTCTATTTACGCAGTACTTGATACAATGGTGGTATGATGAAGGAATGGACATGTGATTATGGAGCCATGGCCTTCCCAGTAGGGCATTGAATGTTGTGCTCTGCTGGAACACCAGGAATTATGTGTTGGCTACAAGGTCACCAAAATGGATCTTTAGCTTAATCTGTCCCATTGGTTTCTGCTCACTCTTGTCGTAACCCAACAGAGTTGTGGCTGAGGGAATTAGATCGTCCTCGTTGTACCCAACTTACAGTGTGTCTGTAGGGGGAGGAGGTTAACTCCAGATCCATTGTCTATAAAGACATTTCAGATCTCAATACCATTAAGTGTGCCGGATACATACATCAGTCTGATGTGTCCCTGCATGATGGAATATTCATCATGATTAGTGAAGGAAATCACCGCATTGAATTCAGCTGGGCTAGTCTCCGTCCAGTAAATCTCGGTGGCAGCTACATCGGCATGGAATTCCTGGGGGCTGATCAGAGCTTCGATAAGAACCTCCCCAAGGTTGGATAAGAAACCTAGGGCATCCAGGATTGACAACATGGTTGGTACTGACACCAGCTGCTTAAGGATGTCGTATTTTTTCTCCAGTGGTCGACGCTTCTTCGTTGGCGGGAGATTCTTATAGGGTGCTTTGGGAGCCGAAGCATTTGACGGGGAGGGACCAGTTGGAGGGAAGGATGTCAATGGTGTTCCTGCGTTTTAAAGACTTGGCATTGCCGGTCCATTTGTGCTCCCTAGGCTTCCAGACACTTGTTCCTCCTCTGATGGGTATCACATAATAACAGGGCCAGAGTGGCTGTTTGTGGAGGTAGAGGGGAATTATATCTACTGTTGAGTCCACTGAAGGGCTCTCCCATGGGTTTCCGCAATATTGACGGTCTGGGCTAGGGTCCAACCGTAGGGTTGGTTTCAGCCTCGGCTGCGCCTCCCCTCGTATCCCCTGTCTCTACAATTCCTCGTCCTGGCTCCTCGTGCAGGAAACTTGGGTTCGTAGTCATACTCTTCGTCAGGGAATGATTCCATGAGATGGATGACATTGATAGAACCAAATATCGGCTCCTCATGTTCTGACAGGTCAACCTAGTTTGTTGTCTCTGATGGTGTCGTTTGGTGGGTCAGTGCCCATTGTGCCAGATTCGAGGGCATGAAATCTGCCAGGGTTGGTACTAACTTTGGCACCGTCGCAGACTGCTACTTTTTTGATTGTTTCCTCCTTCGGCTCCGTCCGGATGACCGGGTTGTGGATGGTTGTGAGGAATATTTGGCTGGCATTGCATCTCTAGGGGATGCTAGTGGGGACCCCGGCTGCTGCAGTTGAGCTCGGGGTATTCCCTGGGCTGGGTTGATAGTCTTCCGAGTCATCGAGTTGTCGAATTTCTACCCCTACTTGCTAGTGACTTTCTGCCAGCCCTCCTCTTTATCGGAGTCGGTGCTAGAGATACATACCACTTGTGCTGGGGGTCCCAGCTTGACTTGTCCAGAATCTACCATCCTATACAGGAGGTCCTTGGAGACGAAGCATTCTTGGATACTGTGCCCCAACATCCTATGGTAGGGTAAGTAATTTGGCCTGTCATCACAGCTGACTTCTTCAGGTCTCCTCGGCTTCAGGAGGTTGAGAAAATTACAGTTCATGGCAGCGATGAAGTAGTCACGAACTTGATCGTCTCAGAACGAATATACTTTTTGTCTTCATTCCACGAACTGGTTCACTTTTTTCCTCTCTGGTCATCCCATTTAGGCAGGGGCAACCGTTGATATGCAGGGGGCCCTTGACGATTTGGTGGAGGCCTCAGCGGCGGGGCGGTCACAGGGGCCGGCTTGAGTGTGACCGCAGAAGCTTCATCTCTAGGAGCTCTTTTCACTAGATCCTACGAGGCTATTTGGGACTTTGAATTAGCCCGCTACAGGGAGTCCTCAATTCTATGGGCAATGGCCGAGAGATGGCAGAAGCCAGTGGTGCACTCCACCGGTATGAGCTGTGTTCGTAGTTCATCATTTAGATTATCGATTCATATGGCTAGCATCTCATCTTGAGGAATTGGCATGTTCAAAGAATAGGTCAGACGTTTCCATCTGGCGATGAAATCTGAGACCCTCTCATTCCCCCTCTGCTTGTAGTTCATGAGATCGCTTACCTTTGTCTTAGGCAGCGTCGAGCTGAAGTGGAACAGGAACTGCTACCGGAGGTCCTCACAGCTCTTTATTGACTGGGCCGGAAGACTCGTATACCAGATGAAGGCGGATACTTTCAAGGTCCACATGAAGCATCTGAGTTTCATTGCTTCTTTTTGTTCCTGATTCCCCATCATAGGGTCGTAATAGGATGCATAGTGCATCAAATGCTGCTCCGGATCGCCTGATCCATTGAAGATGTTGAATACAGGGCTCCAAAAATTGGGTGGAGGTTGTGTGTTGGTCACCCAATCTGGGTAGGGTTTCGGCTCTGGCTGTATCAGAGTGTGTTGACCATCCATCACTTCCAATCAAGCCGTTAATGCCTCTATGGTATTAGTGAGTCACTGGTTTACATCCTCTTGGGAGCGGTCCTTGGCAGGCGTAGCCCGATGCATTTCTTGAGGATCCAGATTGGCCGACACCAAGGGTGTATATTCCGTTCGGGGTACCCTCATAGGGTTCTGGCGTACCTGCTCTAGTTGCCTCCTAAGATGAGGGAAATCCTGGTATTCATCCTCCACGTTTAGGTAGTTTGATGGACCAGGCGCCTCATTAGGCAGGAGCCCTGATCGTGCTTCATTTGCTGGCGCAAGCCTTAGCCTTTGAGGTGCACTTTCTGGGAGTGCATGACATGGCTCTTCTTGGGACACACTTTCAATAATTCGGTTCCTCTAGAGTAGCTCGGCGTTAAGCTGCCTTAATTCTTTCATTTCTTCTTCCTGTTGAGTGAACCACTCTTCGATCACGAGTGGCTCGTTTTTATCGAGAGGGGGACGAGCAAAGTGTAATGGTTCGATTGTTCTTATTCTTTTTGGAACCTCGTAGGGTAGGAGGAGGTAGGTTTTCTGAAGGGGCGGGCATATTTAAAGTGGTCCTCTGGTTCTGGGTGTTCACACCTGGGGGTTCATTTTGAGTCACAGTCTGACTGGAACCGTCGTCTCCCGATCCGTCTGGATTTTCATTTTCTCCAGTGTCACCCGTGGGGTTAGCCTCTATGGCATTGATGAATGCATATTGCGGGGTTGAGGGGACGTCATCATCTAAATAGGAAGAGGGGGTCCAGCTGATTGCCTTATCAATGTGATGACGTTACATGATACCATGCCGAACGGGTTTATCTAGGCGCGGAGCGGAGTGAAATGAAGAGCTTCGTGTTCCCCCCATCCCATGATATGGACTCCCATCAGAGCATCACCGATGAGGCGGCGCAGTTCGTGCGGTGCACAGAGGCAAGCTACCTCCATATTTCCTTTTTCGCCTCTCGGGGCGTTGTTGTTGCATCGAGGAAAGGGCCTCCAGGTCAATGTGATGCAAGAGGTCCCCTATCATCTTGATATTTTCTACATACCCATCATAGGGCAGGATTCTCGATTTCAGTCGGTAGAGGGTTGTCCATATATTATGGAAGACGATGTGAATGCATTCTTCTGACAACTCCCTGGGTATGTTGTACTGAGAGGTGGTCGTAGGCCAAAACATAACTGGTATATCATTCCTAGCCACTCATTTCCTCAGGTGCAGCATATCGGCATACTCCTCCGCCAATAATTCCTCTGCCTAGTCAGCCCAACTGAGGTGCTCACTACTAGTGTGATCACAGGAAATGGGACCAGTAGGTGCTAAATCATTATATATGAGATTCCAAAGTGGTTAAGAAGATGAATGTGGTCCTAGACCATCTCTTTGTCAAAGAAGGGCATCGTCAGAGACATGCTGGGAATCTGAAATACTTGATCCAGTCCTTCTGAGTGCCTCAGCATATGACGGCCTTTCGGTGCTTGATTTGGCAGGGGGAGGGTCTTCATGTCGAAATAATGTGTCGTCGCAGGGAGGACCTTCGTAATGACGACCGTAATTTTGAGGAATACCATCACTGCTTTATGCCTCACTGTATAGAGTACTTATGCAGTTCACACCCTGGGGAGGGCCTCCAAGGCATGTTGGAGCAAGGGGAGGACCTTCTGGCTGCGTAGTGTTGTTATGGGGAGGACCTTCGCAACAACTCCCATTATGGTGAGGATGAACACCACGGCTTGACGTTCGACGCACATCCTTGGGAGGACCTTCAGGACATGCCGCGATAAGGGGAGGACCTTCTTGTCGCTTGGGGCCATTGCAGGGAGGACCTTCACAATGGCGTCTGTGGTGGTGAGGACTACCATCATAGCTGCAGCAATGGAGAGGACTGCCATTACTACTGCCAGATGGAGAATATCTATGGGATACATCCTAGGGAGGGCCTCCATGATTTACCACAATGAGGGCAGGTCATTCTCATTGCTCGATGTCTCTACGGGGAGGACCTCCGTTATCAGGGTGGCGAGGACTACCACCGTGACTTGATGCCTGGTTGCGTGGAGTTCTGGTGTAGCGTAACCCCTGGGGAGGACCTTCAGGGAAGGCCATTACAAGGAGAGGACCTTCTTCTCCTAATGAGACGTCACTATGGGGAGGGCCTCCATAGTTGAGACTATGATAGCGAGGACTACCATCATAACTTGTGGTCCCACTAAATGGAGAGTGATTGCAGTGTATACCCCGTGGAGGACCTTCAGGGTGGACCGTAGCTAGTGGAGGACCTTCTTGCTGCTCGATCATCTGGTCACGTGGAGGGTTTCCACGACTCTCATCAAGAGAGAAGCTCTCGTGACCGATTGTTATATGCATGTGGGGGAGGCCCCCATGGGTTTTATGGGGAGGACCTTTAGAGATGCTGGTAGCGACATTGTGGGGATGACCTTCACAACTACTACTGCCACTCCCATAATATGGTAATGGGTGGGTAGGGTTTCGAGCCTTTGATGTGTGATTAGCGGCATTGGGAACCCCAACTTCCAGCAGAGCGGAGTCATGAACCCGCTCTTTATTTTCCGGCTGCCTTCGGCACGTTCGGGGAGCACTTTTGCGGGTAGCGGGGACCGTCTGCTGTTGACAACAGCCTTCACCTCCTTTGGGTCCCTGTCTAATTGGGTCCAGTGATGTTGCCAGGATATGCCGACGAACATCTTGACATTTAGCAGGGATATATGACTGCTTTGGAGCATCCACCGTGATGGACGGGTGTCCCCGAGTTGGAATGAGTGAAGCTGCTCGATCCAGATGTCCTTGCGTTGCGGAATATAGCGGGCGAAACTCCTGGGATGAAGTAGGGATGTAGATCTTCTCTAAGGCAGCTATCTCGTCTCTTAGACGAGTCACCTCAATTAGGGAGATGGGATCATGGGACCAATTCCTTGCTGTTTTTGCCGATGAAATTACATGTTGGAAAGTCTTCCAGATATGATCTGGGATCGATACCTACTCCTCCATCATTTCCAGAATATGTAGAGAGAAATCTTTGGCTAGAATGGGTATGAAGGCCCATTCCGGTATCAGAGTACGAATATCCTGCTATGGTCCTCCAGTGGTCAGTGGGTACTGACAATTCTCCTGTGTCGGGGCAGGTGAATGAAGCTGCCCCTGTACCGGGACACACCGATTTCTCTCTCCGTTTTCCGCCACATCAGGGTGGCGGACTTTACATGAATCCCTATGGAGATGGCCCTGCATGTATTGATTTTCCACCGTATCGATTCGGTGGCCTTTGTTGGCGGGGATACATGCCCACCTATGATTTGCTGCCACATCAGGGTGGTGGAATTTGTTGATCGCCCCCATATCAGGATGACTGGCGTCTGAAGAAACTTTCGGGAGCTGGTCCTGCAGGTGCCGAGTCGCCACCATGTCGAGTTGGTGGGCTTCACAACCCTGGGCAGGGAGAGGTGCCTTCCTGGTAAGTGACATCCTGTGTGAGTGAAGGGCTTGATGGGGCTCGGATGGGATGCGCACTAGCTCGTATGATGCTTCCATGTCTGGATGGTGGGTTTGGGAGGAGCGGACAGGTGTAGGTGCCTGTTCGTGGTACGTCTCAGTGGCTGAGCAGTGGAGCTCCTCCTCAGGGACCAGGGTGATAACCGACCCATGGTTGTACGACTAATTCCCTCGTCGGGTGGTCCGAGGGGCCGGAGCTCAGGGAGCGTGGCCCTAAATCCTCGGGGGCACATCCTCCTCGGCGCGAGGATGTTGGGTCGCGGCGTGACCATGATGACACCTTTCGGCGGGGGCCTAAGACCGGAACCCCAGATTTGTAGGGATGAAGTCTTCAACGGTGACCTCATTTTCCTCCCTAAGATAAGGGAGTTACGCATTTTCCCGTTCCGGGGATAGACTCCAGAAACAGTTGGAGACAGTGAAAGGGGATGTCTGGATCCACTTTTGCGGTCGTTGCTGGGTAGGCGACCGGCGTACCATGACGGATTTGAGGGCTTGCATGGCCGCCTCCACCATTGAGAGAGTACCATTCACATGTTACTCCTGGATCAACGCATCTGAGACCCCGCATTGAAGACTTTGGGTGGGTGACGGGGTCCTCCATTTTTGAGGATGTCCCGTCCTTGTGTTGTTGGAAGTGTTCAATTGTGAGTTCCTATGCGATGCCATTAGATCGAATGGAGTTCTAAAATTAGTGCCTTGCTCATCCATCCTTTAGATCATAAGGGTCACTGGGTGATATTAAGTTTAATCCGTCATGTTTGGTTAAAGAATCACGTTGGGTTCACCATTTTTTGTTCCGGTCTGGTTTTTGGCCACAAAACGCCCAACGACTCCATATCCAATGATTGATTGACCTGCTTTCCAAAGGCAGGAATTCGCCGGATGGTCTGACCCGTGACCCTTAAGAACTCACATTGGTCGATAGTATGGGAAGTAGAGCTCATCACACCATTTGGGGGGGGGGAATTATTTCCTGTTCCAGGACTCTCTTATTGATTTAAGACTTATTCATATGTTCGCGAATATTTGGTTTATACCCAAAAATAGTATCCCCGGATTCAACCCTGGTGGGAAACGGTCAGCTGGACGCAGGGTATAGTAATCATTTAGGCCTGAGGTTTTCCACCCCTCGTTGGATTGAGGACCCCGAAGGTTTGGAAGTTGCCTGAGGCGGCACTAGGAGTGGTGCAGTGAACTGACTTGGAGATGGTCAGATCGACCGGCTGTTGGGATTGAACCTCAGGGAGGCTTCCTACGTACCCTTCTTAGGAAGCCGTGATCAAATTCCATGTAGTTCAGATAGGTTTCAGGGAACTGACGTGAAGAGAGACCAGGTGGTCCAATGGGTGGTGGGATTGAACCTCATGGAGGCTTCCTACATACCCTGTCTAGGCGGCAGGGATCAAAGTCCACATAGATCATATAGATATTTTAACGTCGTGCTGGACGAGGATGGAACTCGACGTGAAGAAACGATCGAGTGGTGGTATTGAACCTCGTGGTGGCTTCCTACATACCATGCCTTGACATGGACCAAAGTCCCCGTAGTTCACTTTGACTTGGGGATTACGCTCTGGGGCAGCCTAGAATGATTGGTTGGGGATTACACTCTGAGGAGGCCCATAATGATAGGTTGGGTATTAAACTCTATGAAGGCCCATAATTATGGGTTGGGGCTTACACTCTGAGGAGGACCATAATGATGGGTTGGGGCTTACACTCTGAGGAGGCCCATAATGATGGGTTGGGGCTTACACTCTGAGGAGGCCCATAATGATGGGTTGGGGATTACACTCTGAGGAGGACCATAATGATGGGTTGGGGATTACACTCTGAGGAGTCCCATAAGAGGATGACATGGTCGATGCTTACTCTAAGCCCACGTGAGTCATGCTCGGTGTGAGAAACAAGAGGCAGAAGGGACCAGACGATCACGTCGCGAAAGGAGCATCTGTGAGAAGCGGAGTGGGGATTACGCATGAAGGCGACCCAGGGTGATGGATTGGGGGAGAGATACCCAGGGAAGTACTGAGGTTCATGGGGAAGAATATCCTCAGATGTGTTTTCATCCCCCTCTCTGGGGGGGGAGTGCCCGTCTGCTGAGGTGTGCAGTCCCTTGTCCTAGAGATTAGAGGCAGGAAGGGGGCTCTCGGGCATAGACCCCACATTACCTCGGGAATTTGAACCCAAGCATGCTTCGGGAATCCACCCAAGGGTCGGGGTAACCTATTTTCCCCTGTTTACCGTGGGTGTGTGAACTCAAAATGGCGTGATGATGCGCCTGAAAGTCATACCACGTGGATCTGGTGGCTCTGGTAGAGGCCTCGACTCGGAGCAGATGAATAGACCAACAAGGGAGTCGTAGAGGGCCTGGCTGGATCGGAAGGATTTTAACTGACTCTGGAAATGAGAACACCGAAGTACTTGGCGGGCCACCGAGAGGTATGGGTGGAGGCGCCCTTCGCATGGGTATGTTCCACGTAGCTGGAGAAGCCGTCCGCGAACCAGGGTGTTCTGTGGACTGATCGGCGTCCCGCAAACCAGGGGGGTTC
The DNA here is from genome assembly GCA_963277665.1 of Viscum album. NCBI lineage: Eukaryota > Viridiplantae > Streptophyta > Magnoliopsida > Santalales > Viscaceae > Viscum > Viscum album. Next base: position 1,733,950,261 of record OY728152.1, on the reverse strand, counting down.
GCGACATCAGGTTCAATCTCCAAACCAGGGTGGTTCGCGGGGAGTTCCAGGAGGGCTGCGGTGGCCAAGGGCGGCGCCGAATGGAGGCTTGTCGGTCGGGGTTACGCCCATGAAGGAGGATTCCACAAGGTACGATGATGGGAAAAGAGGCATAAATTCCCTAGTCCGCTGGGAATTCCTCCACAGAGGGAGTATGGTTCGCGGTCCTCTTTTTTTATTATTTTGGTTCGCGGTTAACGAAATTATTATGCGTTTTCCAATTCCTTTTTAATTCATATACCTGCTATGGTTCGTGGGTGGGAATTTCGCTGGTTGCGAAATCCAAAGCCGTCCTTCAACCGATCTCCTATCCATTCGAATCTGATTCCAGTTCTCTGATCCTTTCTTCTTTCCACCTTGGTTTTCTTTTATAGAGTGGGAAAAGGAATGTATTTGTGGCCATGCGGCACCTTTTGCGGAGGCCCATAACTAAATACCCAGTTCATAGCTGACTTTGTCAATCTTCGATTCGCGGTGGGTATTGATCGCTCCCCTCCTCCGCGAGGCAAACTCAAGGAGTGCTCTACGGATGTAGAGGGTTCCGCCTCCATTCTTTGAATGACATCATGTTCAGCTTGAGATGGTCGACACTGTCCGTGGTTGGGGAAGTTCGCAACAATCTACTGGACTGGCGACCATCCTTCCTCGTGACCGTGGAGCCTCTCCGCCTCCATTTCGCGAACGACAATGGTTCACGGGGGGGGGGGGGGGGGGTGCTTCGCGGCGTCTAGCCGCGTCGTGCTTCCATGGACCGGTTCATGGAACAGCCCTTTTGTGGCTCTTCTTTGATCACTTTCCCCCAATTCTTTTTGGGGATTTGGATAAAATCTCTTTTGCAGATTTTTCCGAACCCTACAATGTACTATGTAGATTAAAATAAGGTTCTTAAGAAAAATATCATTATTTACTTATTTGGTCCAAATACCATTATTTCATCCATAATAGTGTTCTATAAAATGGATTTCCATAATGGTTTTAAAATTATTAAAATTATCTATTAAATAAATTTTTACCCAATTTATTATTTTATAACAAAATTGAATAGAATCATTTTGAAAATTTATAAACAATGCCTAATTTTATTTTAAAATAATGTGGAAGAAATTTTTATTTTAACGTGTATGGAAGGATTATATTTGTTTATGATAATTTCATTGAAGAATAATCATAGGTTTTCAAGGTTATTTAAAAATAACTTTATTTTTAAAATGTCTTATGAATTTTTAGTTTTAAAAAATTATTTTCAAAGAATGTTTATTTTTCTAAAGATGTGTTCCAAGTGATATTTGAAAACCATTATCAATCTATGATGAAATCCTATGATATAACTTATTCTTTTTTAGGAATAATAACAAAGGATTATGTTATTAATATTAATATTAATTTTCATATCATGAATTGGCTATTTATAATACCATACCCTCATTATACCATGATAGTATTCTTATGAAACCCACTCATTTTCCATGGTTTATGGTTTGATGAAATTATGAAATAATAAAAAACCCTAATATTTGTTATGTGTGATATAATATGATGAATTGTTTATGAATACTATTTAATTTCATGGGTTATGATATAAAGAATAAATGATGATCCTATAGGAATGATATATATGATTTTTATTATGCGATTAGTGGGACCTATATCATCCTACAAAACAATGGTTATTGATTAATGTTATATAAGATAAAATTGTACATGCGATGGTATCCCATGTTTGAAAGAAGAGGACTCGTGGTTGGCTGTACCAATAAAAATAATTAGAGGGTACGCAAGAGGCTATCTGATGCCAAAATAAAGAGGTGACATGGGAGATTATTACATTCATTATGTATGCATATAGGTGATTATCCCAAGTATAATATGTATACGAATGTTGCTGTAGAAACCCTTAAAATAAATTTTTTTATTCTTTTGTGTATGCCCAACTTTTATGTCTTATTCCAATTTTATTCTATCATGGATCATGTTTTTTAATTCCCTTAGGTTTATTATCTTAAGAACATTCAATATTTATGTAATAACTTAATATTCTAATATTTTATTCGAATGGTATTATTTTCATAAGTTATAATCATGGTCTCGTAACCTTATGTTCATTTCAGACTTATGAATGTTCCTTTTTCTTACTAATTATTGATCATGTTATCTCACTCTTTCTTATGTTTCCATTCCCTATGTTATGTAGAAATTTTTTATTTAGGTTTTTTTAATTATTTTTAATGGGTATGATCTTAGTCGGTGATGTTGAGGTTATTTTATAAAATTATAATTTATTTTACCTAGTATAAATTTTTTCTAAACTATTAAAATATCCAGTTTTGTGTTTTTTAATTATTATATATTTATTTAAAATTATTTCATAACTATGTCTGAAAATTTAGGGTTACAAGATATGGTGTCCTGTGGATGTCACCAAAAGATGGTAGAAACGCTGAACTGACTCAAGAAAATGGGTTGGGAGGGGATGATACAAATGGTATCAGTAATGGATAGTCCATAATTTTAGGTCGATGATAAGGTGATATGATTTTTTAAAATTTAAATGGATAGAATTAAAATACATAGGTAACCTTTTTATAATGGAGTACAAGCTACCATAGGTGGTCGATGTAAAACAATTTTTATATTCATCTGTTTTTTTTCTCATCATCATCAATTTAGATAATGTGTGTTTCATATCATGAATTAGTAGTCAAACATTCCACTATGACTAAATTGTTCATATTTATCCTTAATACATTATAGAAAATAGGTGCAATGGTTGTTACATTTGATGATTTGAAATACTATAGTACTTGAGTTTGTAATTATAGATGTTTATGTAGGTCCATATTCTATATTATTGTTAATGTAATCATATAGATGGTAAATATTACCAATATAATAGGTTATAACGAATGCCTTATCCCTTGAACATTATGTGAACCAATAACTTTTCCAGATTATTATTGAAGCTTTTCATTCTATTGAGTCAAGATTATGGATAAAAAATTATCCTATGATAACTGTAATCTATATTAATAGTTTCATAGATATGGTTAATATAGAGATAGTGGAGGAATGATATATGACTTGAAATCTAATAGGTGGATGTATTTTTTTCATCTATGGAACATTTTGGAACTCTAATATTAGGATCAAATGTAATAGGGACAGGTTCATCTAAGATGGTATACCATCTCATAACTAACCCAATGGATTGGTTCAGTTTCCTCTATAGTTATAAATAAATCAGGAATATTTCCAACAAGGAACATTTGGGTAGAAGAATTTATTTTTTATGATACATTCAAGATCCTTTCGAAATTGTAATTTGTTGAGAGATCATTGAAATTGTTCACATAATGATAAAATGTATTTTGTGGTCAATAGATTGCATTTGACATATAAATATTATCATTAAAATAGAATATCATGTCATAATTTTTATATTACATATAATAATGTGAGCCAAGGTGATTATCAGAACGCCCCAACTCCTTATAAAATTATTTGATATTGGGGTGAGAGGAAAATGAGGGAGTGAGTAAGGAGTTTTATGGTAATTAGAATATGATCTTATCAAACCAAACTGGTTTAATAATTGCATGAAGTATCATTCCACATAACATCTGTATAATTAATGTTATCATTGATATGGGTGCATCCCAATATTTTATTTCTTAAATTTCTCATTGATAAAATTTGTTTTTATGTTTAGATGATTCTACAAATAAGGAGTACCCATACACATCTGGATCATTGTGAGGGTAGTGAATTTCATGGGGATGATTGTTCAATATCAATTGAGGGATCACAGTTTGATTTAGACATTTAAATTTTTTTATGGAATCCATTTACTTGATCTTGTTAATATATTTTTTATTTTCTTTAAAGAATTATATTTATTTATTCTCAAAATAGGAAATTTTTAAAACATTTTATGTGTAGGGGAATATATTTAATAGAGTATGGAAAGATAATTTTTCACAGACATCGACACTCAAACTAGTTTTTATAACTATTTCAAATCATTTAATAGTAGTCAGATTGATCACTAATAATATAATTTATTTTAGTAATTATCTTATCATAGTGTATTTATTTCTTGATGTGGTTTTACACCTGAAATGGATGTGATGCTTTGTATTTATCTAATTATAAGGATAGTTCCATGTTCTCATAAACAATATATAATGAATAAAATATAATTAAATGAGTTTCAAACAAAACTTGATTATTTGGAGGGTAAGTAGTTCATAAGACCAAATATGAGTACATGAGATATTTGTGTTATTTTTTTCAATAAAGTGGATGGTTGATCACAACAGCCTGTTTATTATAATAATGAAAACCAGGCCCCGATTATGAATAGATATATACTACCTTTAACATAAAATATTTTGGATAAATATATTGGAGATAAATGGTTCTCCAAAATAGATCTACACTCTATGAATGACCAACAATGATTAAAGAAATTTTATAATCTAACAAAAACTTCCATGATTCGTTATGGTCATTAAAGATATGTGTTCATTCTCTATAGTCAAACAAAATACACCACTGGTTTTTATGCAATTAATGAATCATTTATTTCAATGGTACATGACTCGTAAATTTTGGTATTTATGTATGACAATTCTATATAGTCTCGAACTCTAAAATAAAATGAACAACACATAAATATTGTGATATAAACATTTTAAAATCATAGGTTTTTGGAAATATTACCTAAATGGTAATTTGGTAAACTATAATTATTTCTCCTTGAATTTTTCATTTTGAAGAATTATTTATTGGTTTATCATGAAATGATAGATGTTTTCTTCCATTAGGAATCACTAAAAATGTATTTTAGACAAAAAAATATATTAATATTATTGTGTCACTATCATTACCTTGTTTTATATTTATTGTAATTTTTATCTCTAATGATGGAAATCCTGATAAAAAAATATCTTTTCCATTTGATTTAGGATAATTCATAAACATTTACAATGATTAATGATAGGATAACTCATGTAATGTGTTTTTTTCCATAATCGTGGAAGGGTTATGTATTTGTTTTCTGTATATGGATCTAGAATCAATTATTCTATCATGAATGAATATTATGTAACAGCTTATGCATATTGATCATTTCATAATTGTGAAAATAATTATCCATCCCATGTTTATGAATTATCTATATAATTTAATTCTTTTACAACATTGTGTTATTATTACATTAATTTGAAATTCACTATATTCACCATACATAAAATCCTAAGAAACACCTTTTCAAACAGGGTATTTGAACTAGATACAAAGGAGATGAATGGATTAATTCTATATTGTTTACATTGACATGGTTTCTAAATGAGGAAAAGGTAATTTTATAGTAGATTAGTAATTGTCAATGTCATACAATCAATTAAAAAAATATTATTGTAGTTATTTTTAATACCTGATAATTGTTGTTAACATGCAGTTTAATTGTTAAAAGAAGAAATAGGTTTGAATTTTCTATATAGTGACACCTACACCTATAATGTTTGATGATGTTAAGGCATATCAAAGATCATATTTTGACTTAATTACATTAATTTCATAACTCAATGGTGGGAGGGCATTCAGTGTTTGATACATGATTGGAGAACTATGTTTTTTCTGATCAAATACATGTTTAGATATATTTTTAAGAATAGCACCACTCATTGTACCCTCAATTGAAATTGAGTACTCATAAATTAATTATTATTATGTAAAAGAAATTTTAATATTATTAATAGTAGGTTGGTAAAAAATGATTATTGTAGAATATGGGTTAAGATGCCTTATTTTTCAGCTGTATATGGATGAATGCAAGTGATTAATTATAATGATGAAATATTTTCATACCACTATTTAGAAATGAGAGAAAAAAAAATTTGTCACAGGTCATCCAAGAATGTTTTATATAAATTATTACACATCTATGATCACCGATCGAGTAAAAAAGTTTCTCTAACTGTTTTGCACATGAAAATTAGATATACTGGTAGGCTTGGAAAACATATTTTTTGTGACATTATAAATTTTTATTCAATAACTTTTTCATGAATCATAGAGAAATATCCTCAATTCACAACTTATATATAATGATATTTATAAAAATAATTTATTTCACAGTTGATAAACTACATGAATTATTATCCTCAATTGGATGGATAATCAAATCATATGATCCATCTATTAAAATATATGTTATGATATTGGGTTATTGATTTTTGAGTATCATGTGATGATCATGAAACATTAAGAGAATTATCATACAATAATAACTATCAATCATTCATATATATATGTCTCCTTTTGAAGATGTTTATTTTTTCCTTATTGTTTTCCACATTGGTTGTAGAGAATAAATAATATTTGTTGTTAAGACCAAGTCTTATTGAGGAGGAGACTTGGAAAATGAATATTATTGAAAAAGGTATGGACATTACTTAGAGTTGTAAAAAATAATATGAAGCCCATCATTATTATATTTTTAGGTTTGGTATGGTAGATCATGTTTTAATTAAATTCTATATAAGTTTAATGAATTGACGTTGGGGTATGTGAGGTAAATTTTATCCTCGTCACTCAATCCATTTTAGATAATAGAAAAAATGATAATTTTCATAATTTTTTATCATTACATACATAATTTAACTACGTAAGTTTTTAATTTTAGGTAACATTTTTGAACAATGACCAGCTTTATACTAACCATGTCATTTAATCGGAAGACATTGATCTTGAAAATCATGATATTCTGTTTAATGTGTTCATATATTTTGTGGATAGACAAGAGAAGATGTTAAATATAAAGATTATATGTTCAATGTGAGTTTTATGTTAGTGTGGTTTAATTTTATAATATATATGGAAATATATAAATATAATGATGAAGAAATATCACAAATTGTTCCAAAGAACTTGAAATGTCTATCTTTTTATCGAGGGAACTTATATTGGTGGGGAGAATGTTACACCAATTTTAATGATAATTTATTAATTTTTTATGTATTATTATATTATATAATAATTTGGTATAGTTTTGGGGTTTTGGATGGGTATGAATTTTTTTGGAAGGGTTTTTAAGGGTACATATTTTTATCATGATTTGGGTAAATGTGAAACATCTTGATGAATCCATGAAATATACTATACGAGACATTTTGTAGGTGCACGGTATAGTGAAACTATGTTAGTTCCAAGAGAAACCTCACAAATGTAGGTAGTGTGAAAAACAACCTTATATATCAGTTTCTCAAACTCTGTTATCAAACAATTTGATATGTGGTTTAGTGATTATAAAATTCACATAGTTAGCTCAAATTTTCCAAAATAGTGTGTCAAAACAATACAATGTTCATATTTTTGAATATTAGATTTAAACTCATCTTTTACCCATGAAATACACACATGTCTTTTCCTTTATCACGATTTTGGACTCATAAACATCTCCATGTATTCCTAGTGGTTCCTTCTTGCCTAATGGCAAGTTTTTATTAATCAATGTGTGTTGGATCACTTGAATTAGTGAAACATATCCACTATATATCATTTCTATATAATGTAATCTATACACAACATTAATGATATATCTAATCCTCATTGGTTATATTTTTGATAAATGTTGTGTTTCGATGCGATATTTATAGGACTTATTGAAGAACATGGGTTTTGATCCCAAATCTAGGGTTTTTTATTTTCATTCTATATTATCATCAACTCTAGATAGGGAGGTGTATTCAGAATCACTCTATAGCTTCTATAATTGTATGGTTTATGTTTGTAAATCTCAATTTAAATTTTTATAAAATTAAAAACATATTGATATATTAGTAAAACATGATGTATTATATATAATTAATAAACTAATAATTATTTATATTTAATGATTTATGTTCAATGGAATTTTTTTGATTATTTTGGAATCCCAATTTTTTATAATTTTTGAAGACTTTTTATATTCAAATTAATTTTTGAAGGTGAATAAATGTTATTATTTTGAATGTAATGAATAATTTTTTCCTTCACATAAATATTGGTGTGTATTTGTATTAATTATATATGGAATTATTATTGTGAATTGGTTTTATGTGAAATAATAGAAAAGGAACATGGGATTTATTATTCTTTGATGACTTGTTAAATGAGGGATTAAAAGTTTTGAGTTTTAGATTTATTATTCGGTGTCATGTGAATGTGAGTGTGGAATGTGGATGGGTATTTCAAGTGAATATAAATAATTAATAAATTTATTTACTTTATTTTTTTAATATATTTATTGTGTAAATGGTTTTTATATTATCATATTCTATTTTATAAAAACAATGTGCTATCATGTTTTAGGCATTGTTGAATTTGTTGAGATGTCATATTGTGAAATCATATTGTGTATGACTACTCACTCTGTATATATGAACTTTGTTGTGTATATAGAAACTATTCTCCCAAACACAGGTAAGGGAAATATTTTTTTTTCTTTAGTGGAGCATCATGATGCTACAACTATGGGTCTCTATATGGGAACTAGAAGTTTATCTCTTTATTTAGTTGGAGTTTTTCCATGTAGGTGTTTCAAATTCTTTACTTTTTTGTGTTCATTAAGTATTGTAGTACGACATGTCACTTTTATATGGTTAGTTAATGAAAATATGATACTATTGTTTTTTTATTTCATCTGAGCTATACTATTGATAATCATACATCACATTGTTTGTTTTGTTGCTAATATTTTATTGTGATTGGTTGTGTTTGTTCATCAGGGGAAATAAATTCCCAATGTTTTACTTATCCCATAGAAAATTCCCATTATTTTATGTCTATTATATTTTAGTCTGGATAGAAGTACCCCTCAGAAGACCCAACACCAAGGATTTTTCGGGTATGATACAATTCTCATTGGTCTAGGGGTTAAGGATCAATTGAGATAATTTGGAGTTAGCTACCTATTAAACCTAACATTTTATTGGAGTTAGTATTGTATAATAAACTTATTTCTCCTTGATTACTTGTATATGTGATCACATTAATAATAATAAGAAATCTTATTATATATTTCTAATTTTGTTGAAGAAATTAATGTAATCATTCCCTTCAGTATATGCAGATTTATAAGTTCATTGATTTTTTCCACTATGATGAAAAATATGATGTGATTGGAAAATATTCATAGATATAGTTCTAAAATTAAATAATTCACTATGATAGAAAAATACTAAACCAACTATATGGTATGTGTGCTCATAAGTGGAAGTGGATCATTTTAATGAAGTCCACACTTTTTAATGCTTAAATGTAAAATTATAATAATAGACCCACCTGTAGAATTTCTGAATATTATAGAGACACTAGATATTCATATATGTGAGTTTTTATCATGTTCCTTAGACTTTAACATTATCATTGATACATGACACGCTTCACACACATATATTGACTAACCCAAACTGTGGTTCCATGTGTCTATGGGATGTATGGTACGATGGTTGTGAGACAAGTGGAATATTATTAATGGATATATCTATGAACGATTTTTTCAATCCAAATTTATGGAATTTTAACCTCAACCCATTTATTGGAATATTACCATACCATTAAATTCCTGGAACACGGGTTAATGACACATTTATTTTTCAGAGTAAATGAAATATTTATAAATCCTATTGGTTGAAAAATCAAATAAGAAACCTTCTTGATGAAATATAGTGATAAAGGTATTATATTATATAGTGATAATTCATATATGGCTTTCATCACTACAACATTATGTTCATTGTCTAGGGTTTGTTGACACATTTTTAGATATTAATCACGAACATTAGGAAAAACTACCAAATTAAAATTATAAATAGTCATTGTTGTCAACATACTATGAGTATGACAATATGTTGATTAAATTTTATTTTAATTTAATTATTGGATTAAAGAATAATATCAATACTGAGGGATAAGTATATTAATTTTTTATTAATCAATATTGTTTACATGGTAATAAATATTTTATTTTTCAACTTAATTAAAAAATAAATATTTATTCACATGAAAGTGAATAATATATTTTTATATTTATTGATGAATTTATTATTTAATTATATTTTAACATAGTAACTCAATAAATGTTGGGGAATTTGGGTACATGAATTTTTTTTAGGGATGAATATTTATTTTAAAATTGGTAAATAATATTTAACATTTTTTGAGTTTTCACATATCTTAAAATAATAATACTATTATAAATTATATGATACAGTTTTTAAAAATGATGATTACATTATTTAAATTATGGTAAATTACTAAATAATAGTTTAACCAAAACTCATTATTTAAAAATTGAAGGGGATTTCTATTATTTTGTCCTAATAGGGATTTGAAAATTGATGCACAAAAAAATTATATATCCATTCACTCTCATATCTTCCACTCATGAATTAGAAGTGCTAGAGGGTTTGTAAAGTCTTTCTAAAGGTTAAATTGGCAACCAAAATTTGTATTACACTTCATGTATCCTATGAGCACATGCTATATCATCTACAATGATATTGAAAGAATCCCTAAAAATTTATATCGGGACAATTAGAAGTTGGATTCATTATTATAAAATGACCAAAAACATAACTTATTATTGTCATTTTAATACTATAAATGAAATTATTCATTAGAATTTAATTTAGGTTTATGGTGTTATAGAATAAGGAATAAATCATCCATAGTAAACCATAACATTACATGTAAAAACTTATAATCAGTATACATTTTTTCTAATTAAAAAATAATATTTAAAATAAAACATGATTTCTTATTCGGATACATCTTCAAAATTTTCCATTAATATCATTGTTGAACAAAATATTCCACAAACTATGTGAAAAACTTTTTAAAACACTAGATTAGTAAAAGAAATCTCAATAATTGACATATAATATCTATAGAAAGCATTAGATCATGAATTCATTAAACCCATTGGGAACATTTTCACAAAGTTATAATTTTCACCCATCAAACATAAACTAATTATCTTACCACATGAAATCATGTGATTTCTTTAGACTAAAAAAATAACTAATAAATATATGTTATGGAATGAATTACACATCACTCTTATTTTTTCAATATCTTTCACAAATACATTAAGAGTATACTTCATGGTTACATTTGGAATTCACATCCCATGTTATTCACTTAATCCTTTTGGAGAAAACCCAATAGTAACCTCCATATCATTACCCAATTCATGAGATAGATATGACGGGCTCAACCGCCCTCTATTTATCATGGAAGCAGCCATAATAATAAATAATTCCCAAGAACCATGACATTACCACAACAAATATAACAACTATAATGATTTCGACTAATCAAAAACAATATATATCTTCAGGAATAATAAATTTAGGATAATTATTTTCTTTATTGATAAATTTCTTAAATTTTATTATTCATTTTATATTATTTGTTTTCATTTTCAAAAATTATTTATATTTTTATGACAATGTAAAATATTTTTTCGATATTCGATACTTGGTTCTATACTGCATTTGGTTTGATTTCAATAATAGTGGTAATATTTTTATCATCTCCAAAAAAATATAAATGACATAATAATAAAATTTATAAATAAATTATACTTTAAAAATAACTATTTATATGTGGTTATGAAAATTGAACTATGTTATAATCTTAGAGATGGTAGGTTGAACAGTCGCATGAGCAACATTTTCATTTTTCAATGATCATTTTGAAAAGAAATAATGTATTATTTTATTCTTAATTAATGATAATAATATAATTAATATCATATTAATAATTTTTAACACAAATATATATCATCTATGTGAATTGGTGATGAAAAATGAGTCACATTACTTTGTTGAGGTTATAGTTCTCATGTACCCACAAATGTCATTATGACTTTTATAAGTCTGGATTTGTAAGATCTAAAAAGAAATATTATTATTTTATAACGATATATATATATATATTAAATATAATATAAAATAATTAATTATTAAATTATAAAAAGTCTTGATTGACAGTGATGGAAAAATAATTACATCAGTTTGCGAGGTGGTCAACCATCGAACACATAAATGATTGTTCCTTTTAGCATTTCATGGAAATGAAGATGGATTTTTGAGATGAAAATTACATAATAAGATATCATTATTTTAAGGATAGAAGATTTATTAGTTTATCATGGTCTAATAATTATTTCATGGAGTAGAATAAGAATCAAAACAAAACCAATAAATAAAAAACGATTCATTTTATTTGAAAAAATATATATTTATTAACACATTGACACATATAAGGTGAGTGTTATGAACAAAATAAGAGCATTATAATGTGATTATGGATTTAAAAAAATCAATTTTTAAAGATATTTTCCATAAAAATGGATTTTATTTGTTATTAAAAGAGAAAAATGGATACCATTTTATTGAAAAGGGGAGGGGAAATATTAGAATTCATCAAATTACTATTGTAAAATAAATTATGTTTCTAATAAAAATAGTCCAAATATTATTTTTTATATTATATAATTACCATGGACATAAATAAATTAGTCAAATTATAATTATGTCTTATTTTTTATTAATACTTATCTTTTTTTATAAGTCTTATTATTTCTTATATTGATATAGAGCAATTTACAATTTTAGGGTCAATAAAATTATAATAAAATGTTAAATGAAAAACAAACGAGTCATTGATTATATTATGATACAGATTAAAATTATTCATCCAAATTTTATATTTATATGTTTTTTATAACATATAATAAAATATTATTTATTTTAAAACATAAATTATGTCAATTTTGACACAATTCGTTACTTGACCTTCTAAAAATAGCATACGAACATTATATAATCTTAAAAACCCCATTAATTCATCCATAAAATATCCAAGTCATTGAAAAAAATCAGTAATGGAATGAAATATTTAAAATTATATTTACTTTAATATTATATATATCATTTATCCGATTCTACCATTAAAAAGTCAATCATATGAAAAAATTTACTTTACTTAAATTATATAATTATAAAGACTATATTATCTTATAAAAGCTCAAAAAATTTCTAAAAAAAGATTCTATAATATTTAGAGAGTAAATATTCCAATAAAATAAACTTATTACAAGGTTTAGGGTTATTATATATTAGAAATAAAATTATTATTACCCTTGACTACCAAATTTACCCTTAATAGTCGTAATAAATAAAATTATTGTAGTTAATATTCATAAAATCATAAAAAATAAAAGGAACATATTTACATAATTATTTCCCACTAATTCAAAATATAGAAACCATTTTTAAAAAATGATAAAAAATATGTTTTAATAAATAAATTAAAATTAATCCTTTTGATAGAATGAAAAAATAAGTTTTTTAAAAGTTAAAAACGTCAAATGATTGAAATATTTTTATCTCCATATAAAATGTTAAATTGATCCCAATTACCTATTATATATTATATGATAAAATTTATCTTATTATACTTTATATCCAATCAAAAATACAATTCTAAACTATAAATAAATTTCATGAAACATTAATTTTCAATTAAAATGTAGTAATTTTTCACTATTGATAAAAACATGAAAATTATTAAAAATACAAAAAAAAAATCAAAAAATGTAAATTTCGATACTAATATTTCAAATAATTAGTTTATTTTGAAAATTTTATTTTAAAAATATTCAAACACTTGGATTAAAGTAAGTACACTATCAAATGGTGCAAAAACTATATTTAAAAAAAATCATTTTATACATAAAAATGAAATTGTTCTTATATTAGTTCTAGAAAACATATAAGATGAATATTAAAACTATATTTAATATATTATATATATATCTATAATATAATATAATATGATTGATTTTTATTATTTTCATTTACTTTTTTTTATAAAAACATTTCATTTAATTTTAAAAGTGGTTAACATTCATATATAATTAATTTTTCACGAAAAAATTAATTATATATAAATTTGTAAACAATATTTTCATAATTTATTTAATATAGTTCATTACTATTATTATAATTTCTACTTTTTTAAAATAACATTGAAAAAATAATATTTAATTATTATCTTATGCTCGTTGTGATGCGTCATGATCGCCATAAAACATAATGTTTCCTTTAAAAACACATGATGTAATATTCTAACCCTTTAACAAATTGTGTCCCAAAAAATTTGAACTCATTTTTGGAATATATGTTTTGACTTTTCAAAATTATTTTATTGAAATTCTATATAAAAAAAAATATTATTAAAACATCCACATTAAAAGAAAGATAGGGAAGTTTGTAGGTCACCTATGATAAAACATAACAAGTTTACTTGAAGAAATATATGGATATGTAAGTTAAAAAAATTATCACATTCTTAAGGATAATTATTTATAATATGGTCAGGGGAATTTTAAAAATCACATGACCATAAAGCTATTATTATTTAAAAGGATATTGATTTCATGGTATGAAATATAGATGGATAAAATTTTCATTTTAAGACCCCTTTAAAAGAGTTAATGAATTATATTATTATATAGAATAATAATTTAAGGAAATATATATACTATACAACTATAGTATCACTATTTAAGAAATTTCCACCAAAACGCATATTTTTCACCAAAAGATGAGATTTAATGAAGAATTTTTCATGCCTGAAGCACATGATTCATCTTACGGAGAATAACATAATCCAAAATAGATTTTTGTCTATTTCACATATCTTTAGACATTAAGAAAAAACTAAACATTTTTGTATATGGTAAGATAATTCCAAAAAACCATAAACCGTATACGATAAAAAACTATTTTAATCTCCAAAATTCTACAGTAATATCCAATGCTATTAAAATAATTTCTACAAATAGTTATACTTAAAATTAATCAAAACAACAAAATCTATGATCTAAAACATAAAATTATAATTATATAATAAAATTGTCTTCCAAGATAAAAATTACCATTTATATCTAAAAAACATTAATAATTCTTAATATCTTATATCGAAAATGTAATTTCCTATATCACGTCACCTCCAAGATATGAAATATTTTCCATAAATAACATGAATAAATGTAATTACATAATAAAATCATAAATTCTACCGACATATAATTCAACTTTTACTTATAAAATAAAATCCCAATGTACTTGGTTTAACTTGATCATATAAGGTTCTCAAAATATTGAAAGCCATCTAAAATAACCTTAATCACTTAATCACCAAGTCAATTTTCTTCCCCAAGGTAATCTATTAGATAAAATATATGCTCCCAAAATAAACTTATTCTTAATCCATATAATTTATTAACTAAAATGAAAAGTCATATTATCCATGACATTATATAATCCAGTGGTAGGAGATGTACCCTTTTCACCCTTTGATTGTGGATTTGACTCTTGCGGCCATGTTGAACAAGACATGATTTCACCCATCCTACATGAAATCATTTTTATAATAGTACATAATTATTCAAAAATTAACATAAAATTATAAAATCATTAAAATAATTATATCATCTTATAAACACATTGGTTATCTCATACCTTTGAATTTTCTTCCCAAATATAATACCCACATTTAATTCAAAAATAAATGTGTCAAAAATTACAATTAGTCATCCTGTAATTTAATAACATAAATCCCCAAAAGGTTTTAAAATAAATTAAACTCATTATAAATAATTTAATTATAAACCCATAATGATATCAATAAATTTTAATAAAACATCTATATCTTCAATGTAGCAAAAACCCTACTTGGATACGAATTCTAATGAATTGACCTTAAACATAACTTAATCTAGTTATTTTAGAACTAAAAATAACATTATTTTCACAATGATATTTTAGATTTAGAGTTTTAGAGAATTATTAAAAACTCTTACATAATAAAACACCAAATAACACATAGAAACATATAGTCAGTATCTATTTTTTTTTCATAAAAAATAATCATTAAAATAAAAAAATATTTCTTTTGCGGATATATCATAACAAATTTTTCACGATCTAATAAATGAACCAAACCTTGATTGAAACATGTGAAAAACATTATAAAAAATGGTATGGGCCTTAAAACCATAGTAATTGACATAAAATATATAAAAACCCTTTAGTCTATGAATACTTTAAATGCACAATTTTTTACAAAATTATATTTTTCACCCCTAAAACATAAACTATTTACATTAACACATGAAATCTTAACATTCCTTTAAAACTATATAATGTCCAAAAATAATAATGCAACATAGTGGAATCCAATCCATGTCTCTATTAAATTTACTGTAACTATCAATACTTTATAGGGAGTAACCTTCATGGTTATATTTGGAATACCCATTGTAGTATATTTCCTTAATCTCATAAAAACCCCACTGGTAACCTTTTTATGATTACATAATGAATTAAATAGATATTATAGGATCACCATCCGTTAATTTATCACAGAACAACCCATACTCCTAAAAAGATACAAAACACCATAAATTAATAAAAACAAAAAAACAAGCCTAATGGAAAACTAAAATTTCCACATTGGAATCACATTTAATTTTTTAAAGGCCAAACAGTCATAAATGAAAACACATTATTTTAAAATAAAATTGTACACCTGTAATGGGAGGATGAAAAAAATTAAAATCATACAATCTAAGAAAATCAATTCATGTAGTATAATGTTAAATAAAATATTTTATTTCTTTTGTAAAAATAGTTGAATGTGTTACTTTTAAATATGTATTTCTAAAAAAGTCTGATACATTGGGTTCGATTCACAATGTACATTATTTATATTCTGGTATAATAAGAATAGGTTAATTATTTACTTTTTTAATAATTTTTTTTTAATTTTATTATCCCTTTTATATCACTAAATATCATGTTATAACTATTACATAGTCGTTTATGTTCATGTCAGATGTTTTGTCATTATTTGGTACTTGAATCCAAAATGAATTGGGTATGATTTGAATAGTCAAGGAGGTCATAATTCCACCTACCATAAAATAATATTAATAATATTATAATAATTTGTATAAATAATTTATACTTTTACATAAATCCTTTTCTGTATGGTTAGGATAAATGATATACATTATAATCATGGATACTATAGGATTTATATATAAATGAATATAGATATAATTTATCAATGATAATTATGGAAATATCATTAGAATAATTTCATTATTATATAATTTTAATAATATAATTACCTAAATATTATTAATTTTGACATATTGATATATATCATCAATGTGATGAGGTGAGGAAAAAATTAATCACACAACTTAGTGGAGGTGATAGTTCACACATATGCATGAAAAACATTACAATTTCTATGTATAAGAAAAGGTAATTACCTAATAGTTAAATTATTATTTAATACGTATAAACATTTCATGAATATCTTATATAATCATTAATTCCATCACTATAACTGGTCTTTAGAGATGGTGACAGATAATAAATTATATCTGTTCGCGAGGTGGAAGTCCACCGTACACACAAACGATAAATTCACTTTATATTTGGTGGAAATGGATATTGTTTTTGGTGATTATATTAACATTATTACATATAATAATATTTATTACATTTGATATATTATTTCATCATGGTGGAATTATATTGGAAGAGAGTAGAAGAATATAAAAAACACTTAGTTAAAAAGGATAAATTTTTTTCAAACAATCTCACTTGATTAACATATCAATAACTCTATAGTGACTGTTATGCTTTAAATAAGTTATCTATAATGTGTATAGAGATATATAAGAATGTATTTGGGAATATATTTTCATAACCATCTATGTATCAATTAGTTATTAAGAGAGAAAAATGTATTCTCATTTATAATAAAGGGGAGGGGAACTCTTAGACATAATCAAATTATTAAATTGATATAAATTAATTTTCTAATCTAAATAGTCCAAACATGATTTATTTTGAAGATATGAAGATTATGGAATTAAATTAATTTATAATTTTAATGTTATACATGATTTAATATTGTTTTATTCCTTATCATCTTGTTTTATCATTTATTATTTTTTACTATCATGTCCGATAATTTATAATTTGAGGGTTAATATAAATAATATAAAATATCAAATGAAAAATAAATGATTTATTGATGAAATGTTGATACATATCATAAATATTTTTTTTGTTTTTTTGTTATCCCTTTTAAAACATTTATTTAATTATTATTTATTTTAAAATATTATTTCTCTTAATTTTGACAATTCATTACATGACTTTTAAAAAATACCATGAAAACAAAAAATCATTAAAAAAACTCCTTAAGCTCACCCAAAAATGTCATATTAATCCAAAAAATTAATTTATATACTCAATTAAGTCACATTATATTTATTTGAAAATTATTAATATCATTTTTTTATTCTTCCAATAGTTAATCTATTATTGCATCATCATAATGTCAATATTTAATTTAATTATTTATTTCTTAATAACTAAAAAATAAATTTTCATGATGTTGATAATAATTTTATATTTAATATGAATACTTGTAGTCTATCATAACACATCTATAAACCCTATTAAAAATATTTCTCTTTTTAAAAAGACAGGTTGGAAAAACATTGACTTTCCTTTGAATATAACGTTATTAAGCTTATATTCTCATCCAAAAGGCCATAAATGGTCTCATAATATATCATTAATGAATAGTGACACCTATTACCTAGAAAATAAAATTATTATAGGTTTTAGAGAATTTATATAATATTTATAATAATATTTTAACCCGTAATTACATTTTTTACACTTAATCGTGGTAATAAATTTTTTAACAAAAGTTCTACATCATTAGGTAAATAAAATATAAGAAAAAGTATTTATAAAATTAATAACAACCAATTCCAAATATGAAATCTTTAGTCATTTTAAACATTTAAACTTTAATAAATTCTTTTTAATTAATCCTGTTGACGGAACGAGAGAACATGTTTTTTAAAAGTAAAATATGTCAAACAATTGAAATGGGTTATATAGAAGGACAATATAAAACTGAATAAAATGACAAAAATTGTATTAAATTGTAAATATTTGATATATTTATACTTTAAAACCATTAAAAATATAATTTTACACTATAAATAAATGTTAATGAAAAGGTATTTTTCAATTAAAATGTATTATTAATTTTTGAATATTCCTCAAACACATCAATTAAAACAGAAAAAACACAAATAATGAAATTAAAATTTTAAACATTTATTTTAAAGAATTTCTTCATTTTTTTATAATATAGATAATAAATATTTTAAAATAACTTTTAAAAAAAGGTGCTCCACTAAAATTCAAAAGAACTACTTTTTTAGAAAAAGACTCGTTTCATCCAAAAAAATTAATTTATTCTTATATCATGTATAGAAAACATATAATATAAATGATAAAAAATAAATTTAATATTATATATATCAATAATATAATCCAAAAAAGATAACACAGATCACAACCCTACTATGGAACGAAACCCAAACATGGAGTGATTTCCTCAGGGTCAGTGGTGTTTTGAGACGGGACTTGGGAATGAGAAGGAGGTTGCAGAGCAGTACACTTCTACAAATCAGAATCTTATGACTAATTGAATCCCCCATGGACGATGGATGATGGGAACCATTCTATACTGACAATGATGAATATGTAAGAGACACTAGATGTAGGATGACAATTAGGCCGACGATCCCCGTACATTCGTTCAATTCAGATCTAATGTGGCCTCACCCTCATTATCTCTTCCATGTTCATCTTGGATTTTGGACCCCCCTAATTCCAATATCATTGAAGAAAATATCTTATTTCATGAGCTCCCAAGTATTTTTTCCTTCTTCTAACAAGTTGCAATATGATGTTGCCTTCTAGTCCTGAATGCTAGCACAGGATTTGGAATACGTCGTCTTTAACCAGAGGCATTTGAGAATTTCATCAACATGACATGTGGTATTCATTCCACAGAAGTGGTTGGGGCTCAAGATTGAAAACACCTAAGCATTCACCAATTTATGATGATGATTTCTCATATTCATGTTCATCAGATTCATGCTTCTGCAATAACATATTATACCTTCACATCCGTTGGATAGTCGAATTTGATCATAGTCATAACTCCCAGAATGTGGAAATGTGGATTTGGCTTCCACATCCGCCACTCCCTTTTCAATAACCATTAGTTCCAAAAGTTATAGGATAAATTATCAGTTGTTTTATATGGATTGGTGATCATTATCTATGACTAAAGAAACTCGTCTTATCTCACCTAAGCATCAGGATGGACCTCTCTGAGCCTCTCCCATAACATTTCTTTAGTTAGGTAGATTATATGTATGGTTTTTGGAAACACATTCATTGTGAGTAAAACATTGGATATTTTGTGATTTTCTGTCGATAAGGATAATTAAATTAGTTCAGCCCTCTATGTGGATGGATAGGTTGCATGGGATCAACAGCTGTGCCTATAGACACCCATAATCCCTTTATCCCCATGGTTACTATTACAATTCCTCTATCTAGTTCTGGGATGATCCCATTTTTTGGGTGCTCATCACTCCACTATGTGAGTCCAATGGGATATAGCCACATAGAGCACTAAAAAAACCTCCTAGCCTGCTTCTAGTCTACCAGGTTCAGTGGTTCATTCTCCCCCTTTGTTTTAAGGGGACAAAATGGTGATCGAAAGGGTTAGGAAGTCCTAGATGTGGTTTTAGGTGGTGGGGGTCATCCATCCTATACCATTTGTTTTCATTGTGTGGTTACTGACCCTTGTAGGAGAAATTCCTCAACATTGCAATGTTTCCTCGAATTTGATGGAGTCAAAGAGAATATCACTACAAATATTGGTACACTAGGAAAAAATATAGAGAATATATGTTCTTCTATCCTGGATGCACTTCTGGTAACCCATAATATGTTTTTAATACATCGGGGTGACAATAATCATAAAAAAGAATCCAAAAATTATAGTGTAAGAAAGAGATTCGTTAAAATTCGAAGTTTCCTCAAATTTCATTGACCAGAAGGAGTTGGAATGGAATATGGTTATGATGCACACATGCTCTATCAGCTTCCAATCAGGATTCATGTATGACTATTCATTTCTCAATTTTGAGAGGGTGCGTGATGTTTTTTAAATTATGTATGTGGAAAATTTTTGTGTGTAACATGGATTTATAACAAAACCAAAAATTGAATAATGAAAATTTAACAAGATTTCTGTATTTAAATTTTTTATAAGAAAACATATCCTTTTATTTTAAAGGGGTTTTAAATTAATTATTAATTAATTGGTCACTAAATAAATAAATATATATACATGCGATTATTTTTCATAATTCAATTACTAATATTAATTCTCACCATTCTAACTCATAGGATTTAATGGTAATACTTTTAAAAATAAAGTGCTATTTGGAGATGATTAAATATAGGGAGATTGAATAAAATTTAAATTAATTAATTTTCATATAATTTGTAATTATGAAAAGTAATAAAAATATTTCATTTATAATTGTGTAATAAATGATATTTTAATAATATATACAATAAAAATAATCAATATTATAAAATGGATATCTAATTATAAAGATTATCTTATACAAATGGTTCAATCACCATTGGGTTGTGTGGTTCTATGAACAAATATCTTACATACTGGAATTGTATTTACCTTATCTAAAAATAATGCAAATGATTGAGTAAGAGTTCAATTTATATTTTAAACACATGAGAGATACAATTAATGTTCATTTTTTAATCCTTTTGGCAATGTATATTGAACATATGAAATCACACAAAAACCTCGATTCTTATAGAATTATCTAGTATCACTAAGGTCTCTACTTGGAGCGAGAAACACAAGAACAATATGAGTTATCAAAATAAAAAATTATCATTATGCTTGAGGTGGATTTTATATTTATGAATCATGTTTTCCAACTAATGGGATATATTGAGCTCTTAATGGTTTTGGGGCATAAATTCCCAGATGAACTATGCACTGATGTCATTCTTTTATCACTCCCTCTGTGATTCTACAGAAATTTTTTAATTTTAAAATGAAAAACATTGAGAAGTAAAAATTAGATATATATACTCTTCCTCACTATGATGACAAGTAGATAAGGCATAAATATCCATCCATACTTATAGTGAATGAATGTAAAGGACATGTGAAGATCATTAATACCTAATAATCTTTATAGCCTTCTAAGATGTGACAAATCAATAGTAAGGAAAGGGAGAAGTATGAGTTTTCTCACATTTTTAAATAAGAACAATTGGATGGAAATATGAACATAGAAAAATAAGTAAGTGTTTGTTAAATGGTTATTTGTTACTAAGTTCAACTTATTTTTTCCATAAAACTATGTCACAAATGCAAATTATGGTTCTAAAATAAGTAATCAAATAAATCATCCATGTAGATTCAAATGGAATGACTAAGGGGTGGTGGATATATGAGAAGTTAAAAAATATAAATAAGGATATGTAGAAATCTATGACTACCAAAAAAAATTCTAATGGGAATGATCTTGGTTTTGATAGTTTTTATTATGTTTCATCCATTAAAAATAAGTTTATTTTGGTATCAATACTTTATATGGATGATTTAATATTCATAGATACGATTACTTGTTTCTTATTTTATAAGTTTATAATTTTGTAGGGAAATAAACCTTTATGTAATGGTATTTATGTGATATATTAGATAAAAATTGTAATGGAAATCATTAACGAAACTAATTGATAAGACTCATACCACACTAAAAATTGGCATCACATAATAGGTTAAGTAAATGAATTTTTTACTATGTTTCATGAAGATGGATATTTAGGTTATTTTAAGTCGAATCCATTTTTTATATTGGGAATGTTTTTAACGGAAAATAACCAAATACTCTTTTAATGAGAAATGTGGAAGGGCCAAAGTGTTTCTTGAAAAAATTAATTCCAATGTGTGTTGAGCTTCTCCTATTCATGAATGGTACATGTACAGATACTTTTTAACATTTACTAATGATTTTAATAAATATGGATAATTATATTTGACGATATATTGTTATCAATACATTCATAGAATCATGGAAAATAAGAATAATGTTAACAATTAGCTTGTTGAGAAGATTTAAAAACATCACGCTTATTTTTTGTGGAGAATTTATTAATTAATACTTCATTGATTATTAATGAAATTTTAGGATTATAAATCAACTCCATCATCTTTTTAAACCACAATGGAATTATATAAGATAATGATAGAACCCCATTATATTGAACATGGTGGTAGAAAATAGGAGTCATGTGAGTTATCAGTTATATATTTTACGATACACAATAAAATAGAAACACAAATATTAAATAAAGTGATAGCTAATGTAGTAGAATGTATACAATTTCAATTATGGAATAGAAAGTAACATGTGTTTCTATTGAACATATGTGGGGTTTCCATGAATATTTTATGAACTATATAGGTAGAAAACATACACCACAATTATCAAAGTTTCACTATATAGGATAACCCAAGTAACAATTTGGATATTACTTATAACAACACTATGGGAAAAGGTAATATTAATAATACATTCCATATTCCATCAGATGGAGATAATATCTATATTAGATAATGGGTTATTTTATAATTCATTATAGTATAGGTTTATGATACACAATAGTTATAATGGGAACAAACTACACAAATCCCCACATAATAACACATATGAGATATCCATATACTGTATAATAGTAGATGTGATGTTAGGGAACTCAAAATGTATGGTTTTTTTGTCCTCGAGAATGGTGTCTCATTATTATTTTTTAACAATAATGGTATTATTAATAAAAAAATTATTAGGTGGAGATGATGTATACATTTGGTATGAATCTATGAATTTCATAATAAATTATATGTATTAAAACTATGTTTGGATTTTTATAGAACCTCAAATTAATGAAAAAACAATTGTTTACAAATGGGTTTCATGAATAAACAAGAAATGTATAGTAATTTCAATATATATAATGTGAGATTAATTTCAAATGGGTTTAACCATCATCTGTTTTAATAAAATGATCAATCCCTTTATCCATTTGAATAGATAAAATCTATTAGAGTTATACGGGCCATTATTGACTTCCAACTCTATGATTTTGAAAAAGGATGTCAAACACCTTTCCATACTGATAAAAATTAGAAATCTATCTATACGATGAAACCTAAATTCATTATGACTCAATGAACCTTAAAAAGTTAACCAATTTTAATGATCATTTTTTGTATTAGATAAATAATAGAGGTTATAGAAAATTAATATTATAAATCAAAGAATGAATATATTTTCAAAGAGAAAGAATTTTATCCTTATTTGTATAAATTCTTGTGTGGTAGTGTGGTTATTTTTTTAATATTATATGTCGATGAAATATTTATTATTGTAAAGGAAATACCAATATTACAATATATTAACTCTAGGATAAATGATATATTCTCTAATAAGCACATAAGTGGGGAATCATAATGTTTTGGGATCAGAATCCCACATGATATATCTATTAAGAATCTCGTCCAATATATATATATACAAATATATAAATGATACTCAGAAGATTCTACATGGAACAATACAGGATGGTATTTTTCAAATGAAACATTGAATTCATCTTTAAATTTAAATGTTTCAATGCTAACATGGTGAAATAATTTTTTTTGAAATGATTCTATATGCATATGTCATTTGGTATTCCATATATTCTATACATTAAACATTTTTACATGTCTAATATTCATTTAATGTGGTTGGAAGATATCAATCTCACCTAGGTGTCATCCATTGTTTGGAAGTCATGACTATTCATATGTATCTGAGGCATACTAAAGATATATTTCATGTATATAGAAGAAATAAATAACTAGACATGTGACTATATGTAGATTCAAGTTTCCAAATAGATCAAGATGATCTAATGTCACAAACTATACACATCATCAGATTGAATATATATTTTGTGGTATTGAGGATCGCAATTCCATATACAGTCATATTTTAAACCAAAACAGTCTAGTATATTATGGGTTCCGAGGAATCCATGGATGTAGTACATCACTTCATCCAAGGGATTGATGTGGCACATTATAGAAAATATCTTATCATACTATCTTTCTATAATACTACAATGGTGGCTCCAGTTATGGGGCCAATGTCTCATCAATAGAAAAAATACATCATAAGTATCATATCATTTGGTATTTTACATATAGAGGTAATGATTTAGAGAGAATAATTTCAAGTAAAGTCAATGTGGTTGACACATTAACATGATACTAAAATATGAATAAACATGATAATCATGTGAGGTCTTGGAGACTGCATGTCAATGGTATATGTCACTTTTCCAACTAAGAGTTTTTTAGATCTAGATTTCCAAAACTAACATATTATAATTTGATTGAATGTATATTCACATAGACTAACATTAAGAAAATAGATTAATTCATATATCTTATTTTCATTTCTTTAATTAATTTAATAATGCAGTGGGATATCTGTAGCATAAATATGGTCCTTGAAGTACCTTTCTATGATGATAATCTCGGAGTGCTATTTTGATACTATTGTACAATGTTATATTGATTGAATACATGATATGATAAGTCACATTTTATGTAGATGGTTTGGTGTGAGAACACATAATTTGATGATGCTGCATCTAATGATTTTTTAACATTGAAATCTCCAAAATGGGTGATATTGAGAGTAGACCCAGCATGATAAATCCTTTATGTTTTGGGGTTATTTGATGTTCTAATATATGATAATGTCTAATGGCCCTTGGAAATTAATATTATCGTTTTTATGTGTGATGAATCACACAAATAGATTTATTGACTAAAATAGTGATTCCATATGTTCATGGGATGTATGTTATGTGGGGTGAATAATGAATTACATATTATTAATTGATTACATAAGATATGATTTCTCCATTCCCTATTTTTAAAATTTTATATCTCATCCCTTTGATTGGAATTGAACCGTGGAATTAAATTACATAGCCATAGTGTAATGAAAAAGTTATTTCATTGTGTAAATTATGTACGTACATGGTTATTGGTTAGTGACATGGATGTGAGCCCCGTAATGTGTGATATTGAGACAAAATTATTATATTAAATTGTTAGTGTTCATATGTGGTTATGTGAATTATGATATTCTATTATTTATGAAGGCTTCCTTTACCCATTACTAGATAGTAATTATGGACATTAGGCAACCCCACTTAATTCCAATTAGATATAATCCAAAAGGGTCAGAGATAATGTTTTCCAATTGCTCTCCATTAAATTATACTAAATTAAATTACTAAATTAAATATTATTCTCATGGATTTGGAATATTTGTTTTCAAATTTTACTGATCAGTAATATTCACAAGGTAAATAGTCATTATATACACATTAGTGAATAATTTTTTGTATTAAATTGAATATTTAATAAATATTTATTCAAAAAATTACGAGTGAATTTTTAAATAATTTTAAATAAATAAAATATTTAATGTAATATTTATGGGGTTTTTAATAAATTATGAGGACTTGGAGTGTACAATGATTGTGTTTTACAAATATTATAAATTTGAATCATAGAAAAAAAAATTTACATTTTGTTAGTTAGCACACTAAAAAATATAATAAAAAATTCATTTTTATACAACAAGGAGTTCAATTATTATTATTATTATATTATTTAATTGTTTGTACAAAATTTAATATTATATAATCCTAAAAATTAGAACTACAATTAGATGGTCATGTATATTGTTTAATGTTAATTCAGATTTGAGAATCCTTGAAAAAATCTTAATTTTTTCTCCATTCATCTGCCTATACTCTTCTAAATATTGGGAAGAACTAGAGTGATTGCATCAAGCTCAAAGGAAAAGCAAGATATCAACATAAAAAACACAGGATAATTGATTCAATATAATAGCACTCAAAAATCAATTAATGCTATCTGTAAGTAAAATGATCATGTGTGGATCACCACTAAAGGGATTATACACTTTGATTCTTAGAGAACCACAAAATAAATACATAAAATTGGGTTTTAGGTGATCAAAAAATTCTTCATTAGAGATAGTTAAAAATATGAGGTAATAATTTCATACAATCATAAATAGAACAATGAAAAAATTTGACATGAAATATCCCCTCATAGAGTTATGGATTTATCAATTTTTTATTTTCATTGGAAAAATTTCATTTTGTTAAAGAACTCATATCTTGTGAAACATTCTGAGTAGTCCACCAAATCAACTAAACCATTATGGTTCATCAACCCATATAGTGCTTCTGATGCATGAAGAACCATTTGACTTCCTTTTCTATAACATGGTTTTTTAAATTTTATTCTTTTACATGAAAAGTAATTATATAAACTGTGTATTGGATTCATTATAGTATATATTAATATAATTATCTTTTAATTTTAGTAAGGAACAATGATCATTAGCTGTATAAAATTTCAATACCTTGATCACCCAAATGGATTGGTTTATCCAATGTAAGACACCTATAATTTACCTCATTTACCATTGTCTTGATGGGGAGATAAGATTTTTCTTGTCCTTATGAAACATCCTGATGACATGGAATACTAGAAATAATATTTTATGGGAATCAATACACGTGGGGGATGATTTTAACATTAAGAATAAAACCACTAACCAAAAAACCATAATCATGCAACAAATATATTATTAATGACAAAAATGAAAAACAACTCCGCAGTTAATTAACCAAAATCATACTGAAATAAAGAGTCACAACGGTACACTAGAATATCAAAATAAATTAGGAAAGACAAACTAATAAAACTCCATGATAATTATAATACAACTAGTTCGACAAGATCTATGCTCATACGTTATCATAAAACCCAATCATCAGAAATAATTCGAAAGATGTGTGATACTTTACCATTTCCCATTTTAAGTTAGATGGAATCCTCAAAATAAACAATGTTCCAAAGAAGAGGTCGGTACTAAAAAATTGTAGGATTACCCCAATAACATCTCTTCACCTGACAAATGTATTATAAAGAAAAAGCAGTAATATAATTCCATTTATAAAATACAATTTCTTAAACTATTTACAAAAAAGTATAAACAATATAAATATAAAGTAGCAATAATAAGAAAAAATATTTTCAAAATAAAGTAACGAAAAAATTCTTTAAAATAATTTCAAAAGTCACCTTTAGAATAACCATTCATCTCTTACATCACCACAACCAACAATGCATGCTACATTATGATAGTACCATACTAATGGGATGTAACTCATCAATCTACCAAGTAATCACAAGGTAATATATCCAAACTTCCATTTCAAATTTTTCACCAAGAACAACGTTACATTTCAACCCATCCCCATATATACAATATGAACACATATTCCATGTATGCATAAAAACCATGCCAAAAAAATTTCATTAAGTCAACCATTTTATTGAAATCCTAATTCTGTAAAACCATTTATGTTCCTAACCATTTCAATAAACAATACATTTTTAAACATTTTTACATAAAATAAATCAAGAATCTATTTTAAAAACATCATTTTAAAATAATTTATCAAATCACATTGAATAACTAGAAAATGAAATTTCCACAATTTCTCCAAAATCATATAATCATAATTGAAGATGATATTACAAAAGTATTTTCCGACCAATTTCATTTCCAATTTCATGAAATTCATTCAATTTGAAACTAATAAAATTCGTTATTGTAAGAAGATTCAAGAGTGAATCAACATACCTCAATTATTTTGGTGAAAATGATAAATGACATGAAAACTATCACACAATTGGGTTGAATCTTTAGAAACTAACTTCACATATCCTCCCCAATAAAAAACAAGTCCAAATCTAAACATATTTGGCATCTACAACCTTAGATATACTCACAACCGGTGTAGATATAAGAAAAAAAGAGGGAGGGAGAAGTAGATCTATGAGAATCATCACGAATGATCTTGAAAAAATCACATATCAATAGAAAAAAAACATTTAATCTCAAAGTAAAGCCTACGGATCACCTCTAGATCGATGGTAGAAACCTCCTTGACCATTCGTAGAGAAAAAACCGTGTTAGAGAAATATAATAGAAAAAACAGAGGGGTTAAAACATTAATCTAACATGAAAACACATTTTAGTATTTTTTTAACCATATAATGTGTAAATGCACAGTAAGAGAAATCATGTGCTAACCATGCATTATCAACTACAATAAGGTTGACCTTTACAGGGTCATCTTGTATAGTCTGCAAACATTTCCCCAACCATGCTGAAGCCCTTACCTCAAAATGAACATATCCATTTTATAAAGCACACATCTTCTCCTTAGTGGATGCACGGTTTATGTTAATTGTGTTCCTCCCATTCACCATCCCATTTCCCCACAAACTCATTATTCATGGTTCTTACATGTGTGACATGGACATCCCAATGCATTCAAAAACCGAGCACAAATAATAATGCCCCAAACACTCTCCAAAAGTTCATCAAACTCTACCAAACCACTCCCATATAATTTATAAACAATGATACCATAATTAAAGGGTTATTATATGAAGGATGAGGTGATATATTCTTCCCACCATTGGTCATTACATCAATAGAAATTTGAAAACGAGTAGTGTTTGGAATTAGTTTAATCCATTACCCTTTCATCTCCTTCTCACATTCCAATGTCTCTTTCTAAACATTACCATGTTTCCATAAAACCCACTCTAGACCAATGCTTTTTTTCCAAAGTATTTCTCTTTATTATAAACAATTTACATTGTGATATATACAAAATAGGAACCCAATTCTAGGGTAATGTGATCGCATTGGATCGCATGGCTACAATCAAG